>OY728167.1:813389326-814639326 GCA_963277665.1 Viscum album | reverse complement strand
AGGGACGTTTCCCATAACCAATCATATAACCAATAAATCTCTATGGATACTGATCTAGAAGCCCAAGTATAATGTGAGTATAACATAGTAGACCACCACCAGTGGAATCCAAAATAATATCCAATAATAAAAAATGTATGTAGTTTTATTAAGAAAAAAATAGAATGCATAAGAAAATAGTTATCAAATTACCAATTATTCCTTATTTAATCACATAAACTCCCAGGTTCCTGAGGACACCTGAACCTCAATATCTACTTCTAACCATACTGAAGTCTCAACAATTCCCAAGGGATATCATGTCCTATAATTCCACTTTTATTGTTTAATATCTCATGTCATATCTTATAATGAAATTGTTACCATTCTAGATTTCAATGCTCATAGGAATGTCATTGCTTTCATTCCTTATTTCAATATCACACATGAATTCCATTATTACCTTTCATTATTTAAATATCATTCCATTAATTAATTCAATATTTAATCAATTATCTAAAACCTATTAATTAACTAAACAATTAATTAATCATCTCAATCCCATTAATGATCTCAATATTTAATTAATCATCACAACTTAATTAATTAACAGAACAATTACTTAGTCATCTCAATTTCATTACTAATTCAACACTTAGTTCATCACATCATTTCCCATAATTAATTTCCCAATTAATCAATCTAAATACACCATCCCAATAATCCCATAATTAATTTATCAATTAATTATTCAATTCATAATAACATTATCCTTTAATTAATTGAGCAATTAATTATTCAAATTAAAATTCTTATTATCCTATATTTAATTCAACAATTAATTATTTAACTAAAAAACAATAATTCCTTTATAATTAATTAAATAATTAATTAATCATAATCTATAATTCCAATAAGCCCAATTTCACATTTTTCCTCAATTAATTAATTGAAAAAATTAATTACATAATAAAAAACTCTATTTCTAAATATCTAATTAAAATTATAAAATTAATTGTAGTTTATTGAAATCAATAATTTTGGATTTGAATTATAGACCAAATACCTCAATTCATTGAGAAACAATCACCCAATAGAAATATCCCAAATTTGAGTGGCACAATGACTTAGAAGGAGATCCAGATCTAAAACCCTTTATCACGATCAAAAAAATCAAGATCCTTATATTCTATATCAATGTCTACATTCCTAGATCCATATCCAAAAAACCAAATCTATAAATAACAAAAACACGATGAACAATGTCACGACCCATCCTCGGGGCCCGTGTTGTGACTACCCCAAGCCCGTCTTCTATACGCCAGGGGCTGGCGACTAGCACCAAAGGCGTAAATCCCAAAAGAAGGGAATGCATTGCCTTTATGAAGTAACATACACAATAGAGTACGCAAGTGAAGTAAGCACTTAGTAAAATTGGGTACAAGGTAAGTGCTGAAAAGTAAATGGGCCAGTATACAAACCCAACTGAAAGTACAGTACAACTGAAAGGAAAGTACAATAGCAATAAGTAAAATAGCAACACCGAGTTGTCCTCCGGAAATCCCACCTGAAGGGTGGGTACAGATAGTCTCCTCAGCTCCTCGGGTCCGACCACCCACTCCATGTACGTCCCGCCAAGTGGTCCACCTCCGGGTACCGTCCAGCTCCACAAGCCTCCACCTCGTTCAGTGATGTCCGTCGTCTGCATCCAACACAACGTAGTGCGGGAATAGCCCGTGCAGGGGTGAGTATACGATACTCAGTAGGGACCCCGAGACCCAAGAAGGTCTCTCAGAATCCATGAAGGATAAACCACAAAGGAAAGATACAATCACGAAGTATCAAACGACTTTACTTAGGTATATGCCCAAACATATACCTAAGTCATCAGTTACAAAACGTCCCCAACTCTCGAGCCCAAGAACAACCCAGTCCACACTGGAAAACACAACCCAGTCCACACAGGAAAGCAAGTCAATCACATCGATGATAATGATTGAGAATCAAGACTCAGCTCACACAGGTATACACTTCGTAAGGTGATAGAGATGATCAGATATAGCCACTGATTCATCTAAGCTGCCGGACCCACATAGGATACAAGACCAGCTAAGTTGTCAGACCCACAAAGGATACAAGACTAGCTACTCTGCCGGACCCACACAGGATACAAGTACAGAGGTCAATACTGTCAAAACCACATAGGATACAAGAACATTAGTCATTGTCGTCGAACCCACGAAGGGTTCTAGTACGTTCGTCGTCGATGCCGAAACCACGGAGGATCCAAGTACAGTCGTCCTCACTTCCGAACCCATGGAGGATCCAAGTGTAGTCGTCATCGTCGCAGTCGCAGCCAGCTCTAGGGTTTCCGCACACAGCATGCTAGATTCTGGGAGGGTCCGCTCCTCGAGAAAAAGAGAGTCGATATATAAACTGTCACGAAGTCCATAGTTGATGTATCCCAAAGTTCTGTCTCGTCAAAAGAAACCCAACGCGACAGACGGTGCGTCAATCGGACGCCCGACTGAGAGTTATTGGCTTTTTCGTCCCAGGGGCCCTGTTGGTTTTTAAGCTAAAACCAACCTGAACATACTCCAACTGCATCCAAAACTCAAGAAGAGTGGTCCAAAAGGACCGTCTCATCAAAAGTATTCCAACGCAATTGACGGCACGTCAATCGGATGTATGGTCCGTAAGATATAAGTGTTTCCGCTCCAAGGGCCTGGTTGGTTTCAAATTCGAACCAACCCGGTCATACCCAAACATTGCCTAAACCTCAAGTGTAATATACTGAAATGACCATCTAGATCCAAGGATTCCTACGCAACTAACGGTGCGTCGATTGGAGGTTCGTAGCTCAATTTATGGGTAAAAGACCGAAAATGGTCCGAAGTGGGGGGTCTGGGCCCGGTCCGACCCGGACCAACCCCCCTGGGTCGACCCGACCCGGGTCCGGGTCCGGACCAGATGGGCATGGCCCGGCCCGGTCCGTGCGACCCACCTTAGCCCGGCCGGGGGGTGAGCTGGCTCGGCCAGCGAGCCGAGCAAGGGGGACACGGTCCCCCCTTTGTGTTCCGCGGACACGGAGACCGACGTCGTATCTCCCCTGGATCCCGCATGGCCGTAGGATCCAATGCCTAGTCGCGGCGGGCTCCTGCCGGCGGTGCGCCAGGGCGCTGTTGGTGACATCCGCGGGCCACCGGAGTCATTCCGGTGGTCCGATTTTGCTCACATCTGCGCCAGCGGTTGTCTCGGGACCTGTACATTACTGCGAAAGCCTCCGATCGCCATTTCGGTCCCGCCTCAACATCGCCAAAAATTCCGCACATCAAGAACAAAGTAGCGGTGGGTTCGGACAGGTTCGTTAGTCCACACCCACCGTGTTAGTGGTTCTAAACATCACCAAACAAATACACGTCGTGCCAAGGGTATAATTCTCATTAAAGAAGAATATAAAAATTTTTCCCTTACCTCAACAAAGAAGACGATCGTCGGCGTCGTGGTAGACGGCGTCGCGGGGAAAGGGGTTCGTAGGCGTCGTCGGAGTGTGTCGAGGAGGAAGCGGTGTCTCCTCTCTTGTCACGGGGAAGAGGATTGGTGGCGCATCGTTGTTCTTCGTGGATCTGGCATTCTTCGTCGTTCTTCATTGAAGAACGGTTGGCCTCCCTTTTTAATTATTTCCAGAGCCTTCCTCAAAAGTGTTTTGCCAATGCCAAAAGTTTAAGGTGGCTCACAAATTAATATAATTGTCATGAAATTCCTATTAATTTCAACGTGGTGCCAAATTAATTTACGCTGACATAAATTAATTGGTTTGCACATTTAAATGGATGAAGGAGGTAGGAAGGCTCCATCATAATCAAAATGAGGAGTTTCCAAAGAATTAAACAGGGGGTATTAATGGGGGAAAAGTCAAAGGAAACAGTAAGGGAATAAATGGGATCGGAGGAAATTAAATGGTGGGGCTCGTGTGGGCCCCACCTCTCTAACATCCACACTTGGGTAGTTAAGTGGATGTGGGCCCCACTCTTAACTACCCATGGAAGGGAAAAACCACCTTAAGAAATAAAAATTGTTCTGACAATTTTTATTTACTTCTTAAATAAACCCCCCAAAATTATCTTCTCCTCCTTCGCGAATGCAACTACAGTAAGTATCCCCTTAAGCAATTACTGGTGCTGCGAGTTCATCGGTGCCCTCGGATTTTAATTCTGAGCACCGGTTCAAAAGTTATAAAAACTCGCTCATTCGTTCACTGAACTTACCCGAGATAAACTTCGGAAATTGATTTTGGGCACACCGGGCCTCGGAATCAAGCATCGTCAGAAGCCGCAGACTCGTAAAATTCCAAAGTATTTAAAAAAAATTCCTTGAAATTTCCAGGTCTTTACATCACTCCCACCTCTGGGCATTACGTCCCTATAAAGCTAGAACATAAACTAGGGGAACAAATGAGGGTACTGAGCACGCATCTGAGCCTCCCGCTCCAATGTTCTCTCCTGGAGGTTCTCGTACTGCCAACGAATGCGCACAAGAGGAATCGACCACCCATATAGGACCCGCTCCTGTCGATCCTCGATCTCCACCGGGACCTCCGCAAAAGTCACCCCGTCATCGATGTCCAGCTCCCCGTGGTCGATGATATGTGTCGGGTCATGCACGTATCTCCTCAACTAAGATACGTGGAAGATGTCGTGAACCCAGTGCAACTGAGGTGGAAGGGTTAGGCGGTAAGCCACCTCGCCTACCCTGCTGAGGACATGGAATTGTCCGATGAAGCATGGAGATAACTTGTCGTCGTAGCCAAATCTCTGTAATCCACGTCGAGGTGAGACTCGTAAGAAAACGTGGTCGCCATCCTCGAACTCCAGTGGTCTCCGCCTCCTATCAGCATAGGACTTATGTCTGCTCTGTGCAGTCCTCATCCACTCCTGGATGATCTGCACCTTCTCCGTCGTATCCTGAACCATCTCTGGTCCTACAAGTGCTGACTCCCCAGGGTCATTCCAGCATAGAGGTGATCTGCAAGGTCGGTCATACAGTGCCTCATATGGTGTCATCCCGATGGTGGAGTGGTAGCTGTTGTTGTACGCAAACTCCACCAAGGGTAGGTGATCCTCCCAGCTCCGACCAAAGTCAAGGACACATGCACGGAGCATGTCCTCGAGTGTCTAAATGGTCCTCTCCATTTGGCCATCCGTCTGAGGATAAAAGGCAGTTCTCAGGTGTAGTTGCGTCCCAAAAGCCTCCTGCAACCCCTTCCAAAGTCGGGAAGTAAAGCAAGCATCTCGATCGGAGACGATAAGTGATGGCACACCATGAAGTCATACGATCTCCTGGATGTAGAGGCATCCCAATCTCTCCACTAAGCCCTGCTCTCAGATCGGTAGGACGTGGGCCGACTTGGTGAGTCGGTCTACGATCACCCAGATGGAGTCGTGTCCTCTGGAAGTACGTGGAAGCCCCGTCACGAAATCCATGGATATCCCATCCCACTTCCACTCGGGGACATCTAAGGGTTCTACCAAGCCTGCTGGTACATGGTGCTCCACCTTCACTTGCTGGCAAGTGAGGCATCGAGAAACAAACTCTGCAACATCCTTCTTCATACCCAGCCACCAGTACTGTCGTCTGAGGTCCTGGTACATCTTCGCTATCCCAGGATGTACTGCTAGAGGGGAAGTGTGGAACTCCCTCAGCACCTCCTCATGTAGTGTAACTGGTACCATGGTACGTCCCCTGAAGAGGATGATGTGCTCCCCGCCTTCAGAAAATCCCTCGGGTGCTAGCCCTGATGATATCTGAGCACGTCGCGACTCACAGTCAACGTCCCCACGCCGTGCCTCTCTGACCCACTGAAGAAGTGGAGGAGTGACTGTGAGGGACTGTAGATAGGCTACCCCATCTCTATCCACGAAGGATATCTGCAATGCAGTTAACTGCTCTGTCACCTCCCTAAGTAGTTGAATGCTTGATCTCCTGCTGAGAGCATCAGCCACAACGTTCCCCTTACTAGGAGTATAGACAATCTCAAAGTCATAATCCTAGAGGAACTAGATCCATCTCCACTGTCTCAGGTTCAGGTCCTTCTGTGAGAAAATGTACCTAAGACTCTGGTGGTTATAGTAGACTATAAAGCACTCTCCCATCAGATAGTGTCTCCACATCTTCAGGGTGAAGACCACTGCTGCTAACTCCAAGTCATGGGTAGCGTAGTTCTACTCACGCGGCCTCAACTGCCGTGAACTGTAAGATATCACTACTCGCTCCTGCATCAGGACACACCCGAGTCCGGTCCCTGATGCATCGCAGTAAACTACGTACCCTACGCCCTCCTCCGGCAGCCTCAAGATGGGTGCACTGGTCAATCTCCGCCTTAGCTCCTGAAAGCTCTACTGACATCTGTCTGACCACACGAAGGGTTTCCCCTTCTTCGTCAAAGCTGTAAGCTGTGTTGAATCTCTGGAAAAGTCTGGCACAAATCTCTGATAGTACCCAGCTAGACCTAGGAAACTCCGCACCTCTGTCACGCTCCTGGGCGGCTCCCAAGCAAGTACCACCTCGACCATCATGGTATCCACTGCAACTCCCACCTCTGAGATGACGTGCCCTAAGAAGTGAACCTCTCGAAGCCAGAACTTGCACTTTGAGAGCTTACCATAAATCTGGTGCTCTCAGAGTGTATCTAGTACAACCCGTAAGTGGTAGGCGTGTTCCTCCTCGGTAGTCGAGTAAATCAGTATGTCATCAATGAAGACTATGACAAACCGATCGAGGTAGGGCTATAAGATCTTGTTCATGAGACTCATGAACACTACTGGAGCATTGGTCACACCGAAGGGCATGACCAAGAACTCATAGTGGCCATATGGACACCTGAAGGTCGTCTTCTGCACATCCTCATCCCAAACTCGGAGCTAATGATAGCCTGACCTGAGGTCTATCTTCGAGAATCAACGTGCTCCCTAGAGCTGATTGAAGAGGTCATCAATCCTCGGAAGCGGATACTTGTTCCTCACGGTCACTTGGATCAGGCGACGATAGTCGACACACAGTCGCAAGCTCCCATCTGCCTTCTTGGAGAATAGAATCGAAGAAGCCCAGGGTGAAACACTGGGTCGGATGAAACCTTTCCCCTATAAGTCCTCCAGCTGTACCCGCAACTCACGATGCTTGGCGAGAGCCATCCGGTATGCTGGAGTAGATATCAGTGATGTCCCGGGGTACAGGTCTATGTAGAAATCTACCTCCCTGCGAGGAGGCATTCCTAGAACATCGTCAGGAAAAATGTCCTCATACTGATCCACCACAACAGGAAATCTCGGACTCCGCACGTCAACTTCTCCAAGGATGAGACTAGCCAACTGATGTGTGATCGGCTGCCCTCTCCTCTGCGTAAGTCCATCCTGTGCTGCAAAGGTTCCCTTCTCGCCAGTGAAGGTGAACCTGGTCCCATCCGTGTGGACACACTTTACCTTGCGCCTAATACAGTCGATCTGAGAATGAACTGTAGATAACTAGTCCATGCCCAAGATGACGTCGTAAGGCCTCGACGCCGCTACAATAAGATCCTAGCCGAAGCTCTCGCTTCCCAGAGTAAGCTCACACTACCGGAACCAGCGTGTAATCGTCGAGTCTGCTCCCATAGGAGTCTCTAGCCGTAAGGATCGAGCCAACGGCTCTGTCGGAATCTCCGAGCTTCGAACAGGGGCAGTGGAAATAAAATAATGACTCGCACATGTGTCTATAAGAACTGCAACAAGGGTGGAGTAGACATAGATAGTACCTCGAATCATCTTGAGTGCGCCGTGGTCGTAATCCTTCGCTGCCAAGAGCTGAGCCTGCCTCTGCCCACCAGATCCCTGTGGTCGGGGTGGACCTCCTGGGGGTGGTGGTGGTAGACCCTCAAAGCGTCGTCCACCACCCGCTGCTCGGCCGGCTCCTCTGCCTCGTCCACCTGCTCCCTACGGACCACCACGGTCGAACATCTGCCTCTGCCTGGGAGGTCCCTCCATTGTCTGCTGCTCGTCTGCATGGTGGGTCGGGCAGTCACGAACCATGTGGCCCTGCCCACCGCATGCATAACACTGTCTGCTCCTCGTAAGGTTGCCTCTGCACCGTGTGCCCCGCACAGCCGAATCTGTATCCTGAGGTCACCCACCTAAAAGCCTGGTCCGCTTGGACCCCCGCGTCATCTGTCGACTTCCAGCTACAAAAGACTCTGCTCCGTGCCATCCTACGGTGGGTCTCGCTGCTGATGGTTGCTCGGCGAGAAATCTCTTCACTAATAGCGCTCACTCCAGCACTCCCGCCTGCGTCGGGATGCTGAGGGGAATCGTCGAAGCTCTGATCTCATGCCTCAGTCCCTTCTCAAAGGTCTGGGCCCGGAAGAATGGGTCTCATACCATATTTGTGGAGTAGTGTGAGAGGTCGGTAAATCTCGCCGAGTACTGGGCTACTGACATGCTGCCCTGCCGCAGCTGTAGTAACTCCTGGATGTGCACCGCACGGAGGGTGGCTGGAACGAACTCCGAGCGGAAGAGGCTCTCAAAGTCTGTCCAAAGAAGAGATGCCTCATCGTGCACCTGGAGCATCAGGCTCCACCATCTACCTACTTCCACGTGCAGGAGACTCGCGATAAGGATCACCATGAGGTCTGCTGGTGTACCTACCAACATGAAGACTCTGACGATAGCCTCCATCCAATCCTCAACTGCCTGAGGATCCATCTCTCCATGGATCTTGGGCGGCCTCTGTCTCTGAAACTTGTGCAACGCGCTCAGGCGGCATGCACTCTCCACCGCTGGGGCAGGTAGCATCGGTGGCTCAGTGGGTAGAGGTACCACTGGTGCCTCTGCTGTAATGGGGCTCTGTACCGAGGCCTCGTCGCTCGGTGGGCTGCCATCCCGCACGTAACTGGGAACCCTAGCCGGGTGCCTTCGTGGGGCCATCCTGAAAAGAAACAAGTGCACCACGGTTAGTACAGTATACCTGGTGAGCTGACGCAAAGTAATCACAAAGAAAACTTTTGAAAAGAAACACACACGCAATCAGTGTTTTCATACACTAAGTCGGAAATCAGAAGTCAGGGTCCTGGTGTATGGATACGTCGGCCGCCGCACCAACACTGGAATCCCTGGACTGAAAACCACACCCAATACTCTTAACACTATTTCTTCACAGAGAAGAAATTATCAGAGTCCTGAGTTCTGTGGTAGAACTGACCCCTCTGATACCAATTTGTCACGACCCGTCCTCGGGGCCCGTGCCGTGACTACCCCAAGCCCACCTTCTATAGGCCAGAGGCTGGCGACTAGCACCAAAGGCATAAATCCCAAAAGAAGGGAAGGCATTTCCTTTATGAAGTAACATACACAATAGAGTACACAAGTGAAGTAAGCACTAAGTAAAACTGGGCACAAGGTAAGTGTTGAAAAGTAAATGGGCCAGTATACATATCCAACTGAAAGGAAAGTACAATAGCAGTAAGTAAAACAGCAACACTGAGTCGTCCTCCAGAAATCCCACCTGAAGGGTGGGTATAGATAGTCTCCTCAGCTCCTCGAGTCCGGCTGCCCGCTCCGTGTACGTCCCGCCAAGTGGTCCACCTCTGGGTACTGTCCAGCTTCACAAGCCTCCACCTCATTCAGTGTTGTCCTTTGTCTACATCCAACACAACTTAGTGCGGGCGTAGCCTGTGCAGGGGTGAGTATACGATTCTCAGTAGGGACTCCGAGACCCCCGAAGGTCTCTCAAAATCCACGAAGGATAAACCACAAAGGAAATTTACAATCACGAAGTATCAAACAACTCTACTTAGGTATATGCCCATACATATACCTAAGTCATCAGTTACAAAACGGGCCCAACTCTCGAGCCCAAGCACAACCCAGTCCACACAAGAAAGCAAGTCAATCACATCGATGATAATGATTGAGAATCAAGACTCAGCTCACATAGGTATACACATCGTAAGGCGATAGAGATGATCAGATGTAGCCACTAATTCATCTAAGCTGTCGGACCCACATAGGATACAAGACCAGCTAAGCTGTCAGACCCACAAAGGATACAAGACCAGCTACTCTGTCGGACCCACACAGGATATAAGTACAGAGGTCAATATTGTCGGACCCACATAGGATACAAGACCAGTAGTCATCGTTGTCGAACCCACGGAGGATTCCAGTACGTTCATCATCGCTGCCGAACCCACAGAGGATCCAAGTACAGTCGTCCTCACTGCCGAACCCATGGAGGATCCAAGTGTAGTCGTCATCGTCGCAGTCGCAGCCAGCTCTAGGGTTTCCGCACACAGCATGCTCGATTCCGAGAGGGTCCGATCTTAGAGAAAAAGAGAGTCGATGCATAAACTGTCATGAAGTCCAAATTTGATGTATCCCAAAGTTCTGTCTCGTCCAAAGAAACCCAACGCGATAGACGGTGCGTCAATCGGATGCCCGGTCTGAGAGTTATTGGCTTTTCCGTCCGAGGGGCCCGGTTGGTTTTTAAGCTAAAACCAACTCGACCGTACTCCAACTAAGTCCAAACCTCAAGAGGAGTGAGCCAAAATGACCGTCTCAACAAAATTATTCCAACTCAATTGACGGCACGTCAATCGGATGTCTGGTCCGTAAGATATAAGCGTTTCTGCTCCAAGGGCCCGGTTGGTTTCGAATTCGAACCAACCCGGCCATACCCAAACTTTTCCAAAACCTAGAGTGTAATATACCAAAACGAGCGTCTCGATCCAAGGATTCCTATGCAACTGACGGTGCGTCGATCGGAGGTCTGTAGCTCAAGTTATGGGAAAAAGACCGAAAATGGTCTGAAGTGGGGGGTCTAGGCCCGGTCCGACCCGGCCCAACCCCCCTGGGTCGGCCCGGCCCGGCCCGGTCCACGTGACCCACCCCGGCCCGGCCGGGGGGTGCGCTGGCTCAGCCAGCTAGCCGAACAGAGGCAACACGGTCCCCCCTTTGTGTTCCGCGGACGCGGCGACCGACGCTGTGTCTCCCCTGGATCTCGCGCGGTCGCGGGCTCCAATGCCTCGCCGCCACGGATAAAGCCGCGGTGGGCTCCTGCCGGGGGCGCGCCGGGGCGCCGCCGCCTCCGAGCAGCCGGCCAGTGTCTGCCGCCGCCTCTGTCCGCCGGCGACCCGCGCCGCCGGTGACTTCCGCGGGCCACCGGAGTCATTCTGGTGGTCCGATTTTTCTCCTGTCTGCGCCAACGGTTGTCTCAGGACCCGTACATTAATGCAAAAGCCTCCAATCTCCATTTCGGTCCCTCCTTGATGTTACTAAAAATTCCGCACATCAAGAACAAAGCAGCAGTGGGTTCGGACTTGTTTGTTAGTCCGCACCCACCGCGCTAGTGGTTCTAAACATCACCAAACAAATACATGCCATGGCGAGGGTATAATTCTCATAAAAGAAGAATATAAAATTTTTTCCTTTACCTCAACAAAGAAGATGATCGTCGGCGTCGCGGTAAACGGCGTCGCGGGGAAAGGGGTTCGTAGGCGTCGTCGGAGTGCGCCGAGGAGGAAGCGACGTCTCCTCTCTTGTCACGGGGAAGAGGATTGGTGGCGCGTCGTTGTTCTTCATGGATCTGGCGTTCTTCATCATTATTCGTTGAAGAACGGTTCGCCTCCCTTTTTAATTCTTTCCAGAGCCTTCCTCAAAAGTGTTTTGTTGATGCCAAAAGTTTAAGGTGGCTCACAAATTAATAGAATTGTCATGCAATTCCTATTAATTTCAACGTGGTTCCAAATTAATTCACGCTGACATAAATTAATTGGTTGGCATGTTTAAATGGATGAAGGAGGTAGGAAGGCTCCATCATAATCAAAATGAGGAGTTACCAAAGAATTAAACAAGTGGTATTAATGGGGGAAAAGTCAAACGAAACAGTAGGGGAATAAATGAGATCAGAGGAAATTAAATGGTGGGGCTTGTGTGGGCCCCACCTCTCTAACATCCACACTTGGTAGTTAAGTGGTTGTGGGTCCCACTCTTAACTACCCATGGAAGGGAAAACCCACCTTAAGAAATAAAAATTGTTCCGACAATTTTTATTTACTTCTTAAATAAACCCCCCAAAATTATCTTCTCCTCCTTTGCGAACGCAACTACGGTAAGTGTCCCCTTAAGCAATTACCGGCGCTGCGAGTTCATCGGTGTCCTCGGATTTTAATTCCGAGCACCGGTTCAAATGTTAGAAAAACCCGCTCATTCTTTCACTGAACGTACCCGAGCTAAACTTCGGAAATTGATTCCGGGCACACCGGGCCTCGGAATCAAGCACCGTCAGAAGCTCCAGACTCATAAAATTCCAAAGTATTTAAGAAAAATTCCTTGAAATTTCCGGGTCTTTACAAACAACACTTTCTAGAATGAGAGAATAGTTGAAGAGGGATGGGAAACCAATGGGAAATGATTCACTTATCGAGAGGGGTGTAGATCATATATCTAAGCATTGAATCATAAATATTAGAGATTAGGAAGCCTTATAATCCCTATAGGAGGCTATGTATGTAAGAAAAATCTATTATGTATGAACCATGGGTGTTCAGGGGTATATGATGGGTATTTGAGAATTTTTTTTATAAATTCAGAGGACTAATATTTATTTTTCATGGTTTTCTACTCAGGGTGCATAGTTTCTTCATACTGTGTTCCTAAATATGATACTCTTCTAAGGGTTTTTACAGTTTTGTATTTTGGGGAAAACTGTAAGGGAAAACTATACGCCAACCGTGCACTGCCCTCTTTATTGAATTTTTCTGAAATATTCACCCAAAACACCGCAAGGTAAAACCTAATAAAAATTAATCAACATAATATAAAATAATTTATAAAATCATGCACGAGACATGTCTAAAAATGTTTGGGGCTTTACAATCTCCCCACCTTATAACAAATCATCATTGTTCTTTACTCTCTATCCTCTATGTGATTCTATGTAAAATAGACTAGGCCACTGAGCCCTCATTTTTACTATACTCTCAAAATTTTCCTCCTCAGTATGTAAATGTTTCCACAATACATGAAAAATCAGCATGGTCTTTCCCCACAATAGATTATCACTACGATCCAATACATGTATCGTATTCTCCTCAAAGGACACATCTATATCAAATTCAACACCATCCACATCAATCACATGAGGAGGGTCATGGTGATACTGCTAAAGTTTTGATACATGAAAATGTCATGCATGGAAATATATTTATATGGAAGATCGAATATTTACACCACCACCCCAATTCTCACTATAATATCAAACTTTCCAACAAACCTAGGATCTAGCTTACCCTATCTATGTATCCTACATTAACAAAAAATGGGTGACAACCAAAGGAATACAAAATAACCATATGTATACTATAACAGCTATCAACATATGTTATCATATGACTTTCTTTACTCATATCTACATCCATACACATTCGATTCAACTATACCTTCTCTGTTGTCTCCAACATGAGACTCAATCACATCAAATCTGACTCACCTACCACCAAACAACATAAAGGTGATCTATATGGCCTTTGATAAAGATCATATTATGGTTCCATATGAATAAAATCCTGATAATTTTCGTTATTTATGAACTCTGCCAAAGCTAGGTGCTTCTCCCAAGGTCTACCAAAGTCCTTTCAATGGGTAAAAATTCATGCTCAACAAAACCATGATACCAAGAACCTTATGTTAACCTTACTAGAAGTGTGAAGTAAAATATGAGTTGTGGTCTTAAAAATTAGTCTGTGACACCCCATGTGGATGGA
Organism: Viscum album; assembly: GCA_963277665.1. Lineage (NCBI taxonomy): Eukaryota > Viridiplantae > Streptophyta > Magnoliopsida > Santalales > Viscaceae > Viscum > Viscum album. The sequence goes on along the minus strand of OY728167.1, from coordinate 814,625,558 downwards.
ATATCTCCCGAACATACAAGTCTCCCTATTGCTCCACTGAGATATTCTCATGTATAGAAACGAATTGTGGTACCTTCATCATTATATCCATAAGAACCCAAATATAGTCATTCTTACGAGTCATCCATGGGATACCCACCACAATTTCTATGGTAACTTCATCCAACATCCACTCCAGAATGGGAAATGGCTACAACAAACCTCCACATCATTGATGTTATATTATCACCTTCTTATAGGTGTAGCATCCTATCATAAACCCTGCTCTATCTTTTTTCATGCTCGGCCACCAAAACTATCGTTGTATGTCATGGTAAATTTTAATCACATCTTGATGTACCTCCCATGTATAGGCATGAATCTCCTACATAAAATCCTACCACATACTCATAGGAATAACAAACTGATTCATGACATAGATGATCTCATCCTTATATATCTATCAATCTAAAGGTATCTCCCCACCTTGATGGTTTTCCCTCAAGGAATAATATTCTAGATTCTCATACTATATATCCCAAATACATTTCAAATGTGTAGAATAAACTGGAAATGATACAAGAGTCATCTTATAATGATTCACTTAAACTAATAGATGCATGTCAACTAATAGAGTCATCATATTCCACTCGGAATAAGACAGAAAAACTTGCTGAGTTTGTTTCTTCCTTTATAGATGTTCAAAAAACACATATCTCCATTATTAAAATATATTTTAACTAAAAATCAAATGACTTGATTTACTCAACACACCTTCCCTACTGAAGATTCAAATCTTGTTTCGGGATGATATAATTGAAGATATTGGGATCATTATACATAGTAAACATTTCACCAAATAGTTAATGCCACTAACACATCAATGAATAAATCACTATAGATAAATCAACGTCGTACATAGGTTTGTTATGTTAATGTGGCATCAAATACCAAGAACCATATGCCACAACATGATCTCCAAGCATCAACACCACTCCAAGCCCTATCCTGAAGTGTCACAAAACATTGTGTACTCCCCACCTAGAATATGTAGGATCAATATTGGCTCGAATGATAGGGTATTATATAACTCCTCGAAGGAATCCACTCATGATTCCAACCATTCACACTTTTTCCCCATCTTGGTCAAACTTGTGATTAGTGCTGCCAAATAGGAAATGTCCTCGATGAACCACCAATAATATCCATCTGACCACATAAATATATGGATATCAAATATGTTATTAGGATGCTCTAAAGACACAACATCATGAAAATTCTCTGGGTCCACTGACAAACCTTCCTACAAGATTATGTGACCAAATAAGTGTACCGGATAAATCCAAAACTAACACTTAGATAACATGTAATATAGATGATTATATCATAGTGTACTCATCATGTTATCAAGATGTAGGGGATGATCATCATGACACTTATTGTACATTGATATGCCATCAAAAAATGCTGCAAAAAACTGATCTAGGTACATATGGATGATTTTTTTCAACATGTTGATAAACACTACTATTTTATTCGTCAACACAAATTGAAATACAAAGAACTCATTTAGGCTAAACCTTCTTATGAAGGAAGTCCTCTATATTTCAGAAGTCCCAACTCTCAACTAATGATAACTATAACTCAATTCATTCTTGGAAATGACACTCTTTTATCAATAGGTCAAAATAGTCATCAATACTTGGCTAAGGATATTGGTTATTAACCATCTCTAGTTCAACTTTTGATAATCAACACACATGAACAAAATAGAGTCTTCTTTCTTTTAAAACAAAACTGGTTAACCCTAAGGTGACATAAACAGACATATAAACCCCTTATAAATAAACTCCACTAAATGAGTCCTTAGTTCTTAATGTTCTGTCAGCATTATTTTTTACGATGGAAGAGAAAATGGTTCATCTTCTAGCATGTGCTCAATAGTAGACTCCACATCTCTCTCAGGGGGTAGCATTGTGAAGTCTTCAAGAAACACATCTAGATATCAATCCACCGCATATGGACATAAATAATATTTCACAAACCCTTCTTCCATCATTATACTGGAAACGTGGGTTGTGAGATCTCCCAATTTTTTAGTAGTTGACCATGCTCAGCCTACCTAGATATCCCACTCCCCATAGTGAATATAGTTTTCATCCTTAAGAAATTAAAAAGTCAATATCCTATTGTAACAATCAATATGGGATTGATATGCTACTAAATAGTCCATACCAAAAAATAATGTCAAATCCTAACTTGTCAAGAATATAGATATCCCATAGAAAATGATACTCCTCAACCTCGAATGAACACCCCTTACACAAACAAATATCTCTAGACCGCACTCTCTCCGGTGTATCTATCGATGATACCCCATTCACATACTCTACTTCCATGCTCAAACCATTAGAGATTTTAATTGAAATGATGTAATGAGAGGCACCAGTATCAAATAAGGGGTTATCTAAAATAGAAGCTACAAGAATAGTACCTATCAATATTGAGGGTCCAACATCGGTATCCACAAGTGCATGTTGAACTACATTCAACTATCCTGCCATTATTCCCTATGATGAATTATGAGTCCCGTATGTTACCCCACTCTTCTAATAGGAGATATATTTCCTAGATGTACAACATCCACTGTCTCTACCACCATTTCCATCTGAGCTCCCACTGCCTACCAGATATGATGTAGAAGATTCCATTCTGACACAATGATTCAGTCTAGCTACCCCATCATTACCAATCTCTCAATGGACCCTAAAGAATGTCTAGAGATGATCCATCTTAATTCAAGAGCAGCACTCCACTAGTGGTTGGGGTCAATGTCTGTGATATTTTCATGGCCAATCGCGCTGGTCGAAATTCACTAGAGAATGGTCATGTGTAAATGACTTTTCCCATGGAAGTGCTTTTTCCACTTCTTAGGCTAACGTTCTTATGAGGATGCTTCCTACTCTCAGAATATGTACCTACTGATCATGTAGTAGAAAACCTATGTCCACAAATGGGAGCCTCCTTTTGGATCCCCACAACAATGACATCCTGATACACCACTTTGGAAGACATCATAATATTGAAGATATTCACATGTGCCTTAATTTCACACTATTGTCCTTGAAATGGTTTTTCTAATGTAAGCTCATATACTTCCAATGTTGGAGAAAATTGTGGAAAATCTATAATGATTCATGCATAGTCTATTTCAGAAATACTCACCTGAGTAAATCTCATGAACTCAACTACTATCTTCTGCCTTAGTGCCTCTTGATAGAAGTTATCCAACAACCTCTCCAAGAAGTCCTTCCAAAACATACCATTAGCATGTCCAGTCAGAGACTAGATGTCCCACTAACTCTTCATTGATCCTCATACCATATAAAAATCCATCATTACCCTATTCCTAGTTGGAATCTCCATGTGGTCATGTATAGTATGGATATTCTCAATCAGGAAATAAGCTCCATAAGGTCCAGCCCCTCCAACAAAAGTTGGAGAGTGTTGTAACTGAAACTACCTCGTCAAGTCAGACATGCACTTAACAACCCTACCTAGGTCCCATTTCATGAATTTAATGAACCAATCTATAATTACCTAGAACTACATTTGAACTTCATTATTTGGCACTATATATACCTCAAGTTATATCGATGGAGGATCACCTCTAGCCCTGTCCTCCTATATTCCTCTCAATGGGCGTCATTGTGGAGACAAAACTATAAAATCCCAAATCACACCTTATGAATATTTCCTAAACATTAACAAAAATTTGGGAAAAATATAAGGCACAAAAATTATTTTCCCCAAAACCCCACCACATGGTCAAAAACGAGGAGAAATCACTACCTCTAACTATCTTACATCTTGGTCATGATTAAAAAATGGTAAATCATTTTCATTACTCAATTTTTACAATTATACATCCAAATAATAACATCTTGCATCAGTTTACCAATTTATAATCCATATTATCCCCCATTTTCAATTAATTTTCACAGTAATGGAAAAACAGTTTATGTTTAATGACATACCCAAAACTCATTTTCCCATGCGTGCCAAAAATGATTCATCTAAAAAAGTAATCCAGAGTTACTATAATGATGAATGTAGACTCAAACCTCATGCCTTACTGGGACTACATTAAAATCTCAAAAATCAATAAAACAATAATTATTTCACATAATAAGTGCCTCACCAAGTTGAAATAATATTCAACTTTAACAAAAAAAAACATCAATAAAAACCCCACCAAAGGTACTTAGATTCTCCCCAGTACGTAAGTTTGCTACTTCCATGCACGAGCTGATAACCATGGCTGAACCAATCATATTTTCATATATAACTCTCCCAAATAGTATTAAAAATGAAAAATAAAAGAAAAAGTGATCTAATACAACTTTCTAGTATCCCGATCAAGGTTAGACACTCTAGTTCTCTGAGCTGGGTGGTCACATAACCCCAAGCACACCTCTTTGTATTCCAGAGGCTACTGACCAACATCGTGGTTATCACATCAATCATAGAGATACTATAGCCTATTTTATTAGAGTAATAAAATAATGGATATAAATAAAAAATAACAACTGAATAAACAAATGATATCATAACTAGAATAATACTATGATAACAGGATAACCAAAATTGGGAATACAATATCAAACCAATACAGTAGATATTAAATGCCAAAATAAATGTCGAGTGTCAAAATGAAAAATCAATAGTAAAGACACTGACAACTACCAAGAGTTTCATGAACCATTTAAGGTTCCCTCATCCATGCTCTATCCCCATATACATCATCAAACATTGGGAATTTTCCTATAATGTATCATGAAACCATGATATCTATTTGGTTACTGATCATGCAGACCTAGTAGGGTGTGAGTACAACTCAGCAGGACACTGCCAATGGTGTCTAAAACTATATCCAATCAATAAACGTGTATGCAGTTGTATAAATAATTAAAAAAATGTATAGATAAACAATAATCACATTATAAAATATTCTTTATTTAATAATATAATCCACATGGATCCTATATAAAAACAAACCTCAATACCTTCTTTGGCCCGAATTAGAGTCTCAACTGTACCTAATGGATATCATGCCCTAGATTTACGCAATTACCATTATATATCTCATGACATATCTCATAATTCGATTTTTATGATTCTATATTTCAATGATCAAATAAATACCATTGTTATAATTCATCATTTCAATATAAAATATGAAATCAATTTTTACCATTCAATAATTCAATATCACTCCATTAGTTAATTCAAAAATTTGTTAACTATATCAATCATATTAATAATTGAAAAATTTATTAATCATCACAATATCATTAACTAACTCCATAATTAATTAATTATCACAATCCCATTAACTAACTCGTCAATTAATTAATCATCTCAACCTCATTAATTATCTTAAAAATTAGTTAATCGTGTGAGTTTTACTACTAATTCGATAATTAGTTCATAATATTATTTCCCTTGACTAATTTCTCAATTAATTCATCAAAATCCACTATCCCAATAATCCCATAATTAATTCATCAATTAATTTTTCTATTTAGAATATCATTATCCTTTAATAAATTCAACATTAAATTATTAAAATTCATAATCTCATTATCCTATAATTAATTCCACAATTAATAATTCAATTAAACAACCTCAATTCTCTCATATTTAATTCAATAATTAATTATTAATAATAAACAATTCCAATAACACAAATTTAACTTCTATGCTCAATTAATTAATTCACAATAATTATTACTCAAAAATAAACAAAATTTATAAACATCGAATAACAATTCTACAATTTCATACACATAATTTCAATCAACACTTTGGGATTTGAGTTATAGACCACTTTCCACAATTAATTGAGGAACTATCACCCAAATAAAATCCCCAAAAATTGTGTGGCATAATGATAAAGAAGGAGATCCAAATCTAAAACCCTAAATGATGATCACAAAAATCATGATCCTTGAATTCTAGATCCAGTTCAAGAATCATATATCTATATAAAAAACCAGATCTAGATCTAATGAAAATAGGATAAATAAAATGTTGTGTAATGAAAAAATAATTAAATAGGAACAAGAATACAAGGGGGATAGGAATTGCATATCGAGTGGGGTGAAGATCTTTGATCTAGACGTTAGATCATGATGAATAGTGGTTAGGAATGCTGGAAATTCCTCCACAAGGCTCTAGAATTGAGATAAATCGATTACTGGTCAAGAATGTGTGTTCAGGGGTACAATGTATCAACCTTGGTTTGAGTAATTTAACCCTTTTTATGTTTTTAAATTGGATGGGTAGAGTTTGGTAGAGTCTGGGAGAGTTTGGAAGAGTATTAAGAATGTTTTGGAGGGTTTTTGAAGGAGCATAGTTTGAGCATGGTTATGGGAAACCATGCAATGAACCGACATACCCATGAAACTCGAGCTATTGGGCCTTCACATGGTTTGTGCATGGTTTTTGTAACCATGTGAGGAGTCTCTGTGGGGTTCCCTTGGAGGCAGTTTCATATTCATGGTTAGCGCAAGGTTTTCCTAACCGCTTGAGCTAACCGTGTGTGATAATAAAAATAGTGTATTTAAATTTGGGTTTGGTCAGGATTTGAAAAAAAACCATCCATTCTTGCTCCCAATCAAGCCTCACTCATGATTTGTGGTTCTCAAGGTATAGAGGAACTCTCCCACTCATTCTAGATGTGATTCAAAGGGTTTTTAAGGTGTGGTGAAGGTGTTTCTCTTCCGGTAAGTGTCCATTCGTGGTTCTTTCTTGGTTCTCCTTAGATCTAGCTCTCCATCTCTCTCAGTTTTCCAGATCTACACACGTTTCATGTAGATTTATGGGTTTGGTTTCAAAAAATGTTAAGGGATGGAATATTTTATGACATGGAAGGGGATCTAAGGCAGGGTTGTGGAAGTCTTACTTGGATTCAATGTGCGATTGTGTGGCGGGTCGATCTCACCAGAACCCTATGGTTGGTGGATTCTCTCTCAACTCTATTTTTATAGAACTAGAATCTTTATTTTCAATAAATAGGTTTTTCTTGGATTTGGTTATGATTTTCATGTGAAAATCTTGTTATAAATTCATGTTGTGATGATTTGTGGATTTTGGGGGAAATAGGTTATTGTGTTGAGGCATTCTTTGTTGTTAGATTTAAAATTATTGATTTTAAAATTGATTACTTGGGTTTATTTAAGAAAATGGGTTGTGAAAATTTTGTTCATTAAAAGGGGTTCCTTTATTGAAATGTAATGTGGAATGGATGAAGTCCTAAGTGATTGTTTGGTTGTGAAAGGGTTGTTTGCATAATGTGGTAGCCTTGGTGTGCTATGTGCTTGGTTGTTGATGAAGTATTTATGCATGAGTTGATTGGATGTGAAGTGGGTGGGGAGTACCACTATAAAAGTTATATGGATAGTGGATGGAAGTGACGCCATCATGGATAAGTGGGATAGAATTACCACTCGATTGGAAAAGAAGAAAAAAGGCTTGGATGGGAAGTTCCACCATGATTGTTTACTAGATTGGGTATGTGAAACACTATTGTTATGCATGGTTTGTTGTGATTATGCTAGGTGGATATTGTTTTTGATAAAATGTGATGGTAAATGGATGATGGAATGATTTTTTTTCTTTCCCTTGTATTGTACGGTTTGGCTGAAAAGGTCTTGGTAAGGATGTGGTTTGCTTGTTTGAAATTGTTGCACTATTGATGTTTTTATCTAAACTGTTTTATATAAATGTTTTTACAGTTCTATCCTAGTGGCATGTGTAGGTAAGTCATTTTGGAAAATCCTACTGAGTTATTGTACTCACCCCCTTCCTTGGTACTTTTGTGATTTTGAAGATGTCGTTTTTTGGGATATAGGTAAGGGAAAAGCATCTCATTTTACTTGTCATGACCCGTCCCTCGGGGCCCGTGTCATGGCTACCCCAAGCCCTCCTTCCATAGGCTAGGGGTTGGCGACTAGCACCGAAAGGCATATTCCCTAAAACCGGGAAGGCATTGCCTTTATAACCTATAAACTCACGCAAACAAGCACACAACAAGTTATGAACATGAGTAAACTAAATAGTAAAAAGAGTGTGTTCAGTAAGTAAAAGGGGCCAGAATACAAGTCCAACTGGAAAGTACAAGAAAACTGAAAAGTACAAGTAAACTGGAACAACACCTTTGAACACCCTCCAAGGGTCCTACCTGAAGGGTAGGTATAGCTATCGTATGGTCATCTCTATGGTACACCTCGTCTAAGGTCCACCCCCGAGCAGCCTCCAGTCCTAGTACCCTCATCCTTAGTCAGCGTTATCTGTCGTCTGCACCAAACACAACAAGGTGAGAGCGTAGCCCGTGTAGGGGTGAGTATAACGATACTCATTAGGGACCTCGAGACCCTCAAAGGTCTCACAAAATCCACAAAGGATAAACCTCAAAGCATGAAATCAACTGACAAACCTACTTAGGTATATGCTCATACATATACCTAAGTTATCAAGTATACACATCTCATTCATGAGGAAACACAAGGCCCAAACCCTTAGCCAAAGTACAATTGTTCCACGAAGGAAAGAATACTATGAAGGTATCCACCATGAAAATAAATACCACAATGCTTTGCCACATATAAGAATACCACAAAGGTATCACCATGAAGGTAACTACCACAAAGGTACGCCACACAGGAGATTACGATAAAGGAATCACCACAGAGGTAAGTATCATAAAGGTACGCCACACAAAAGATTGCCACAAAGGTAAAGACTCATCTCACTCCATGTATAACATAGGTATAGTAGTAAAGATGATTAGATGTAACTACTGAATCATCTTACTCTGCTAAGAGGCAGACCCACGTAGGATCCTAAATCATCAGACCCATGTAGGATCCTAATTAATTAGACCCACGTCGGATCCAAGTACAGCAGATCCACGTAGGATCCTAGAGTAGTCCCACGTGGATTCTTACAGTGGATCCAAGTGAGACTCTCAAACACAGACCCACATAGTATCCCCAAGCACAGACCCACATCGGATCCCTTTCTCATGTTACAACCTGTCATAGGGTTCCCGCACTAACTCGCTTGATTCTGGGAGGGTCGGCCCCTCAAGCCACAGGTCAATAATTCAACTGACACGAATTCCCACGAAGAAGTATCCCGAAGGACCGTCACGTAATAGGGGTCTCAATGAAACAGATGATGCGTCAATCGGATGCCCGATCTGTAAGTTATTGGCCTTTTAGTCTCAAGGGCCCAGTTGGATTCGTGTTCAATCCAACCCGGATGTACCCCAACTTTATCCAAATCTCAAGTGGGGTATACCAAAAGGACCTCATCAATCCAAGGTTTCCGACGCCGCAAACGGTTCGTCAAACGGACACCCGTAGCTCAAGTTATGGCCAAAAGAGTAAAATGGGGTCAAAACTGGTCCGGGTCCGGTCTGACCCGGACCGACCCGGCCTGGGCCGACCCGACCCAGTTTGGGTCAGCCCAAACAACCTGAGTCCGGACCTGGGTCAGACTCAGCCCACTGGGTGGCCTATAGTGCATCTTGGCCCGCTCGGCGGCCCGTGCTGGGCGGTCCGCTCATCTCAATGCTGGTCGGCCGGCCAGCCTCCTCTGCACGGCGTGGTCGCGCGCTGCACCATCACCGGTGGCCGGAAACGAGACGGCCACCCCTCCGTCGCCGTTGCGGCCCCTGTATGTCAGGCGGCATGAACGCTCCACCATCAACGTCACACGGCCGGCCGTGCGCCGGCCGCCACCTTCACTCCGCTGCGGCCGACGGGTTGCAACCCTTCTCTGGCGGCACGGTTGCGCCGCCGCCGTCTTCGTGGTCGGACAGAGTGCCAACCGCCACTCTCGCGCCCCACCGACACCTTTCACTGGAACCAATTTCCATCCTCCTCCATCGTGAAGAACGCATCAAAAACCACAAAGGATCTGGAGTGGTCGGACCATGTTTGTTTGGCTTGCACCCTCTGTGTTAGAGCAGTAGCAAGCGGCTCATGGGGAGAGATTCAATCGAAAAAGAAATTAACGAAGATTAATAAAAAAACACACCCTACCTTGTCATTCGTTGGAGGAGTCGAGAGGTAGAAGATGCAATCATTGAAGAATGACAACGTTTGTTTCTTCCACAAAGTGCTTCCGATCTGGGCTTGGGGTCAGTTCCTCGTTCTTCGTTGGAGAGGGCGTTATTCATTGGAGATAACGTTTCTCCACAATTCTTCCAATCTCCTTTCCCAATGGAATCCTCTAATCCAACAAAAATGAAGAGCCAACTTATTAAAAATAAGTCTAACAATTAATTAAATTTGACACATTTAATTAATTGTAGTTGGCTCAATTTATTAATTGGAGAGTTGAGAGGTTTTCCCCTATTAAGAGGGGTCCAGGTGGTCCCCACCACCAAGAATTTAAATTGGGGGTTTTCTAGCTTGGGTGGTCCCCACATCTATATATTTAAAAGAGGGGTTATAAAAATAAAATAAAATTTGTTCTTTATTTTATTTTTATTTCAACAAAAAACACAAAAACTAACTTTCATCCTCGTCCTTCTGTGGTCGAGGTGAAAGTCTCTTCAAGCGAATACCAGCGATGTGAGTTCAACGGTGTCCTCAGATTTCAATTCTAAGCTCCGGTTCAAAAGTTACAAAAACTCGCTCGCACATTTTATTGAAAGTACCTGGAAAAAAGTTCATAAATTCATTCCGGGCACTTCGGGCCTCAGAATCACGCACCGTCAATTTTCGCAGACTCGTAATATTCCCATATAATTAAAAAAAATTACATGAAAAAATCTGGGTCTTTACATTATCCCCACCATAGGGCTTTGCGCCCCCAAAAGCCACACCATAAACTAGAGAAACAAGTGGGGGTACTGAGCACGTATCTGATCCTCCCGCTCCCATGTGCTCTCTGGGAGGTTCTCGTGCTGCCAACGCACGCGCACCAAATGTATGACCACCCACGAAGGACCAACTCCTGTCGATCCTCAATCTCCACTGGAACCTCCGTAAATGTCGCCCCATCGTCGATGCCCAGCTCGTCGTGGTTGATGATGTGTGGAGGGTCGTGCACGTATCTCCTCAGATAGGATACGTGGATGACGTCGTGCACTCGATGCAGCTAAGGTGGAAGAACTATGCAGTAAGCTGCCTCGCCAACTCTGCTGAGGACCTAAAAGGGTCTGATGAACATCAGAGATAACTTGCTGCCCCGACCAAATCTCCGCAAAACTCATCGAGGTGAGACCCGTAGGAAGACATGGTCACCATCCTCAAACTCCAGAGATCTCTATCTTCTATCAACATAATACTTCTGCCTGCTCTGTGCAGTCTTCATCCGCTCCTGGATGATCTGCACCTTCTCTGTGGTAGCCCATACCATCTCTGGCCCCATGAGTGTTGACTCCCCTAGGTCAGTCTAGCACAAAGGTGATCTGCATGGTCGGTCATACAGAGCCTCAAATGGTGTCATCCTAATGGTGGTGTGATAACTGTTGTTGTATGCGAACTCCACACAGGGCAAATGATCCTCCTAACTGAGACTGAAGTCAAGGATGCAAGCACGCAGCATCTCCTCGAGGGTCTGAATGGTCCACTCAGTCTGGTCATCCGTCTGAGGATGGAAGGCAGTGCTCAAACGAAGTTGCGTCCCGAAAGCCTTATGCAACCCCTTACATAGCCGGGAAGTGAAACATGCATCACAATCAGACACAATCGTCGAGGGTACTCCATGTAGCCGCACAATCTCTTGCACATAGAGGCGTCACAAGCTCTCTACTGAACCCTGCTCTCTGATCGGTAGGAAGTGGGCCGACTTGGTGAGTTGGTCAACAATCACCCAGATAGAATCATGACCCCTGGATGTACATGGAAGTCCTGTCACAAAGTCCATGGATATCCTATTGCACTTCCACTCTGGGACCTCTAAAGGATGAACTAAGCATGCTCAATGCTCCGCCTTCACTTGCTGACAAGTGAGGCACCGAGAGACAAACTTTGCTACTGCTTTCTTCATTCCCTGGCACCAGTGTTGTCGTCGAAGGTCCTGATACATCTTCGCCACTCTTGGATGTACCGCTAGAGGAGACGTATGGAACTCCCTCAACACTTCCTTCCGTAAAACCACTAGTACCATAGTACGCCCTCTGAAGAGGATGATGTGCTCCCCACCTTTAGAAAATCCATCAGGTGTCTGCCCTATGGTTATCTGAACATGTCGAGCCTCGTAGTCATGTCCCCACGCTGTGCCTCCCAGACTCGCTAAAGAAGTGGTGGAGTGAGTATAAGAGACTGAAGAAAAGCTGCTCCATCTCGATCCACAAAAGATATCGGCAAAGCGGCCAACTCCTTCGTCACCTCACCTAGAAGTTGTATACCAGATCTCCTGTTGAGTGCATCTACTACAACATTTCCCTTCCCAGAATTATAGACTATCTCGAAGTCATAGTCCTGGAGGAACTCAAGCCAACACCGATGTCTCAGGTTCAGGTCCTTCTGAGAGAAGATATACCTGAGACTCTTGTGATCAGAGTAGACTGTAAAACGTTCGCCCATCAAGTAATATCGCCACATCTTCAAGGCAAAGACTACTACTAGTAACTCTAGGTCATGGGTAGCGTAGTTCTTCTCATGTTGTCTCGGCTGTCAAGAACCATATGTGATCACTGCTCGCTCCTGCATCAGGACACATCTGAGCCTGGTCCCAGATGCGTCGCAGTAGACGATGTACCCAATGCCCTCCTCCGGAAGCCTCAAGATGGTGGCACTAGTTAGCATCTGCCTCAACTTCTGAAAACTCTGATGGCATCTCTCCAACAACACGAAGGGTTTCCCCTTCTTCGTCAACGCTGATAAAGGTATTGCAACTCTGGAGAAATCTGACAAAAATCTCCGGTAATATCCAGCCAAACCCAGGAAACTTTGTACCTCCGTCACACTCTTGGGTGGCTCTCAAGCAAGTACCGCCTCAATCATCACTGGATCCACCGTAACTCCAGCCTCCGAGATGACATGTCCCAGAAAGTGAACCTCTCGGATCTAGAACTGGTACTTCGAGAGCTTACCATAAAGTTGGTGCTCTTGGATTGTGTCCAGAACTACCTGAAAATGATAGGTATACTCCTCCTCAGTAGCTGAGTAGATCAGAATGTCATCAATGAATATCACCACAAAGCGATCAAGATATGGCTGAAAGATCCTGTTCATGAGTCTCATGAACACTGCTGGAGCGTTGGTCACACCGAATGACATAACCAAGAACTCGTAGTGGCCATATTGACATTTGAAAGTCATCTTCTACACATCCTCATCTCGCACTCTAAGCTGGTGATAGCCTGATCTGAGGTCTATCTTTAAAAACCATTGTGCTACCTTTAGCTGATCAAAGATGTCGTCAATCCTTGGGAGTGTGTACTTGTTCTTCACGGTCACTTGGTTCAGGCGCCGATAGTGAACACAAAGTCTCAAGCTCCCATCCGCCTTCTTGGAAAATAAAATCGGGGTTGCCCAAGGAGAAATATCGGGCCAGATGAACCTCTTCCCCTGTATGTCCTCCTGTTGTACCCGCAGCTCACGAAGCTCTGCGGGAGCCATCCGATACGCTGGTGTAGATATCGGTTCCATCCCGGGGGTACAAGTCAATGTAAAAGTCCACCTCTCTGTGAGGAGGTAGACCCGGGACATCATCAGGGAAGACATCTGCATACTAGTCCACCACTACAGGATAGCTCAGACTCTCCACATCAACCGTTCCAAGGTTAAGGCTAGCCAACTGATGAGTGATCGGCTGCACTCTCCTCTGGGTAAGTCAATCATATGCTGCAAAGGCTCCTTTCTCACCGGTGAAGGTAAACCTAGTCTCATCCATGCAGACATACTGCACTTTGCACCTAATACAGTCAATCTGAGCATTGACTGTACATAACCAGTCCATACCCAAGATGACATCGTAAGGCCTCAACGCTGCTACTATGAGATCTCAGTCGAAGCTCTCGCCTCCTAGAGTAAACTCACATTACTGGCACTAGTGCGTAATCATTGAATCTGCTCTCGTAGGAGTCTCTAGCCGTAAAGATTTAGTCAACGGCTCTGTCAGAATCTCCGAGCTTTGAATGAGGGTCGGGGCAACAAAAGAATGACTAGCACATGTGTCTATAAGCACTGCAACTAAGGTGGAGTAGACACAGATCATAGCTTGTATCATCTCTGGAGCGCCATGGTCGTAGGCCTCAGCTGCCTGGAGCTGAGCTCGCCCCTGTCCATCTGCTCCCTCTGGTCGGGGTGGACCACCTAGTGGTGGTGGCGGTAACATCTCGAACCGTTGTCCACCGCCAGCTGCACGGCCAGCTACTCTGCCACGTCTGCATGCTCCATGCGGGCCTCCTCGGTCGAACCTCTGTCTCTACCTAGACGGTTCTTCGACCGTCTGTTGATCATCCGTACGGCGGGTCGGGCAGTCATGAACCATGTGACCCAGCCCGCCACATGTGTAACACTGACTGCTCCTCGCATGAATGCCTATGTCTCTGGTGCCCCGCACAACCGACCCTGAATCCTGCGGTCGTCCACCTGTAGGTCTGGTCCTCTAAACGACCTAAGGACATCATTCCTGAGTCGAAGCTTGAATCTGGATGCAGCATGCCCCTGTTTTGTATGTCAGTTTTGAATCTCTTCTAAGATATTGCCTCGTCTTGGCAGGGTCCACACCAGGTCTGGGAGTACTGCCTCATCTAGACGGGGTCCACGTCATGCATTACACCGCCTTTGTCATAAGTACACATATACTCACGCGCAGGCGATGGGGGCTAGGGGTATAAATGTACAACGAGTAAAATTGGGCGCACATGCTCTTATTCATTTTAACAAAAAAACAAAAATGATCCGGAGACCATCTATTTAATTAATTACAATCATAACACAGAGTTAACTAATTAATTAAATAAATAATTAAATGCATACATATAAGGGTCGGTGCTCATGACCAGTGTGCAGGTAAAATGAAGCGTGATAAAATTAAAATGCATTAATTAAATATGAGGGTTATAAATAAAATTAAATAATTCAAATAATTTAGTTAATTATCGGTCCACTAATTAATTTAATTTTATGCAGAAATTAAATTAATTAATTCATTTAATTTCATTACAAAATTAAATTAATTTATCTCCCGGGGTATTAAAATAATTTACAAAATTAATTTTAATTAATTTAATTTAAAAACTGAAATTAAATTAATTAATTAAATTAAATTTTTATTAATATACATTTCCGGTCACAGAAAACAGCACGACAACGCCAAACCCGCACCTGTCCATAGCAGGCAGTGTAGGGTCAAACTGGGTCAGGGCGATCCTGTTTTGGGATGGGAAAATCTGTTCGGGCTGTTTCCGAGCATATTTTTTCCTGTATATAAACTTGCAAGTAAATAAAATGTACCTCCCGGGTGTAACGAAATCCAGCTGGGCTGGTGCCGGAACTGCTGCTCGAAGGTGGTGCGGCTGTCGGGACGGGGAGATGTGGCAGCGTCCAAGGTCGGGATGGGGCGACACAGCAGCGTCCAAGCTCGGGACGACGACGAGGAAGCGGTTCCGGTCAGGTCTATCCGGCGCGGTAGCGGCGAGGTAGCAGGGCTGTTCGGAGCGGGGTTTTATCAGCAACAAGGGGAGGGTGGCAAGGCGGCAGCCGAGTGGAGTTGGCCGCACCTGGTAGTGCTCGTTTGGGTAGCATGGCGGCAGTTCCGGCGCCGTCGGTTTGCAGCGAGGTGGGTCGGCTGTTCGGCACCAGAGGCCTGCTGGGTGGAGGTGCCGTTGAGGGGAGCGGCGCCCGGCGGCAGGACTGCCGGTGACAGCTCGAGCTAGGTGGTGACCGGGGCAACTAAAGAAGTAGCAGAACTAGGGAAAGGGGATGGCGGCCGGGACACAGAACTGGTTGGAAGGGAGGAGGGTGCCTGGGGTTTAGGTGCGGAGGTAGTTGGATTTCAGTGGGAGCAGGGTTGCAGGCAGGGTGGGACGCCGCAGGGGAAGGTGTCGGGACAATTGAGGTGGCCAAGTGGCATAGGGTGAAGCTGGAGGTGGATCCGCAGCGATGAGGGATCCTGGTGGCGGCCTTCTGGTCTGGGCGGCGGTGGCCTTCGGGTGGGAGTAGGCGGCACCTCTCGGTGGCGTACCGAGGAAGCCCAGGGGGGTCTGCGTGGACCCCCTTTTTTGATGTTTTTTTATTTCCCCTTTTGTTTTTAAAAACTTTCCCCCCTATTTTTATAATATATATATTCTATAATTCTCGACCCTTCTTTTGAGTCTTTCTCCCTTATTTTAAATGAAGACTCCCTTCCCCCGGTTTTTTAAGTCAAGTTCACACCCCCTTTGACCACTTTTTTTTTGTGTGTTTTTCCACACAATTTTTTTTTTCAAAGGCTATATATCTTTTTAATTTAATAATAATAATAATATTATAATAAAATAATAATTTATTATTATATTATCATTATATTAATAAAATAAATATTATTATAACAATAAAATTATAATTATGAAAATTATACAATTGAAAAATATAATTTTCACATATATTCTTTTTCAAAAATTTAGAAAAGGAATAAAATTTTAATAACCCAAACTCAAACCGCAAACATAGATCCATTCTGAAAAATTTAAAATGACCATAACTTGGTCATTCGGCATCGGATTGATGCATGGTTTGAACCGTTGGGACCCAATTTGAACCCTCTACTTAATTTTAAGGAGATTAATTTTATTTGGCTCCAAAAATCTATGTGATCCCTCTGATACCACTGAAAGGTTACAGAGACCCGCTGCGGAAGCCGGTGGGCCTGAGATTTTAAAATTTTTATCGATGAGATGGAACTTGTCGTCACCATCGACTTGAGCCCCGGTATGGTCTGAGGGTCTCGAGTAAATCATAAAGAGCACAAAAACATAAACATAATACATACTTGTTGAGATCTGAAGCCGCGGTCGACTGTAACTCATCGATGGCAATCGTTGCTCGAAGGACCCACAAAGTTGGAACCCTTTAAAGCTTCCACACGAGCTACAAAAACCCATTGGAACATCCATCATCGAATTCCAGGTGCTAGGGCGGCGATCCAACAATCTCTTCGATGTCCATACGATCACCGCATCGAGATCCCTTCGATGTTTGAGGAAGATCTTGATCCTAACTCTTGGATCAACTGCTTCTCTCTCTAGGAAGAAGGAGGAGAGAGAGGCTCTCATTTTTCATTCCATGGAATGAATGGATAGTTTGAATATCCACTCAAGAGAGAGAGCCTCCTCTATTATTTATAGTGAAGTTGATAAAGACCTGGTTGGGTTCCCCGACCCCCGTTTATTTCAATGTCCACTAAATAAATAATTTTGACGAAATAAACTGCATCAATATTATTTATAATTTTATCACAAACATGTAATATATATAAAATATATTACTTGTTAAAAACCATGCCATTTAACTTGACTCTATATCCCTCTTAATATTAAATTAACCTTGAATATTAAAATAATATTCGTTTGATTAATATAATCTCATATTTACTAAACTTGTAAATACTTTAAATAAAGTCAATCCCAATTATTCATAAGTCAAATAATAATGAATTTATTTAATTATCGGTGATCGATAACTTGGACAATGCTTCGACCCCGTGGTGGGGCCCACTATGTCTAATATACATATTCAACTAAATAGGGAAAATTGATGAATATGTTATTGTGTGTGAACCTCTAGGCCCTTATCTCGATAGCAGTGAATAAAATCCACAGACCAAGAGCAAAGATTAGAAACCCATCATGGCCCCAAAAGAGAAGGATTTTCATAGCAATGATAACCAACCTTCGAACACCGACTGTGTACTATAATCTCTTTGTCATTAAATATCTAATAAAGGACACACACTTGTTTCATCATCCTTTCTTGCTTTTTTATTTATTGATATATCTAGGTGGATTTACCTTTGTACTGTTTTTGCCAAAGACTTAAGAAGGCAGCACCATCCTGATCAACTTGACCTGAGATATACAACTTCCTAAACATGGAAGTGACAAATCCTTTATTGACCATTCAACCAATGTCATACCACCAACGACGCACCCAACACAAGCTACCTTGCCACAATTTCAATACCACAGATTTTCCTTATACCAAAGTACACAATCAAATGGTACACATTGCTAATGGTTTCAAATCCGGATACCAATACACAGGTCCATAGATAGGAACAACCAATGACACCCTAAACATGTGGTGTTCCTATTGGCGGGTCTATCCTCGTGATCTCACTACTGGAGATCACCAAGTGAGAACTTCATGAGAACAAGCCTCACTGCTTATGAGCCCCCAACACCTAATAGTCAAACATCTACTTTTTCCAGTCAGTAAGATGTATTTATACAATAGAACATATATTTAAGATTAATGTCATAGTATATCCAGGTTCTCATTATAGCCTGAGATCTGCAATAATCTCTCGACATGACAATTAATCTACGGACATTACCAAAATTAGACATTACAAATTATGATGATTCCAAAAATGTAATTCATTTTTTTACATTCCAAAAAAATATGTGGAAGAAATTAATTTAAATATAATCCTACAATCAGGTCTACAATGTGGTTTTTATAGTATAAACGTTTAAATGTTTGCTATGTTTTTATAGCCAATTTCAAAATGAAATTGTGTTTAATGACCTAAATTGGACAAATTGATAAAAATATTATATAATAAAACATTAAAACTAATTTAAAATGTAATTTATCTTTACAAATCTATTATATGAAAATGTATATTGGAATTAAAAACCATTATTTTTAATTATTCAATAAAAGATGAAACTTTATAGAAATTACCAAATATTTATCCTAACCTAATTTTTATGTTTTGATTCCAAATATGAATTTTATTTTGACATAGAAATTCTATAAAATCTCCAAAAATTTCATTTAAAAAAGGTTATCCATTAAAGGTCAGTAAAACTACCTAATTAAAATATTGGGTTTTACGTGTTAAATTTGTTTTATTCAAATCTTATGCTTATAAAATATATTGGATGAATATCAAAAATATTTACTTGTATATATAATATATATTAAATTAAAATTAATTCAAAATTAATTTAATTTATTAGAATTAATACAACATTGTGATCATAATAATAGTTTTCTAAAAAAATACACCCTTTATATTCAATTTGGTAATTATATTCACTTCTAAATAATTTGTAACTTATTTATTCTTTTTATATTTTTTGAAACCGATATATTTATATATTTTATTTAATAATATTAATAAAATATAATTTAATTTCTAGGATATATATTATTTTATATATTCTTTAATAATATATTACTATTTGGTAACACTCGGTCATGCGGTTTATGCAAGACATTGAGGAAATACTTTATTGTGTGTAACACAAGATAACTTTGGTTTTTAATGTATATAAAGGTAACTATTAGATTGTGTGTACTAAAAATAAGCCCAACACAATGTTTTAATATAAAATAGACTATTTTTAATGTTGTGTGAAATGAAAAATATCAAAAAGAATAAACTAATTCAAATAATAATAATTCAAAAAATTTCAAGGTGTGAGATTATACCCCCTTAAAATTAATTAATCCCTTGAAATTCATCTAGGTTATACAAGTTTTAATACATGAATGTTTCATACATAGAAACTGACATCGTAAAAGTGAATAATAAAACTTCCCATGAAATGGGAAAGTGGGAACCATAATGGTTACCCAAAGAAACACATAACTTGGTTTCCACATGGGATAACATAAGTGGAAAGTGAAAACATGGAAATGGAAGAGAGAAACAACCATCATGTTCTGATGGTGAGTGATAGAGACCATGGTCAAAATAATTATTACAATCATAAAGCCAAAATTCTACGATAAACTAAGGGACCACCTGATTCATCAGAAACCGAGGTACTAGGATAACCTATTTGGTTTTAAAATCATTCTCTCTAAAGTTAAATAATTTTAATTAAATGATATACATTCATGATTCTAGAAAAATCTGACTCTTAATTATTCCTTGATCCACACAACCTCTTTCTCTAAAATGGAAGGTGAATTTTTCATTCCTGGTGCACTAGCAGATAACGGGCTCCATGATATTCCATCCCATATATCATTAGTTATCGCCAACACAATGTTTTTTATAAAAGGTTATCCAATATTCATAAATCATCATGTGGTATGACAATACATTATTCTCAA
The DNA here is from genome assembly GCA_963277665.1 of Viscum album. Taxonomy (NCBI): domain Eukaryota; kingdom Viridiplantae; phylum Streptophyta; class Magnoliopsida; order Santalales; family Viscaceae; genus Viscum; species Viscum album. Next base: position 814,605,276 of record OY728167.1, on the reverse strand, counting down.
AAACATCATCCAATGTTTAACATAATCTTTCTATGACTGGTTAACCTTATAACCCCTCCAAATGTGGGAAATCAAAAACACTATAAAGAAAGTCACAACATCATCTTAACATTGATCCCCATATATCATAAAGTAGTTATTGGTTGTAATATTCCAAACATATCAATAGCCTCATCATATATTCTCCTGAAACATGGTAATAACCTGAATTTGATTAAATACTTTTGGAAGACATGCATGCTTCCTCAATCCAAAGGTTACTGGATATATTCAATAAATCCAAGAAGATATAAACATTATCTATTATAACATAGAATGCTTTTTTAAAATATCATTTATCAGTTATGAGGTAATCAATACCGTCCAATTTACTTGTTCATATCCAGCATATCTTTTTAGAAATAAAATTATCTCAACATAAAGAACATAGTAAGGTTTATCTTCCCTTAGCCAAAATTTCACCATGTAATTAAATAACATTTCAATTCCATCAGAAACATCAATGTATACATGTAAATCCATAGCGAAAGAACATAAAATTAACAATCCTTGTATATTTCAAAATAACTTTTAAATCCAAAAAACCTAAAAACATTGATTATTCCCCATATTCCTTATTCCATTAACAAGGTTACCAAATCCTATAACAGAATTCCCCTTTCCTTTCACATTTCATATATATTATCATAATCCTCAGTAATTTAACTGTTACTCATACCACCTTGTTGATTCTCTTCTGGAGCTTTCCACTTAGGAAATTGATCTTCATAATGAGCATATTTTCTACACATAAAACACTTAACCTCCAATGATGACTTATGGATTATGGTATTCTCATCCATTTCATTAACCAAACTCTTCATTTTCCCTTTGCATTTTCATTTATAGTGTCCTTCTTTCCCATAGTCAGAACACCTTATCATTCATCTAATACATTCAATTAAGTGATTTTTCCACATTATTGATACAAAGGAAATTGAATCGTCTTTCCTCTATGGCCTACATAACCATAACTCTCAGAAAACTATTTGTTTCTCTTCCTTGGTGAGTCCAAGAGTTGGTAAAGGTATACGTTGTTGACTATTTTCCTTGGTAATTAATTTTTCCTGATAAAAACATCCTTCACTCTAGTGATCATCCAATTTTACTACTTATGAACATATTTTCCATCATAATCAATGTTAGTATATTTATTTATAGTTCCCTCCATTGTCTAAAACATTCAATAATTGAGTAAGAAACAATTATCATAGTGAGGAATCACATAATCATGAAAATTCACTCATAGGATGTCTATCTTTTGAAAACTTATTGAATCTATGGAACCATAGGATGATCCTTGGGTATTCATAGCCATATTCTATTGAAACCCTTTATAATTGTTCATGAAGTGTTTGTGAAGTTCCAAAGCATATCCCCTGGGAGTGTCACACCAGGTGTGCGACAAGGCCTTTTGTCGTGTACCAGATTACCCTGAGTCAGGCCTGGAACATCTTCTAGGATTTGATACTCCTATGTACATCTATTTCAGAGACACATCCACTTTTAGTATTCAGACAAGGAATTATTCTTAGGAAACCACACACACTATCCTTTACCAAAACCCATGAAATTTTCCTGAATGTGGACTCATCCTTATACTTAGATACATCCCTAGACATATCATAATAAATATACCTAGGGACCTCAAAAAATATTTCTCATCCATGTTTCCAAGGGTTAACTAAACCTTTTCTCTGATAGAAACTATAACAAACCAATCTTGACATACATATACATTAAATAAAATTTATAGAATACTTACAACATTAGAAAAACAGATCCCCAAATACCGTATCAGTTTAGTGCCTTTGGAAACATGGGAACATAAAAAATGATACTTAAGTGAAGTACACGAATCATGGAATTATGATCGGATTTTCATAAGACATTAATCAAAAGAAAATAAAGATCATACGCCATTAAATCATAAAATAGCAATAAGACATGGAATTTTGGAAAACACATAAGCATATAATATGATTTTCCTAGTAGCCAAGTCATCACTTTCAAGTCCATATTAGTAGTATGTGTTGACTCCCCATATAATCTTGGTATTCATGGTTCACTCCCATGGACATATTAGTAGAATGAGTTCAATACTTATACCATCTTATTAGACATGGTACACTCCCATTACAATCTTAATAGCATGAGTTCACTCCTCATTCCATCTTGGTGGCCATGGTTCACTCCAATAGACATATTAGTAGTCAGGGTTCACTCCTAGGACCATATTTTTCTATCTCATTAGATATAAATATTTACCCAATACATTGGAGGGAGATATAGGTCCCACCCATCTCATAATGAAATTATACATACTTGTTCCAAAGGATTATAAACAATCATATCATAACCCAAGAAATTAAATGGGTGTCATAAAATTCTAATCATATCATAAACACTAAAAAAAAATACAAGACTCATAATAATTTCATCAATAGCATAATCCTTGAACGAAAAACATATTTCATAAACATATAAACCGTGAAAGAGAAATGGGTTTCATAAGGACTAATACATGAACCATTAAGAGAAATAATATTAATGGAACCTTTATATAATTTCCAAGATAGGAATGAGTAACATCAATGAATTTCATTAAATATGAAAAATAATTTTAAAAGATCATTTAAAGACATTTCATGAGTAAAATATCCTTTATTTTTTAAAAAAGTCTCTTTAAACAATAAAATTATTTTGAAAACAAATTTTCTTGAAAATAATATTAAAATATTATAAATAAATCATTAAAAACATTTTGGAAAAATCTTTCTTTGAAAAAATATAATGAGATCATGAAAAAAATTTGATAACTGTTTTACTTGAAAACATATAAAATAGTTATAAAAACCTTTCAAAAAATACATTCATTGAAAAAAACGTTTAAAACTTTTAATGAAAGCTTTAAAATATTTAAAATACTTTATAGACATTAACTTTTTTTAAAAAAATTACTTTAAAAATAGATTTGAAAACATATAATGGAAAATTTGAAAACCATAAATCAATTTTAGAATTCTTTTTCCGTGAAAATGGGGTTAAAAGATATTTATAAAACATTTTTTGAAAACATTTTCCAATACATGGTTTTTGAATACAATAGATCTCCAACTGAAGAGATACATGAAGTCAAATTTTACTTAAAAACATTACCATAAGCACCAATGAATTGAAAAATGATACTAATACAAGAAGATATATTGAAAAAATAGTGGTGAAGTAAATTCATGAATATACATGATATATGGATCATGATATTTCATCAAAGGAGCATAATAATTAACAATCTCGAAAAATGATGAGATTATTCCAATAAACTCTTACCACAGGGTTAATTGGTGTCATACTCTTCATGTATGAAAAGGAAATTATGAAACATAAAATAGAATGAAAATAAGTATTGTCATGACTCCCTCCCCAAAAAGTGTACCCCTCTTAGGCCGAAAATGTGAGAAGAGAGATAATGACCCCTGAGTCCCGCCTCCAGTAGGCCCCGGGTTGACGACTAGCATCAAGGGTATAATAAACACACAAATGAGAGGCATTACCCTCTAAGAGAACACATGCAGAAGAGAGAGATAAGATAGACACCAACCAACTCCAACTCATAACTGAAATATAAAAGAAACCCAAGTACATATATGAAATTCCATGAAAAAGTACTACAACTGAAAGGGGAAAACTACAAGTACCCAAAAGAAAGGAAAAACAGAAGCGACCACAAGCCCGAACAGCTCCTGCAACCACAAGCTAGTAGTAACCAGCTTGATCTCCAACCTGCTCCAAGTGACCTGAAAAATAGTTTATATATACGTAGGGTGAGTATAACAGTATACTCAGTAGGATCCTTCCCAAAGACACTCGTGCAAAAGTAAAGAAAGGATGCTAAAGCACAGTGAACAACAAGTGAAACTAACTCGTCACCTAAACAGGTATACTAAGTTCCTAACCTCACCATGGCTACTCTCACCAAGTAACGCATACAAGAATATAGAATATATTAAAGAATGTCAAGGGTACCCCGCTACTACTTCCCCACTGGTTTTTCGCTTTCCCCAATGACATAAATCATGTGCATCTCTCTCCAAAGGCTTTCCCGTATAAACTTGGGCTAAGCTCCACAATCTGCACCACGTGCACCACAAAGGCTTGCCCGCAGACACCTGGGCTAAGCACCACACCATCCTCACAACCAAAAGTAACCAGGTAGTTTCTAGTAGCCACCACAGCTCGCATAACATGTATCATACGTCGGGTATTATACCTCAAGTCCTCACAACCCATACGCTGAGTAAGGATCCTCTAGCCATCACAACCTATACACGTTACACCTATAGTAGTCCATAGGATACTATATCCATAATATATGTGTGTGAAATAACCACAAGCCATTACAGACCTCTACACACATATATGGGGAAAACTAACCACTGTGCCTACCAGCACAAAGATCTACCAAGAGAAGAGAGCAGGGTCAAAGGGGGTAGTCAGCCATTCAACCTCCCATCAGAATGTTGGGGAAAACACCCCCCAGGGCTCAGAATCCCTAGTGTGTCAGTTTCCCTTACCGATAGGGTGGAGTAGCATTTAGAAACAAAAAAAATTACAGAATATATATAACTCACAACCACACTATGGGCATTACCTAGTCTTAGACACAACTACAACTAACATCTCTCAGACTCTGGGCTGCTACTTCTAAGACTAGGTATCCTATAAGAATACAACCATTTGAGGAGATTTATTAGATTAATTCATTCTCTTTTTATCGGTTACACTATATGTTAATTAATTCTTTAAACATTAATTAACCATGAACAATTCCACATTAAACTAAATTGGCATCACATTCAAATTCAACTACTCCTTTTAAAAGTTACAGCCTCATCATTATGTTCCATCATCTCCAACCCCATGGGTTAACATCATTTATTCAAAAATTCATTATAGAATTAATTTCCCATATTCCCAGGCATTCTATAAAAGAAACCTATGCTACTAAACACAAGGGGGCTCAACACAGTGAGTAGTTATACTACCCGTCGAGTCATTGCCGCCTATAACAAGAGCGTAGACCCATTCTCCCTCGAGAGGCTAAACACAGAAAGCACGTGGCATACCCCGCGTGTCTTAACCTCTTTCAGAAGAAGGGTAAGAAAAACCAGATTCCTTGAGCAGTGGGGAAAAGTAAAGCAGATAAACAACCAATCAAACCACCAAACATCCAACAACCACATCCATCCCATTCCATCATCCCTGGTGTCCTTCCTGACACCCACATACATAAACCGATGCATCTCGCCACTCTAGGCATCATCCGCTGCCACAACCACAAGGCCTCCCTGCCTCCCCATATCACAACAGCCATCTAGGATCACATCACAACACAAGCAGCAGGAAAACAAACATCCCATCAAATGGGCTCTTTGCCCTTTAACAAGGCATCCAACCTTCATACAAAATGAGCACTCATGGCTCTAAAGCACAAGGCACTCGGCCTTACAAACAATAGGGTAACTAAGAACCCTACCAGGTGTTAAATTTTCTCAACCAACCAGTTCTTTAATCCCTCTTGAATTAACAGATTCAATTTGTAGGTTCCAATTCTAGGAAACCTAATCAGTAAGCTATCACAAAATATTTAACATGCTTACTATTCCAATCTGATTAACATCAAATTTAGAACAACTACAACAACGGAAACAACAAGATTCATTTACATGCCTCTTTATCTTTAGACAATTAATTATCAATTAATTTCGGCTTTACGTTCTTTATCAATTTCCATCAAGAACAAACAGCTAAGAAAAGCAAGCATAGATATCACACTATCTAGCAAAACATGAGGCAGTAACATACGAGTGATAAACATTTATTTATCCGGTTCAAATATTTAATTAGGTCAATGTCAATGTGATACAAAGGTCTAAAACATTATAATGATATAGTTTCATGTAAAAGAAAAGAGAAGCCACAAATCCCCTACCTCGACAATTCTTGACGTTCATTATCCACACAACGGGTCACAATCCTCCTCTCACGACAACTGCATCCACTGTAGGATGCCACGGTACGACAGCACCAACCAAACCCCAAGAAAAAAACATTAGAATCTTGGATATTACATGGTATAATATGGAAGGGAGAAACAAGAGAAGATGATCCCCAAAGGAACATCAATAAAACATACCTTATATGGAAGATTGACCGACACAACTCGGTTGCATCCAAAACAGAGCAGAACCAATCCTAGGAGTAAAGTTTGATTGTGAAACTCTTATAAGAAGGTTTGAAAGGTTCTATCATCTCATAACAGAGAAAAAAGAGGAAGAAAAAGGGATAATGATATCTCGTTCTTTTTTTGAAGATTTAATGAGGTGACATTTTAAGATCCGATTAATTCTCCATTAAAAACGGATCGCATTAACCCACGCGGTTTGACCAAGTAAAAAAAACATCCCGGCCTTAGTAGTAATTAATATAAGATTTATAGCCTTTGAATCGGCCTTAAGATCCATTAAAATAAGGTTTTAAATTTATTTTACGTCAAAGGAAACGTCAAAAGGGGCAAAACTGTAGGAAGCTGGAAACACTGTTCACATACTCAAAATTTGGTAAAGGAAAGTCTACCGATCTGGAAACACTGTACAAGTCTACCGATCTGGAAACACTGTACAAGTCTACCAATAGAAGGTAACCGATAGAAACTCACCGATAGAAACACTGTTCAAGTCTACCAATAGAAGGTCACCGATAGAAGCTCACCGATAGAAACACTGTTCAAGTCTATCGATAGAAGGTCACCGATAGAAGCTCACCGATAGAAACACTGTTCAAGTCTACCAATAGAAGGTCACTGATAGAAGCTCACCGATAGAAACACTGTTCAAGTATACCGATAGAAGGTCACCAATAGAACCTCACCGATAGAAACACTATTCAATTCTACCAATAGAAACACGGTTCACCTACCAATACTGTTCATAAAACTAGAAACACTGTTCACAGAACTGGAAATTTGGAAAAGTGTTGGGGATAAGTCACCTTGACCTCCCAGAACACCTCCAACACCACATTTTCACAAAGTAATGGACCGTAGAGGTCCGGGCCATTACATCAGATACCTCTCAAAACATTCTCGTCCTCGAGAATTCAAAACCAACCTAAAGGAAAAAAAAGAAATGGGGCTCGAACAACCACCCATTGAGATACCTCTCAAAAGAGAGAAGTCCACAAAAAGGAACAAAATAAGTTCATAAATAAAACATGAAAGGTCTAACCATAAAGGAAACATCATTACATGAAAAGATTTAAACATTAAACAACTCTGGGTACTGAGCACGTATCTGTGACTCACGCTCCCAGGTACTCTCCTCCATGACACCGTGTCACCACAAGACATGAACTAAGGGTATAGAATGCCCACACAACACCTTCTCCTTGCGGTCTTGGATCTCCACAGGTCGCTCCTCGAAGGTTACATCATCATCAATATCGATCTCTCCCCAATCGATAACATGAGATTCATCATGAAGATAACGACAGAGTTGTGATACATGAAAAACATCATGTATCTGAATCATCTGAGGGGGAAGTGCTACTCAATATGCCACAACTCCAACACGAGCTAACACCTCGAAAGGCCCAACAAACCGGGGAGAAAGCTTACTTCCAAGACCAAACCTTCGTTGCCCACGATTGGGAGTCACCTTCAGAAACACATGATCCCCAACATTAAACTCTAAGGGTCTCCTTATTTGATCAGCATATGATTTCTGACGATCTTGCATTGTCTTCATCCTCTCACGAATCACCTAAACCATCTCTGTTGTATTCTGCACTAGTTTCGGTCTGAGAATTACCGACTCTCCGACCCCAGTCCAGCACAACGGAGAACGGCAAGGCCGACTATACAAGGCTTCAGATGGCGCCATACCAATGGTGGAGTGAAAACTATTATTGTAAACGAACTCCACCAAGGGTAGGTGCCTCATCCATGAACCTCCAAAGTCAAGAACAAAAGAGTGCAACATGTCTTCAAGAGTCTGGATGGTTCGCTTTGTCTGACCATCCATTCGAGGATGAAAAGCAGTGCTAAGGCATAGTTGAGAACCGAAATCATGTTGGAGACCCCTCCACACCCTGGAGGTAAAATGAGGATATCGATCAGAAATGATCGTCCTAGGGACTCCATGAAGTCTCACCACCTCCTCTAGATACTTCCTCAAAAAAACTTCCACTGAGCTCGACTCCTTGATCGCTATGAAGTGGGCCGATTTTGTCAAATGATCCACTACCACCCAAATAGAATCATGTCCTCCCGGAGCTCGAGGTAAAACTGTAACATATTACATTAAGATGTACTCCCACTTCCACTGAGGAATCTCTAATGGCTGGAGAATACCACCAGGAACACGGTGTTCGGCCTTCACCTTCTGGCAGACTAAACATCGAGACACAAACTCTGAAACCGTACGCTTCAGCCCAGGACACCAAAACTGACTCCTCAAGGATCGGTAAATCTTTTTCACACCAGGATGTACTACTAAAGGCGAACTGTGGAACTCTCTGAGAACCATCTCGCACATCTCCAAAGGAACAAAAATCCTGCCATGATACAACACTCGGTGTTGTTCATCCTTCGACCAACCATCAGGGGCCTCATCACAAACAACTCGGTCTCTCCAAACTTCCACCTCTAGATCACCCAACTGAGACTCTTCCACCTTCTGCATCAGGGATGACTGCACCGTCATCTGGAAAAGACAACCTCGACCCCCAACTTCTCCCATATCAAGATGCAAAGCTAATAACAGCTCTTCCATCACTCTCCAAGAATCACCAGATTCACGCACAACATCATTACGTGACTTTAGGCTCAGTGAATCAGCTACAAAATTCCCTTTTCCAGGTGTATATGATATTTCAAAGTCGTATTCCTTCAAGAACTCCATCCACTGATGCTGCCGTAAGTTCAAGTCACGTTGGGAGAAAACATACCTCAAACTCTTATGATCGGTGAAAACCACAAAGTGCTCACAAATGAGGCAATGTCTCCACAACTTCAGAGAAAACACCACGGATGAAAAATCAAGATCATGGGTATCATAGTTGCGTTCATGGGGACGCAACTGCCGAGACCCATAAGAAACAACTGACCTCTGCTGCATGAGAACATAACCTAGCCCCAGATGTGAAGCATCACAGAAAACATCAAACTGGACTCCCTCCACTGGAAGACAAAGGACTAGAGAACTTACCAACTTCTCCTTTAGATACTCGAAAGCTGTCTTACACTAATCAGTCCATATGAATGCTTGATCCTTCCTAGTCAAAGCTGTCAGAGGAGTTGTAACTCAGGAGAAATTGGCTACAAACCTCCTGTAATAGCCTGCGAGACCAAGGAAACTTCACACCTCTGACACGGTCTTGGGGTCTTCCCAAGACACCACTGCTTCTATCTTCGACGGATCCACAGCTACTCCCTGTTGGGACAAAACAAGCCCCAGTAAATGAACTTCTCGAGCCCAAAACTCACACTTCAACCACTTCCCAAACAACTGATGTTGGCGAAAAACTCCCAAAACAACTCGTAGATGCTCTGCATGCTCCTCTTCAGATGTGGAGTACACAAGGATGTCATCGATGAAAACTACCACAAACTTTTCCAGGAATTCATGGAACATAGCATTCATAAAACCCATGAAAACACCTGAAGCATTCGTCACACCGAACAACATTACAAAAAAATCATAATTCCCATGACGACAACAGAATGCAGTCTTCGTGATATCCTCATCCTTTACACGCATCTGATGATATCCTGACCGCAAGTCGATCTTTGAGAACCAACTTTCACCCTTCATTTGATCGAATAAGTCATAAATCCGTGGAAGAGGATAGCAGTTCTTTATTGTCACTTTTTTTAAGCAACGATAATCGACGCACAACCACAAACTGCTGTCAACCTTCTTCACAAACAAAACTGGTGCACCCCACGGTGACACACTTGGCCGAACAAAACCATACTGCAACAAACCATCAAGCTATATACATAGCTCTCGTAACTCAGAATGGGCTATCCTATACAGAGACATAGAGATAGGAGACGCTCTTGGCTGTAACTCGATCCCAAACTCGATCTCTCGTCGAGGGGGTAATGCTACAACCTCTTCGGGAAATACATAAGGGTACTCCTCTACGACCCTAGGAAATGCCAACTGCTTAACCTCTGAAGAACTCATCATCAACTCAACCATCATGGATGATAAGGATGGAATGAGCCTATGACCCATCTGAGGATCTCGCTCACCAACAAACACCACTTGATCTCCTTCTGCACCAATGAAGATGACCTTATTCCCGAAGCAATCCATGATATCCTGCACCGAATACAACCAATCCATGCTGAGGATGACATCATATGGTTGTATTCATAAACATAGGAAATCTCCCCAAGAGCGGTGTTGCCCCAACACTAGCTCACAATCTCTACATACTTCAAACAAGTCAGCTCGACCTCCAACTGGCGTAGTCAACACCAAGGGCACTGGAAGCCTCTCTACCTCAAGTCAAAAAGCATGGAAAAGGGTATGTGATATGAAAGATTGTGTCACTACTAAATCAAACAAGGCATACACCAAGGTAGAAAATAGGCAAAGGGTACCTCAGGCGACGTCTGGCTCACCTGGAGCTGGAAAAACTAGAGCATGAAGCTGACCACGACCTCCTCTACGACCTCTCTGACCCTGATGACGACCACCACCATGGTTGGGCTCTGATCTATAAGGATGAGGAGCGTCATGGGGCTGTCCTCTGCCTGCCCCATCTACCCTCTGGTGATCTAAAGCTAGTGCAACCTGCTACTGCTGCCTCAGCTGGAACTGCCTCAATGGAGGAACCTGAAGCGGAGCGCCCGGTGCACGATGACTGCTCTGAAAATTCGGGCACTCCCACTGCTGATGACCATGACCACCACAAGAAAAACAAGTGCCTGATCCCTTGGCATAGTCCTGAGAGTTGTTGCCTCCGGAGAAACGATATGGGAAGAGCTGGGACCTACCCCCAGGTGAATGGAAACTCTTCTGCCCTGAAAATCGGGAACCCCGGACCACAACTCTGCTTCGTGAGGAATCATGATGATTCCCCTCTCGTGAAGATCCAATCCTGGAAAAAGTCCTCTCAACAACCTCTTCTCTCACCAGCACCTCAAGATATGTCTTCAGCATAAATGGGGTGACCTGGCACTGGATCTCTGGATGCAAAACCTCCTCAAAATGGCTCGTCCTAGCCTCCTCATCTGGTAACAGGTCTGAAGTATATCATAAAATGTTCCTGAAACAAATTCCAAACTCTCGAACACTGGAGCTCCCCTGTCGAAGGGTAAGAAGCTCCTAACGACTGGACACCTTCGCAGTCGAAGAAAGGAACTCAATTATGAACTTGTCTCAAAACTCCTCCCATGATATCGCCGACTCCTCACGATCCCCGAGGAACAAGAGCCACCACTGCCTCACTGCTCCACGTAGCATTGTCACCACTAAGGACACCCAGTGCTTCTTACAAGCACAAATCGAACATAATCCGATCTCGACCTCCTCCAACCAGTCTTCCGTGACTGCATCTGAAACAGATCCCTCATACTTCTTCATACTTTGTCACTAAAACTCTTGAAGTGTCTTCCTCCATGTGTCGTCATCGTCAACCTCTACCCTGCGGCGTTCTGCTGGAACAGCATGCTGGACATTTTCTGCGCAAAGCTGACGAGGGCGTCAACCTAGAGCCATACCTGTAAAATAACAAACCGTTAGAGCTCCTAAACCTGGAATATGTAAGACTCAACATTAATTAATTAATTTTTTCTTTTATTCATTTTAGGTTAACCTATCCCAAGTTCTACCCATTCAAACATAGGCACAAGGAATAATGATGTATGATATTTTCCTAGGTCTCTACCCTGCAACTAGTATCACCTTATTTAGTAGCCATTGTAAACATAAAGGTTCGTACATCAGATCATAGGGGGCCCTAAACGCCTATGTCTTAGCCGGTCTCCAGTTTTTACCTCACATTCTAAACATGAATGACACTATTTCCCTACCAACCCATGTAACCTCACATGTTACTAACTCCAAACTCCATCCTATCCCTCAACCAGAGCTCTGAAACCACTCTGTCACGACCCCCTTTCCACAAAGTGTACCCCTCCTGGGCCGACAATGTGAGAAGAGAGATAATGACCCCCGAGTCCCACCTCCAGTAGGCCCTGGGTTGGCGACTAGCACTGAGGGTATAATAAACACACAAATGGGAGGCATTACCCTCTAAGAGAACACATCCAGAAGAGAGAGATAAGATAGACACCAACCAAATTCAACTCAGAACTGAAACATAAAAGAAACCCAAGTACATATATGAAATGCCATGAAAAGGTACTACAACTGAAAGGGGAAAACTACAAGTACCCAAAAGAAAGGAAAAACAGCAGTGACCACAAGCCCGAACAACTCCTGCAACCACAAGCTAGTAGTAACCAGCTTGATCTCCAACCTCCTCCAAGTGACCTGAAAAATAGTTTATATATACGTAGGGTGAGTATAACAATATACTCAGTATGATCCTTCCCAAAGCCTCTCATTCAAAAGTAAAGAAAGGATGCTAAAGCATGGTGAACAACAAGTGAAACTAACTCATCACCTAAACAGGTATACTAAGTTCCCAACCTCACCATGGCTACTCTCACCAAGTAACACATACAAGAATATAGCATATAGTAAAGAATATCAAGGGTACCCCGCTACTACTTCCCCACTGGTTTGCCTCTTTTCCCCAACGACATACGTCCTGTGCATCTCTCTCCAAAGTCTTTCCCATATAAACTTGGGCTAAACTCCACAATCTGCACCACGCGCACCACAAAGGCTTGCAGGCAGACACCTGGGCTAAGAACCACACCATACTCACAACCAAAAATAACCAGGTAGTTTCCAGGAGCCACCACAGCTCACATAACATGTATCATACGTCAGGTATTATACCTCAAGCCATCACAGCCCATACGCCGAGTAAGGATCCTCAAGCCATCACAACCTATACACATTACACCTATAGTAGTCCACAGGCTACTATGTCCAGAATATATGTGTGTGAAATAACCACAAGCCATTATAGCCCTCTACACACATATATAGGGAAATCTAACCACTATGCCTACCGGCACAAAGATCTACCAAGAGAAGAGAGTGGGTTCAAAGGGGGTAGTCAGCCATTCAACCTCCCATCAGAATGTTGGGGAAAACACCCCCCAAGGCTCAGAATCCTTGGGGTGTCAGTTTCCCTTACTGATAGGGTGGAGTAGCATTTAGAAACACAAAAAGTACAGAATATATATAACTCACAACCACACTATGGGCATTACCTAGTCTTAGACACAACTGCAGCTAACGTCTCTTAGACTCCGGGCTGCTACTTCTAAGACTAGGTATCCTATACGCATACAACCATTTGAATAGATTTGTCAGATTACTTCATTCTATTTTTATCGGTTCCACTATACGTTAATTAATTCTTTAAACATCAATTAACCATGAACAATTCCACATTAAACTGAATTGGCATCACATTCAAATTCAACTACTCGTTTTAAAAGTTACAGCCTCATCATTATGTTCCAGCATCTCCAACCCCATGGGTTAACATCATTTATTCAAACATTCATTATAGAATTACTTTCCCATATTCCCAGGAATTCTAGAAAAGCAACCTATGCTACTAAACACAAGGGGGCTCAACACGGTGAGTAGTTATACTACCCGTCGATTCTTTGCCGCCTATAACAAGAGCGCATACCCATTTTCCATCGAGAGGCAAAACACGGAAATCACGTGGCATACCCTGCGTGTCTTCACCTCTTTTGGAAGAAGGGTAAGCAAAAACAGCTTCTTTGAGCAGTGGGGAAAAGTAAAGTAGATAAACAACCAATCAAACCACCAAACATCCAACAACCACATCCATCCCATTACATCATCCCTGGTGTCCTCCCTAACACCCACATGCATAAAACGATGCATCTCGCCACTCTATGCGTCATCTGCTGCCACAACCACAAGGCATCCCTACCTCCACATATCACAATATCCATCCGGGCTCACATCATAGCACAAGCAGTAGGAAAACAAACATCACATCAAATAGGCTCTTGGACCTTTAACAAGGCATCCAACCTTCATACAAAATGAGCACTCATGGCTCTAAAGCACAAGGCACTCAGCCTTAAGAACAAGAGGGTAACTAAGATCCCTACCAGGTGTTAACTTTTCTCAACCAACCAGTTCTTTAATCCCTCTTGAATTAACAGATTCAATTTATAGGTTCCAATTCCGGGAAACCTAATCAGTAAGCTATCACAAAAGATTTAACATGATTACTATTCCAATCTGATTAACATCAAATTTAGAACAACGAAAACAACGGAAAAAACCAGATTCATTTACATGCCTCTTTATCTTTAGCCAATTAATTATCAATTAATTTCGGCTTTACGTTCTTTATCAATTTCCATCAAGAACAAACAGCTAAGCAAAGAAAGCATAGATATCACACTACCTAGAAAAACATGAGGCAATAACATACAAGTGATAACAATTTCTTTATCCGGTTCAAATATTTAATTATGTCAATTTCACTGTGATCCAAAGGGATAAAATATGATAACGATACAGTTGCACGTAAAAGAAAATAGAATCCACGAATCCCCTACCTCAACAATTCTTGACGTTCTTTATCCACACAACGGGTCACAATCCTCCTCTCACGACAACTGCATCCACCGTAGGATGCCACAGTACGACAGAACCAACCAAACCCCAAGAAAAACCCATTAGAATCTTGGAGATTACATGGTATAATATGGAAGGGAGAAACATGATAAGATTATCCCCAAAGGAACTTCGATAAAACATACCTTATATGGAAGATTGACCGACACAGCTCGGTTGCATCCAAAACAGAGCATAACCAATCCTAGGAGTAAAGATTGATTGTGAAACTCTTGTAAGAAGGTTTGAAAGGTTCTAGAGTCTCATAATATAGAACAAAGAGGAAGAACAAGGGAGAACAACATCTCATTCTTTTTTTTGAAGATTTAATGAGGTGATAGTTTAAGATCCGCTTAATTCTCCATTAAAAACGGATCGCATTAACCCACACGGTTTGACTAAGTAAAAAAAACATCCCGACCTTAAGAATAATTAATATAAGATTTATGGCATTTGAATCGACCTTAATGTCACGCCCCACCAACTGGAGAGGAGACCCGGTGGTGAGGTTCTCTAGAATCCCCTAGAGTTCTCTACATCTCCACCAAGTTCCGGAATATCCAGACTTATCCAGAGTGTTGTGGAACACCCCTTGGTCCTTGAAGGGTCCGGAACATTCTAGGCCTACATGGAAGGTTGTGGATCTCAATGGGTTCTAGAATGCTCCATGTATATTCTAGTAGAGTAGGCTAGAATACTCTAGAATCATGTGGAAGTGTACATATTCTAGAATGTTGTATAATTTTCCACCAATCCCTATATAAAGGGAGTGTCTCCTCATTTGTAAAGACACATAGAAGTTGAGATCATTTGAGAGATTCTTTGCACTTGTGTCTTGTGAGCTTGTCAAGCAATTCCCTTACGATCCTTCCGTTGTGAGTGTCGAAAGGCTGAACTCGTCTAGGATTTGTGAAAGGGAAGCTAGCCGGGTGTCGCACGAGAGCTTGGGAGTAAGCCAAGTCCCGTGAAAGTTGGTATCAGAGGTGTTCAAGGCAAGTGTTCGTGATGGCAGACTCGGATATGGAGGATCCTGTTTTGTCCGAGAAGGAGGCCATGTCGTCCGTTCCTAGGAAGAAGGGCGGGAAGTCTCGTGAGACCATGGAGACTCTTGAGGAGCGTCTCATAAGGGTGTAGGAGTGCCTTGCTGATGTGAAATAAAAGCTCGAGTATGTCGAGGGAGACGACGAGGAAGAGGCACTAGGCATCATGGGCCTACGTGATGCACTCTTCACTCTCCAAGATCGAGTGGTGTCAATTGAGAGGTACTCCAAGGAGAATGATGCTGAGAAAGATGCCTTCATGGACTGGACAAAGGGGATCTTAGCACAACATGGAGATGCTATGGCCAGGTACGACCAAACTCTTGATCAACTTAAGAGGGAGTGGTCAAATTATCATGGCGGGTTGGCTAGTGGGGTGCTTGTACAGGACACACCAAAGATCGATGTGCCTCGTCCAAAACACTTCAATGGAAAGAGAGATGCCAAGGAGGTAGAAAACTTCTTTTGGCAAGTTTAGAAATACTTCGAGGTGATTGGATTGATGGAGGATATGAGCCATGTGAAGACCGACGTCCTTTACTTTGGTGATGATGCATCTCTATGGTGGAGGATGAAGCACCAAGAGCTCAAGGATGGTGGGAAGGAACTTCCATCATGGGATGAGTTAAAGCAATGGGTCTATGCTCATTTCTACCCTGAGGAAACTGATTGGGAAGCAAAGGAAAAGCTGCAAACTTTGAAGCATACGGGGACAATCCATGAGTATGTTCGGGAGTATGTCTCACTAAAACTCTAGGTATGTGGAAAGCCCGATTATGATCATATGTATGATTTCATCAAAGGTCTTCAGCCATGGGCACAACAAGAGGTGTGAGGTCGACAGCCTAAGACCTTCACCGAAGCTGTGTCCATTGCCGAGTCCTTGGTGGAATACAAGAAGAAGGTTGAACCCCCCAAGCCTAAGAAGGAGTTCAAGGGTAAAGGTGGGAGAGACCAAGAGAGGAGGTGGAACCGAGATTCCCATGATAAGGGGAAGTCCAAGGAGCACACTAAGGACTTATCAAGGGAATTCAATCCCCGAGGATGCTACTTTTGTGATGGTCCTCAAACATGGAAGGAGTGTCCCAAGAGGAAGGCACTCAACTCCATGTTCTAAGAGAAGGAGGAAGTTCCCAAGGAGTGGTAAATGGGGACTCTAAGGCTCTTCAATGCATTGGAGGTGAAGAACCCACCTAAGGTGCCACCTAAGGATGGTTTTATGTATAAAAATGTGGATTTGAATGGGAAGTACACCTATGCGATGCTCGAAATGGGAGCCACACACAACTTTGTGGCTGAAGATGAGGCAAGAAGACTTTGGCTAGTTGTAGCCAAGACAACTAGTCACATGAAAGCTGTGAATGCCACAACTCAACCAGCGAGTGGCATTGTCCGTGGAGTGACCCTTTGCATTGGATAATGGAGGGGTTCTATTGAACTCATGGTGGTTCCCATAGATGACTTCAAGCTAGTGATGGGGATGGAGTTCTTCAAGAAATCCAAGGCCATTCTGACACCTCACTTGGAGAAAATGGTGATCATGGAGGAGCGAAGCCCATGCATGGTGACAACAATGGTATGTGGCAATCATGACTTGTCATTACTTTCTTCCATGAAAGTGAAGAAGGGTTTCAAGAAGGGAGAGGAGACTTACTTGGTTTCCTTGAAAGATGATGGGCCGGTGGACGACAACCATGAGTTAATGAAGGAGGTGAAGGGCATGCTAAGGGAGTTTAGTGACGTCATGCCACTGGAGTTTCCCAAGAGACTTCCACCCAAGAGGGAGGTGGATCATGAAATTGAGTTGGTGCCAAGATCAAAGCCACCATCCATGGCACCCTATCGCATGGCTCCACCCGAGTTGGAGGAGTTAAAGAGGTAGTTGAAGGAGATGTTGGATGTGGGACAAATCCAACCATCCAAGTCACCATATGGATCGCCCGTTCTATTCTAAAAGAAGCATGATGGCTCCTTGAGGATGTGTGTGGACTATCGGGCATTGAACAAAGTCATGGTGAAGAACAAGTACCCTATCCTATTGATAGCGGATCTCTTTGATCAGCTGGGCAAGGCACGGGTGTTCACCAAGATGGACTTGATATCGGGATATTATCAAGTCCGCATAGCCATGGAAGATGTGTCGAAGACCGCATGCGTGACAAGGTACGGATCCTATGAGTTCCTTGTTATGCCATTTGGTTTGACTAACGCCCAAACGACATTCTGCACCTTGATGAACAAAGTCATCCACCAATACTTGGATAAGTTTGTGGTAGTCTACTTGGACGACATTGTCATCTATAGTGAGACAATGGCGGATCATGTAGAGCACTTACAAACCGTGTTCAAGGTATTGGAGGAGAACGAGTTATATGTGAAGAATGAGAAGTGCTCATTTTCAAGGAATGAAGTTCTCTTCTTGGGGAACAAGATCAAAGGGGGCAAGATTATGATGGATCATGAAAAGATCTGGGATATTGATGAATGGGAGAGGCCAACCAAGGTTCCCGAGTTGAGATCATTCCTTGGGTTGGTGAACTATTATCGGCGATTCATTTTTGACTACTCAAAGAAGGCGGCTCCACTCACTGACTTGCTAAAGAAGAACAAGCTGTGGGAGTGTGATGACAAATGCGAGGTGGCATTTGAAGTATTGAAGAAGACGGCCATGGAGGAACTATTCTTGAGCTTGGCGGACCCAAACAAGCCTTATAAGGTACACACCGATGCCTCAGACTTTGCTATTGGGGGTGTGATCATGCAGGAAAGACCTCCTCTAGCTATTGAGAGTCGAAAGCTGAATGACACTGAGAGGAGGTACATGGTGCAAGAGAAGGAGATGACAGCCGTGGTAAATTGTCTTCGGGCATGGAGACATTATCTCTTGGGGTCTAAGTTTGTGGTGAAGACCGAAAATGTTTCCACAAGCTACTTTCAAACCCAGAAGAAGCTGACTCTGAAGCAGGCAAGATGGCGGGAATTCTTGGCCGAGTTTGATTATTCTTTGGAGTACTAGCCTGGGACAACCAATGTGGTGGCCTATGCACTTAACCGGAAGATGGTGTTCAGCCACTTGTCATGTGTGGATGACGAGATCTTGGGTAGGATCAAGGAGGGCATGGCGCATGATCCTATAGCCAAGAACATCTTGGATCTCGTGGTGGAGGGCAAGACAAGGAGATTTTGGGAGGAGGATGGAACTCTTCTTACCACAGGGAGGAGGATATATGTCCCAAAGTGGGGGAACCTGCAGAGGGATCTCATCAAGGAGTGTCATGACTCAAGATGGGCATGACATACAGGGCAGCACCACACCAAGGCCTTGCTAGAGTGAGCATACTATTGGCCGAGGATGGAGGATGATGTTGAATCCTATGGGAAGACTTGTCTTGTGTGCTAACAAGACAAGGTGGACAATAAGTTGCCTGGAGGATTGTTCCAACCATTTCCCATTGCAGAGAGGCCATGGGAGATAGTCACCATGGACTTCATCGTTGCACTAACGAAGTCTGAAGGGTATGGGAGCATCATCGTGGTGGTGGAAAAGTTCTCGAAGTATGCCACATTTATCCCTACTCCAGCAGATGTGACGGTAGAGCTCACCGCAAGGCTACTCTTCAAGCATGTGGTGAAGTATTCGGGGATACCACAACATATCATCAGTGATCGGGATCCGCGCTTTACGGGTAAGTTGTGGACCGAACTCTTCAGCTTGTTGGGATCGAAGCTCCATTACTCTACGAGTTTTCACCCCTAGACAGACGGGCAGACAGAGAGGGTGAATTCCTTATTGGAGCTCTACTTGAGGCACTTTGTGAGTTCCAACCAGCAAGATTGGGAAAATTTGCTTGATGTGGACCAATTCTCCTACAACTTGCAAAGGAGTGAGTCGACGGGGAAGAGTCCTTTTGAGGTGGTGACCGGACAACAAACCCTCACTCCACACACAGTGGTACTTGGGGAGAAGTACCAAGGAAGCAGCCCAACCACCTACACTATGGCCAAGGAGTGGCATGAGCAGGCCGACATGATGAGAACCCACTCGCACAAAGCTACTAAGAGGATGAAGAAGTGGGACGAAAAATGGTGAAGGGATGTGAGCTTCCAACCTGGGGACAAGGTGATGGTGAAACTCTTGCCTCAACATCACAAATCTTTTAGTAGGGTGCACAAGGGTCTGATTCGGAAATATGAGGGACTATATGAGGTCGTGCACCGAGTTGGGAAGGTATCATACCGCTTGGAGTTGCCTCCCAAGCTGAAGATCCATCCAGTATTCCATGTGAGTATGATCAAGACATATCATGAAGACGTGGAGGACCCGAGCAGAGGGGTGTCTACAAGGGCGCCCACAGCGGTTGTCGAGTCATATGACAAGCAGGTGGATCTCATACTCGACGATCGGATAGTTCGACGATGAGGACTGCCACGAAGCAAGGAGAACTTGATCAAGTGGAAGGGATTTAAAGAATGCGAGGCAACCTGGGAACCTGCAGACAACTTGTGGTAGTTCGCGAGGGCTATTGAGGAGTATCATCATGGACGCGCCGAGGACATTGCCAGAATAGGTGGGGGAGGATGTCACGCCCCACCAACTGGAGATGAGACCCGGTGGTGAGGTTCTCTAGAATCCCCTAGAGTTCTCTACATCTCCACCAAGTTCTGGAATATTCCAGACTTCTCCGGAGTGTTGCGGAACAACCCTTGGGCCTTGAAGGGTCCGAAACATTCTAGGCCTCCATGGAAGGTTGTGGATCTCAATGGGTTCTAGAATGCTCCATGTATATTCTAGTAGAGTAGGCTAGAATACTTTAGAATAATGTGGAAGTGTACATATTCTATAATGTTGTAGACTTTTCCACCAAGCCCTATATAAAGGGAGTGGATCCTCATTTGTAAAGACACAAAATTTGAGAGCATTTGAGAGCTTCTTTGCACTTGTGTCTTGTGAGCTTGTCAAGCACTTCCCTTACGATCCTTACTTCCATTGTGAGTGTCGAAAGGCTGAACTCGTATAGGCTTTGTGAAAGGGAAGCTATCCGGGTGCCACACGAGAGCTTGGGAGAAAGCCATGTCCCGTGACATTAAGATCCCTTAAAATAAGGCTTTAAATGTATTTTACGTCAAAGGAAACGTCAAAAGGGGAAAAACTGTAGGAAGCTGGAAACACTGTTCACATACTCAAAATTTGGAAAAGGAAAGTCTACCGATCTGGAAACATTGTACAAGTCTACCGATCTGGAAACACTGTACAAGTCTACCGATAGAAGGTCACCGATAGAACCACATTGATAGAAACACTATTCAAGTCTACTGATAGAAGGTCACTGATAGAAGCTCACCGATAGAAACACTGTTCAACTCTATCGATAGAAGGTCACCGATAGAAACACTATTCAAGTCTACCGATAGAAGGTCACCGATAAAAGCTCACCGATAGAAACACTGTTCAAGTCTACCGATAGAAGGTCACTGATAGAACCTCACCGATAGAAACACTGTTCAATTCTACTGATAGAAACACCATTCACCTACCGATACTGTTCATGAAACTGGAAACACTGTTTACAGAACTGGAAATTTGGAAAAGTGTTGGGTATAAGTCACCTTGACCTCCCGGAACACCTCCAACACCACATTTTCACAAAGTAATGGACCAGAGAGGTCCATTCCATTAAAATTATATTCATGATATAAAATTTAAAATGGAAGTATATACAATTAGGAAAAAAGTCTAGGTGCATAATAAAACATGAGTCTCAAAGAAGGAAAATTGAGAAAAAACATTTTTATCGATTTTGTAACTTTTGAAACATAAACACCACGAAAGAAAGATCATAAAATGAATATATAAATAACCATAAATTTAAATATAATAATCATTTAATACAATCTTGTAAATTAAATACACCATATAATAGGAATGTGTGGCGAACATAGCATGTATCTCATAGAAACAAAAAGTGATATGAAATCCCAATACCTTGTGTCATGAATCTCATCATACTCTTTCAAACCACCTATATAATAAATATAATTTTTTTATAAATCTTTTAAAGAACCATATTATTATATATTATACAATATATGGTTTTAATATTACCTTAGATTACCCACTTATTAACCATCCTATGTTAAGGTTTCACCTTAGATAATATTTGCTTCGTTATTTGCTTGTGTCTTAATTTGTTATATTGCTGGTCCTTATACATAAATGATGATTCCATAATGTAAAAAATAATATAAATAACATTTATATATATTATAGGTGTATTATAATAATCCATATAATATAGAATTATGAAATTTAATACACCATTCATAAAGACGGTAAGCCATACGTACACATGAAAACTAATTCCATTTAATTGTTGTGTTGAAGGAAGGATAGTTAAATACACATATATTTATTTATATATATATATAATTATTAAAGTAGATTTATTATATCATATATTTCATATATATTCATTATATCTATCCTTAATATATTCCATGTAGTGTATTAATGAATCACATCGCTTTGAGGAGGCGATAGTCTACACTTCCTCAAATGAAATTATCATAGTAACAAAAAATGGAAAGTATAAAGATATGTGTTTTGAAAATAATTATAGAAGATTAAAGATATAATAAATATTATATATAACATATATAAACATATTTTCCATCATAATATACACATTGGGAGGCGATAAAGGAAAATTGAGCAGTCATCATTTCGCTTGGCGGTAGTCTGCCTACAAGTAAACAATATATTCGTTACCCATTAGATGGATATGTCTGTTAGTGAAAGTATAACTCATTACATAACAACATATTAGTATATTTAGTATTTTTTTTATATTATCATCGAATAATATATTTTAGGTAGTGGAGAAATAAAATAAAAGAAAGGTGTTTGAGGGAGGTTGTCACCTCTTAATCAGGTAACTCTTTATGGTTTGCACGAAAGGGATTCCTTGGAAGTCTTTCGGCCCAAAAAAGGATTCATGGTGTAAGGGAGAGATTCCAGTTATCTACTTGTTCATATTTTTGGTTGATAAAATGTGGCTTGAGAGGTTTGAGGATGTGGGAGGAGAGGAGGCCTTTTATAATTGAGGAGGAGTGGAACTCTTGTATTATTTTAAAGGAAATGAACCCTGACCACGTTTTTGTATTGAATTTATGTAAATAATGGAAAAAATGAATAAATTGGAGTATAGTATATAAATATGTCCATAAAATGGCTTTAGGACATGTTTTTAGGTAGTTTTGGTCCTCAATATAATGGTTTAGTCCCTTATTATGCTAAATTTAACCTTAATCGTTGTAATTAATTTTAATTACTTCACTAATTGTTTTGGTAAAAAACCATGTTAGACATATTATACATTATAAATTATGCTAATTCCAAATATGGAATCCATTTTTCAAAATTAATAACACTAATTTTCAAGAAATTAATTTAAATATAATCCCGTAATAGGGTCGATAATGTGGGTTTTTAATGTAAAAACTTTCAAAAGTTCACTTTGTTTTTATACCAAGTATCAATATGAAATTTATTCTATTAACCTTAATTGGATATATTTATAAAAATATTATCTAATTAATCTTTTAAACAAATTTTAAATTCAATTTAACAGATTAAATAAATTATATGAAAAATCATTTTTGAATTAGAAACCCATATTTTTAAATATTCAATAAAAAATGAAATCTTACAAAAAAATTAAAAAAATTATTCTAACCTAAATTTTACACTTAAAATCCATTAATTAAGTTTATTTCTACATATTAAATCTATAAAGTCTCCAAAAATTATAATTAGAAATTGTTCTTTGTTAAAAGGCAGGAAAACTACCTTAATAAAAATTTTGGGTTTTATTTGTTAAATTGGTTTCAATATTATATTATTCTTATAAAATCTATTGGATTAATATAAAAAATATTTACATAGATATATAAAATATGTATAAATAAAATTATAACCAATTAATTTAATTTTTTATAATTTAAACAGCTTGTGACCATAATAATACTTTTTTATTAAAATACTCCATTTATATTATATTTGGATATTATATTCATTTATAATTAATTTTTAACTAATTAATTGATTTTATATGGTGTAAAAAAACATATATTTACATATTTTAGTTATTAATATTCATAAAATATAATTTTATAGTAAGGTTATATATTATTTTATATATTTTCTTTATATTATTGTTCGATAACACTCGGTCATGCGGGTTATGCAAGCCATTGATGAAAGTCTTTATTGTGTGTATCGCTAGATAACCTTGTTGTTTCGAGTAAAGAAATCTGATTATTATATATTTTTTTACTACACATAATCCAAACTTAGTTCTTTAATATAATGTAAACTATTTTAGTGTTGCGTGAAATGAAAAATATTAGAAGGATTAAATTAATTCGAAAAAAATAATTCAAAAAATCTCATTTCTTAAGTAAAAGTTATATTGAGAGGGGATAAATGATGCATACTTTTTAGAACATAATTTAAACCATAAACATAAATTTATAAATACATGAAAAAATAATTAATTTACATTCATAAGCCTAAATATAGAGATGGTTCCTGAAGGGAAAAGAATAGAGTTAGATCCCTCACCTATATAGGGCTCTTCTAAATGTTTTGGACGATATACTTACAGGATTGGGGATAACACCAAAGGTATTTATTGAGAAATGGTAGAGTATATTCACCCACTAATGAATTTTACTATAGCGTAATGGGTGGTTGGATGGATAATTATATTAAAATAGTGGGGAATTATTTATTAATTCCAAAACATTGGTTTTAAATTCCATATGAAAAAATAATCAATGAAAAAAACATTAGCAGGGTTTTTATAATGATTTTCACAAAATTGGAGTTTTTTTAATTATTTTATATGTCTATTAATACAAATAATTAAAATAATTATCTTGGTGATGTAGAGGCGAGACATGTTAAAAGATCATTGATTTTAAAAACAGAAAATATAATAATGGGTTTGAATCATTTATTAGGTCTTTTTAAAATTATTCAAATAACATACAAAATTTATTTTAATGGGTAAATATATATTTTTATGTGGATACATTTTATGTAACATATTGCATCACGTTTGGGTCATTATGAGGTCATAATACATATCATATATTTTATATCATACTTAATTTTTACCTAAAAGTTCATCATTCACAGAAAATTATTATGAAATCACAATTGGATAATTTTGACCAGAAAAATTAGAAAATAATACTTATCTTATCCAAATAAAAGAATAAATATTTGAATCTAATATTTCTTACAAAAAATCTCTATATATTGAATAAATACATCTTGTTTGACCATAATAGTTTTCTGACCCATATTAAAATAAAATTTTATAGCATAAATTGTTGTATTTATTATATTTAATAAAAATTATTTACTAATTTTTTTTATAAATAATTTATTTAAAATTCATGAATTATTCAAATATATTGACTTGATTAAGACACTATATTTCCCAAATATATAATTTTGGTTTTGATATATCCAAATTTAATTTTTATCTAAGTGAATATTTAATCATTATAATGTAATAATTATTTTTTTATAATAACTAATTTATATAAAGATATATAAATATTCATACAATTAGTGTCTAGACACATTAACCTTTATCACACTAGTGAATTCTGTAAGGGTAATGTGTGTGATGGTGATATTTTCTTTGGTGGCTTAGTGAACATGGTTTGGGGCATTACCTTGATGACATTAAACATCTCTAGTAAATATATTTTGTCACGATGTATTCATTGAATCGTGCCTTGGGATTGGTTAAGGTAATTTACAAATGATACTATCTACAATGATGTCTCTAATAAATGGGATTCATAGTGTATGATCCTATTGGCCGAGAAATTTGTTCTTTCGTCTATGTCAATAGGACATTATCATAACCCTTAATATATATACAAATCAAAATTTCACATTATAATTATTTTATTATTTAAACATATGATTCTTAACATTCATCTAAATAACACATGATTTAATGGCTCAAAATAACCATTGTAGTACATGTGTTTTATATAAAAAAATTCATGATTAGACATTTATTTCATTAGGAAGGGATTTCATTAAAAAATTCAAGTCATTACATTCATATAATCATAAAAAAATTCCCTAAAAAATTTGATTTTAGACACTAAAAAAACGATGGTACTTTTGATTCATCATCACTTCTAGACTCCACATCACTTCCTCAAATATGAGGTTCTTCCACAACACTTTTAACAAGTTATCTATCTTTTTTCGTAGAAATGTGTCTCAATATTATAAGATATTACCTAGATTCTTCTCATATATAGGATAATAATCTAAAGGCACCACCTCTTGAATCATTACCTTATATGGGTCTGGTATATACTTCATTAAGATGGATATATATAATTCATCATGTAAATGAGATATATTAGGAATGAATTCAAGTGGATATTCCAAATCTCCAATGAGATCAAGGATCTAAATGAGAAATATGTATCATTGATGAAAATTTCCATAATAATTATCCCCATAAATTACATCAACCGAGATATATAAAGGAACACTTTATCTCTAACTTAAAACTCTAATTCAATTTAGTGATTTTCATCAATTATTTTCCATCATATTTGTGTAGATGTCATATTTCGTTGAGTGGTTTGAACCTTAGTTGTCACCTCTTTGACACGATTTGGTCTTATTATCTTCTACTATCCCACTTCCTCATAGGATGTCATTTTCAGACACATCTTCCTATATAGAGCCTCATATTGTCCAATTTTAATAATAATATGGATGATATTTTATTATTATTACTCCACTATAAGAAGGTATTTATCAAAACAACATTGGAAATCCATTGAACATGATCTCAACTTTTCCACTTGGGTTTGAATGGAATTTCCAGACTGAACACCCATCTGAGGGTGATAACCAGTAATGAAACTCAGCTATTTATACATGATTACTGAAGGCTTATACAAAACCTAGAGGAAAACATTATATATAGATCGAATACATTAGATAGTGGAACTAAATTTAGTCTTACCATTTCTCTAATATATATCATTTTGATTTGGTCAAGAGAGAAATATTCCATGATTTCAATAAAATGACATTACATTTCAACATGATCAACTACCACCCAAATAAAATTATTTTCATTAGATGTCTTGGATATTCCTATGATAAAATCCATCGTAATGTTTTCTAATTTATATATTAGCATGATAAATGGTTTCATACTACTCGGATATATTTGTCTTTCAACCATGACATTTTGTCATACCAAGCATCTGGATAAAAACTATACAATATACCTCTTCTTGTTATCCAACAAGAAATTTTTCATTAGTTTCTTAGAAATCATAGTGCTTCATGTATTAATAGTGAACAATGAACTATTTACATCATCTTGAAGTTCAATCATCCATTTTGGTTGGGATTGGACACATATCTATGTTTGAGAAATTATAAATCTATCACTAGATAAGTTGAACTCTGGAGTATCCTCATCTTCATTCTATAGCACCTCATCCCTTTTTAGTCATCATTGTTACCCTAATTAATAAATGGTTCCAAATTTAGTTTAGAAATGTAAGATGAATATCTTTTTATTATTCTCATCTCCATCCCCTGAATTTATATGATAGCTGGATCCATTTCAATACTCATAATGTAATGAATTCTAAGATCCTTATAATGAAGAGACTATCCTACCTTGTTTTCCTTCACAGGATGGTAATTGATTGAAAAATCCCAATCCATGATCATTAGTAACCATTATTGATGGTTTTATATTATGATCTATTTCAGTGTATATATGTGAGTTTTTTGATCCATATAAATGGAACAGTTCTCCACATATAGATAATATTTCCAAATATTCAATGTGAAGATCACTACCACCATTTATATATCATGAGAAGTGTAGTTTTTCTCATGGATCTTTTATTGGAATGAGATATTTTTCATTACCTTTTCATATTACATGAGCACACATTTCCATTCCATTATGGATTCATGACTATAAATCCCAAATAATTCCCCACTGGTAGGTAATGTGAGTAAAATTGTACTAATTAACCTATTTGAAAACTCTTTGAATGTCTTCTCATGTTCATTATACATTAAAATCATCAATCCCATCCGAGTTATGTTTTGTATTGGAATGGAAAATACTGAGAAGTTTCTCACAAATAGAATATAGTACCTTGAAAATATTTGGAAATAATGGATTTCATTCCCAAATATTGGTCTAAAACATACATTAATTGCCTTTATTTTTGAAGGATATACAAATATCCCATTCTTGGTGATAATATTAAAAAAATTATGTTACATTCTAAAACCAAAAATTTCATTTACTATAAATTAAAAAATATATTTTTAAAAGGCGTTCAGTACATTATTTAAATACTCTCCTGGTTCCTCTATTCATTTATAGTAGATATGAAAGACATCTATAAAGATAACAAAACATTTATTGAGGAAATATCTAATGAATAAATCCATTAACTACATTAAAATATAAATAGAGTTATTGACCCCATAATGAATCAGTATAAAATCATAATTTCCATACCTTTTACAAAAATAATTTCTGGGGATACCACCATTCTTCACCATTATATGATAATACCCTAACTGAAGATCTATTTTATAGATGTATTGGGGTCCTTGTTGGTGACCAAAAAAGTAATTAATCCATTTCATAGGATAATTTTCTATTATCACATTCTGGTTGATCTTCTAATAATCATTGTAGTGTTACAATAAACCAAAATTATTTATCATGAATAGGATCGGTGCACGACATAGTGATAAAAATGGTCTTGTAAACCCTTTTACAAATTATCATGTAGTTATTTCATCAAATAACCATGGTAAAAAATGGACATTCTATATGGTGTATATTATTTTGGAAATTATCCAGTTATAAGAATAATTGAGACCACAACCTCATGGATAAGAGGATGACCATGAATATATTTGGCAAACAAATCCAAAAATTGAACCACAATAGGAATTTCATCAAGGATGATATTTTCCTCACTTTTAATCATTTGAGCTAGATATGTTATCTCATGATACAATAAAATCAATAATTTCAATGATGAGATACAGAAGAGAATTAATCATCCACCTTGTAGTTGTTTAGAATATGAGGGTGATTCATGATAATGAAGTTGATATATTTATATGGGTAATTTATGTTTTCTCTATATAATTAAAGAAAATCCATAGTCAGAACTACATGGAATTCTGTAAAATAGTCTATCAAAAGGTTCAAAGAAAAATTCATCCTAAATTTTTTGAAGGGGAAATTTTTGTATACTTGGGATTCAATAATTTCCCCACATTCTGTCTTCACTAACAAATAGACATCTATATTTTAAGGTGGGTTTTTAATATTATTTCTAAACATTCATGATATGTAATATGTAATTGTACCATTATCTAATTGTATGATCACAGTCATTGAATGTATAAATATAATTACTATCACATATTTGAGGTTATATAAGATCACTCATCCATCCAAATAATTGCATGATATTTTATTTAGTTATCATCAATAACCCTTGGATTTTTGAATTGATTCATATAGTGTCCTTGTTCCTTGTAGGTTGAACATTGGACAAGAGGATATGGCATGATGGAATCATTCCTTTCCTCTATCCCATTGGTAGGTTCTTCTAGTTGTCATTAAATATATTTGTTCCCTACCTTACCTCACCTAAATCCTTTCCATATCACCATATGAAAATATCATGGATGCTTCTTCCCAAACTTATGAGTGAACATATCTACATTGAGTGAACATCAAAAAAATTTCTCATAGCTTTCGAAGTCTCCAATTTTATTGATATTCATAGACAAGGTTGTAGCCCACCAAAGATGTGGTCAACATTAATATTAGGGGTTATGTATAAGATAGAGGAATATAATGAATATAATGTGTAGTTTTCTTCATACACTCTGATAGATTTTTCACCATTATGCATCATCTTTATGAAACCCATTTACATTTTAAGCTAGAGTGTTTTAGAAAATATTTGTCAAATTTGTTTCCTAGAATTTATTTCATCCCATCAAACCGATCTACTCCATAGGATCTGTGTTTCATTACCTATTTCCACCATTGTTCAGATTCTCCAATCATAAGATAAATAACTGATATGTATTTCTTTTATTCAAATCATTGAATGTAGGTGAATACATTTTCAATGGAGTTGATCCATTACTCTATAATTAGGGGATCATAAGATCCATTGAATGATAAAAATAGCTTAAAATAATTGACACAATTAAAACTTTATCATTATTAGGGGGAATTGTGAAATCCTTTTTATTTATGATTCTATTCAAAATAAAATTTAATTTTAAAATAATCATCACAAGGTTCATGATTCTAACTCCCATTAGAATGGGCATCTCATATGGGAAGTCATCTCATTTCCCATCACATTTGTTATTGACTGAGTTGAACCTACTTTTGTTCATTAACTAGAAATAGAAGGAAAATTAAGGATGATAATTTTTAAACTCATAAATAAAAATCATGATAATTAATGAGATAAAACATAAATGACTTGCATAACCTATGAAATTGTTGGTTTCAATATATGTTTTCCATGATGTATAACAAATCAGAAAATATTATTAGGATTTTTAATCAAATGAAAATAGTTCATAATGATCTTTTGTATTTTAAAAATCATATCCCCTTAGAGTGTCAAATGAGTTTTTTATAATTTCTAATTTTCAATATCCTTGTGATGATATATTCGAGGCCAAATGATCCCTTTTTTCAATATTTTTACCACTAGGTAGAACTATCCCAGAGCTATAGACTCTTTTTTTTATCCTGAGATTGATGTATTCTCATAGATATCATTTAATAAATACCTCATATATTTTTTGGATTATTTCCATTGATTATAATTTACTATAAGTTTTTCACTAAGGTTTTAAAATAATAATCAAAAAAATAACTAGACTTTCCTACGATACCAGCTATGAAAACCCTTCACTATAATACTCTATAATTATGGATTAATTACATTAATTTACACGTAATAGAATCCCATAAGGTTGTAAGGCATAGGGAACATAGGAAATTAGGTATGTAACATAACAACATGAAAATTTAATAAAAGATTATTATTTAAAAACTAAATAACATTAGTCCTATTAAATAGTCATTATAAAACTAATCAGGATAATAGTGGGATGTAAATAAGAATCGGGGATTTATAAATCGCATTAAGGGAATAGAAAAATAATAGAATAGGGTACCAAAGTAAATGTGATATCAACGACATGTAACTGTGAAACAAATGGTGTGAGAATAATAATATTGAATAATGAGGCATGATGTAACATAAGAATATAAATTAATTACGGGAATATAGAAATAATATCAAACATTAAATCATAAGAACAAATTAGGGAAAGACTCCATGTAATCATAACATAGTGTTTTTATAATAAAATCTCATTAAAAAAATCATCATATGTAATGTAATAAAAAAATTTCCAATGAATTGGAGACCTATATGTGTAGATCCATAACATTCATATCATGTACATGAATTAGTGTGTATATATATAAAAAAAACATATGGATATCATTCATCACATTAAGCCCCATTATTAATATTTGGGGGTTATATAAATGGATGTACCCAATAAACGACTGATAAGTCTGTAACAACACAAAAATCTAAAATAATAATGATTTATTCAATAGAAATTATGACAGGAAACACCTGTAATGACCTAGAATTTCCATGTAATTTTTTTAAAATATATGGGAATTTTACGAGTCCTCGAAATCTGATAGCGTGCGATTCCGAGGCCCGGAGTGCCCGGAATGATCCGTTGAAGTTTTGTTAAGCTTAATTTAATGCGTGTAAGTAGTTTTACTGAAAAAGTTGAATAACTCTTAAATGTTTACTCAGATTAAAAATCTTAGGGCACAGTTGTACTTAGGATGGCGGGTTTACCCTAGGCGTGACATATGATTAGTCGGCATGGGCGTCATGTGAGAAAACCCAAAAATAGAATAATCGTAAATAAAATAATTAAATAAATTATTTTATTTTTGAAATGCTTATAACTCACAAACAGAAACTCCGATTAAAAATCCGAGACCACCGCTGAACTCATGAGGGTATGATTTCTTTAATTAAATACTAACTTTGGCCAACATGGTCCTCCAGAGAAAGTTAGTTTTTGGTCGCAAATAAAATAATTAAGTGACAATTATTTTATTGTAAAATTCATAACCTCTAAACGGTAACTCGGATTTAAAATCCGAGAGTACCTTTGGGTTCGTTGGAGCGTATTTCACTTAGGCAGATCCTAACCTCGACTAGCGCGGGTCGAGTGTGACTGATAATAATTTTCTGATTTTTTTTTCCGGTACGTTCAATAAACATGCGAGCGGGGTTTTAAAACTTTTGAACTGGTGCTCAAAATTGAAATCTAAGGGAACTATTGAACTCACAACGCCGATATTCTCTTAAAGAGACTTTCACCTTGACAGTAGTTGGTCGAGGGTGAAAGTTAGTTTTTGGGTTTTTCGTGTAAGAAAAAAAAACGGTTATGACATTTTTATTTTTATTTGCAACACTAATATGGGTGTTGGGAGAAGGGGTCCACCGAAAACTAAACCTCCATGTGCAAGTTAGAAGTGGGGACCACCAAACCTTAACCTCCCATGAGAGGTTATGGTGGTGGGGACCACCACACCTTAACCTCCCATGAGAGGTTATTGTGGTGGGAACTGCCTGGGACTAAACCCCCCTTTAATTGAGAGACACTCTCAACCCCCCTCATTAATGTGGAGGAGCCTATTGAATTCCTCCACATTAATTGTGCCAATGCACATACATATTTTAATTGAGCTAACCCCCCATGCTTTATTATGCCAACGCACCGTATCATTTGCACCAAAGTAAATTAATTGGATTGCCCCTTTTTAAATTAAGTAACAATGTCGTTGGAATTTAGGAAGGTTCCTAATAAATGAACCATCATAAATTCCAACGATCGTTACCTACCCCTCCCCCTCCCCTATATATAGGGATCTTGGGAGGAGGATTTGGGACAACTTCACTAAGCAACGAAGCGCTGGTAAAGTGACGCGATGCCCAACACTTGGAGGATTACGCTCTCCAACGAAGAACATGTTCTACAATGAAGAACGCGCTCCCCAATGAAGAACGCTCCGCCAACAAAGAACGTCGACCTCATTCGACCTTCTTCCTCGGGACTTCTTCTGATGTGGGACATCCTTATCTACGGCGAATCGACGTCTTTACTTCTTCCCGCGCCATTATAGAAAAACAAGATAGGGGGTTTATTTGCATGATAATACATTCCTTGATTTCTTTTGCTGTTTGGGAAAGAATCATTCTGGAGGTTGTAAAAATTTGAAGTTCATCGTTCTTCTTTCTTGTTGAGCCAAAT
This sequence comes from Viscum album, assembly GCA_963277665.1. Classification (NCBI taxonomy): domain Eukaryota; kingdom Viridiplantae; phylum Streptophyta; class Magnoliopsida; order Santalales; family Viscaceae; genus Viscum; species Viscum album. Next base: position 814,571,869 of record OY728167.1, on the reverse strand, counting down.
GCTACCACCCTAAACGCGGAGGGTGCGGGAAAAACCAACATGGCCTAACCCCTCCGCCATTCTTCTTTGTGGTGTTCATCTAAATGAAGGTAGATGACGAAGGCGACGAAGGGAACGACTTCGCCACCCGCGACAACCACGACCCGAGCCGCCCCCGCGGCGTTCCGGCCTTCCGGCCGAACCAGCCCCGCGCCTGCCGGCCGAGCCGCCACGGCCACACGGCCCGCCGGCCGTACCCCCCGTCCATGTGGCCCGCGGGTCGGGCCACCCCGGCCATGCCCCCTGCCGGTCGCGCCGCCCGCCAGCCGAGCTGCCCGCCGGCCAAGCCCCCCACCGGCCGCGCCACCCACCGACCGCGCTACCCCGACTGCACCACCCGCTAGCTGAATCGGCCGCGCTGCCATCGACCCTCCGACCCTCCCTAGCTCGCGTAGCCTACCAGCCTCCCGAGCCACCCGTGCCTCCGTGACACCCTGGCTGAACCGACCCCAACCGCGCCACCCCGGCATCCGGGCCGAGCTGCCCCGAGCCGTGCCCCCGCGGCCTTCCGAGTCGAACCGGCCCCGCGCCCCGGGCCGAACCACCCTCGCGGTGCCCTCCAGGCCGAGTTGCCCGTGCGACGACATCCAGGATGAACCACACTCATGCCGACCCGTGGCCGGTCCGCACCCTCACGGCCGGTCCATGCCCTCACGGCTCTCCGCGGCCCCTCGCGGCCTACTGGGCTGGGCCAAACCCAACGGGCCGGCCCACCCAATGGGCTGGGACAGACCCAATGATTCAAGCTAGGTCGACCTGAATCGGGTCAACCCCTGCCATGTCGGGCTAGGTCGGTCCGACCGGGTTGGACCGGACCCGGGCCCACTATACCCCTTTACCTCCTTTTGGCCATATCTTTGGTACCAGATGTCTGTTTGACGAACCGTCAGCGACACTAGAAATATTAGAGCGAGACAGTACCTTTGAGTATACACTACTGGATTTTTGGGTATAGATGGGAAATCGTCAGGTTGGATCGAGCACGAATCCAACCTGGCCCCCAGGATTAAATGACTAATAACTCACAGACCAGACATCTGATTGATGAGCTGTATGTTGCGTTGAGACCCCTATGACATGGAAGACCATTGAGATACTCCTTCTTGAGACTTCGTGATAGTTGGAGTATCGCCCAGTAGCTCGTGGAGCGAATCCTCCCGGAGACGAACGAGCGTAGTGCAGAAACCTAGTAGCTGGCTGAGACCTGACGACTGCTGACCATTTTTACTTTGAGTGACTCTAATAGCCAAGTGGGGAGCGCCATGGTGTCGCAGAAGACCCATAGTGGAGAGCGCCTTGGTGTCGCGGCAGACCCACGGTACTCGACATGAGGAGTACCTCAGCAGGCTATGAGGGGGAGCGCGCTTGGTGACGCGACAGACCCACAGTGGGGAGCGCGCTTGGTGACACAGCAGATCCACGACACTCGAAGAGGGGAGTACCTCCGCATTCCAAGGTTAGTGGGAAGCATGCTTGGTGTCGCGGTAGACCCACTATACTTGACGGAGGAGGAGTTCTCTAGTAGCCATGGTTTCGATAATGTGACTAGGGATGTTACTTGATACTACCCTTCGAATAAAAATCCTAGTTGAGCTGAGTCAGTTTTTCTGTGTTTCCCTCAAGATTGAGATGGATCACTTGATAACTTAGGTATATGTATGGTCATATACCTAGGTATGGTTATCTGTTTATTTCATACTTTGTGGTTTATCCTTGTTGGATTTTGTGAGACCTTGTGGGTCTCGGGGTCCCTACTGAGCATTTTTATACTCACCCCTACACGGGCTAAGCCCGCACCTTGTTGTGTTGGTTACAGATGAAGGACATCGCTGACTGAGGATGAGAGTACCAGGACTGGACGGTGCCCGGAGGTGGACCATACGGCGTGTTGGTACGTGGAGGAGACGAACGAACGTGGAGTGATGAGGAGACTATTTGTACCTACCCTTAATGTAGGAAACCTGGAGGATGACTTAGTAGTTTCTTTTCTTTCTTTTTTTCTTCAGTTGTATTGCTTTCAGTTTCCTGTACTTTCTAATTGGGCTTGTATTCTGGCCCCTTTTTACTTACTGTACTCACTTGTTAGTTATATAATTTACTTGTGTTTGTATCTTGCCATGTGTGTTTACATGTTATAAAGGAAATGTCTTCCCATTTTTAGGGAATTACGCCTTTGGTGCTAGTCACCAGCCCCTGGCCTATGGAAGGCAGGCTTGGGGTAGTCACGACACGGGCCCCAGGGGATGGGTCGTGACAACACCAAGAAAAGAACTGAACATATAATACAGATACATTAAAATATATTCAATATTTTAAATAAATTCAATTCTTTATATAATATTCATTACACAAAATATTATGTTTAGCTTGTGTTACACACAATAATGATTTTCTTCAATAACTCGTATTACACACAAGAATGAGTTTTACTCAATACTATTAATATTTTTATTGAAAATGGAAATAATTTATTAAATATTAAAATTTTTGTTTTAAATAAGATTAAATATATTATGAAAATATATGTTTTATTTATTTTGATCCCAAATAATTAGAATTGAATATAAAAACCAATTGAATATAATAGAAATGCATTTATGAAAAAGTAATTATTATATTCTGAAGGAATTTTTTCTTAATAAATTAAATTAATTACGATTATTGGATGATATTAATAAAATCTAGACATTAAATATTCAAAAAATTTTTACATTCCTTAAATATATTTGATATGCATAATATAATTACAAATTATTTTTTTTTTCATAAAAAGCATAATTTTTATAAAGGGAAAATTTTCCACCTTTAAATGCAGCCCTTATTTTAAAAACAAATTTTATAAATGTTATAAATATTAATTGACAAAATAAACATCATAGTTGAATAGGTGGTGTCAAAATTATCTTACGGTGAATTTCAGGTATTTTACTAAGATATATCATTTTAAAATTAATAGGAGAAAATACATAATTTTAATTTCCCGCCTGAATTTTCTGAAGGCCAAGAATTATTAATTATTTTTGGACATTCCCCATTTTAACTACGTTTTTAGGGAAACCTCACATGACCCGTTGGACCAGTGACACAAGGCCAATTACATGAAAACTGATTTTTCATCTTAATAAATTAAAATGTCAAATTATATTTTGAATTCGTTTTATATTCAAAATATTTCAATATTACATCTATTAATCCAATTTACTTCATTGGTATTAGTTGAATACTCAATTATGATATAAACAATTTCAATCTTATTAAAAATTTTACATAAAAACCCTACTTCCCTTCCACGTCTCCAATATTAATTTTAAATTATCTTTTTCTAATAATGTGGATTGAATATGGAAAAAGGGATTACATATTTCGAATTAGAATAATTTATAATGTATATTATGGTCAACATAATTTTTTGAAAAAGTGATTAGTGAAAACAGTTAAAATTAATTATTATGATTAATGTATAAAAGATAATACTTAATGATTAATCATAGAATATAAGTTGTAATAAAGAAAAAAAATTATTCCAACAGCCAATGGATAGAAATATTTATACCATTACCCCCATAGGGACAATTTTTTTATTATAGAAGGTTTTTGGTATGTAAAAATATAGGTACTCCAAAATTCTTATAAAAAATTCCATGTGTGTCCTCTTCATCAATTATAAAAGTCAGACCCATATCCCCCTTATTCACACATCTCAAACCACATTGGAACTACCAATAACTGACCAAATAGTTCTGAAATATCACTCCCCTCCTCATAGAGAAATTATATTGGGCATAAATCTAATATAGGAACGTATCAGTGAAAACCTATGAATGTTACTCTTAGAAGAGGTGATGTATTTCTATTAACATATGTATTTTATTTCCTGATCCATCTGATAAAATTAATAATATATTTTTATTATATAATAATATAAGTTTCTTAAATATATTGAGGTGATTTTATGTTATGGTTATGGCCTACAACTATACAAACATTTTTCAAATGTAACATTCAATTATCGTTCATGTCTATAGAAGACAACAACTGTGAAAACATATATTGTTTGGTCATCCATCACCACCATTAATGGATGGAAAAAATAATGGATCTATAGTTTATGTATGATATATATGATATTTTTGAAACTTTTATTCTTTTTTAATTATTATATAATCAACACGTTCATTCATTCAATTTAGTGTTAATATGATAATAGTGCCCCTCTATAGCCAAAAGGTTCGAGAGACAGGCATAAACCTGCTCCCAGAAAACTATTATAAAAAAGGATAAACAGTACAATACAACTAAGAAACATGAAGCCTTGAAAATCCTTGTACACAAAACACTATCCCTATTATTTCTAACTAAACTGTCACAATAGAAGGGCAGAACAAACGACCAACTGGAACCAACCTTCATAATGGCTCTTTTGGAGAGAGCATCAGTAAGCTGGTTAGCTTCTCGATAGACATGAGAAACATCAAGGCATAAGCATTCAGCGAGACTAAGACAAGAGATCCAAGAAGACATCATCCTTCAAAGAACATTCCGAGATCGATCTTTCAAAATATGCACAGCAACAGGCGAGTTCGACTCTAACCATACTCTATGCCAACCATAATGCACTGCATACCTGATAGCCTTGATCATATCCCACAGTTATGCTTCAATATCATGATCATACCCAACATAATGGAAGAAAAAACCTTTAACGAAGCCCCGATGAGTTTCGAAGACTCCACCACACCCAGCAGGACTCGGTGCACCAGAGGCCGCCCCATCCACATTCACTTTCAACCATTCTGAAATTGTTGGAATCCACCGAATGTACTTGACCATTCTGGGCTTCCTTTCCCTGACACTAACACCAAGAGTTCTCAAAAGTTCCAAGTCAGATACATCATTGTTCATGGACCCAGTTTGGTTCATCTAAGTAAGTTTAATGCTTCAATGTATCACCAGAACACCATCCCGGAATAAAGGATTGACATTGTTAAAAACAATATTATTCCGAGATTTCTAGATATAGGTGAAAACCGAGACAATATCAGTAATAAACAAGGATTTCACATGATAACTGAAATCAATCTTAAAGGCTAAACTGAGAAGTGATTCAATAGAGAAGAAATCAAGGCAGCAGTGGAATATTGATTGCACATAATTCCATAAGCGAACAGAAAATTCACACTGGATAAACAACGATGTGATTCATTCACACATTATGTGGAATGTATTATGGATGGATTAGATAAAAATATGTACTATATATGAAATAAATATGATAATTTAAGGATAATATAAAAAGGTATATGATTTACATTTCTTTCTTTTAGTATGATAATAAAATGGAAGTAGTGCTCATGAGTACGTACGACCTAATGAATGATTATTGACATATGGGTGATAAGTTATTATAAAAGGATCATATATGATATAATAAATATTAATATGGTTCTGTTATAGGTTTATAACATGGTTAAAACTATTTTTTTCTAGTTTAAATCACATTTGACTAAAGGAAGAGTGGGGTAAGGGATTTCAACTCAATTTAAATTCCATTGAGAATTATTTTTTATTTTTCACAATTTCACTTTTATGTGAAGTATATACATCCACATTGAAATGTAATAACATTATTGATTGATTATTCATGGTATTATTAGTTTCAATTTCAATTATTTTATCCAAGATGATTTTACATGAAAATATCCAAGTGATAAATTTTATAGAACAATCCATCTATCTTTTGTGATTGTTATCTTCACCACGAAGCAATCACTTTCATAGGGTCACTTTCCTTTGGTAATTAAATTTAAATTAAATGTACAAATTATATTATAATTGTAATTATTATTTCATAGACCATATACGATTTTTACAAATGGATTTTAGTTTGGATGTTATTTAATTATCTTGGGAAATATAGAAAAATCCATATTTTTTACTAAATAAAGGTATTTGATGATAGGTAATATTGTTCATTTATTAAATAGTTTTTTTGATATATGAGGAATTAATTTAACCTGAATTTTTTTTGGCCCCGGTTAATGATATCCCCTCAATCCATTAGTTGTATCCTGAGACAAATCAAATGGCCAAATTAGAAGAGTTTTTAACCAGTTGTTTATACTGTCTCATGATAAGATATTAAGACATCCAATAATTAGAAAGTTCAATTGTTCAGAGTTCAGTTATTATTATCCAATATATTTTAACAAATGTAAAATCTATAGATTCATTTCATTTTCTTCTTATTAATTAAATAGCATGTGTGTATAGTTATTTACCTTTCCAGATTGATTATTCTTTATCCAGTTATCTAAATGGAATGTTCATTCAATTATTGTCCTTTCTATATTGATTATTCCTTATACAGTCATCTAAATGGAATATGTGATAAGTTATTTAACATTTCATATTTATTATCATTAATTATACAATATATATTCTTATTTATTAATCCATAACTAATCATTTGAATTAACCCTTATTTTCTTTCCATTCCCATGATTATGAAGATGAATTCTTGGAATGAGTATCAAGGATTATGATTATTTTATTTTTTTATGTATTATTAATTTTATTGTGATTATAAAATGGGTGTAAAATATGTAATTTGGTTTCTAAAAATTCTAATATGATCATTCCATTGGGAATGGATTATTGGTAATCATGAGAACTTAATAAAGGAATCTACTCTGGGATACTGGGGTCGAGTCATTACAATTGGTACCTAATAATGTTTAATATCTACCATTCGAACAACCCTTAGGAAAACATAGATTTGGAAATAAATATCAATGATAAAATTTGAGGATAAGTATAGAAGAAAATATTAAGATTTTTTAAGGTGCATATTGTGTGGGGTTTCCTTACAATATATCCCTATTTATATACTACAAGTGAATGTGGATTTGTATTAGATTTTCCTAGGGTTAAAAACCCCAAAACATCATATTGGTCTAGACTCGATTGAGAATTGGTATATGATAAAAGGCCTTATTACACATATTTTTTTGACACTCTCGGTGGATATGCATAGGATAAGTAACCTTTCCTTTACAAACCATAATGAATTATTTTAATAGATAATGAAAATGAATGACTGTGGATAAACCCTATTCCAAGAAAGTGCATATTTTAAAATAAAATGGTTGAATTATTTGTTGAGATTTTTAAATTATAATATAGATGAATTTTTAGAAATGATATTTTTGTTAAAATAATCATGAGATATCTATGGACTGTGTTATTTTTAGAAGCATATGTTTATTCATTTAAATAAGTTTTATGGATATCATCATGTCTTTATGAGTTTAATATTTATCATATGTTTAAATTCACTAATAACTTTTTTAGGTTTTATGTGAAAAAACTCTACCATGATTAATGAAATTTTTGGAGAAATTTATGACCTGTTTATGATTTAGTGAAAAACATTTATTTGGGGAATAATAAAATTAATTTTTATATACATAAGGTTATAAGTATTGATAACCACTAGGGTTGATATCATAATTATTTATATTGTAATAATAGTCAAATAAAATTTTTAAAAATTGTAAAATAATAATAAATACTTATAAATGAATAAATTGTATTGAAAAACATAGTAAAAATGTTATTTAATGAATAATTTTATTTCAAAGATGTTCATCATAAGTTTTTTTAGTAACATCATATTAATTATATTAAGATGGTTTTATAAAAATTTATACTCAATGGAAGGTTTCGACCTAACATCTCTGGAATGGTTGGGTGTCTTAAACCCATCATCGATGGATGATAAGGGTTTAGCACTAACCACTAGCTTACATAATGTATTGGTTAATGTGTCATTTATTTATCTAAATTATTGAAGATAATAATTAATGATTAACTAATAGTGGAAATTTTTGGGTTTAGTGAATATTGTATTATATTGAACAACTTTAGCTAACCATGTTGGTTTTGGGAAATAGATATAGATACATGGAAAGACGTGTGTATCTTTCAAGGATCTAATGATTTGTTAAATGAGAACATTAGATCATTTGGAATGATAAATTAATTTTTTTATATTCCATTCATAGAGTAAGTGTTTAACGGGAAATAGATCGAAGTATAACCAAAGGATGAAATTTTATTTATGAAATAGAACCATATCATGTAAGAATATATCCTTATATTCTTATAAACTAAAAAAAATTACTCAACATTCGTAAAATGATCCTAAAAAAATTATCCTCTTACATTCTTATCTGATGAATCGGATGTTATTTTAATTCATTAAAACTTTATGGTATTGAGGCCCTTTTCTTTCCATTGATCACATACCTACTTTTGAGAAGCGACCAAAATCAGTTTCTGTATTTATTTAAAATTTTCCTCCATGTATATATCTTCACATTCAACCAATGTTCTCCTACATGGAAACATAGTTAAGTATTATTTTATATGACCATTTTACTTCCCAGTATCTCTTTTAAGATATTTTTATTTCAACACTTCTCATGATATTGGATTTCAATAAATGTATTTTAAAATATCAAATTTTCAATTATCCATATCATATTTAAATTGTGAGGACTCTATTTATTAATGGTAGGGAGAATGTAACACCCTGAAATTATAAAAGTAGAACATTTATTCAATAGCACATATGACACAAAAAAACCAAGAATAGAAGAGTACAAAATCTTGAGAATTTAAAATATATTTACTATATTAAATAAATTCAATATATGACATTTCATTCATAACACACAACACTCTGTTTATTTTTCATTACACGTAACAACAACATTCTTTGACAACATGCATTACATGAATGAAAATGTTTTGTTGAATAATATTAATATTATTTTTTAAAATGAAAATAATCAAATAAGAGTTAAATTTGTGTTCATGAATAAGATTAACTAAATTATGGAAATATATTTCTACTTTATTTGAAGAAAAATGAATTACGAATAAATATAAAAAAATTGAATATAAATGAAATGTCTTTATAAAAAAATATTTATTCACCAAATTAATTTTATATTAATAAAAAAATTAATTTCTATTATTCGATGATATTAATGAAATTTATATATTACATAATCAATCATATGTTTTGAAATTGATAAAATATAATTGATAATCATAAGATAATAACAATTTAAATTTTATGGAAAAAATATTTATTTTTCTAAAGTTATTTTTTTATATTGAAAATATAAATTGTATTAGGGTGTGTTTTTTTACTGTTTTGAGAAGATTTATTTTTTGATTAATAGTTTAAAATAATTAATTTTCATTGAAAACAATCTTCTCATCTAAATAAATAAAATTTTTAACTAATATTTTGAACTGTTTTTAAAGCTAAAATATTAAAATTAAAAACATATTATTATAATTTAATTTCATTTTGATCTATTTAATTTTGGATTTTAATATTACATTATTTGAAAATGGTTTACTTTTAAAACCCGCGTTCCCGTCAAATCTTTATGATTAATTTTGAAATAGTTTTTTCACCTTATTGGGATTGAATTTGAAAAAAAGGATTACATATTTTGAATAATCATAATTTATAATTTCTATTATGGTTAATGTAATTTTTTACCATTGTGATTGGTGAAAATATATTAAATTAATTAAAGGGATTAATGTAAAAATGATATTACTTAATGAGTAAGCATAGAATAGAAGGAGTAAAAAAGAATAAACGAATAGAAAAAACCCATTGGATGGAAATATTCCAACCAATACCCACATGTTATCTAATTTTTAGCTTTATCGAACACACTTGGTAGTTAAAAATATTGGAGCACCTAATTTTTTTTTAAATATTCCATGTGTGTCTTCTCCCTCACTTATAAAATGCCACCCACTGTCACTTTCTTAACACCTCTCAAACCACTTTAGTTAATACAAAATCAACACAAATATCTCATGGACTTAACTACCCTCATCATATAGGCCTTATAATTTGAATAATTACATCAAATTAATGAATAAGTGAAAACTTAAGGAGGATACTTAAAGAAGAGGTAGTGTCATTCTTGAAGCTTCTTTATATTATTTTTGTCTCCACCTTCTAACATTTTTTTATATAATGATTATATAATAACCTCAATATCGTCATTATATATACTATTTATTATTTTAAGGGTAAAATCTAAAAAAGAACAGACTTATATCAAATGGGATAAAAAATCATTGTTTGAGTGTATGGTAGACTACCACCTCACGAATAGATGTCATTAGTTCTATCATTAGCAGGATTCATGTCTGAGAATAATTATGGATTTATATCTTACAAAATAAATATATTATACTTATAATATTATTATTCTTTATTAAATATTATATCATAGTTACCTTTGTTATTTCAATTTTAGGGGAATATGATATCGTCGCTCGTCGGTAAGACACATTACATCCTCATGTAGTGATGTGATTCATTAAAACATTACATGGATTTAATAAAGGAAGGATATAATAAAAATACGTGATATATATGTCATAAATATGATATTTCAATGATAATATAAAAATTTAACTTTTAAATTTATTTAATTTAATCTGACAAGAAAATGGAAGTAGCGTTCTTGTGTACGTACGTCCTACGATGTCCATGATTGATAAATTTAATTTTCTGTCAAAATATTATGTGGATTGTGTTAAATAAATATATAATGAATAAATAATATAGTTTTATCATGGTTTAAATTATATATATAAGTAAATCATGATCAATTCATGTTGAATAAAAAATAACGTGTCAAAACATACTCGAGAAACAAGGAAATTAACACCTGAAATAGTAAAAACAATGAATTATTCTTAACAAATGGGTGATATGATTTTATTAAATGACCATATATGATATTATAAAAATTAATATAGTTTTATAATAATTTAATAACATAATAAAAACCAACATAATTGAGTTTAAATCATGTTTGACTACTCGAAGTGCAAATTAAGGTGTTTTATCTCAATTTACAATCCATTAAGACATATTTGTTATTCTATGCCAATTAACTTTTATAAAATGTATATTCTACCCTTTTGAAATGAAATATAATTATTTCATCATTCATCATGGTATTACATGTTTTAATTTGATTTATTTCATCTAAGGGGATTTGATATGAAACCTAAAAAGTTGTAAAAGTCATTGAACAATCTCACATTATTTTTTGATTATTAGATTTCCATTGAAGTAATCAATTTCATGTTATAATTTTAGTTGGGAAATAAATATAAATTAAATATATATATATATATATTATTTTATGATCGATGTTATTATTTCCTAAAATGTATACCATTTTTATATAAATTATTTAGATTGCCATTTACTTTTTTAACTAGAGAAATATTGCTAAATCAATATCTTTTTCTCAATATGGATATTAGATGATAAGGCATATTATTCATGAAATAAATAGACTATTCAATATATGAGGAATTATTTGGACCTGAAAACAAGGATTGGTCTTGGTAAATGCTAGACCCCCAATGAATCAGTAGTCTCATGAGATGAATTAGTTGGACCCATCAGATGGTTATTTACCCAGTTTTAAAAACTATCATGAGAATTGATCATGATGGTTAGGGTATCATCTTCCTAGGAATCATGACATCAAATAATTAATAATTTCCTTCATTCATAATTTATTTAATATTATCAATGATATTTTTACTATGAAAAAATTTATGGATGCATTTCATTATCATCATTTTAATTAAATGGAATGTGTGACTAGTTATTTATCATTCCATATTTATCATGTTTTATCTAGATATTGAAATGTAATGTTTTTTTTAGTTTTTTAATATTCCATATTGATTATTCCATATCCAGTTGTTTAAATGGAATTTTTGTTAAAAATTTACACTACTGTATAGCATATGCTTATTGATTCATAATATCTTCAATTAAACTCAATCCTTACTGAGAATTTGAGGACACCCATATTTTTGTCATTTTATTATGGTATGAATATGAATACATGGAATGAGTTTTAGGGTTTCTGCACATTTTTTTATGTACTATTTTTTATTCCCAATGTAAAATGGGTTTCATGTATGTAATATAGTTTCCAAAACGTATAAAATAATCAGTCTATTAAGATTTGATTAATTATAATCATTAAAATGTAATAATTTCTATCACTGAATTTGGGATGCTAGGGTCCATTCATTGCAAGGTCCATATTTTTTAATACACTTAAGTGAAAATAGTTACAAGTATTAACAACAAACATTTTCTTCGTAGAAAATGTTAGGAAAATTTTGACAACATTACTAGGGTACATAACGATTCAAGGTATGGATTAATATTATTAAAAGGGGTATCTCATAATTTGTAAAAAAACAACTTTAAGTGTTTTTAAAATCATATTCCAAAAATAGTTATTATAATTCACAGAGAATAATATAATGAAGGTTCTTGAAATATGAGGAGAAGGAGATGATACCTTCATTCAACATTGTAACATCATTGGTAATGGTTATAAAGATAGGGTCTATATGATATCTATTTCATAGATCATAAAATTTATAGTAAATAGATGTTTATAAAGGCATGAAGACATAATAAATTGGGAATGAAATATCTAAATAAAAAATAGGTTCTTGATTGGAAAATAAGATATAAAGATCCCAAACCTTAAGGGGGTGCTGGTAAATTCCTAAGGGGATCTTCTTATGATCTTATTGATACCATATGATGGATCTATAAATAGAATGGAATATTATCATCTAACTACATAAAATTTTAGTGAATATGAATGGGATTTTTGTTGGAATTTCTAAAAAAATTGCATGGAATTCCTTGTTAATACCCACACATAGTTTATGGATTTTGTATGATAAAATAATAATAACCATAAACCATCCAATTATTTTTACCATGTGTTATAAAAAATATTAGTGGTTTTCATTAATTTATTTGGAAATTAATTGAACTCATTAAAATAATACCTCTTGTGACGTCGAGGTTATCCATTTTCATAATGAGCTTATTTTAAAGCATCACGATATATTAATGGTTTCGGAGGATTCATTATGGGTTTTTAAAATTAATAATATATCTTTAAAAAATGTTATTTTGATGGAAAATATATATTTGTCTATGGAAACCTTTTATGGAAAATATTACATCACATTATGGACATTATAATATAATAATACAAACTGGATAATTATACTGTATTTAAATTTTACACAAAAATTTGACTCTCTCATTATATAGTGAAATATTTACTATTGGATAATTTCAATAAGATAATTTCAAAAATAATATTTATTTTATCCAAAAAATTCTGTAAATATCAGAATGTCCATATTAAATTCATAAATCGCCATTTATTGAAAAATGTAATTTTTTACAATAGCAGTGTTCTTACCCATATAAAAACAAAATTTTAGCTCAAAAAATAATATCATAAATTATATTTAGTTAATATTTTATATAAATAATAATTTATTAAAATATCAATTATTTACAAAATTATTGAATTCCAAAACAAGTTATTCTTGATTGAATCTATATATTTCCATAAAATACATTTTTTGTTTCATAATATCAAAATCAAAATTTTATAAAAATTATTCATGAATCATTTTAAAGTAAAATTAAAAGATGAATATACTAATTTATTTATATAAACATACATTGTAATTCATATAGTTATTGTCTATATACAAAACCTTTTATTACACTAGTAAATTCTTTAAGGGTAAGGTGTGTGATGGTGACATTTTTTTTGGGGTTTCTTGACAAGCATGGATTAGGAAATGATATCGATGAGATAAAAATTCTATAGTAAATTGATTTCCTAATTCTTTAGTTTTAAACTCATGGAATGTAATTTCTTTGTGGTAATTTCTAGTGATACTATATCCCTTGTAATCTCTAATAAATGGACATCATTTTTTTCAATCCAACTGGTCGAGACCATCACATCTTTCCTCTAGGTCAATTGTACTCTATTAGACCCATTAATATACATACACACACACACACACACATATATATATATTACTGCTACTATAAATTGGCTATAATATTTATTGTTGTGATCATTATATATATTTAAAATTTGACAGGCTATACTAGTCCAAAATATATATAGTACTAAATGTTTTTTCGTTAATAATTTTACATGGTAAGACATGTATTCATGCAAAAATGGGAATTTAATTTATAAATTTTTTTAGTTATATATTCATTGGTTAGATTCATCGAATCTATTACTCATCCACTCATCTCATGAATCTACAATTCATATCATGAATCCTACCATGAAAACATCTCATAATTAGGTCGTGAAAGTGAACTTATTTCGTGAACTTCTCCCTCACATTGTGAACTAAAATTAAAGTAGTGGATTATTCAATCATAAAATTATATATCTAAAACTATTCCTAACCTAATATATACATCCTGTAATGTATATAAAACATTGGAATCATGTAAAGGTACATTATTGAAACATACATTCACTTATAAAATATGAATCTAAAAAAGATCATCTTTTTATTAATTTAAAAAAACCAATAGTGAATGATGTGGAAAAAGGGTCTTCTAAAAAAACAACCCCAAGATATATATCTCAATATTATCAACATCATATAGGTTCAACTACCCCACTTAATTGATCAAGGGGAAAGTATTTTCAATACTATCAACAAACTCCTAAAAATTCTCCCAAGGGAGATACATCCCAAATAAGAACATCCACAAACAAGTCATCGATGAAGAGGAGGTTGTCTCATTATCCTAATAACAGTTAATATAAATAATGTATTTATAAAAAGTAAATTTTTTCATAAAAAAATATAGGCAAATGATTGAATATCTTTGGATAATTATCCTATGTTCTCTACTCTATTACACTATGCCACAAAAGGAAATGAATAATCAGAATAAAATCCCTTCAAAAAACCTTCTCATAGAGGTCCTAGAAATATCTAAGACACTCCTCAATAGATTAATCATATTCAACTACCATCTCACCCTATTATATGACATGGTAATCCTCATGAATAAAAATATAAAGCTCTGAAACATGAAAGTCTTCATGAATCCTTGTCTTTTATAGAGAAAGTGTAATCAATTACACAATAACTGCAATAAATTCCAAAACATCAAAATTTAAAACAAAATGGTGAGAAATCATACCTCTATTGAAAACTCATTTCTTATCATAATAATGGGTATCCTTAAATAACACATATTCTCTAACAATGATCCATAGAGGTATCATCCTGTGGTTGACATAGTTCTTCTAATGATATTTTTCTTCCACCATTATCATGTGAATCCCCTAAATAATATCCATAATAATTTTAAATAGATCATGCCCCAAACTAGCCCAGGTACCCTGGTAACCTGATAACCGATTTGGCCCAGATATATCCCAAAGGGAATTCTCGATCCCCATGGGTTGGGGACTAGCACCTGGCATCATATGACATGCAAGTGAGAATTATTTTTACACTAACAAATGAAATATTTGAAGAAGAAATACAATTTTCACATCAAAAGAAAACTCAACTGGGATTAAAGTATCAAAATACAATAAGGAATAAATTATCCCAAAGTACTAAAACCCAAGTACAAAAATGGGGAAACCCTAACCCAGGTCCCGAAGGACACAACTCACCAAGACCATAGTTCAATAGCTGGATCCAATTCTAAGTGATCCTTTCCCTTTTCTCAAACATGGAAGAAGATAAACTAAAAACACCCAAAATCATAAGTAGGGTGTGAGCAAAAAATCCCAGTTGGGTCTCACCATGGATTCCATAACAGATGCCGGTAATTGTTTAACCAAAAAAAATTATTTCAATTTATAAAATAAAACATGTTTGACATTTTAATGCATAATTAATCGAATCCTGCTATACAAATCAAATAAATAAAAAATATGTTAAGAAAAGACTTTACAAATGATGAAACATTTCTAAAATAATGGTATAAATAAAATTGTTACATAAAATAGTTTATGTAAATTTAGCAGGCATATAAAGCAGTTCAAAAGCATTGGAATACATTTATATTTCAAATATAAATAACAAGAGACCAACATGGACATATTCTAAATAGGTATGATTGTATTTCAGGCTATAGAACTATGCACTCTCTAAGTGATCATGGAAATATGTGTACACATACGACCTCTGGACATTGGTCAGATAGGACTCGTCACCATCTCCTAGGGGATTTGACCTACTGAATGTATGTTTTAGAATGTTTTAGTAATCTTAGAGTGTGTCTAAATAACTAAAAATCTACCTAAGGATTACATTTTCTCTTACACAATAAATTATGGGATTTTTTTTAATATTGATTAAAATAAAAATAAATCCTTTACTTCCATTTAAATTCCAATTTTTCATTTAAAACCAAAACAGGTCTTAATAAAAAAAGCATGCCTATTTAATAAGATAAAACCACTGGGTTCTTATCAAAACATTTTAAGCCATTTTCATCATTTTGAAATCCCTTCAAAACCAATTCCATCATTTCACAATTCATTTCCCCAATTAAATCCAATAATTTAATTGAAATCATTTCCATCAAATCCACAATTTAAAATAACCAATTTCCATAAACCCAACCCAATTCAATGGAATTGGGGGTTTATGAAATCTCGTTCCAAAACCATTTAAAATATATCAATTCACTAGAATTGGATTTTATTACATCAATAGAAAGAGAGTTTATGCAACTAAATTTAAATAAACTATTGAAATAAATCATGAAATTCAATGTTAATCAATTTGGATAATGAAAACAGAACCACCTACTAGAAGTTCATCGATGTAAGTGGTAAAGGTAAACCATCCTATGTGGTAAAAAACACTTCCTCACAGCCTTATTATCATAAGTTTTGACACACCAATGGTCGAAATTCGTCAAGGGTTCCTAGTACCAAACCATTTATTTTATTTCACAAGGAATGTCACATGTGATAAAATTTTCTCTCTCCTGAATAATATATGGATTATCATTTTATGCCAGCACATGTGTTTGAAATTATACTTCAATATTTAATGCAATTACACATTGAAATTTTGATTTTTAAAAAAATTATCCTTAACTACCAAATTAATTAAAAAATATATATCTCACTATATATATATTTATATATTTATAATTAAAATAAATAAAATTAGATAATATTAATAAATTATCCCAAGTGTTTCTATCAATATATATATAGATATATTGATAATTCATTATCTTTTAATAATCCAAATAATTATCATTTTATTATTGTAAACAATTAGCTATTTAATAGTTTTTTTGATAATTATTTTGGATAAAATTTTTCATTTTCCATTGATATTTTTAATCAATTATTGTATGAAAATTTTATAAATTATATCTAGATAAAACAAAGCGATTATCCTTCAATAAAACTATTTAAAATTTATCCCTGATAATTTCATTAAAAATAATATTTGATAAGTTGTTGAAATTATCATTCGATAATTATTAATAATTATATTTTGATAAATTTATTTAAAATGAACCATTTAAAATTTGGAAAAGAAGATTTAATAATACACTACTACCTTTAGAAAAAAAATGATTTAGGTTCTTATTGTCGAGACGAGTCCAGCGACAGCAATGGTACATAATTTTGATCAATAATGTAGAAGATATTTAAGAGAGAAGATTGAATAAGTAATAATAATACACAAAAATAAACAGAAATAAAAGGATAACAAAACCTATTCCCATAGAGCCCCATAAGGAAGAAGAAGACATCGTCTGACACCTTCATCTATGAGGAAAATCCCTAACGGAGTCTTATTGACAGTGAAAAAGGGAATTCAGTTACTCTCAACCATGATGGAAAGACCCCCAAGCCAGAACCATGATTCAGGTATTTGAAAAGACCAAAAATGTTCCTCACATTCATCAATTCTTAAATCCTCATTTAAACCACCAAAAAAACTTAAAATTTTACATAGAGTCTTTAATTTTATCTCATTAAGGCATTGAAATAGTAATAGTTCAAAACGGTCAGGAAATAAAGGATTTAGAAAAATCCTGCATGCTTTAATCGTAGTTTAGCCATTTTGGAGGAGATAACTCTTAATATATATATATATATACATATATATTAAATTTAAAATTAATTATCTAACTTAAATGAAAAAACCCTCAAATGTTGGGAAGAAAATTTATACCCTGCTTATGGTAAACACACCATTTCGGACCCAACAATGGTCTTGGGATTCTCAAACGATGAACCATTTGAGAGATATTAATGATTTATTAGTTAAATAACAAAATTAATAATAAATTAAATTAAAAAGAGTTATTTTTGCGAGTGAGGAATCCAAACACCTAACACATACAAATGTTATACACCTTCTAGGGTAGACCCCTCATTTCGGAACCATCGGTCATCTCATATTTTCCATACAAAACAAAATTTAGGATATATTTAATTATTTTTAATAAAATAATATATTTAATATTATTTAATAATGTTATCCCATGAGTGATAAATCCAAATCTCTAGATCCTTCTAATGTTATACCCCTCATGGGGTAAACACCATATTTCAGACATAATAGTGGTCTCTGATTTCCCATACAATGCACCATTTTGGAGTTATTCCATTATTTTGAATAAAAACTGTGTGATTAATATATTATATGTAATATTTTTATTCAGTCTTCACTGAGGCTTTGTGGGCCTCAGAAGCACACACTAACTTAGTGTCAAACCCAAAAAATATTCAATTGAATATTCCATGATGTTAATTGGCAGTTAAGGCCATTAACACATTTATCAAAATTTCACTGATAACTCTTTTTTTTGATGGGATGTTAAAACCTCTCCACCTTACGAACTTCTTATCCACAGAAAGCCTACGAAGAAACCTTCACATCAAAAATATGTGGCAACTTCTCTCTCATATGTTCCTACCGCCCCCACGTCTCATGAGAATCAAAACCATGTGGCTATAGCACCTGGGCTAGAGATATAATCTTTCCATGAAGTAATTTGGTCTCAGAATCAACAACCCAGATTGGTCATTCAGTCAAAGATAAATCAGGTTCTACATCAATATTATGCTAACTCAAAACATGAGATGAGTAAGATAAAAAAATTTGAAGCTATGATATATGAAACACATTATGTATCAATGTTAGTTGTCATGGTAGTGTAAAATGATGTGAAGCTTTCCCCACCTCATAAACAACCTCAAAAGGTCCAACATAATGAGGACCAAGCTTCTCTTACCTATCAAGTCGTCGATGACCCAACCTGGGTGAAACCATCATGAATACCTTTTCATCAACATAAGATTTGTATCGGATCTGTATGGTCAAAATTTTAGGACGAATCAATTGAATATTGTCCATAATCTCTTGGACCAAACTTGTTGAACTCTCACCAATCTCTGATCAACACAATGATGATTCATAAGGATGACCATGCAAGGCCTCAAAAGGAGTTATTTTGACCATGGAATGATAACTATTGTTATAATAAGAGTCAAATAGCCCCAAAATATCACCTCAATCCCCACCAATTTTGAGAACACAAGCGTGAATCATATCTTCAAAATGAACTTCCAATTAGGACTTTAGCTCTTTCAGTTCAATTGGTGCCATGTGGTAAGGGGGAATTGAAACTGGTTGATTACTGAGAACCAATTCAAATTAAAACTCAACCTCTCTTTCTGACAATAAAGTAGAAAATTCAAATGGAATCACAATAGGGAACTTGATGATAGTTGTAGGGAGATCACCACTCATTGAATCTCGCTCCTGATCAAAAGAAAACACTAATATCACATTCCCCAACTCAGGATATGAAGGTTCGGCTCAGCTCGACCTTGGGTCTCATTATACTTGAAAGAGAAGAGGCACAATGGGTGTAGTAAGGTAGAATTGTCGTAGATAACAATAAATATAGGATTCATTGGAAATGATCCAATCCATCATGAATATGACATCAAGAGAGTCAATGTTGGGAACAAGAAAACTCCAAGAAAGATCGACATCTGATAGAGATAAGACACAAGAGGGACTACGAAGACCCTAATCTCTCTTCATACCAAGGAGTTTAGTAATATCCATTACACAAGATGGTGGCTCCATAGGGAGATAAATTATATTAATGATACAAGTTTAAATAAATGAGTGAGATGCACTGATATCAAATAGAGTAATCAAAAATGATGAAGTTATAAAAAGGTACCTCTCATAGTCATTGGGTTGTATCGGCTTCCTCAGAAGACTCTTCCACTACGTGAAGAAGATTAATTATAGATTCTTGTGGCTGGAACACTTTTGTACATGAAGCATTTGATTTCCCCATAGTTTTAGGAGGAGGTGATGATTTTATTACTCTTTATAGAGTAGAATAGTGGTGGCAGCACTTTAGGAAGTTCCCTAAATATCCTCAAGAGCTACAGTTCTTGGGTGCCTCAGTTTAAACCCTCTTGTAATTTCTTGGTTTTCTACACTGATAAAAAATTGAATAACATTATCCTGGTGCCGTAGGAAGTCAAAAATTACTATATTTTCGATAATCACTATGAGATTCATCACACTTACTCTTTTCCTTCTAATGTCACCGCTAGGAGAAAAATTAACTCCCTTCAACCCTAAATTTCCAGTCAGTTCTATATCAACCATCATCGCCCTATGCATAACATCATTATAAGTGGGAATCCTCAGCAACAAAACATGATAATTATTATATAATTGAAGTCCTAACTCAAATTTTAGATCCTTAATCCTCTCATTAGACATAATCTCATGCAAAAATTGCAACAACTCAGCAAAGTTATTTGAATATTCACTCACAGTTCTATCGACCTTATGAATCCTGAAAAGCTCTACATCCTCATCCAACACCATTGAATCTGGGTAGAACTAGTCAGTGAAAAGAACCTTGAATTCATTCCATGCTAATACTTTATGTTTATTTGTTTTCACCATTATGTCCCACCATCCCTTTCTAGGTCCATCTAGCACAAAGGTGGAACATATTACATTGAGCTCATACGGGGTCTCCAAGAACTCAAATAGACGTTCAATCCTACCAAAACATTCCTCTTCATATTGGGTATTAGTGGAGCCTTTGAAAACTGGTGGTTTCTGGTGAAGGAACTCTTGAGAATGATTTCGAAGAACATCCCCTTGAGGTTAA
The DNA here is from genome assembly GCA_963277665.1 of Viscum album. Lineage (NCBI taxonomy): Eukaryota > Viridiplantae > Streptophyta > Magnoliopsida > Santalales > Viscaceae > Viscum > Viscum album. Next base: position 814,550,667 of record OY728167.1, on the reverse strand, counting down.
ATAGATGGATCCTGAATGGGGATTGGTGGTGGTTCCCACCCCAAATCTTGAATAGTACGCATGATCACCTCAACTAGATTCAGATCCACAATAGGAATCACTCACTGAGATACTTCAACAGCCTCCTTCTGGATCCAATTCGCACGTCCTCTCGGAGGAAATATTTTACACAACATCAGAATAAAATATTAAAGACATTAAGTAGTTCTCAAATAGATAAAAAAGGGAAATTAATCTGAAGATAAAGAACAAAAAATATTTGGATTTCACATTACGCAAATCAAAATAGGGGAAAACAAGAATTAATCCATAATATGTCTTTCACTAACCACCTCTGGTGACTTAAGGATCATTGCGGTGATAGCTGTCCAGAAACTCAATCACAACTACCTTTTATGTTTATACAAGATTTCACAAATTCATACTAACTTCAGGACAGAAGCTCAACCTAGACCTCTGATACAATTTTTTCATGGACCAGCCTAGGTGCCCTGGTAACTCGATAGCTTAGATGACCCTAACATAGCCCGAAGGCCATTCCCAGTCCCCAAAGGTTGGAGAATAGCACCTAAAATCATATGGCATGCATGTGGGAATGATTTCACCACTAACAATTATGAAGTAGAAGAATAAAGACAATATGCCTATCAAAAGAGAACTCCACTGGGACTAAAATACCAAAATACAATAAGGATTAAACAATCCCATTGTACTATAATCCAAGTACTAATATAGGAAAAAAAACCCATGTCCCTAAGGACACAATTCTGCAAGACCATGGATCAGTAGCTAGATCCACCTCCAAGTGATCCTTTCCCATTGCTCGAACTTGGAAAAGGATAAACTACAAGCAACCAAAGGAACAAGAAGGGTGTGAGCTAAAAAGCCTAGTAGGGTCTCACCACAGATTCTATAATAGATTCCAACAATTTATTTACCAAAATAATACTTTCAAATTTAAAATAAAACAAGTTTGACATTCCGAAGCAATGTTAAACAAATATTGCTATACAGTTCAAATGATGGAAAAATTATTTAAGAAAAGGATTTAAAAATAATAAAATATTTCAAAAATAATTGCTTAAATTAAAAATTTACAAGAAAAATATTATGTATATTCAGAAGGAATATAATGCAGTTCAAAATAATTGGTATATATTTATATTTCAAATATAAATAGCAAGAAATCAACATGGTTATCTGCCAAATAGGTACAACAGTATTTTCAGATATAGGGCTCCACTCTCTCTAAGTGATCACGACAATATGTGTACACATACGTCCTATAGACACTAGTTAGAGAGGGCTCATCACCATCACCTAGGGGATGTGAACTAATGCATGTATGTCTTACAATGTTTTAGTAATTGTAGAGTGTGTCCAAATAACTCACAATCTACCTAAAGATTCCATTTGATCGTACACAATAGATGAGGGGAAATTTATTTTAAGACTGCTTAAAATACAATTAAATCCCATACTTCCTTTTGATTTCCAATTTTCCATTTAAAACCAAAAACTTGTCTTAATAAAAAAACATTCCTCTTTAACAAGATAAAACCCCAATGTTCATATCAAAACATTTTAATCCATTTTCCCTATTTTGAAATCCATTCAAAACAACTTCCATCATTTCACATTTCATTTCCACAATTTAATTAATTTTTTTAATTGAAACCATTTTCATCAAATCCATATTAAAAATTAAAATTTTTAAATTAATCAATCCCCATAAACACAACCCAATTTAATGGAATTTGGGTTTTTTGAAATCTCATGCCAAAACCATTTCAAATCTATAAATTCACCAGAATCGGATTTTATTACATAAATAGAAAGGGAGTTTAAGATATAAAATTTATTTTATTTATTGAAATAAATAAATTAGTTCAAGGTTAATCAATTTGGATAATGAGAATAGAACCACCTACCACAAGGTCATTGATGTCAGTGGCAAAGGTAAACCACCCTATGTGGTTTAATACACCTTATTGTGGCCTTATTATCGTAAGCATAGACACCGCAATGGTCGATGTTCATCAAGGATTTCTAGAACCATAACATTAATTTTATTTCACAAGGAATATCATATGTGATAACATTTTCTCTCTCTAAGATAATATCTAGATCATCATTTTATTTCAGAGAATGTGTTTGAAATTATACATCAATATTTCATGCAATTACACGTTGATAATTTTATATTTAATAAAATTATCCTTAACTTATAGAGTAATTAATATTTATATATATATCCCTTTTTATAATCAAATTTAGAAATATCAGATAATATAAATAAATTATCCCATGTGTGTTTATCGATATATAAATATATATTGACAATTCATTATCTTTTTATAATAAAAATAATTATCATTTGATAATGTTAAAAAAATATCCATTCAATAATTTTTCTAATAATTATTTTGGATAAAACGTGTAATTTTCCTTTGATAATTCAAATCAATTATTGTTTTAAAATTTTATAAATTATATCTTGATATAAAAAGTGATCTTTCTTTGATAAAACAGTTTAACAATTATCCCCGATAATATCATTAAAGTTACTATTTGATAAGTTGATGGAATTATCATTAGATAATTCTCAATAATTATCTATTGATAAATTTATTTAAAAAGAACCATTTAAAATGTGTATGTTTATATTGAATAATACACTTCTTCCTTCACAACGAAAATACAGTTTTGTTTCTTCTTGTCGAGATGAGTCCAAGGACACCAAAAGTGCATAATTATAATCAATAATATAGAAGTTATTGAAGAGATAATATTGAATAAGTAATAATAATAAAGAAAAATAAACAAAAATAAAAGGATAACAAACCCTATTCCCGTAGTGCCCCATAAGGAAGAAAAAGACATTGTCTGATGCCTTCAAATGGGAGGAAAATATCAAATGGAGTCTTACTGACCACAAAAAAGTGAATCTGGGCTCTCTCAACCATGAAGAAAAGACCCCCCTAGAAAGAACCATGATTTGGTTATTTGAAAAGACCAAAAAGGTTCCTCACATTCATCAATTCCAACACTCATTTAAACCTCTGAAAGAACTGAATATTTAATGTTGAGTCGTTAAATTTATATTATTAAGGAATTAAAATAGGAACAGTTCAAAATGTTCAAGAAATGAAGGATTTAGAAAACTCCCGCATGCTTTAATGGAGGTTTTTCCATTTTGGAGATGATGAAATATTAATATATATATATATATATATATATTAAATTAAAAAATTATTATTTGACTTAAAATTAAAAAAAACCTCAAATGCCCCATTCCGGACCCAATGGTGCTCTCGGATGTCTTAAATGATTACCCGATTGAGAGATATTAATGATTTATTAAATAAAAAATGGAAAAAATATTTAATTAAAATTAGAAGAGTTATTTTTGTGAGCAAAGAATCCTAACACCCGATACATACAAATGTTATACCTCATCTAGGGTAAACCTCTCATTCGGGACCCATCGGTGGTATCAGGTTTACCATACGATGCACTGTTTAGGGTATATTTATTTATGTTTAATAAAATAATATATTAAATATTATTTAATAACTTTATCTCATGAGGGAGGATTCCAAATGTCTAGAACCTTTGAATGTTATACCCCTTCTAGGGTAAACACCTTATTTTAGACTTAACAGTGGTCCCTAATTTCTAACAATAAGCACCATTTTGGAGTTATTCAATTATTTTGAATAAAATGTGTCTGATTAATATATTATATTTAATATTTTTATTAAGTATTCTCTGAGGATTTTTGGGCCTCAGAATCACACACTAACTCCGTGTCGAACACCAAAAATATTCAATTGAATATTACAAAATGTTAACTGGTAGTTATGGACTTTAAGACATTTATCAAAATATCACTGATAAAACTATTTTTCCACTTAAGAAATTAATAGTCTAACACAATATGGTTTTGAAATACCCCAAAAATAGTAACGGGTTGTTACAGTTCCATATTGATAATTTCAAACACTCCAACCCTAGTGAAGGGATTTATATAAGGTATTGGTCAATAATAAAAGGATTCAAACAATTCCATACTAATGGTGGCATTTAACTATGGTTCATTGAGAACCCAACAAAGGGTAGGTTCCATATACATAAACCTCGAAAATCTGGGATAATAGTGTGCAACATTTCTTCAAGAGAATGGATTATTCATTCTATTTGACCATCTGTCTATGAATGAAAAATAGTTCTAATGAACAACTAAGAGTGAAAAACATGTTATATAATATCCCACACCCTAGAGGTGAAATAAGTGTTATAATCTGAGATAATTATCCTTAGGACACTAAGAGTCTCACCATATCCAAAAAATAGTTTTTTTGACAAAACCTCTACTGATATCGACTCCTTGATCACTATAAAGTGATCTGAATTTGTTAAATGGTCCACAATCACCCACATAACATCATAGCATCAAAATTCTTGAGTTAGACTTGTTATGAAGTCCACTGAAAGCTACACCAACAACCACTAATAAATATATAATAGTAGGACAAAACCACTAGGAACCCCATTTTCAGACTTCAGCTTTTAACAAACCAATATTTTAGATACAATATCTATAATAAAATTTGTCAACCCAGTCTACCAATATTGACATAATCAATAATAATATGTCATTCTAAAACAAAGATATAATGTTAAGAGTGAGATCTGAAATGCATAGTGTAACAATGTATGTTTTTTAGAATTATTATTATCTAATTAATTTTAAATTTTCATTATATTGGGGTACACAAAATTAAAATATTCTTTGATAGCATGAAATTAAACACATCAGTGATTATTTAAAAAAATATATTCAAGTAATATTATTATATAATATAACAGTTATCACCTAGATGATGGAATGGAGAGAATAAATAAGACTAAATATATTATGAAAATATATTATTTTCATATTTATAAATTGAATTCATTATTTCTAAATTAATTATAATGGATAATTGAAGAAAATGAAAATAAAGGAAATTGTTTTTTGAAGGAATGTATTTTTTGAAAAACAAATTGTCTCATAATGCACATTTATGTTAAAATTAATTTTTAACACCATTATCAAATATTTTTTGGGAAATATTTTAAATTTTTTAAATTCATATTTTGAAATTATAATAGGAGTATGTTTCATGAATTTTCTGAAAATCTATTTTTTTTGATGAATAGTGAAAAATACTGGTTTTTATTTAAAAATTTCATTTCAATTTATGCGTTTTAAAACATAAAAAATATTCTAAAATGGTTATAAAAGATAAATTAGTTTAGTAATACATCTATTAATCCAAATTTGGTCATTAGAATCAATTTTATATTAAATTTTGATATAAAACCCTTTTAAATAATTTTACATTTTAGCATTAAAAATCCACATTCTCATTAAATATGTGAGATTAATTTTAAATTAAAATCATTAAATTCTGAAAATATAATTTGGAAAAAATATCCATATTTTAAATCATAATAAGTATTTAAATATTATATTTTCTATTTTTTGGATGATAATTATATGTGAAATAATTAAAAATTAATTACCACGGTTAATAAAAAACTAGTTTATTGAGTATTTAAATTTAAATGATAAAGTATAAAAATGGCCCAAAAAATGTTTGAAACCTATTTTATGGAAATATATTGACCTTAACCAATGTTTTATATATAATGGATCATTATTGGTGCCACGTGACATGAATCAAACATGGGTGGAAATCATTCTTTTCAAAAATAAAAATTGTACTAATCACCTCATATATTAAAGGCCACAAACTAGTCTACTCTCATTACACATTAAAAATCACAATAAATATCATAAAATCCATGTTTTTTTTCATATTTACATCCAATGAGGGATTTAGGTGACATCCAAAAGAAGACGCTCGAAGGAAGGTAACATTCTTCAATGAACTTTTTTATTTTATTTATTTCTCCACCTAAATAAATTCATATATAACCAATATCATATAATATCATAAGTATAATAAATATACTAAGATTTTTTTATTTCATGGTAATGATTAGTATTCATCTCATAATCCCTAAAATGGGAAATGATAACATCTCTCCAGTGTATAATGGACTTCCACCTTCTGAAACTGATGTGAATCATTTTCAATCAATACCTTTCATGGTTGGGAATTCAGATTGATGTCATGTCCATTTATTATAATAGTAACATAATTATGTTATTAGTATTTTTATATCACATATTCCTTTTAATCTTCCATTTCATGGGTGATATGATAACATATATTATATGTGCGGTGGACTACCAGCTCACAAAGGGACATGATATATTTTTCATTTATGATTCACATAAAATGTAATAATGATATAAGATAATGAATATATTATATATATATGAAATAATAATTATTTTTTAAATAATAATAATTATTTACCTTTCTATAATTTAGTCCACTGATAAATGGAAACAACGTTCATGCATATGTACGACCTATTATCTCCTTGAAAAATGAATTTAATTTTTATGTATATAAATTTTTTCATGAATATAATTATGTATATAATTAATATATATTACATTTATAACATTATCTTACTTATTTATATGATATAATTTTAATTAAATTACATGTATTGGATATACCAACCCAATACTATCATGAAAAATAAAATATAAAACACACAAGAATTATGATTTTAATAAAGAATTATTAAAAATAGTGTCAAAATGTTTTAAGGGGATAAAACATGATATTATAAGAATGTTTCATATTCTAGTATAGATGTATAATAAAATTATATATATTATATAGTTGGTCTGAACATATGATAATAATGTATATAAAGAAGTTAAGGGGTTTTTAGTCTCAATTTTCCTTCTTTGAGACAAATGTTAGGACATGTAACTCTCTTAATTTATGAGGTTTATATATATCCCATTTGACATGTGATATCAGGAAATTATTTATTATCCTAATATTTTATGTTTAATTTAAGGATATTCATCATGGGGCTTACAGACCAATGTTACCATGTTGTAATGATTTAAGGTCACAACCTCATAATTTATTATGATTGAATATGATTATCCTTCCATAAATAAAATATTATAATCTACCACTCAAAATAATCATGAAATTTCTTTTCATATATTTAATAATAATTTTTTTCATGAAATATTACCCATTTTATACTCTTTGGTACTCAAAAAAATTGTTAATTGTTTTTAACAAAAAACATCCTTATTTCTCTGTTTGGTTGAAAATCAGTTTTCTTCAAAAACCATGGTTTCTAAAAATGTTTTCAGAAATGATCTAATATTTTCTTATATTTTTTGAAATAGATTTTAATCATGTTTTAATTTTAACCAAATGCCCTTAAAATTAATATTTTTTTCATTTTATAAAGAAGGATATTTTGACTATTACATAAAATGTAAAAGGAATCTATTTTACATATAATTTTCATATGGAATTATCTACTATCATCACCCCTTAAATCCTTTAGTGTTCATTTATATGTTTTATAAATAATTTTACAAGAAGTTTTATTATGAAACATCTATTAATTTCATGTTTTATTAAAATTATTTTCATGTAATGGTATTTTCTTAAGAAATGTTCCACTATTTATTTCAAAATAATTTTCCATCGATGATGTCGTCATTTGATTTTACATAAGTCATATTGAGGATGTGATCTAATGATACCATACTTATTCATTATTTGGTTAGATAATTATCATGACTAATATGAAATATTTTCTTCAATCCCATTCCATTTCCATAAATATTTCTATTACTAAATGGATAAATGTTTATGAAACTTGTATCTTTTCAAAAGGTTATGATATGATGAAATAATTATGGAACCCATCCATTTTAATGGGTATGTTATTATAAATTTTTTACAATTATTTTGAATACATATTTATGATGTCATCATATGATTTATTGGACCTATGTCTCTATTTAATTCATTGGGTATTGAATTATATCTCTTGAGAAAGTCATAAATGAAACGGGTAGTGAACCTGGTCATTAAGGGAATTTATCCACTATGATGGTCTTTACTGTGAACCATGACTTGTATGACGATTTGGGGAGTGAACCTATTCAGCTATGATAGAACTGGTAGATAGCCATTACTTCCAAAAAAACCATTTTCTATTCTTATATGTTCACAATAATTCTTATATTATACTCTCATGGACTATTCTCTTCGAGTCCTTTGTGATTCGTGTCATATAAACTATCAATATTTATGACATGACTCTATACTATGATCATTGATATATAGGGTATGATTTTCAATTATTATTCTCATGTTCTCATACACTTAATCTCATGTTATGCTTATGTATCTCAATTCATTACCCTTACTGATCATTTGATCTCACCCCTTATTTTGTTTCCATTCCTAGGTAATGATTGAATATGTTATTTATAATATTTCTAGGGATGATTCTAGTTATAGAGATCATAGTTGTAGATGACTATGTTCAATTATGATCCAATTTTTTATGTATCCTTGTTTCCAATGACACTAAACTTTTACTATCCTTGGAAAAGTATTTCCATAATGTAATGAATATTTATCTATTATGCTATAATATTTGTGTATTAAACCCTAGGGCCTCCATAGTTGGTATTAGAGGATAATATTTGTTAACCTTTGTAAATAGAGATGAGGAAACATTAATTAAAACCATTAAAGTGAGTGTAAATATAAGATACCATCCTAATGGGTTTTTAAGGAATAGATTATGTGTTTTATCTATAAATAAATCCATATCTAGATACTACATGGGGACACTATAACAACATAAAAATCTTCATTTTGCGCTACAATCGATCCGGAACTCATGTTCAACAATGGGCTATATTGGACACCTATTTTGACACTCAAAGGGGATATAAATTTGATAACAGGCATTATCAATATGATCTATTATGGTTGATTTTAACAATGTATGATCACATATGACCTATGTTAAACCTAGAGTGTTATAGATTGATATTTTATAATTTATTTATTTTGATTATTTTTTCCCACTCTTATTGGTGTTTCTCACAATATGTTTTCTGGTTTTCATCAATCGATGGAACCCAAAGGAACTGTGTTAATGCTGATTGTAGTGGTAAATGAAATTATTTTCCACCTGAGAAACTATCTGTTATGGAATTTTGAATAAAAAATATTATTTCTATGCTCACAAAAAAATTATCAAGATATGAATGATGATGGAATTATTAATGAAAAATGAAGTGAAAAAAATTCTATTAGTGATTCATGAGGCATATTCCACCACCTTTTAGTGGGTATTCTGATCCACCAGGGGCTGAGAAATGGATTAGTACTATTGAAATGATATATTTGTTATATAGTTTTTAGAACATGAAAATTCCCTAATATATTTTTATCATCTATAAGATGATGTTGTTCAATGGTGGACTCTAATCAGGATTATGAGGTAGTGAGTTGAAATTGACTACATGTATTGGGTTGTTTAGAAAGGTGAATTTTTTAATAAGAACTATCCTCTTCACCATCGTATAGAAATGGAGATATTGTTCATTGAGTCAAAAAATATGATGAATTTACTAGTACATATAAAGAATGTTTTAAAAGGAATTCGAGGTACATTTTCAATATTATAATCAATGAAGAATTTATGGTTGATTGATTCATCAATCGTTTACAACCAATTCTTAGAAAAGTGTTATCCATAAGAAACTATTGTAGTTATATAGAAATAATTCTATGTTATATCACATTATAAATGGATGTTGGAGTTATTTATCAATATCATGGTTTTGATAACAATAAAATGATGGAATTCAATGGGAAATCTAAAAACCATGAAAAACACAATATGAGTTTTCGTTTATGCTCAACCTGTGGAAGAAAGAAGGAATAAATTTCCTTAAGTGGATTAATAAATTTTTTATGTGTGGGAAGGAAGTTCATTGGAAAATTTTCTATCAATGTAATGTGAAAAATCATGATACTTATGTGAATAGATAATGAGCTCCAAATAATTCCCCATACATTCTATAGTGATTAAAGTGTAAAGAGAATGTGAATTAGGTTAACCATTTCTTAAACCTGATGTTTAATGATTATAATCGAAGTCAACAACCTCTTATGAAAAGTTAGTAAGAAAATTCTCATGTGATTAAATTTTTTATGGGGGGAACGATTAATATATGGTGAAAGGTACATATATCATTCAATATAGGAATGATAATTTCTTATCTGACTCTTGATATACCAGTAATTTTTTATCAAAACATTTTTCTAATTTTATAAAGATTCCAACATGAATATTATATGTTTCATTATCACTAAAACCCTGAGTGATATAATAAAAACCCCATATATCTATGACTCCTCTCAGGAGGTTGTTTAGGGGAATGTTCTTCAAGAAAAAAAATAATATTCTCCATCTTGTGGAATTTTATATTATCATCGGATTGGATTTAATTCATGAAATCAAATCCGACATCTATTTACAAGAAAATAATGTAGTGTTTCAAATTCCAATTGAACATATGATCATTTTATCAGTGTGGTGATAATTATGACAATTTGATTGAAGAAAAATCTATTTTATGAGTCAGGATTTCTTTTCAAAAGGGTTGTATATCACTGATGATTGGGGAGGAACACAATATCAACAATATTTCCATATTTAAGGAATTTATTTATGTGTTTCTGGTAGGTTTTACAAGACATTCCAATGAATAAAGAATTTTAGTTCTCAATAATACTCATATAATGTTCCTCACATATTTCCATAACCCTATATTTAATTTCCCTGGTTGAGTTATAGAAATTTAAAAAAATTCAAAGGGAATATTGGTAAGGGATTAATTCAGAATAGTGTGTCTCCTTTTGGTGCACCAATTCTATTGGTTAAGATGAAGGTTAGATCAATCCTAATTTGTGTCTATTACCAAGAACATATCAATATCACCATAAAGAACATGTATCATATACCACATATTAATTACTAATTTGATTAAATGTGTGGAGATCAAAACATTTCCTAATTCTAAATTTATTATAGATATCATCAGTTTATGGTCAAGAATGGGGATATACGGAAGACAAATTTATGTAAAATGCATACACACAATGAATATATAGTGATGCTATTTTGTCTTACAAACTCCCCCTCCAAAATCATTGATTTAATGAATATAAACATCAGAGATTACATTTATTAGTTTGTGGTATTATTTATAGAAGAAATTCATGACTATTCAATGAGCAAGGATGATTATGAAGCTGACTTGAAGATTTTACTAAAGTCCCCAAGGAAAAAGAAGTTGAATGATATATTTAAAAAGTTTGATTTTTTTATAAAAAATGTTTAAATTTTTGGTTTCATATAATCAATAGAAGGTATATTTATAGATCTATCAATGAATAATATTATTTAATGTTGTCCTAGTGTTATAATGGTTTTCAAGATCTATAGTTTTCTTTGATTGGATGGATATTATCAGTTATCTATAGAGAATATAATTCGATTACCCAATCCACTAAACAAGTTAACATGGAAGGGTTTCATGTTCCATTGCATGGAATGAAAATAAAATTTCAATGAACTAATGGGAGGTATAGTCAAATTATATGTTTTGACCTTACCATGAATTAGAAAAGGGTATGTATTCTATAGTGTTTAATTTAAGAAGGTATTGGGGGGGGGGGGGGGTGTTCCCATCAAAATTTCATGGTTCTTGCTTATGCCTCACGATAACTGAATGTTTATGGGAAATATTACAAAACATATGATTTGGAGTAAGGGGTTGTACCCTTTCGATTAATGATTATAAGGAATTCTCAGTATGGAGAAAAGTATTAAATATATATATACACACATATCATATAATTTTAAAGTATATATTAAAAAATATTGAGTTTAATATATGATACAGAGGCTGGATAGAGAAACATGTGACCAACGCATTGTGTGCGATGGATCATTATAGATTATATATGATGCGGATCTCAAAAGTTATAATATTTATGGATTTGAAAAAGTTATATCTGGATATCTTGATGGTTGTGTAAAAATATTATTGTTCTCAAATAAGCTATTGACTATATATCCATGTGAGTTTAAATGAGGCGTAAAAGGATGATATAGAGATGAAAAATAATGTGAGAAATTTTCCAGAGAATATCCTTGATTGTGATGGAATAATAATGTTAAGAAATATTGTATGTGTCTCATATATACCAGATTTAAAGAATGACTTGGTAGAGGATTATTTTATTTATTAAATATATATTAATCCTTTATGTAAAAAATATTTATTGAGATATGAATGATTATTTTTTATTGGAATTGTATTAAGGGAGATATTGTTGAATTTTTGTCCTAGTGATTGCTGTTCTAGAAATTTATTTATTGGAGACAAAATTATATGGTGATTTTAAAACCATTACCAATAATAGAATGGATATAGGAAAACATCACTATGGATTTTCTCATTGGACTCTCCAAAACTACTAAAGGCCTTAATACTATATGGGTAGTACTATATGATCTTAGGAATTCAACACTCCTAATCACTATTAGAGATGATATATATCTATATGAACTTTATAGGATATATATTAATGATGTGTTATGTTTTAATGGAGTATAACTCTTATTTTATCTATTCATGATCTGATTTTTACCTCAATGTTTGGGGAAATACTTCAGTAGGATCATTATATGGATCTAAGAATCAGAATTCTTTATCATCCTCACACATATGATTTATCTTGGAGAAAAATTCAATCTCTAGAGGCTATTACAATATATTTTTCACTGTAATTCAATGGGTTTTTATATATACACATTCCTCTAGACTAGTTTTATCAAATAAAATCATTCATTTGAGAATTTAGATGGATCTATATGAAAAAATACATAGAAAAAAGTGTAAAAATCCAACATGATAGAATGATGTTGGTGAATAAAATCTCTTAGATCACGAGTTGAAAAAGGAAATTCCAATGAGGGTTAGATCTATTTAGAAAAACATCATGTCAACTAAATGTTAGTATTAATGTTATGTTGACAATCTATTATGTGTTCTCAAATTTGATGTTGGTGAGAATGTTTTTCAACAAATTTCACCATGGATGGAGGTTTTAAGATTCAGAAACAATGGAATGTCAATCCCTAGGTATATTATCAGTTATAAAATCCTTTATTTCAAATGGTTGGTTTCTTATCACTTGGGGCTTAGACCAATCCTTTCTCATCACCATGATTTCCATGTATCTCTATTGGGAAAGAAAAAACCTGATCCATCACATGTACTGAACTCAAAGTATATTCCCCTTGATAAACATATTTATTATGAGTAAAAACTGGCGGCCATTCTAGATTAGAGGGAGAATGTGATATTTAATAAGACCAATCACTTGGTCAATGTTTTATTAACAAACATTTTGAGGAAGTAATGTGGGAACTGGATGCTATGATGAGGATTAAGTATCATAAATTTATTATAGCAGCGTGATGGAATTTCGAGGGAAAATCATTTTAAGAAGTGGAGAATGTAACACCCAGAGATGTTAAGAATTATTAATTTTTGAATTAATATAATATTTTAATATCATTTTTTACACAAAATGACATGTTTCATTGATGGTGTGCATAACATGAAACATTGAATCTCCCAAAAAAATGATATAAAATTAATTATATTATTCAGAAATAAAAAATATCATCTCAACATCGGAATGGTATGCATCAATAGGATTAACTAAATTATTAAAATGTATGATGTACACATTTATAAAATTAATTCAATGGTTTTAAATTAATTATAAATAAAAAATAAATAATAATTCAAAATAATGGAAATGATTCAAGAAAAACTACACTTTCCTAAAAATTGGTTTTGTCTCATTATAAATACTTATTATAAAATTAATTATTATCACATATAGAAAAATAATTTCAGATAAATACATTTTTTAGATAATATTTTCGAAATTATCTTATGATTAATTCACTAAAATTTTCTAAAAAGACAATTTTTTCATTAAATAGTTAAAATATTGGTTTTTATTAAGAGAAATCATTTAGTTTAATAATTATAAATACTTAAAAATTGTAAAATAATGGTTTTATACATACCCATAGTGGAATTATATATATTTTAGTCCAATTTATTCAATTATAATAAATTTCATAATAAATTTTGATATTAAAAACCTTTTAAATTTTTAAACATTTTCACTTTAATAACCCAATGTCTTGTTGCGACTATGAGATTAAATTTAAATTTAATTTTGTGAATTGTTTTGAATTGAATTTAGTAAAATAGATTTTATATTTTGAACCATAATAACTTAAATTATCTTATATAGTAAAATTATTTTTTTTGTTGATATTACTACTGGTAACTATTAAAAATAATTATCCAGATAAAAAATATTAAGTGTACCAGATTGATAAATGTAATGGTTATAGTGTAGAAATTATCAAAACATGTACAAAACCCATTTAATGTCCATATTTAGGCCATGAACCATCTTTTAACTAGAATTTATTGTTATTTTATCCTTGTAACATGAAACAACCCTTGGTGGAATACACTCTTTTCAAAAATAACAAGTATGCCTCTCACCTCACATGTAAAAGGACACCACCATTTCTCCTCAAATCACCGATTCAAAACACTATGGATTAGAAAATTAATGACAAAATCACATTAAAAAATCCATATCCTCATCCAAGAATAATTTTTTTTGTTCATAAATACAACATTGGAATAATTATGTTGCAATCTAAATTAATTCATTCGTTTGAAGGTAAAATTCTTCAATATGAATTTTTATTTTATTTATTCCACCACCTCCATTAATTAATATTTAACTACGATCATATAATATCCTAAGAATATTAAATATAATAAGATGTTAATATTTTAAGGTAATTACCTATATCCCTCTTAAATTTCCTCAAATGGGAAATGATAACATTACTTGTGTGTATAGTGGGCTATCACCTCGCAAAAACGATGTGGCTCATTTTTAATAAACTCATTTAACCAATATGAAAGAAGATGGAAATAATGTATATATATTATAATTGAAAAATAATTATTATACCTGAATTTTATTTTTCAGATTTTTCTCCCCTCCCATTTTGCGTGGGATACGATAACATCGTTCATTAGTACGGTGGACTACCTCCTCCAGAAGTAATATGAGTAGTTATTCACTTATGCATCACATAGGAGATAATAAGGATAAATTATAATGAATATATTTTATTATTTTGAAATCATAATTATTTTTAATCGTTAATTACTATATTCATTTATTTCATTCCAACCACTAAGAAATGAAATAATGTTCATGCGTACATCTGAAACACCATTTCCCTAAACAACGTATTCCATTTTGTAATCTAAATTTTTTTGTGTGACACTAATTACATATATAATGAATATATATGATATTTATAACATGATTTACCTTTTATATAGGATTCAATTATTATCAATTTACATGGATTAGATCTACTAAACCAAAAATCTAGTGAAAATTGAAACACTTAACACTTGGACTAGGGGATATTAATAAGGAACTGTTAACAAATTTTTATAGAAACATTATAATGGTATGAAATATTATATTATAAGAATTATTTTTATTCTGGTATATATGAATAATAAACATATATTTATTATATAGGAGGATTCATCATGTCAGATGAAATTCAATATAAAATGTTAGGGGTTTTTGTGTCCTTTTGAGCCATATTTTATGATATAAACCTCTCTTAATTTATGAGGTGTATATATATCCCCTTTTACATGACTTATCATTGAATTTATTTTTTCTCATGAGATTTTATATTTCATTTTATGAAATTAGTTCATGGGGATTACGATTCAATGTCAACAATTTGTAATAAATTTATGTCAAAATCTTATCATTTATTGGGATTATTTATGACTATGCTTCCCAGGATAACATATTATAATATATCTCTAAATAAACACATTAAATTTATAATCATATTTTCATTCATGATGTTTTCATGTAATACTACTAGTTTCCCTCTGTTTTGTACTCAAAAAAATTGAGAAAATGTTTTTAATAATAGCTGGCCTTATTTATCTCTTCTGTTGGAAAACTGTTTTCTCCCAAAAACATTGTTTATAAAATAAATTAGAAATTTTCATATATTCCCTTATGATATTTGAAATAAAATTTTACCCTTAGTGGACTTTCTAGAAAATGGAAGTAGAATATTATTATTCTGGATTTTTATTAATGTTATTTTTACTACTACTAACAATATAAAATAAATATTTGTATATATATATATGTCATATACAAATTATCGATAATCATGGACACTCTTTTACTTGAATATTAAATTTTGTGTTTAAAATATTATTTTCAGAGAAAATTTATTCCCCCAAATTTTTGATATTTATGTTTAAATAAACTGATTTTAAAAGAATTTTTATTTACCAAGAAAATTTTTCTAGTGGTTTTTCAAAAACAATTACACCAAATTTGACCTCCTATAATATCACATAAGTCTTTTTGAAGATATGATCTTGCGATACAATCATGATTCACTCTCTAGAATTTTCATGGTCATGATTATAATGAAATATTTTCTAAAACCCTTTTGTTTCCCATTGGTTATGCTGTGATGAATTAGTGAAATGATTATGAAACTTGCCTCTTTTCCATAGTTTATGATATGCTAAAATTTTTATGAAACCAATATATTTTTATGAATTAGGATATTATGAATTTTTTATTACTTTTTGAACATATATGTATGATTTCATAATGTGACATGGGTGACCTATATCTCCATCCAATACATTGAGTATTGATTTATCTCTCATGACATAGAGAGGAAAGAAAAAGGAAGCGAACCTTGTCTATTAAGGGAATTTTTCCACTATGATGGTCTTGGAAGTGAACCTTGAAAACTATGGTGGTTTGGTTAGTGTACTCATTCCACTATGATAGCCAGGGCTGTGAACATTGACTACAATGGAAATAATTTTATATTATTATGTGTTTTTCACAATTCCATGTCGTATTCATATGTTATTATCTAATGTCTTATTCTCACTGACTACTTTTGGATTCATGTCTTATGGAATGTCATTATTTTTTCCATGAATCCAAATTATGATCTTTGATATACAGGGTTTTATTTTCAAATGTGATTCTCAATTTCTCATAGCATTATGCGAATGTTATGCTTGAATATCTCCCTTATTTAACCTTACTAAGAATCTGATATCACCCCTTATTATGTTTCTTTTACCTTGTTTATTATGGAATGGATTATGTATGATATGTGTGACACCCCAATATTCTAATGTAAGTACCTTTCATTTGATAGCGTGTACAACACGTGACACTAAGTGTGAAAGGGGATATAATGTCCCAAGTATTGATAATATATTTAATATTTTAAATAAATTCAATATAATTTGTATCTTGAAATGTAAACAATACTGAGTCATCATGCATCACACGCAACAATGGCCTTCTTCGAAATCCTGTTTTATACGCAAGACTGAGTTTTAACCAAACATTAATATAATATTAAAATATTTTTATTCAATAGAATATTACATAAGTTAGCCATTAAATTAGAGGTTACTAATATTATTAACTAACTTATCAAAATATATGGTTTAAAAAAATATAAAATTAATTAATAGGCTATGAATTATTTAGAAATGAAAATATAACCAAAGTGAATATAAAAGAAATATTATCCTTTTTATGCTCACAATGATGTTTTTTATTGATAAATTAAATTAATTACATGTATTTAATGATATTAACAAAATATATATGTTTTATATTAAATTAATTTTTTTTATAATCATCTAATAGATTCTATAGACATAATATAAGAATAAACTCAATTTCACACAAAAAACAAAAAATTCTGTTAAGTCATTTTTACCACCTTTTAATGAAGAATGGTTTTTAAATCCAATTTTGGACACTTTTATAAATTTAATATGTCAAAATAAACTTAATATTTGGAATTTATACATAAAAATTAGGTTAAGGGAATATTTGGCATTTTTCTCTAAAGTTTTAATTTTTAATGAATAGTTAAAAATACTGAATTTTCACTCCAAAATGATTTTTAATCTAATTTAATAAAAGGTTAAATTATTTTTTATATTGGGTTTAATGTTTAATTAGATAAATTTTTTATCAATTAATCAAATTTAGTTTATTGAAATCAATTACAAATTTAAATTTACTAAAAATATTAGGATGTTTTTACGTTAAAAACCTGCATTGTTGTCCCACCTGCGGGACTAATATTAATTTATTTTATGGAATGTCGGTGATTGGTATTTTTAAAAATGAATTACATATTTTGAATCATAATAATTTATAGTTTATAATAATTTCAACTTAGTGTTTTACCAAAAATATTAGTGAATGTAATTAATATTAATTGTAAGGATTATGTTAAATTAATCCTAATTAGAGACTAAACCTTAACCTTAAGGCCTAAATATACATATAAACTTATACAAGACCTCTTAGATGGCCATATTTAGACACTATAATCTCTTTTATCATAATTTTACCATTATTTATCCAATTTTAATAAACAATACATGGGTGGGGTTCCTTTCTTTTAAAATATTACAAGAGATTCAACCCCTCCAACATTATAAAAGGCCTATTCACATCCACTTACTCACACATCTCAAGCCTCTCTATCTCAACCAAAATCTGTATAAATATCTCCCCAACTTCCCTCAATTCCTCCTTGAATCATCCTTTGTTCATAAAACTATACAAGGAATCTCTTTTGGTTCAAAACAAAAGTTGTTACACGATAATGAGTTTACACCCTCCCTCAAACTCCTCTTTTTTTATTTCGATTATCCACTCCTTAAACAATTATTATTCCATAATTATATAACATATTTCGTATCCTAAAAATAAAATGATGTTTTTTTCTTCTAATTTTTCATCCTGAACATACACACACATCCATCTAATTTCTAATTAACAAAAATGTTTACGTGTAGGTGGACTACCACATCACTAAAAGATGATTGTTCAAATTTCCCTTATGACATCTCATTGTGGACATTATATTTCACAATATTATTATATATGATATATATGAAATTTATAATATCTTTATTTTTATTTAATCCCTTTATAACACATACCTATATACATTTCATTTTTCGTAAAAATGATAACATCGTTTTTGGAAGTGCGGATTACCGCCCCCTCAAAGCGATGTGATTCATTCATACTATATGTCGAACATATTATGGATAATTTAATAAAAATATGTAACATATATAAAATATATATTACAATATAATTATGATATTAAAATTTAAAATTTACTTTTCATTCTTTTAATGCGACAAAGTAAAGCAATTAGCATTCACGCGTACCTATAGACTACCGTCACCATGAACAATGCATTCAATTTATTTACTCCAGAAATTATACAATATTATAGATACATATATAACAGATATATAAGATATTAATATCATGGTTTAAATTACTTTTTTTATGAAACCATGATTTATTTAATAAGATCAAACAACAACAAGTTAAAACATACTCAACACACTCATCCATTAACATCCGATATAGTTAAATTAATGAATGTTTGTTATCAAATAGGTAATTTTACATTATAATAAGTTATTATATGGTATTATAAACATGATAATGGTTATGGAATTAGTAATTAAATATTATAAACCACTATATAGGAGGATAACGTCTAGATAACAAAAGTAAGGTTAAGGTAAGGGATTCATATCTCAATTTTTACATCCATGAGATAAATGTCATATTCACCACTTACTTATTTTTGGGGGTGTGTATAATGAAAATTTTGAAATATTATATCATTAATATATTTATAATCATGTTTTTTTATGTTTCATTTGATTATTATCATTTTTTGGTCTTTAGATTCATCTGTAAAATAATTTTGTCTCTAATTACATTTCATTGAGACTTATTTGTTATTATGCAACAATTCCCTTTTTATTTGGTGTATATACTATCCTTTACATGTTATATCATTAATAACCCTATTATAATTATATTATAAGTTTAATTTAATATCATAATTTTCTTATTATTATGATTTAGATGTTTCAAAGTGGTATGGGACACATTGCAAGGATTAAAGATTATTATACTCAAGACTAATATTATGGTCTTTCAATAGTATTTCCATTCATGGAAATTATTTGAACATTTTTAAACAAAAAATACATTATCATCTTGTTACTCATGACCATTTTCATGTATTTTTAACATTTTTCACTCATTGGTACTAAATGTGTTTTCGAAAATGTTTTTTAGAAAACCAAACAACATTTATCTCTTTATTTGGTGAACCCATTTTCTTCTAAAAACCATGTTTTATTAAAATGATTTAAAAATTTTTGTACCCATTTCAAAATTATTTAGTTATGTATTTTTTTAAACTTTTTTTCTTTTACTCATGTTTTTAAACTAATATTGTTGTCACTTTCCCAATAAGAAAAAATTGAAGCCTTTTTACCGTACAAAAAAAATATTTTTAACTCGTATGCCATATATAGATTTATACTTGGTAATTTCCTTGAAGAATCCTTATAATGTTTAAAATGTTTATTTTTAATGAATATGTTTTTAAAATGGATTTTCAATTAAATATATTAAACAATTTTTTTTCAAAATAAAATGTTTTTCCCTAAGGATTTTTTTAATAGTTATTCATTTATTTCATAAACGACAACAAACCTTGTTGTTATTTATCCTAGTATAAGGGTATGTTGATAAATATGTATTCATTATTCAATATGTGTATTTGATAATGAATTTTATTTATTTTTATTATTCAATACGTGGAATTATTGGAACATGTAATACAATGGTTGGGGACCATTTAAGGCAAGCCCTATGGGTTGGAGACTACTGAATGCAAGGCCCTAAATGCATTAGAAGTCTCATGAGATGAATTGGTTGCACAAATTAGAGTTGGAAAACTGTCTCTTGATAGTAAAGGTATCATGTTCATGAGCAACATGATGTTTGATAATTAAACATTTCCTTCATTAATATAGATGTAATTCATTGATTTATGGAATGGGTTTCAGTTTCTTACATTCCATATTATTTATGAATTATCTATTTATTTAAATAGAAATTGTGTTTATTTATTTACCTTTAAATGTATATTGATTCATTACTTATTTCATTGTATTTTCACATACTGATCATTTTATCTCACCCTTACTATGATTATTTCCCCAAGTTATGAAGAAGAGAGAATTGATTAAGCTTTCAAGGATGCAGTTTATTTTAGTTATTGTGTAGTGTGTTTTATTTTTCTTTCCAAATGTAGTATGGATATCATGTACGTAATCAATATTTCAATAACTACTAAACTCTTGGTACTTTTTAATTTGATTCCTTGTAATACTTCCTATTTAAGAAAATAATGCACCAGTTCAGGGTTTCTTGGGTAAGTGCATTATGGTTTGTATAAAAGGAAGTTTAGAAACAACATTGGAAAATAGATTTAGAAAACATAGTTTAGGGAGAATAACCTTAAGATGGAAATTTAAATAAGTCAATAAGAACATCCTATAATTTAGGCAAGGTAGACACCATGTGGGTATTCCTATAAATACTTGAGTGTCTCGATAAGACATGTGGATGTGGTTCTGGAACAGATGTACCTAGGAGTTACAACTCTGATATGGTGTTCCAGGCCTAACTCCACGTAACCTGGTACATGAAAAAGGCTTTATTATTCACCTATTTTGACATTGCTATGAATATGCTTAGGATAATTCACATTTTATTTACCCATCATTATGAAGGATTTTCCCCCAATGTAACCAAAGTACATGGTACTAGGAATTACAATGCATAAATTTATGTTGTGTGTTATGAAATGTTTAGAATTATATAAAGTCCATAATTTAATGATATTATCTTGTATATGGTGTTATTTAGTAATTTTGGCAAGCAGAAATAATGAAAAACACACCAGTGCATGTGATGGAAAGAGTAAGAAGGATCATATCATTCATGATCTTATTTCATTATTTCAAAGGGAGATAGTTTCCTAAGTAATCCCATCATATGAGTAAATAGTATAATGTGTTAACAAGATAAGTAAATAATTATACACATCCTATGTCTTTTAAGTCTAGTATTATAACAAGAGGTTGTTATAGAAAAAGATGGATAAGAAGAATAAGGGAACAAAGGATTTTCCCAAATGTGATAACTATGGTAAGAAACACCTTAGTAAATTCTTGAAGGGAGTGTGAGTTTGTTATAAGTACGGAGAAAAAAGACACCATGTTCATGATTACAAGGGTAAGAAAATGGTTTCCAATGTACAATGCTTTATATTTAAGGATATGGGACACTATGCGAATCAAAGTCCCAAGCATCAAAGTAATATACCAAAAATTATTCTATTTGAAAATGATCAAGTTATCCTACTACCATAGATGAATATGAATGATTAATATGGATATTATAGAACTATTTCATTTGAATATCCCCTTAGCAATATTCTAGTTATATGAATTATTGAATATATGTGTATTTTAATGCAGTACTTTTCATTAAGGATTCATGATAATATGTTGAATGGTACGAAGAAAAGATATTCAGTAGAAAGTAAAAAATTTCAGAAAAAATATGATTAAGGGAATGAAATTTTTTAATATATTCCTCATTTTGAGATAATGATAAATAAATGATAGATTTGTATAAGTATTGACTACCTTGGGTCTGATTAATGACTTTTTCAAAAAGTGGTATATGCTATCATTAATAGAGTTTACAACACTTTTGGATATAAGAAATATATCAAATTACATGTTTCTTACTTAAAATAATAAATAATAATACCTGTTTCCAATAAGGTTTTATGGTATTTAGAGTTAATACCTTATTTAAAGAGGATATATGATGATGTTATACACATGATTGGAATGTAAACATTTAGAGTAGCTTCTTATTGATTAAAGGATAATGATAAGTTCATCATGGAAATATAGTGACCATATTTCTAAAGTGTTGGATCATAATATTTTGGAAAATTTAACATTTTATAAAATGGTTTATTTTGAACATTGGATGAGATTTTATTGGTTCATGTGTTATATCAATATATAATGCATCATTTTCTGTGAAATGATGTAGAAATAGTTCAAGGAATACTCAAAGGAAAATATTATGTTTATAGAAACATATATTTACTTATATTATTATAGATTAAAAAAATTCCTCAGCTCAAAGAAAAGTGATCTTGAAAATAGAAATGTTGTCCTAGTACTTTTGATTATGATGAATCAAATGGCCTCTTATATCATAAAAAATTTATGGCCTTGTCGTTGTTAAATTTTTCTTATCAATGTTCTCTAGCTTTCTCAATCAGAACATATTATTTAGATTTGTTTTCTTACTTATCCATATTTCTATTTCCCACTTATATTCTCCTACTTTGAGACCTAGTTACATGGTAGCCCAAAGACCATTATACTTCCCATTATATCTTTTATAAAGGATTTCTTACACACCCTTATCATGATGTGGGATTTAAAACATAGGAAATATAAAGCAATATATTTCTAATATTGATTTTATATTGTGAGGATGAAATTTAATTATGGTGGGGAAAATGTAGCACCCTGAAATTATAATATAAGAACCATATATTAGATAGCGTGTATAACACGTGACACGAAGTGTGTAAGGGAATATGAAGTCCCAAGTAGTAATAATATATTTAATATTTTATATAAATTCAATATAATTTTTAGCTTTCAATGAAAGTGATACACAGTTAGCATTCATCACACAAAACAATGGAATTCTTCAATAACTTGCGTTATACATAAGACATTGTTTTAACTGAAAAATAATATATAATATAAATGTTATTATTTAGTATAATAATACATAACCTACCTATTAAATTATTGTATATAAATTGTATTAACTAACTTATGAAATTATATGGTTTAAAAAAATATAAAATGAGTTAATTGGTTACTAATTAATTATAAATGAAAATATTACCCAATTGAATATAAATAAAATATTATTATTTTTTATGCTAACAAAGGTTTCTTGTATTTAGAAATTTAATTAATTAAAATTATTGATTGATATAAATGAAATATATATGTTATATATTCAATAAAATATTTTTTTAATATTCATCCAATTAGTTTTCATATATAAGCTAAGAATAAACTCAATATTACACATAGAAACCAATATTTTTGTTAAGTCACTTTTACCGCCTTTTAAGATAGAACCAATTTTAAATCCAATTATTAACCATTTTTTAAATTTAATATGTCAAAATAAAATTAATAATTTAATTTGAAATATATAAATTAGGTTAGGGTGAATTTTTGGTATTTTTATGTAATGATTCATTTTTAATGAATAATTAAAAATACTGAATTTTAGTTCAAAATGATTTTTCATCTAATTTAATTATAAGGAAATTATGTTTTATATTTGTTTTAAAGTTTAATTAAATAATATTTTTATTAATTAATCCAATGTATATCATTGGAATAAATTTAACTTTGAAATTGACAATAAAAAGATTGGGATGTTTTTACTTTAAAAACTCACATTGTCGTCCCCCTTGCAGGATTAATTTTAATTTATTTTATACCACTTATGTGATTGGAATTTGAAAAAATGGATTCCATATATATAATAAGAATAATTTGTAACATATAATATGGAAAACTTATTCATTTACCAAATATATTATTGAATGTAATTAAAATTAATTACAACGATTAAGATAAATTTATCCTAATAAGAGACTAAACCATAACCTTAAGGCCTAAATCAACCTATACACTTTTAAATACATATTTTATGGACATATTTTGACCCTAGACTCTATTGGATCGAATGTTTTCCATTATCGATCCATTTTTAATAAAAAAGACATGGGTGGGGTTCCTTTCTTTTAAAATATTATAAGAGATTCAATCCCTCCTCCATTAAAAAATGACTCCTTCACTCCCACTTCCTGACACCTCTCAAGCCACTTTGGCTCAACCAAAATAAGAAAAATGGCTCTCAAACATCCATTAATTCCACCTTGAAGCCTCATTTGCGCATAAATCCTTCAAAGTAATCTCTTTTGGTGCAATCCAAAAGGATTTACCTGATTAATAGGTAACACCCTCCTTCAAACTCATCTATTTTATTTCCATTCTTCACTCCCTCAACAATTATTATTCCATAATTATATTAAAAATAATGTACCATTAATATAATTTTGTGTTTTTAGGATAGGATTTCGTCCTTCACTTACACACACACTTGGATAATGGGTAACAAACATAATGTTTATGTGTAGGCGGACTATCGCCTCTCTAAATGACGATTGTTCAATTTTCCATTACCACCGCTCTAAATGGTGGCTGTTAAATATTCCATTACAACCTCTCATGGTGGCCATTATTATGGAAAATATTCTTATATATGATATATATAATATTTATAATTTCTTAATTCTTATTTAATCACTTTATAACACATACCTCTATATATTCTATTTTTCATAAAAACGATAACATTGTTTTTGTAAGTGCGCACTATAGCCCCCTCAAAGAGATGTGATTTGTTCATACTATACATGGAAATTATTAAGAATTATTTTAATAAACCCATGTGACGTATATTAAATATATATGATAGTGTAATTATGACATAAAAATTTAATATTTCCCCTTTATTCTTTTAACACTACACCGAAATGAAGGTAGCATTCATGCATACGTACGGACCACTATCTCCATGAACGGTGCATTCCATTTGTTATCTCCAAATATTGAATATTATTATAGACAAATATTTACTGGATATATACGATATTAAAATCATGGTTTACATTTATTAGTTTATTAAACAATGATATATTTAATTATAACAAAAATCAAAAAGCAAAAACTTACTCGACTAACTAGGAAATTAACACCCGAAATAGTTAGATTAATGAAGGTTTGTTATCAAACGGTTAATGAGAAATTATAAGAATTTAATATATAGTATTATAAACATGATTATGTTTCTGTTATTATTTAGTAACTTATTTTTAACCAGTATATTGGACGATAATGACCACACAACAAAAGCAATTTGAAGGTAAGGGATTTCCAGCTCACTTACATCCTTGAGATAAATTTCATATTCACCCCTTACTTATTTTTTGTGGTGTAACTAATACCCATTTTGATATATTAGATAATTTATTTTTTTATATTCAATGTATTTAGATGTTTCATTTTATGATTATCACTTTTGGATCTTTTGACTCATATGTAAGGACGTTTCATGTTAAATTACATTTTATTGAGACTTATTTATTATTATGCATCAATCCAATTTTATTTGTTGTATATACTGAACTTTTCACATTATATAATGAATCCCCTTATTCTCATGATATTTTATGTTTAATATAATATCATAATTTTCTAGGTATTATGATTTAGATGTTTCAATGTGGTATAGGAAACATTGAAGTGTTTAAAGAGTATTATCCTCAAGACTAATTATATGATCTTTCAATGGTATTTACATTATAGAAAATTATAATACTTTTTAAAAAAATCATTTCATTATCCTATGGTTTTGCATGACCATTTTCAAGTATTAGTACCATTTTTCAACTATTAAGTACTCAATGTGTTTTAGAAAATATTTTTAAGAAAACCCGACTTCATTTCTTCCTTTTGTTGGAGAACATATTTTCTTCTAAAAACCATATTTTATTAAAATGTTTTAAAAAATGTTTTCACATTTTCAAAATTATTTAGTAAAATAATTTTTAACCATTTGTATTTTTCCCTTGTTTTCAAAGTAATGAACCTATCTCTATCCTAATAAGGCATTTTCAATATTTTTAACCATAAAAAATGAATATTCATTTTACCTTGTACACCATGTACAGATTTATCGATCATCATTTACTTGAATCCTCATTTTCAATTATAAAATGTTTAATTTTAAATGAATTTTTTTAAAAGTGATTTTAAATGGAAAATATTTTCAAATGAATTTTCAAAATCAATGGATATTTTCCTCAAGAATATTTTTTTTATAATTAATTTCTTATTTTATCAACATAAAAAACCGTTGTTATTTATTATTGATAAAACTATATTCTTTATTCAATGCGGATATTTTGATACGACATATTATTTTTTATTATTAAATGTGTGGAATTCTTTGGACATACAGTACATGTGTTGGGGAATATTTATGGAATGGCCTACAGGTTATGGTCTAGTTAATTCAAGACCCTCGATGCATTAGTAGGCTTTTGACACAAATTAGTATCACTAATTAGAGTAGTTAAACTTTATCTTAATAGTAAAGGTATAATGTTCCTAGGAAACATGAAGTCTGATAATTAAGTATTTACTTTATCTATAATTTTGATTATATTTATCCATGATATTGTTCATCAACATATCTATGGAGACAATTCATTAATTTGAATGTGTTTCAGTTTCTTACATTCCATGTTATTTATACATTACCTGGTTATTTAAATGGAAAGTGTTTTTAGTTATTTACCTTTCTATATAAATTGATTCATTATAGTTTTTTTGTTTTTAATATTAATAAGATTTTGAGATAACCCTTATTCTGTTTCTTTTACTAGGTTATAGAGAAGATAACTTTGATTAAGATTTCAAGGATAAATATTATTTTAGTTATTGTGTATCATGTATTATTTTTCTTTCCAAATTTATTTTGGATATCATGTATGTAATTTTGATTTCCAAGACTAATAAACTCTTGTTCCTTCATGATTTTTACTTGTAATAATGAAAATGTAATAAAATAAT
The DNA here is from genome assembly GCA_963277665.1 of Viscum album. Lineage (NCBI taxonomy): Eukaryota > Viridiplantae > Streptophyta > Magnoliopsida > Santalales > Viscaceae > Viscum > Viscum album. The sequence continues at coordinate 814,522,730 of OY728167.1, read as the reverse complement.
GCATTGAAAATGGGTTTACAGGGGTGGGGTGTTATAATATGTCAGTGTAAGGTTCTAGTTATAATAATACGATAGGGGGATTTCTTTGATTTATTATAAACCATTTTTTATGTATCCCTGCAACCAATGAAACTAAACTCTCATAATCCATGTATGTGGACATGTGTAATGTAATGAATATTAATATATTAATATATAATATTTATGTATGAAAAAATAGTGTCTCCATAAACAGAGATCCACCCCATACATGCCTAAAATAAATAAAATCCTCCCATGGAATAACACCCGATGTTGATCATCCTCAAACAAACCATAAGGGGAATCAATTCATAAAACTCAATCTCATTATTACACTACCTAAGAATACAAAATCTATGGATCATCCTCCCACTTCACAAAATATGAGTATACTATCATATTAAATGGCCATACAATACCACCATAATCTTTCATAACATGTTTCCTCATAGGGAGATTATACATCACTCAATATGAATCTCTAAACTAATAAACATTATAATAGAGTAACATTATGCTTCGCAAATTTGCTACAAAATTACCCTTTCCCAGTTTATAAGAAATATGAAAGTAAAAATTAAACAAGTATTATCTCTACTGTCACTATCATAGATTCATGCCAGTATCAAAGAATGCATACCTTAGGATTATGTGAATAGTGAAAACAAAAAAAATCTTACTATAGATGTGATTTTTACAAAATATTAATGAAAATTGAACTGCTTCTAACACGATATCATGGGTATCATACTTATGTTAATGGGGAATTAACTGATGAGATACATAATAAAAAAATACCTCTATTATATGAAGACACTTCCCAAGGGATAATTAAATGTATCACATAAAACAAAATTTTTTTATCTCTTTCTTCTAGAAAATAATGGAATAAAGCACCGGAAAAATATATTTTAAATACATGAAAGATACTTAAAAATTTTTAATCCTGAAGAATTCATTATCCTATCCATTGAAGGACATAATATGGTTCATTTCCTAATATATATTTTCTATGATATATCTATAATAGAATATAGGAATAAGGAATCTTCTCATCTCTGTAATGTTCTTACTTAAAATATACCTTGGAACTCAAAGCATCCATGATTACAAAAAAACTATGAAATGAAATTCCCAATGAAAGAAACTTCATGGGGATAAAAAGAACACATTAAAAACATCACAATTATACTCTAAAAAGAAGAACTCTCAAACCTTCACAAATATTCTATGAACACTCTTCTTAAAATGTGTAGTCTATATATATTTCATAGATGAAACCACCTTGAGATGATATATGAACTCTTGTAACACTATGTGAATCATCCCTATGAACATGGTTAGAGAATTAATCATAGATAATGAAATAATGAAAAACACATAATTCCCTTCATGACATAAAAAATATGTTTTGGATATATATTCATCATTTCCCTATATCTGATAATATATTAACTACTAATAAATCTTCTATAATAAACTAAAACTTTTGAAGCAATAAAATATATAATTAATTCTAGGGAGAAGATATTGATTTTTAATTGTCACCTAGTTCGTGCTATGATAATCGATCAGAGACATAGACTTCCAACAGACTACTTTAATAACAAGATCATTTCACCCCATGGTGAAATGCTCAATCGAGAAAAATCTCATAGAAAAAGTTCATTGATTTATACCCACAACTTCATTATCATATATCAAACTATATAATATATAAACATATATGTTAGAGAAGTGTTCCAATGTAGTTCTATTATGAACTCAATCTCTAGTTGATGGGATTAAACAATAACCTCCTCATGAAAGAAATCAGAAGACTCATCCTCAACCCTAGGAAACAATGATAGTTGAACTTATGATGAAATGAAAAAAAACACTTCCTTAAAATTAAATATGGATAATCACACATTCAGCATATACAAGGGTCTCACTCACTAATTAACAAGGTTTAACCTCTATGAATTTTTTATAAAACATGTTTTATCGCCCCCAACCAAAGTAGTCCATAGCTAGTGTCTTTTTATTACATTAGAATTGATATAAAGGATCTTTCCTTGATGGTTATTATAGTTTATTAGTCTTGGTAAAGAAGATACATTCATGAAATAAAAATTTTCATTTGATAACCTAAGATACAAAATGTTTTTTATTTGAGAAATCCATTATCCCCTTTAGTATAATATTGTATATCAATCAGAATACACATCCTAGAGTGCAATGGAAAATGAACATAAGAATGGGGATTTCACAAATTCTAGGTAAAGATTTTCTTATAAAGGAATATGTAATTAAATAAATAATAATAAATATTAAAAGGTAAATAAATTATTCATTTTCCATTTCATCGAAAAAAGAGATTAATATGTCAGGAAGAGATAATGATCAATTTATTCCATATAAATAATCACATTATCTTCAAAAATTACCATGATAAATCGAACTCATTGAATAATCACGTGAAATATTAAAAATTGAAATTATAATTAATGAATTAATTATTCCAAAAATCTAAAACATATCATCAAGGCATCTTCCATGATATCAAATACTGTCAAGGTATTGTTCCACAACATCTATAAATACAGGTACTTCCTTAGAAAAAACAAAATAATGATTGTCTCATGATATGTACCGATGTATCAAAGGTATATTTTGGGCCCCACCCATTACATACTAAATCCAATGTATTAATCATGTGAATGGGGTGAAACATAATCAATGTAAAATTTTTTGTTAAAAAACTGGAATATGAATTGTTAATAATTACCTCGATTAATAAACAAAAAACATAAACAATTTTTAGAAGTATTAAGAATTGTATCAAAATTGTACATCTAAATTAAAAGTGATAAAAATACAAACAGATAAATATGGAGGGTGGTATAATTAAAACATTTCTTTAGTGAAGAATTAGTAGAATAAGAGTTTTTAAAATAGATAAATAGAAATATCACAAAAAATTATTAACCAAATTTCTAAGGAAAACATAATTTATATTTTAAACATAATTTATTTAAAAAATAGAAAATTTCAAAATTACATTCCATTGAATCTATGATTCCCCCAGAATGGCTCTAAGGCCTTATTTTTTATTTTTTATTATGGATAATCCTCTTTTTAAGGGTTTAAGGGGAACCCGTACATAACCCGTAGGCCCAAGGCACAAGGCATGACAAACCCACAATACATGACCCAAAGGCCTAGAGTTATACCATACCCAATATATGACCCGTAGTCCCAGCCCACTTGAACTGACCCTCCCCATATTTCTGCTTCATTGATCACCTAGCTACCCACCTTGCATTGCTGATCGGCTAGTATTCCCCCTACAAAGCTGTACGGTGCCTGGTCCCGATGGTGGATGCCATACCCTCTCATCCTTCCAATCTGGTTAGCTCTGCATCTGGTGGCTGCTACTCATGTTGCTCTGATCCTCTTATGGGGCATGTTCTGTGTAAACTAGGCTACTCCATGGTCTACATGAATCGAAGGCCCTATGGCCCGAAGGCCTTTGATGACCCGAAGGCCCTAGAGACTCATAGTCCTGAAGGCCTTATTGAAAACATTAATAAAAAAATTGGGTTTTGAAGAAAAGGCATTTACGTCCAAAGAGAGAAATAAAGATTAATTTTAATAAAAATATTTTCTCAATAGTTATAAAATCAATAGAGTGTAAAATGATAACATTTCATGAAAATATAATGAATAAATAGTGAAGAAAAAATATATTTATTTAAAAAAAAAATTCAAATAATTATCTACTATGATGTTTAGACATAATCAATCCCAAATAATGATTAGGTTGTGAAATAAAAACTTTCCATTTTGGTATAATTTTAATCATAAGCTTAATGAACGAAATACATTAAAATAAATATTAAATTACTTGAATTTAAATCAATTTAGGATTTAACATACAAAAGGGTAGTACATACACAACACAAATGAAATAAGTGGTGAATATTACATATGTCTCAAGGAAGTAAATGTGAAACAAGAAACCCTTACCTTAGGTGTGACCTCCTTCGTATGTGTAAAAACCACCTATATAGTGATTTTAAACATGTTATTAACTTATTAAAAAACCATATTAAAATTTATTATAAAATATATAATATTCTTATATATCTTATTAAACATTTTTTTTATAATATTTCATTATTCCTAATGTTTTAATTGTTAACTGCATTGTCTTCTCATGCATGTTTTTGAATAAAGGTTCAATGTATTTAGAATTTTATATAGATAAATAATTCCTATAATTATATTAATGTCTGAAATATTAGTTTTTTAATAATATAAATTTACAGAACAACTCTTTTTTGTTTAAATATTAAAACATTTGCATCGCTTCATGGAGATGGGAGGCCACACATATCCATGGTTGATTATTTCCTAATTGGTGAAATGGTAAAAAAGTGTATGCTATATTAAATTTCATTAATTGATATCATTACATATACATATACATATATATATATATATCATATTTACAATAATTTTATCCTTTATTACATTGCATGAAAATTGTATAGTGGAGAGGAATCACATTGTGTCACGAGGCTGTAATTCTCCATTCTCACGAGCAACATTATCGTATTCTCTACGTAAATGAATATAAAAAATTATATGTGATATTTTAATTATAAAAGAATAATTATATCTTAATTTATATATATATTATTTAAATATATCATATAACCTAACCTAAATAGGTTTTGATTAAAACTATGTCACATCAGTTCCAACGATGTAGTATTTTGTACACATGAGTGACATTATCATTTCACATTTAAGGGAAGTGGAGTTTTTTTAGTTCATGAATAAAAAATAACAACATATATGTATAGGTGATATTTTTTTTATTATATAAAAATTGAAAAATAATAATATAATGATATAGGGGAAGAATTAAAACTAAAATGATCGTTGAAGAATGTTATTTCTTCTTCAAGGAACATCTTTGGGTTTTCACCAAAGGAGATACATAGATATATTTATGAACAATAAAAGGAAACATGGATGAGTGTATGGAAGTATATAAATTATTTATTTAGTAAATTCATTATTCAAATGGATTTATAGGTATTTAAATTGGAGGAGTGTGGCTGGTCGTTTATAAGTTATGTGACAGGATTACTTCTACCTTTTTATCATAGTTTGGTGTACCTTCATTTTTATCTACAATAAGAATCCAATAATTAAATAAAATTTTTAATAAAATTTTAACGTATAAATATTGATTGAATATTTATTTTATACAAGTTTCTAGTTCAATATATCTCTTATTTGTAATGTTTAATTACCAGGTAAACTTGTTTCTTACTTAATCATGGTAATTAGTTTTAAATGTTTTCACTAGTCATATTGGTAAAAAATTATGTATAACATAATATATAGTATAATTTTTTATTATAAAAAATATGGAATCCATTTTTTAAAATTATAATCATTAAATTTTTAGAATTTAGTTTATAATTAATACCAAAAAATGCAATGAGTATAGAGTTTTTCAAAGTGAAAATGTTCAAATCTTTAAAAGGTTTTTATTTAAAAATTAAATATTAAATTGATTAAAATGAACTAAATTGGAATAATTTATGTATAATTGATATGATTTTACTCTAAAACAAATTTATAATATAATTTAAGATTATAAATTATTTAAATTGAATGGTTGTTCTTAATAAAGACCAATAATTTTTTACTATTCATTGAACAATGAAACTTCTCAGAAGAATAAAAAATTTAAATCTATGATAATATTGATTTAATGATATATAATATTAAATTTATTTTCTTTTATAAATTTTCAAAAATTTAAAATGTTAATTTTAATATATGTTTGTTAAAGAGTGAAGAAACAATTTTTTTTGGAAAAATACAGTTTGAAGTGTAAAATTGGAATTGTTCATATCTCATGCATATCAATACAATTAGATTAATATAAAATAAATTGACTAAAAATAATATATATATATATATATCATTAAAATCATTTATAAATACTGTTTAATTTAATTTATTAACATAAAATTCATTTATGAGAATGAAAATAATTTTCATAAAAATATTTCCTTTATAATCAATAGGGTTTTTATTTATAACTAATTGCTAATAAAAGAATATAATTATACATATATGTGTAAAATATATCATTTCCTAAATTATGTAATCCTATTAATTCACTCTATTGTAATGGATTTGTGATAACAATCATATTAAATGTTAATATTGTTAATTTATTGGAGTGACATTAACCATGGACTTGTATATAACCCAAGATAAACCCGTTGTTTTTTTCCTATACTATATCAAATAAACATATCATTTGGTGTAAAAATCTCTATCAAATATGATGAATTATTCTAAGATGGATATATTTTAAAATCCTCACGTGTCACATTTTAAACCCATAATTAAATTTCAGCCTCACAATTTCATCTCAATAAAAAGATGTTCATCTTTTTTGAAAATACTCATTGTAAAGATGGATAATTAAATATACCTTAAAAATAGAAATGAGAGACATAGAGAATATATGATATAACACATAACTAGGTTTCTATATAGTGAAAACATTTGTGTAAAATTAAAATATTCATATGGAGGAAAGTAAAAACTAACTATGGATTGTGGAAGAGAACATAATCATAATGAAATTGGTGATATAGAAAAGGTTAACGACCATAAAACCATATATCTGTGATGAATTAAAAGGTCATTGTTATCATCAAAATAGACGGTGACAGATTTTTTTTTATTTTGATATACTTTTTCAAATATTTCATTATTAATTTACCATCTAGATAATTATATTGAGAAAGTATAATAATATTAATATAGTTTATTTCATAAAAAAAATCTAATCATTTTGTTATACCCTGATAAATTTCCACTTTATCTCTCACTCTAAGAAATATAGATTTATTTTTTTCATGACTAAATCACTATAATTAACATTTAACAAATCATAAATTCTAAGAGTCACCACTTCTGAAATTGAATACTTAACCAAACAGTTATGGTATGAAATAAAACACAATATACATCTTAATACACTCCATGAGTATTTATCCATCAAATATTTTAAGTAAAAACAATGACATATTATCCAATAAATCATGTAGGTAGTGGTGACATGAAAAACACTATCATCCCTTAGTTTTGGGTTCATGACCTGTGGAATTTCCAATAAAGGCAGGTTGTCACCTGACATGGTGGATGCCCTTTTTAAATAACATATTTAATAAAACTCAAATAATATTCACCTTCATTATTTCAAAACCTCTTATTAGTTATAACTTATAGGTTTCCAATACTATGATGTTTACATTATCACAATAAATCTTATATTTATCTCATTATTATCTCAAAATAATTCTTATACTAAGTGTCATCTTTCCCTTAATCATTCCCCCCCTAAAAAAATATCACATTAACACAAAATCAATTTTCTTGGTTATCGGTACCATTTTAAATATTCTCTCAAATATAGTGAGGAAATGAAATGTAGTAAAATCCTTATACATTTCATAATTCATATCAATATAGCATAATTGGTAAAATACTACTAAAAAATAATTTTTGGATTCAAATTTAAATAAATTTAATTAATCAACTTTAGCTGTAGTAGTAGCATAAGCATAACTATGGTCCCTTAGTTCCATTTTAAGTGTATCACTTTAACACTTGATATAATGATTTGAGAAGTTCCCTATATCCTTACAATAAAAGAATTTTTCATTGATAGATTCATTCATTCTCATGAAATCATGAGAGTGATGACCATTTAATCCAGATATGATGAGAACACACATTCCTTTTATGAATGTACCATGGTGTTTTTTCAATAATTCTCTCATGTAGGAAGACACTTCCTTCCAATATTCCCATTTTCCCATATTTTTTCAACCAACCTCATCTTATGTTGCTTTCCTTTGAATCCATAAGACTTGGATAATTCTTTCTCTAACATGATAGACTATGGTATTATGTTCTCATGTGATAAGAATGTTTTCAAGACTGGTTAAATTCAAAATATTGGATTAAGACCATCAAATAAATGATTATTCTTACATTTTCAATTACGTGAATTGATTTTGATCTCATTAATTCTACTAGGAATAATTTGTAAATTATATACCACACTATAATAGATCAAAAAATTATGTATAATAATATATAATTCAAAATCTAGTTAATTAGTAATCATAAATTAAAATATTTATGCCTCAATAATCTTGGAATCATAAATATGATTTAATTGGGGGTATCTTTATTTTCAAATCCTTCATAATTTTTTTATGGAAAATTTGAATTATAAAATTAATATCCCCTATAAGTGTCAAACTAGATATGCGGTAAGGATTATATTCATGCATAAGTTCCCAATCAATTATATCTCAATAATGTTTTTTTAGGTTAACTACACCTAGGTATATATATGCCAGAACCATGGCCACTTGTAATATCCAAATGAGAAATTATTTCATTGAAAATCTAAATAATCTCCCTCTTACCAAAAATTAGGATGTTCTTCTATAGTTTTCCTCAAGTCTCTCATATGGTTATGTTCCCAAATCATTGTATTCCGAAATATACTTTCCAAGGCTTCTAGTAAACTTTCTTTGATACCAAATATAATGACTTCAACCCCAGTAGCATGGATCCAATAACAATATTATTAAATTTTCATTAATATAATGGATATCACCCAATAGACCATATAATTTAGTAGTCCTGATAAATAAGAAACAAACATGAAATCCCAAATCACATACAAAAACAGAAAATAGACATTGTTGTTACATTTTAACACCATTATCACCTTTATAATAATTCAAAATATTTATCTTAATAAACATACTACAATCCTTGGGAAGAAATTCTTAAGAAAGGGGTGATTTCAAATTCTAAGTAAGTGAAAGTGTACAGTGAAACCTAAATTAAAATAAGGAATAATCAATATGGAAAGGTAAATAATTAAAATTCATGACATTTAACTAATAACATGATCTTAATATGGAATGAATATATAATTATTAGATAATTTCATATAAATAATTACATGAGTTTAAAAGTATACCATTGATATTATAACCAATCTAATAATGAAATGGAATATCAATAGCCAAAATCACATTGTTGGAATGCATAATTCAATAGATATAAAACATATTTTCATTTCCTTGGTTATGTCATATAATATCACTTAAGACTAATGGAAATACACATATATATATATGTGTGTGTGTGTGTGTGTGTGGTTAAGGTCACAACTAAAACCCAATCTAGTGATCCTTATGAGGCATTCCAATGCATCTTGGAGATATAAAGGCTCCCTTACCTCACATAAAAAGAATAATACATTCATCTTATCTATGGGTAAAAACATAATTAGTGTGAAAATTCTTATTGAAAAAGAGAATATTTAATGTCAATAATTATCCCTATCAATAAACAAAATCATAAAACATATCCCATATTAACTATATTTAGAACAATTCTTGTCATCATAGATGAATAGAATTACCCTAAAAGATCCTTAAAAATAATTTGAGGAAAATATCCATTTCATTTAAAAATAATTTTCATAAAACATGAATAATTTAAACTATAAATTTCACTGGAAATATGTTTCATTGGTTATTTAAAAACATGTTTTTAAAAAAATTAGAAAACATTTGTTTTGTTGAAAAATAATTTCCGACTGATGAGGGAAATAAAGTTAGATTTTATTTAAAACATTTTCTCTATCAAGATAGTAGAAAAATGGAACTATTGATTAAATATTTAATGAATATATAGAGGAAAATAAAATATATTGATTTCAAGATAATGTATCAAATAATTTTCCCAAGGGTGGGATAACATAATAAAACATGAATTATGATGAGATTGTGAAATAAATGATTACCACTTTGTAACTATTTAATCACAATACATATGAATGAAATAAAATTAAATAAATAATTAAATACCATAAATATAAATTAAATATTGATATAACATACAAAATTTAATTTAATAGACAACAAAAATGAAATAAGTGTTGAATATGGTGTATGTATCGTTGAAGTAAAAGTTAGACGAGAAACCATCAACTTAGGAACAATGTCCTTCATATGTGTTAAAACCTCTTGAAAAAGTTATTAAAAAATGTAATTAATTTATTCTAGGAGAATATTTATATTTATAATATGATATATTATCTGATTAAAACATCTTATTACCCATTTGTTACTAATATTTCATTATTTCCCTTGTTTTGGGTGTCAACCGCCTTATTTTCTCATGCATTTCCTGGAATAAAAGTTATAGTTCTTGATGGATGTGTATTTTTTAATCTTCTCAATAATTATTTTAATTTTTTAAATGTATGTTTTTTCATTAGATACATCTTTATAATAACTCTTGAAATGTAAACATAGAAAATGAATCACATCGCTTCGTGGAGATGGTATGTCGTATCTATGCATGAGTGCTAATATCATTTCTTAATTGGTGAAATAATAAAAAATTGAGTTATATAATAATTTTATTGAATTTTTATCATTACATATATATCATATATTTTCAATAAATTTATAATTTATTACCTTGCATGCAGATCATTTTTTTGAAGACGCTTTACATCACTTCGTGATGGGGTAGTCCGCTGTACACATGAGCAACGTGAGCATATTCTCTTTAGAATGGAATGTAATAAAGTATATGTGATATTATAATTTAATAACTAAAATATATAAAAGAATAATATATATGTATATATCTATATATTCATTAACTCCATCATTATACCAAACTATAAGATGTTTCAATGAAAACTTTTCAAATTGGTTCGTGATGTATTATCTACTATACACACGAGTGACGTTATCATTTCTCATTTGATGGAAGTGTAAAATATTTAAGTTCATAACAATAATTTAATAAAATATCATTATGTGGAAGAAAATATTTTTAGATTATATAATTTATTATTAATAATTTAAGGTGGTGGAGGAAGAAATAAAATGAAAACACTCATTGAGGAACATTACATTTTCTTTGGGGAACTCCTTTTGTTTTTTCACCTGAGGCATTATTTTTTTGGCCTTATAACCACACTTATTCTTATAGGATGAGGGGAGTGATGTTATAAAGTGGCTTTTGGCAGATATTTTCCAAGAAAAATGGATATGGATGTATGAATAGGGGGAGCAGCGGTGGTGGCCACTTATAAGTGATTTGAATGGCACACTTGTAATTTTTTTGGAAAATAGACAGGTTTAAAAAAATCCTAAACCACAACAGGGCCTCAATAATGAAAAAATATACAATATAATTGAAAATTTAGATACTTTATATGAAATAGGTTTTGGGTAAGTCTTTATTTCATTATTCCTTTTATTCTTATATTTTAATCAACTGGTAAGCTTGTTTTTACCTCAATCATTGTACATAATTTTAACTATATTATCTAATAATTTTGGCGAAAATTAAGTTGAACATAATAGAGAATGTAAAATTTGATGATTCCAAATATTTTATATATTTTTAAAAATTAACATATGATAATTTGATGAATTTAATTTAAAATTAATCTAGTAGAAACAAGTAGAATGCTATTTAATAATTTGAAAATGGTCAAATATTTAAAATGTTTTTATATAAAATGTTAACATAAAATTGATTTCAGAGGCATTGATTTAATTAATATACATATAATTTAACTATTTTTAATTTGAATGAAATTTAAATAAAATTATACAGTGAAAATTATTTTAATGAGATGGCAGTTCTTAATGAAAAAATGTTTATGTTAACATTTTAATAGATAGCTAAAAAATATCATATTAAATTATAATGTTAAAAATATATTATTCTTTTGTAAAAATCTATGTTGTGTATAACACAATATAAACATGATGTTTCTTGTTGGGAACACTATCAAAGAATTGTATCACTTGGTTTAGTAAAAGATATAAAATATAACTAATTATTCTAGGTGAATATATTATAAAATCTTTAGGTGTTACATAAACATTCTCCTAAAGATATCCACTATAGATTATAGTAAATATAGTTGATCCATGTCATAGATGATGTTTTATGTACGTATCAGAAAGGATAATAATTCTTCAAAAGAGTGGTTCCACCCATACACTAGCTCATAATCTATACATTATTTTTTTTTATATATTTTAGTGATATCCACCTAATGATGTAAACACCAATGTAATTGGAATCCACTCTATATCACCCAATGAATTTAGAATATATTTTTCTTTAAATAATATATTAGTGTTCAATAACATTATTCGTATGGAAAATAGAGCATAAATTGAACGAAAATATATATGAAAATATCTATCAAAATATTGGAATAAATTAGATTAACTACATTGGGAAAAATATTTTTATTGGATTTATATAATGAAAATTAAATTATTAAGACTTACTAGATAAATAATTAGTTTTTAGAAAATCCATTTGACTCCTCAAAAAATATTTTTTCTTTAAAAATATTATTTATTGCATTCTACATAAATGAAAATTACAATTTTTTAATCATTTTTTATATATTTTATTTGTGTAAATCAATATTATTTTGAAATTATCATGTTATTATTAGAATACGGTGAATTTTTATTATTTTTTAGTAAAAATATTTATTTATCATTGAATAGTGAAAATACATATTTTTGTAACAAAATCATTTATTTATTTAAATGTACCACTGAATTTTGATTTTTTAGCCACTATTACAAAACAATATTTTAATTATAAGTAATCAAATTTTCTAAAAATTAGACATCATTATACATTAATCTGGTCTAGGATTGTTTTAGGGATTACGACACATTTATTATAAATAGATTTTTTATGCCTACAATGTGTTTTTTATAGTAAATTAATTTAATAAAAATTGATAAATAGTCTAAATAAAATTTATAGATTATATATTCAATATATTATTTAATATTTAATTTATTGGTATTTTCATAGTATTTAATTGATGACAATTTTCTTTTATTCTTACAATTAATTTTTTTTAAAATTCATTGAAGATTGTGTTCTTAATAAAAATTAAATTTTGTAACCAGTAGATGTTAACTAAAAAAATGGAATCCATATTTTTTATCATAATAAATAATATAAGATAATTTTTTCCACATATTTTTTGATAAATTTGAATAGTATAAACAGTATAATTTTGTTACCACTCTTAAGGTTATAATGGATTTACATGGGTGTTAAAACATGAGAAAAGGGTGAAATTTCCACCAACAGAAGACAAATTATTATTTAAAGTTTAAATTTCAACGTTATATTATCCTTCCATAACATATAAATCCATTAGAAGTGTCACAACCCATCACCCATGGCCCGTGCCGTGACTACCTCAAAACCGTCTTCTATAGCCCAGGGGCTGGCGACTAGCACCAAAGGCGTATTCCCTAAAACTGGGAAGGAATTTCCTTTATAACCTATAAGCACATGGAACCAAGCACAAGAAAGATACAAAATCAAGAAAACTATATACCAAAAGAGAGTTCTGAAAGTAAAGGGGCTGGAATACAATCCCAACAGTAAAAGTACAAGTACAACTGAAATACAAAACAACTGAAGAAAGTGAAAAAGGCAGCTACATGGTCATCCTCCAGGTTCCTACCTGAAGGGTAGGTATAGATTGCCTCCTCAACACTCCACGTACGTCTGTATCCTCTACGTATCGACACACAGTATGGTTCACCTCTAGGTACCGTCCCGTCTTGGTACTCTCAACCTCAGTCAGCATTGTCTATCGTCAGTATCCAACACAACAATGTGCGGGCATAGCTCGTGCCGGGGTGAGTATAATGATACTCAGTACAGAACCCGATACCCTCAAGGCCTCACAAAAAATCCACCAAGGATAAACCACAATGTATGAAATCAACATATAACCCTACTTATGTATATGCCCATATATATACATAAGTTATCAAGTAATCCATCTCAATCATGAGGATAACACAAAAAAACCGACTCAGCTCAAACCAGTATTTTATTCTAGGGGTAGTATCAAGTTACATCCCTAGTCACATTGTCGAAACCTCGGCTGCTAGATAACTCCTCCTCTATCAAGTATAGTGGGTCTACCGCGATACCAAGGCACTTCCCACTAACCTTGGACTACTGAGGTACTCATCCTGTTGGGTACCTTGGTTCTGCTGCGTCCCCAAGGTGCTCCCCACCTGGGGTCTGCCGCATCACCAAGGCGCTCCCCCTCATAGCCTGCTGAGGTACTTCTCCTGTTAGTACCATGGGTCAACCACGGCACCAAGGCGCTCCCCACTGTGGGTCTTCCGCGACACCAAGGCACTCCCCACTGGGTTTGTCGAATCACTCCGAGTCGAATCGGTCAGCAGTCGTCAGATCTCAGCTAACTACTAGGTCTCTACACTATGATCACTCGCCTTTGGGAGGATCCACTCCACAAGCTACTAGTTGATACTCCAACTGTCATGAAGTCCCACGAATAAGTATCTCAAAGGTCTGCCACATCATAGGGATCTCAATGCAACTGACAGCGCGTCAATCAGATTCCCGGTCTGTGTGTTATTAGCCTTTTAGTCCAAGGGGCCCGGTTGGATTCATGCTCGATCCAACCTGACCATTCCCCATCTCAATCCAAAACACAGTGGGGTATACTCAATGGAACCGTCTCACTTTAAGATTTCTAGAGCTGCTGACGGTTCGTCAAACGGGCGTCCGGTGCCAAAGATATGGCCGAAGGAGCGTAAATGGGTCGTAGTGGGCCCAGGTCCAGTCCAACCCGGTTGGACCGACCCGCCCTGACCCAACCTCAGCCGTCGCGGTACGGGTCGACCCAGCCCGACCTGGTTTGGGCCGTCCCGGTACGGGTTGACCTGGCCCGACCCCGAGTGCAGCCCATCCCATTGGGTCTGGCCCGACCCGTGATGGCCACGAGGTCGCGGTCCAGCCACGAGGGTGAGGACCAGCCATGAGGGTGTGGTCCGGCTACGGGTCAGCTGTCTGGCCGCGGGTCGGCGGAACAGCCATGGTTCGTCGGTGGTTTGGTGAGGAGGGCGGAGCGGCACAGCTGAGACGGCGGTGCGGCTCGGCGGACGGCGACGCGACTTGGCGGATGGCGGCGCGACTCGGCTCGGACGACGGCGTGGCTCGACGGAGGGCAGCGTGGATCGGCTTGAACGGTGGTGCGGCTCAGCGGACGACGGCGCGGCTCAGCTCGGAAGGTGGCGAGACTCAACTCAGACGGCGGGTCGGTTGGGGCGGCACGGTGAGGCCACGGGTGGCAGTACCGTTGCCTTCGTCATCTTCACCTCCTTCCTCCATTTCAAAGAATGAACCAAAGAAGAACTGTGGAGGGGTCTAGCAGTGTTTTTTTGGACTTCAACTTCCGCGTTTAGAGTGGTAGAAAGTGGTTCACCAAGAACGAATCATGAACGTGAAACCATAATCTTCCGCAATGTTTATTCCCAACCTGCACAAGAAAAGAAGGGAGTACATTGAAAGAATTATCATGCAAATAAAACCCTACCTAATTCACTTGATGATGTTGGTGCAAGGAGGTAGTATGGTTGCCGATTGATCATAGATGAAGACATCCCATGGCGTAAGAAGTCCCAAGGAAGAAGCACAATGTCGAGGTCATTGGAGTGTTCTTCATGGAAGAATGCATTCTTCGTTGGAGAGTTTTCTCCCACCAAGAGCTCTCTATCCTTTTCCAATGAATGTTCTCAAAACAAGAACCAACAAAAAAAAGAGAGATATCCAATATAATAAAAAGTGTTTCCCTAATTTAATCATTGGCACAATTCAAATTAGATTAATTAAATTGGATCAATTAAGTGGTGCGTTGGCATAATTAAGTGGGGAAGGGTTGGCACAATTATTGTGGAGGAAGCTCAAGAAGCTCCTCCACATTAATGAGGGAGTTGAGGTTTTCTCCCAATTAAAGGGGGAGTTTCAAGGGGGTTTAATCCCGGGTGGTCCCCACCACCATAACCTCTCCTGGGAGGTTAGGCTCGGGTGGTCCCCACTACTATAACCTCTCATAGGAGGTTAAGGTCTGGTGGTCCCCACCAGCAACTTCCACAAGGAGGTTGGTTACAACAAAATAAAATAAAACTTATGTTTATTTTATTTTATTAATTCCACGAAAAACACAAAAACTAACTTTTAACCTCAACCAACTGTCGTCAAGGTGATAGTCTTCTTAAGTGAAAACCAGCACTGTGAGTTCAACGGTGCTCTCAGATTTCAATTCTGAGCACCGGTTTAGAAGTTAGAAAAACCCGCTCGCATGTTTACTGAATGTACCAAAAAAAACATCAGAAATTCATTCTGGGCACTCCAGGCCTCAAAATCATGCACCATCAATTTTTGCGGACTCATAAAATTTCAATATATTAAAAAAATTACATGGAAATTCTGGGTCATTACATTCTCCCCACCTTAGGGCTTTATTTCCCCGTAATCATCAACTAAAACTAGGGGAACAAGTGGGGGTAATGAGCCTCCCGCTCCCATGTGATCTCCTGGAGGTTCTCGTGCTGCCAAAGAATGCACACCAGAGGTATCGACCGTCTACAAAGGACCCGCTCCTGTCGATCCTCAATCTCTACTAGAACCTCAGTAAAAGTCACCCCATCGTCGACGTCCAGCTCACCATGGTTGATGATGTGAGAAGGATCATGAACGTATCTCCTCAACTGGGATACGTGAAATACGTCATGCAATCGGTGCAACTGAGGTGGAAGAGCTAAGCGGTAATCCACCTCGCCAACTCTGATAAGGACCTGAAAAGGTCTGATGAATCTCATAGATAACTTGCTACCTCAGTAAAATCTCCACAAACCTTGTCGAGGTGAGACCCGTAGAAAGACGTGGTCACCATCCTCGAACTCTAGAGGTCTCTGTATCCTATCAGCATATGACTTCTTCCTGCTCTGTGCAGTCTTCATCTGCTCCTGGATGATCTGCACCTTCTCTGGGGTAGCCTGTACCATCTCTGGTCCCACTAGTGCTAACTCCCCTGGGTCAGTACAACACAAAGGTGATCTGCAAGGTCGCCCGTACAACGCCTCGAAAGGTGCCTTCCCAATGGTGGAGTGATAGCTATTGTTGTACGCAAACTCCACCAAAGGAAATTGATACTCCTAGCTGCGACCGAAGAGGAGGAAACAAGCATGCAACATGTCCTTGAGGGTCTGAATGGTCTGCTCAGTCTGACCATCCATCTGCGGATGGAAGGCGGTGCTCAAACGAAGCTACATCCCGAAATCCACTTGCAATCCCTTCCAGAGCTGGGAAGTAAATCGTGCGTCATGATTGGAGACAATCTTTGAAGGTACTCCATGTAGCCACACAATCTCCTGCACATAGAGGTGTCCCAAGATCTCTACTGAACCCTGCTCTCTGATCAGTAGGAAGTGGGCTGACTTTGTGAGTCGGTCGACGATTACCACAATAGAGTCATGACCCCTAGACTTACATGGAAGTCTTATCACGAAGTCCATTGATTTCCTATCCCACTTCCACTCTGGGACCTCTAAAGGCTGAACCAAGCCTAGTGGTACCTGATGCTCCACCTTTACTTGCTGACAAGTGAGGCATCGAGAGACAAACTCTGCAACTTCTTTCTTCATTCCCGGCCACCAGTGCAGTCGTTGGAGATCCTGGTACATCTTCGCCACTCTTGGACGTATCGCTAGAGAGGATGTGTGGAACTCTCTCAACACTTCCTCCTGAAGTGAAACCGGTACCATAATATATCTTCTAAAGAGGATGAAGTGCTCCCCACCTTCAGAAAATCCATTAGGTGCCTGTCCTGTGGATATCTGAGCACATCGAGCCTTGTAGTCCGCATCCTCGCGCTGTGCCTCCTGGATTCGCTGAAGAATTGGGGGAGTGACAGTAAGAGACTGAAGAAATTCTACTCCATCCCGATGCACAAAGGATAACTGCAAAGTGTCCAGGTGCTCTGTCGCCTCGCCTAACAGTTGTATACCATATCTCCTGTTGAGTGCATCTACAACAATGTTCCCCTTCCCAAGAGTATAAACTATCTCAAAGTCATAGTCCTTAAGGAACTCAAGCCAACATCACTGTCTTAGGTTCAGGTCCTTCTGGGAGAAGATATACCTGAGACTCTTGTAATTAAAGTACATGGTAAAATGCTCACCCATTAGATAGTGCCGCCACATCTTTAAGGTGAATACCACTGCTGCTAACTCTAGGTCATGGGTAGCGTAGTTCTTCTCATGCTGTCTCAGCTGTCGAGAACCATATGTGATCACTGCTGGCTCCTGCATCAGGACACATCCAAGTCTGGTCCCTGATGCGTCGTAGTAGACTACGTACCCTATGCCTTCCTTAGGAAGCCTCAACATGGGGGTACTAGTCATCCTCTTCCTCAGCTCCTGAAAGCTCAGCTGGCATCTCTCCGACCACACAAAGGGTTTCCCCTTCTTCTTCAAGGATGATAGTGGTGCTGAAACTCTGGAGAAATCTGGCACAAATCTCCATTAGTATCCAGCCAAACCCAGTGGGTGGATCCCAAGAAAGTACTGCCTCAATCTTCGCTGGATCTACGACAACTCCAACCTCCGATATGACATGTCCCATAAAGTGAACCTCTCGGATACAGAACTGGCACTTCGAGAGCTTACCATATATCTGGTGCTCTCAGAGTGTGTCCAATACTACCTACAAGTGATAGACATGCTCCTCCTTAGTAGCTGAGTAGATCAGAATGTCATCGATGAAGACTACTATGAAGCGATCAAGGTATGGCTGAAAGATCCTATTCATGAGTCCCATGAAAACTGCTGGAGCATTGGTTACACCGAATGACATATCCAAGAACTCATAATGGCCGTACTGACACCTGAAGGCCATCTTCTACACATCCTCGTCTCGTACTCTGAGCTGGTGATAGCCTGATCTGAGGTCTATCTTGGAGAACCACCATTCTCCCTTCATCTAATTAAAGAGGTCGTCAATCCTTCAGATTGGGTACTTGTTCTTCACGATCACCTGGTTTAGGCACCGATTGTCAACACAAATCCTCAAGCTCCCATATGTCTTCTTGGAAAACAAAATCAGGGCTGCCCAAGGTGAAACACTAGGCTGGATGAACCCCTTCCCCTACAAGTCCTCCAGCTGTACCCGCAGCTCGCGAAGCTCCATGGGAGCCATCCAATTACTGGTGTAGATATCAGTGTCATCCTGGGGTATAATTATATGTAAAATTCTACCTCTCTGCGTGCAGATAGACCCAGAATATCATCAAGGAAGACATCCACATACTGGTCCAACACTACAGGATATCTCGGACTCTTCATATCAATAGCTCCGAGGGCAAGACTAGCCAACTGATGAGTGATCGGCTGTAATCTCCTTTGGGTAAGTCCATCCTGCACTGCAAGGTCTCCCTTCTCGCCGGTGATGGTAAACCTGGTCCCATCCATGCAGACACAACACACTTTTCACCTAATATAGTCTATCTGAGCATGGACTATAGATAACAAGTCCATACCCAGGATGACGTCGTAAGGACTCGATGCCACTACTAGGAGATCCCAACCGAAGCTCTTGCCTCCTAGAGTAAGATCACACTACTAGAACCAGTGTGTAATTGTTGAATCCACTCCCGTAGGAGTATCTAGCTGCAAAGATCAAGCCAACAGATTCGTCGGAATCATCGAGCTCCGAACGAGGGTGGTGGAAATAAAAGAATGACTAGAACCTGTGTCTATAAGTACTGCAGCTAAGGTGGAGTAGACACACATAATACTTTGAATCATCTATGGAGTGTCATGATGGTAAGTCTCAAATGCCTAGAGCTGAGCTCTCCCCTGTCCACCTGCTCCTTGCGGTCGGGGTGGACCTCCTGGTAATTGTGGCGGTAACATCTCAAATCGTTGGCCACCGCCAACTGCACGACCATCTCCTCTCCACATCCTCCAGCTCCCTGTGGACCTCCTTGGACAAACCTTTGTCTCTACCTGGACGGTCCTTTGACCATATGCTGATCATCTGTACGACAATTCAGAAAGTAATGAGCCATGTGACCCTGCCCGCCGCATGAGAAACCCTGCCCGCTCCTGGCATGTATGTCTCCACCTCGGGTGCCCTGCACAATTGTCTCTGAATCATGAGATCGTCCACCTATAGGTCTGGTCCTCTTGGACCTCTGCGACATTTGTCTGTTGCTAGCTGCAGAAGACTCCGCTACATGACAACTGGTAGTGGGTCTCACTGCCGGTGACTGCTCAACAAGGAAACTCTCCACCAAGAGGGCTCTCTCAAACGCTCCCACCTGCGTCAGGATGCTGAGTGAGATCGTTGAAGCCCTGATCTCTTTCCTGAGCCCCTTCTCAAAGGTCCGGACCCTGAATAACGGTTCCTGCACCATATCGGTGGAGTAGTGTGAGAGGTTAGTGAACCTCACTGAGTAATGAGACACAGACATGTTGCCCTGTTGCAGATGAAGTATCTCCTGAATGCACACTGCACGAAGAGTCGCTGGGACAAACTCTTCCCGAAACAAGCTCTCGAAGTCTTCCCAGAGCAGCGTCACCTCGTCATGAATCTATAGCATCAAGCTCCACCATCTGTCTTCTACTACCTGTAGAAGGCTGACGACAAGGATCACCATGAGATTAGCTGGTGTCCCTACCAAACGGAAAACTCTCACCACGTCCTCCAGCCAATCCTCAGCTGCCTGTGAGTCCGTCTCTCCCCTAAACCTGGGTGGCCTCTAGAACTGAAACTCATGAAAAGCGCTCAAGCGGCGTGCACTCTTTTCTATAGGGGTTGGTTTCATTGGTGTCCCAACGGGTAATGGTACCGCTGGTGCCTCCATTGGAAGAGGGCCCTACACCGAGGCCTCACCGCTCGATGGGCTATCAGTACATACAACACTCGAATCTCTAGTTGGCTATTAGCATGGAGGCATCCTGAAAAGAAACAGATGTGATAAGGTTAAAAAGGTATACCTGGTGAGCTGAACTGGTGAGATGACTCAAAGAGTTCACAAAGAAGACACTTGAAAACACACATGCAATCAGTGTTTTCGTGCACTGATTTGGAAATCAGAAGTCAGGGTCCTTGTGTATGGATACGTTGGCCACCACACCAACACTGGACTCCCTGAACTGAAAACCACACTCACTACACTTAACACTATTGCTTCATAGAAAAGAAAGATCGGATTCCTAAGTCTAGTGGTAGAACCGAATCCCCTAATATCAATTTGTCACGACCCATCCCCTGAGGCCCGTGCCATGACTACCCCAAGCCCGCCTTCCAAAGGCCAGGGGCTGGCGACTAGCACCAAATGCGTATTCCCTAAAACTAGGAAAGCTTTGCCTTTATAACCTGTAAGCACACGAAACCAAGCACACAACAAGATATGAACTCAAGAACACTGTATAACCAAAGAGAGTGTTGAAAGTAAAGGGGTCGGAATACCAGCCCAATAATAAAAGTACAATTACAACTAAAATACAAAACAACCTAAGAAAGTGAAAAAGGCATCTACTAGGCCATCCTTCAGGTTCCTACCTAAAGGGTATGTATAGATCACCTCCTTAGCACTCCACGTCTATCTGTCTCCTCCACGTATCAACATGCCGTATGGTCCACCTCTAGGTACCATCCAATCCTGGTACTCTTAGCCTCAGCGAGTGCTGTCTGTCGTCTGCATCCAACACAATAAGGTATGGGCATAGCCATTGCAGGGGTGAGTATAAAGATACTTAGTAGGGACCCTGAGACCCTCAAGGTCTCAAAAAAAATCCAAAAAGTATAAACCACAAAGTATGAAATCAACAGATAACCCTACATAGGTATATTCCCATACATATACCTAAGTTATCAAGAAATCCATCTCAATCATGAGGAAAACACATAAAAACTAAGTCATCTCAAACTAGGATTTTATTCTAGGGGTAGTATCAAGTAACATTCCCAGTCACATTGTTGAAATCTAGGATTCTATAGAACTCCTCCTCTATCGAGTACAATGGGTCTTTCACAACACCAAGGTGCTTCCCACTAACCTTGGACTGTTAAGGTACTCATCCTGTCGAGTACCGTGGGTCTGCTACATCACCAAGGCGCTCCCCCTTATAGCCTGTTGAGGTACCCCTCCTCTCGAGTACCGTGGGTCTGCCGCATCACCAAATTGTTCCCCACTGTGGTTCTGTCGTGACACCAATGTGCTCCCCACTAGGCCCGTCGAATCACTCAGAGTCGAATCAATCAGGAGTCGTCCGGTCTCAGCCAGCTACTAGGTCTATGCACTATGTTCACTCTCATTTGGGAGAATCCACTCCACAAGCTAATTTTAGATAATCCAACTATCACGAAGTCCCATGAAGAAGTATCTCAAAGGTCCACCAAGTCATAGGGATCTCAACGCAACTGACGGCACGTCAATCGGATGCCCGATCTGTGAGTTATTAGCCTTTTAGTATCGGGGGCCTGGTTGGATTCATGCTCAATCCAACCTAAATGTTCCACATCTCAATACAAAACAAAATGGGGTATACTCAAAGGAACCATATCACTCCAAGATTTCCAGCACCGCTGACGGTTCGTCAAACGGTCTTTTGGTGCTAAAGATATGGCCGAAGGAGCGTAAATGGGTCGTAGTGGGCCCGGGTCCAGTCCGACCTAGCCCGAACCGGCCTGGGCTATCCCCGTACGGGTCGACCTGGCCCGACCCGGCCTGGGCCATCCTAGTACGGGTCGACCTGACCTGACCCTTTGGGTCTAGCCCAACCCGGCCCGCGAGGGCGCAGACTGGCCGCGAGGGCGCAGACCGGCTGCGAGGGCGTGGACCGGCCACGAGGGTGCGAACCGAATGTGAGGGCGTGGACCGACTGCCGGTGGGCGGTCCGGCTGCGGGTTGGCAGACTGGCCATGGTTCAGTGGCAATTCGGTCAGGAGGGCGGAGCATCTCGGCTCGGTGGTGCGGCTCGGCTCGGACGGCGGCGCGGCTCAGCGGACAGCGGAGCGGCTTGGATTGTATGGAAGTACGGCTCGGTGGATGGCGGCGTGACTCGTATCGGATGGCGGCATGACTCGGCAGATGGCAGCGCAGCTCAGCTCGGATGGCGGCACGACTCTGCTCAGAAGGTGGGTTGGTCGGGGCGGCGCCGCGAGGCCGCGGGTGGTGGCGCCGTTGCCTCCATCATCTTCTTCACCTTCCACCATTTAGAAAAATACACCAAAGAAGAATGGTGGAGGGGTAAGGCTATGTTTGTTTGGCCCGCACCCTCCGCGTTTAGAGTGGTAGCAAGTGGTTCACAAAGAACGAAGCATGAATGTGAAACCATAATATTCCCCAATGTTTGTTCCCAACCCCCACAATAAAAGAAGGGAGTACATGGAAATAATTATCACGCAAATAAACCCCTACCTCATTCTCTTGATGACGTTGGTGCAAGGAGGTAGTACGGTCGTCGATTCGTTGTAGATGAAGACGTCCCCCATCAGAAGAAGTCCCGAGGAAGAAGCTCGAAGTCGAGGTTGGTGTTCTTAGTCAGCGGAGCATTATTTTTGGAAGAACACGTTCTTCATTGGAGAGTTTTCTCCCACCAAGAGCTCTCTCTCCTCTTCTAACGAATGTTCTCAAAAAAAGAACCCACCAAAGTAAAAGAGATACCCAATATAATAAAAAGTGTTTCCCCAATTTAATTGTTGGCACAATTCAAATTGGATTAATTAAATTGGCTTAATTAAGTGGTGTGTTGGTATAATTAAGTGGGGGAGGGTTAGAACAATTAATGTGGAGGAAGCTCAAGAAGATCCTCCACATTAATGAGGGAGTCGAGGTTTTCTCTCAATTAACGGGGGGTTTCAAGGGGGTTTAATCCCGGGTGGTCCCCACCACCCTAACCTCTCATGGGAGGTTAGGATTGGGTGGTCCCCACCACCATGACCTTTCATGGAAGGTTACGGTCTAGTGGTCTCCACCACCAACTTCTATAAAGAGGTTGGGTACAACAAAATAAAATAAAATGTGTTTTTATTTTATTTTATTATTTCCACAAAAAACACAAAAACTAACTTTCACCCCCGACCAACTGTCGTCGAGGTGAAAGTCTTCTTAAGGGAAAATTGGCACTGCGAGTTCAACAGTGCTCTCAGATTTCTATTTCAAGCATCTGTTAAAAAGTTAAAAAAACCCACTCACACGTTTACTAAACGCACCTGAACAAAACATTAGAAATTAATTTTGGGCATTATCGGCCTCAGAATCATGCGCCGTTAATTTTCGCTGACTTGTAAAATTCCCATATATTAAAAAAAATTACATGGAAATTCTGGGTCTTTACAAGAAGACAATATCCTATGAAGGTTACCTTAAATTATTGAAATCAGTTAAAAAAATTATGTGTCCCATCCATCAAATATAAAATAGAACCCATACTTATCACTTATTTTAGTTATTTGTTACTTATAGATCAGAAAAAAAATTCTAAAAATATATCATAGAATCTTTCACATTATCTAAGAGATTCTTTCATCTCTTATGAAAAATCCATTAATTCTTAAGGTTTAATCCAATAGGGGTCTCTCAAATATGGACTTAAGGTAACAGTTTTGTCACAACTTCTCTTTATTGAGGCAAGTTTTAATTTCATGGACAATTTTATTATTTATATGGTGTATATACAACCCTAGATTATATTTTTGAATACATAATAATTTTATTCGAGGTATTTTTTTTTAAATTGATTTTCAACCTGCAAATTGTATTCAATTCAAAAATTAATAAAGCCTGAAGAGTTCGTTGACACAATTTTATTTCATTGTGACATGTTTAATAATATATACATATATTCATTTATGAGGTGTATAAAATGAAATAATGGGGTGTCTCATAATGAATATTTTTATGTTCATGGTATTTAGTGTTTCATTTTTCATTATTTTCTTTAAGGGGATTTTGATTAAAATGCTACAACAACGGTACAGATTTCATATTACATTATTAATTTTTACTAGGATTTTTTTTGCATAAATTATTCATGATAAATTTATATAATCATACTCTCATGAATACTATTTTATTTCTTCTCCTCTGTATATTCTTGTAAATTTCATGTTTTCGATTCATTTTCTTCTCTTTTTGTAATTAAAAATATGAAAGGATATTTTTAAGGACAAATGACATTATTTCTCTCTTAGATTGGAAATAATTTTTTTAATTTTAAAATATTCATTAAATTTTTTCCAATAATGTTTTAAAAAATCACTAAATATTTTTTAATGTAATTGTTAAATTAATTTTACTTTCCTTGTGATATTTTGAAATGAAATTTGATATTAAATTCCAAATATGTTACTTTTTACATTCTATAAATAATGTGAAATGAATTTATTTTTAATGCACATTTCAAGAATGAAATTCCTCACCACCATAAATATTA
Source organism: Viscum album (assembly GCA_963277665.1). Lineage (NCBI taxonomy): Eukaryota > Viridiplantae > Streptophyta > Magnoliopsida > Santalales > Viscaceae > Viscum > Viscum album. Next base: position 814,497,243 of record OY728167.1, on the reverse strand, counting down.
TCGTCATTGCATATTATTTTATATTTTACCGAAGTTATTTTCAATGAAACTTTTATTCTAAATATTTTATAGATTATTTTATTTTAATCAAGTGAATTTAAAATGAAATGTTTATTTTTCCTCAATAAATGTTCTAGTGTTATTTTTAATTAATTTTAATATATAACAACATAAATTACTATTTTTAATTATTTTATGGAGATTTCGCCAAATGTTATCATCATTTTTATTTATCTATATTTTATATAGTGATTATTATCATATTTTTTGAAACTCATGTCTTTAATATGGGTTATGAAATGATGAAATGATGATTGTTTTATGATCTTGTGGCACATACATGTATGGATTTCATTATGTGAAATGTGGAACCATTATAAAAAAAGAAAGATGGTTATGTTATTAACCAAGGTCGGTGGACCAGTTATATACCTTTAATTAATTTGATAATGATGGATATCTCATGAGACTATAAGGAAATGAGTATTTAATGAACACAGTATAATAATGGACATTTTCAAATAAGATACTATTGATAGAGAACATTGATTAAAAAAATAAGCAATGGGGAGTGAACCCAATAAACTATGATAGTCATTGGGGTGTTCCTTAAATAAGGAAATGATTTTATATGCTTATGTGAATGACACCGACTTATGTCTTATCCTTAAGATATACTTCCATGACCCATGGTGAATTATTGATGATTACCCAATCTTATGTCCTAAGTATTTGAATTGATAAAACATTATGTTATGTTTAATGATTCTAATAGAAGAATTTATGGTTATTATTTTATAATGTTTATATAATGTTATCATATAGTATTTTTCATCTTCTGGACACTTATGAACATTTATTAATAGTTCATATGTTTACAATTACCAAATATTTCTGCTCACCTGTACACATTTTTCTATTCCCTAGGTTACAGAGAATGATTTTATAATTGTCATGTGAAGGGAGATTTCTTTGTGGTATAAACATAATGGGAAATTAATGGTTATTTTATGTACTTATTCTTTATAATTCCATGATTCCAAAGACACTAAACTCTTATTGTCCTTAGGAATGTATTGTTTTGAAATATATTGTCTATTCACTTAAAAGGTTGTAATGTTTATGAATGAAAAGTATGGGTCTCAATAGGTGGTCATGGAATAAGGGATTAGAAAATTTTTGAAACTTCTATGAGGAAACATTATTGAGAAGAATTAATATAATCTTATCTATATGATAATATTCTTTGTTATGATTTCAAAATGAGTGTGCTTTTCCAAAGAAAATACACCCCTCTCTATTTACAGTAATTAGAAATAGTTTTGAAACAAATGTATCTAGGTTTTATATCCATAAAACATGTTTTTGAGTATATATCGACCCTCATTCATGTTACCAGTTAATTAACCATTACTATGCACCTAGTTTTACACTCTTGAGGGATATTCTTATTATAATTCACATATTCATTAAGATCCATTATGAAATGATTTAATATGTAATTACCAAGAATGAATTTTGATAAACCTAGGGTTTCAAAAACATAAAAATTGGTGCAATGATTCAGTAATCCCATAAATTAATTTCACGATTTTATGATTTCCCCCTATGGTTAATGTTTCTCAAACTATGATATTTGGTTTTCAGTAAATTGATTGAATGAGAAAATAATCATGTTAAAACTGAATGTGATGGAATAGAGAATACATGTCCTCATGAGAACCCAAATTAAATATAATATAGAATGAGAAAACCTGTGTTTATTCCCAATCAACTACCCCTTTATATAATTAACCAGCTAAATTTGGGTGAGTTTTCTACCAAACATAATAAGGGATAAATGGTGTTTCAAGAATTATATAGAGGAAATATGATTCAACATACAAATTTAATATAATGTGGGATGAATTAAACATGGAAATTTGTCAAATGAATTAAAATATAAAACCAGTGTGGAAAATAAATACATTAAGAAGGAAATTATAGAGTAAAAGGTGAATAATTTAGTGGAGGAAAATAAACTACATTCAATGGAACATTTTATAGTATATTTTCTTATTTTTGTGGAATATGGGAATTATCTAACCCAGTTCTCTAATATAGTGGTTGTATCTTAGACAAAGTAAGGAAATATGCAATGAAAATCAGAAAACTTCAATAATATAAGTTTTTTTATACATGGATTTGATAATCATTCCCTGGATTTTTTAATTCAAGATATTTTTGTTATAAGAATCATTAAACATCATAGGACTATTCAACCTTTATTTTTATTTATAGATTTGAATGTATGAATTGAATTATATTGATAACCTATATAAGTTATTTATCAGTAGCATGATATTTTAGGAAAATATGTGATTTAGGTATATATAATGTTAATATATGAAAAAGATAGAGGTTTTAATATTTATTTCAGATATGGTGATGAATGATTTTGATAAAATAAACTGGATAGTATTGTTAACCATGATTTTTTTGTGATTCGATGAAAAAGTTAATAATGTTATATTTTATTATGTTTATTTTATTCTTTTTATTTATGAAATATATTGGATAGTTTTTTATTTGAATTGGGGAAAATTATAGTGTTATATTGTGTGATAAAATATGTTTTCATTGGGATTTTGTTGTAACAAAGGTTATTACCTTATTTAAGGATAATATATGATCAAGGTATTGACATATTATGTATTTTCATGAGTATCTATAATATTTTGTGTGGGGGCATATTATAATGTTTATATGGAAAAATATTCATGTGAGAAAACCCTTCACATTTCATTGTTCTTTATTTCGGTCAAACATATTTTATAAGTGTTTTAAGATTAAATTTTTGTTGAATGGTTTATGTTTAACATTATTTTGTTATGGTTGAGTTTAGAGATATTGATGTAACATTTCATTATATTATGATTTATCCTTATTGGATAGATTATTCTAACCATCATGGTATTTGTTAATCACTAGGGAAATTATGACTAAAATCCAATTCATTTATGGATATTCAAATCCTTTAAATATTAATTTTATTTATTTTTTATTAAAAACAAATATTGAATAATAATTTTTTATTGTCAAATATGTGATTTATTTATAAATTTATTGTAGTACAAAACGTAGTTTAAAATTATACTTTCTTAATAGAAAAAAATTATCATAGTATATATTCCTATGTAATATATATTAATGAGAAAAAAATTCTTCAGTAATAGGAAAAAGAACATAAAAAATAATTGTTTTCCTTTGTATATCTATTTCTGAGGAGTTGAAGGTATTTTCACCCATCACTGATTTATGGTTTTGTAGCCATAAATATTATGATAAATGTGTTCTCTAATAGTTCCTATTATTTATTGAACAATATATTTCACCTCCCACCCCATATTTTCACTTCCCACTAATGTTCACATTATTTGAGAAATTAAAAATCTTGTATTTATTGTAACCATTATTTTTCTCACTATTCTTTTGAAGTAAGATTTATTATTCGATTATACATTGTTGATTTCCAACAAAATAGAATATTTAATTAATGAAAAAAATAGCGACGTCGATGTTTATTTATGAGGGGGAATATAACGCCATGATATTTTAGATTAAATATTCTTTTAAATTAAATATTAGTGTTCAAAATATTTCGGTACACACACCACTGAACAAAAAACGAACCGTGATATATTACAACCAAGTCATTAATTTGGGGGTACAAATATGAATAACTACATTATGGAAATTTTTTATAAAGGTTCTATATAATTAAAATTTATTTTATAATACTTAATATATATGTACACCATCTTTAGTAATTTCATTTTAATGTTCAAAAATATGTTTTCATCAAAAATGGTTTTTATTATATTTTTCCAACATAAAAATTATAATATATTTTCAAATTATTAATGGTTATAATGAAATAGAAATATTATATGTTAAATATATTAGTTTGAAATTAGTTTTATAGTTTTTACTGGGAATAGGATGGATGTATATAATGTTTTACACATAAAAATTCATTTTTTGAAATGTGTATTTCATTGCTGTTTTCATGAATAATTAAAACTACATTCTACCTCTTATAAAAACCAAATCTGAAAAAATGTATAAAATATTTTAAAGAAAAATAATTGATATAATTTAATAGGGATAAATTAATCTTTAGTCATAGTAAATAGTAAAAATAGAAAAAAAATCCACAACTACAGTTAAAATAGGTTTATTATGGGGTTAAATGAATAGATAAGGAAATAATCCCCCCCACCCAAAATGTTTTAAATCACATTGTTTGAAGATATATTAACCTAAAACTGCCCTACCATTGAATAATTGGGCATCTGGAGGAACATTCCCATGAATATCATCATAAAACTATGAATTGTTTTAATAAATTCCATGTGTCCCCCCAAGTACATTTTAAATGGATCCTCTCCTCCTCCATTATTCACACAATTTGTGCCTTTTACCTCGACTAATACTTCCCTGAAAAGCTTAATAGAATCATACCCTTTATACCTTATCTTTTTTTCATATCTTAATACTAGAAATTCATTGTTTAATGAGTATTATAATGGTTTTCTCTCATAGAAGATGATTTACGAGCACATACGATGTAAGAAGAACATGTGGTAAGGGTTTCATCATAATTACTATTCATTGAAACATGTTTTAATGTTATGAAAATTTTTATTATATCATAGTTGTATATAATTTTTAATTATATATTATTTATTACACCATGATTTTATTAAATGGATTAGTAAAAATATGTTATTTTCAAGAATCCAATGACACTTGATTCAAAAAGTAAAAAAGTCACAAGGGTTCTTCATCTAAAATTTGTTTCATTATTTTTTTGATGGTATAAAGATATCTTATTTTATGGGTTATAACTATTAACCCATTGATTTATTATACCATTAGTATCATTATGTTCATTGTATTTAATGGATCTTTTGATGAAATTTATTTCAAGGGAGTTAAGATTCAAAAGATACCACAATTTTAATGGGTTTATGTTAGAATATAACATTTTTACTGAGACATTTTGTACATAAATTTATAATACTAAAATTATATTATCTATACCTTCCAAATATTTTGAATTTTCTTATACAATATTTATTTCTATTGATTATATTTTTTCCTTTAATTTTACTATTTTTAAATACTCCAATGACAGAAAAGGTTATTTCTAAGGAAAATATGCTTCATTTACATCTTCATTCGAGAAGCATTTATTCCATGTCTATATTTGATTTAATATTCTTTGAATAATTTTTTTACCATTATCAAAATAATATTTGATGTAATTTTATATATATTTTACTTTTTTAATGGTTTAAAAGGGATTTTAATATCATTTTCTAAACATGCTAGTTTTGGATTTTTATTAAAAATGAACATTATTACCCATGATCATGAATAATTTTTTCATTGGAGATTTCTTTATGAGTATCCATGGTTATTTTAGTGTAATTGTTCCCTTAATATTTTTTGTAATTTTTATATTTTATATATGTCATTTAAAATTTAAAAGTGTATTTTCATAAAGAAAATTTAAAGTGATAATTTAAGGTAATTTTCACATATAACAACCACATTTGATGATACATAATCTTTTCATGGGATAAGATCCAATGTTACCATCTATTTTATTTCCCTAGATGGTTTATGATTATGATAACAAAATATTTATGAAACATGTATCCCTTCCACTATTTATGGCATTGTGATATTATTAATATCCTATAATATTCTTTCATAGATACGTATGGTTTTCATCATGTTAAGGGTTGATCTATTATAAACCCATTATGGGTGGGTATGATATAACCCATTTTTAGGTGAGTTTGTTTCAACCCTCAAACGCATTATGTAAAGATGTATATCTTACTATATAATATGAATTGGAATGGGATGTCAATACTGTCATGTGAGATAATTTATCCAAAATTTTTATATAAGGAGTATACATTTTCCAAGGAAATAATGGAATGTAGAGTGAACCCAATCAATTCTGATAGAACTAGTTACAATCTGTGAATAGTGAAATGATTGTAAATTCTTATGCGCATCCCAAAAACTTATGTGAAATTTATATGATATGTTTTCATGGATCATGGATGGTTATTTATGATTCGACACTCTTATTGAATATATATTTCAATTAAAAATAAATTATTCCATGTTTTATGGTTAGGATATATGATTTGAATGGAATGATTTATGAATTTCTATCTAATTTTCTCATAGAATATGCTTATATTATTCTCATTTATGTTAATTTTTTGGTATTTTTATGATTACCCTTAATGATAAATTGAGATCATTGTTTCTCATATTTCCCTTCCCATGGTTGTGTAGAAACATATTTTATATTTTATATCTAAGAAGGATGATATTTGTGAAGAAATAATGTGGAAATTTTTTAGATCACTTATGTACTAGCTGTTTACAAATACATTTTTTAAAAGAAAATACTCCTCCATAGTTCTCAATCATTTATTACTATGAACCGTGTAGAGAATTCATAAAAAAAATGATGTAATATTTATGATTCAATAGGTAGGGACACTATAATCTTATCCTAAAAAAATGGACTTGAATAGGTTAAACAAAGTTGTATTTAAATACTAGAAATAAGAAAGAATTCACCTATTAGGAAAACAATCCAAAGCTACCTCAAATGATTTTTTTTCTCATATGGAACTGGTAACCTTAGTGAATACAACACACCATAACCTAATTCATAACCTCTCTATCCCTAATAGTGACCTAATACAAATTAGAGTTACACTATTATAGGATAAGTACTATCATGGTTTTATCCTCTATGTGACCCATCACCCCTTTTCTTAATAAAATTGACATCTCCCTTCTATTTCTTCATTTGCTAATACTGTTGCACTTTTGGAACGTGAAGTGACATACTTGCTGGAAGTAGCCAGATCTAAATGGTTGATCCCTCTCATAAATGATACCATTTATTATACAATTAAAATAGTATATAATCCTTTGAATGGTGACTAAGGGAATGAAACATAGGAGAATACAGATGAAGAGGGATGAGACATACCCATACTATCTCAAATATTAATTATCTCGGAGACATGAAACACCAGACAAAATCACTACTACATGGAGAATCTTGATGGATTACCTCTTGTGATAGTCCTATCATGACCATAAACCCTTCAATAACCTCTAATCTATCTATTATCTCATGATATTTCCACAACATAAATAAGGTGAACTATATCTGGAGAACAATATGCAATGATCCTATAAATTTCTCATCCCCGATTTCTCATCTAGAAATAGGAATGAATACTATCATTGAAGGGTCCTAAAATGGATCCCAAACTTCCACACATTGAAACTCCCCTATCAAAGGGTAAGAATATCTTAGTGACTACTTCCTTCATGGATGATGATAGAAAGTCTTCTCATAACATGGTTGAACCTTCTCCCATGAGACAACTAAATCCTCACGATCCCCAATTATGATGAACCCCCACTACCTGGTTTACCCATATAACATCAAAATTTCTAATGAAACATTGTTTCTTTTATAGATCATTAATTGAATGGGAAGCTATCTCCACATACTCCTACCTTTATTTTATCAATGAATAACAAACATATACTTCTATAGTTATTTTTACGATAGCTCTAATATTGTCATGATCTATGTGTTATTGTCATCAACCTTTACTCTATGATGATTTGTTGAAATTTATAGTTGAACATCATATGAAAAAACCATTTTTGGACTTAGACATGAATCCATAAATATAATATAACAAATATATAATTAATCTTAATGAAAAATATGTAATATTTAATTATATCTAATTAATATTTTATATGTAATGTTTGACCAAACCCCATAGTCTACTCATTACAAACACATGCACTTATAATGTAATGGAATGATCATTTTCTAGACCTATAAATTGAAACTAGTATCACTTCACTTAATTGGATCGGTAATCATAAATGTAGAAAATTAATATTAGAGGGCGGCCTATATTCCAATGTTCTTACTAGTTTCCCATATTTATATTTCTTAATATGCTCCAATCATAATTTTTCTATACCAACACATACTATTCACACAATTTCCAACCTATAAATTCCATCACATCCCTCAACTAGAAAAATTGACACTAGAATATCAGTAACCCTTCCCCCTAATGGTACCCCTATTGGTCTAACAATATCTGAAGGGAGATAGTGAAGGCTGAAGCATGGATCTATTATGCCTTGGGATCATGATAATCCATGAGGGTATGGATTACACAAAAATGGGATGCATTTTCATTTATGAAGAGAATATGGAATGAGAGATAAGATAAGTAAACAAATTATATCATTATAATAATGATAAAATTTCTGAAATACATTCATGTAATTCCATACATCCAATGAACTACTACTTAAAATGAAATATAATATTATAATCCACAATAGTGACCTCAAGGCCTGAATATCTTCTAAAAAACACCATAATCAAGTAATTTTTAGCCTGATAACCTATCATCTTCTGCAAACCATAAAAAAAAATTATATATAAATATTGGGTGAGCCTAAAATTTATACATAATAGGATCTTTACTAGTTCAACTCATGTTGAAGATAAATAAAGAATACTAAATATTACTAAAAAAGTGAAACTAACTCATCACATAAGTTGGTATACTAGGATACCAAAAACCCGAAGGATATATCACAAAGAATTACATATAAATATAATATAATATCCAACATATATTAAAAAATTTATCCCTCAATAAATTCCTTACTTGTTTTCTACTCTTCCCAAACTTCACACATTTGGATCCATCCCTATCAAAACGCAAGCCATCCTAACAAAACCTAATCTTCTATATCATGAAATTAATCTCATGAGTCATAAAATTATATCAGCATGTTCCTTTCAAAATTTTCATTACATTATATCATCATCCATCCCACATCTTTAAATAGTAACTGAGTAGTTTTTGGGTGCCACTATAGCCCATACATTAGGTATTATACATTATGCTATCACTACACAAACACAACATTGCCATAAAATACATAGAATAATATATATGGTGACATATGTGTCTAAATTAACCATAATATCTAATATTCATCTATAAAAATATGTGTGAAAAAATAATAATAGGGAATATCGGAACAAAAAAAATATCGAGAGAATAGATGAGGTCATGTGGGGGTAGTTAGCCATATGTACCTCCCCAAGAGAGATATTGATGAAATAACCTCCTATAGTTCATTGGGTGTCAGTATGCCTAATGAAATGGGTGGAAAGGAAAATGAAATCACATAAAATATTGGAATTTACATATTTTTCACAACCAAACTATGTGCATCAACATATTCCTAGTATATACTATAGTTATCTCCTCTCAACCACCTGGCTACAACCGATATGGGTGAGATATACTATATGCAACAATACACCCAATAGTAATTTCTATTAATTATTTCTCATATATGATTCAATTCACATTAATTAATTCGTTAGAAATTAATTTAGGTAAACTGTATTCCACCTTACATTAACTACCAAATGAAAGTCCATGCCCTCCTTCCATGACCAACTGATCCAACAGTCTCTCAATATTATTTATATTTACCATCCCATAAGTCACCAACCAAATTTGTTAAAAAAATTATTATTTATTTTTATTTAATAATTCCATGTACTTTAGGAGTCACCATAATCTATCATAATGATATAAGTAAACCATTCATAACTAGTTCCATCAATGAGTTGGGAATGGAATGCAGAAAGAATCTTCCTGTCCATCCGACAATTAATTAGATTTATTATCAATAATGAATCCCAAATTATATAACATTAATGGATTATCGCTACTTCAACCCATTCAATCAGTCTCGGTTCCATCTTTCTCACCACCATTTTAACAACCCATGATTTTTTGAAAAAAATTCAAAAAAATTTAATTTTTAACAAAGATTGTGTTACATGAAACATAGACTTTAGAATCTATTACAAGAAAAACCTACATTAGATTTACATACACATAATTTATAGTTTAACTTGTGTTACATGCAACACTATGTTTATCTTCTATTACAAAAAATAATCATGTTTAGTTTTCACTACACGAAACCTCATGTTTAGGTGAAGCATGTCATACTAATAAAATTTTATATTTTAATATAATAGATATCCCATATAAATAGGAATGGAAGGTATGAATATTATTAACTAAATTATAAAAATATGATTACACATATTTAAATGGAATTCACTGTATCATAATTTAGTAAAAATTAAAAAATAAACTAATTGAATATACAAGAAATTTTTTTCCGACAAATTATTTTTATGCCTACAATGGAAATTTGTATTGGTAAACTATTATTTCCTTATAATTTAATGATTTAAATAAAATTTATATATTATATAATTGACAATGAGTTTTAGCATTAATCTATAATATTTATAGGCATGTAATAGGAATAAATATGGTGATATGATAAAATTTATTTCTTTGTTTCTAAAAAGATGTTTTGTTGCATTTTTAGTAGTTATATTTTCCCAACTCTCTCCCTCAAAATATACCAGAATGATGGGATTGAGATAATGATCCCAAATTCCAACCTCTAGTAGTCCTTGGGTACCCAAAAAACCATGATGGTATAAAAATATCATAGTATGGGAGGCATTACCCTCTATAAATGAAACATGATTGTGAGGAATGATAACAAATACCAAAAAAATCTAGTAGGCAATATAAATGTAAATAAAATTATATACAAACTGAATTGATGATGTAGATATGATATATATTATTTTATATGATGATATTACTAAGTATGAAATTTTACAGATGTTACTAAACAACCCCTCCAATCGAGCTAGTAATTTCAAGCTCAATCCCCAAATTGCACCTAGAAACATTATAAAAAGTTAGATTATATAGGGTGATAATAATAGGTATAATCAGTATGGACATAACATAAGCCACAAGGGAACATTTTAAAAGTGCATGAAAATGTGATAGCAAACCAATAACAAAATGAACAAGCACCTCAATAGATCATCTAAACAAACTCATCCACATCGTGGCTCGCTCCCCAAATCTCGCAACATATATAATTATATTATATCGATACCATGATAATAAAAGACACCTGCTACTACTTCCCTAATGATTTTAATCCCACATTCCCAAATGGTGAACATCTTATACTCCCATCCGTTCCACATATTACATTACATCACATCACATCCAGCCCGAATACACCTAGAGCACAAATCACATCACATACCACCTAAAGAAACCCCGAACACACATCACGTCACACCACATCCCACCCGTAAGATCCAAGGATACACATGAAATGAAATCACATCCCATCTATATACACCAGGGACACACATCATATCACTACCAGAACCAACAATATAGGGTAACATGAATGTGATGGACATCAACATCCTTACCTGATCTTACCAAGAATGACCCCCACCACATATCACGTAACACTAGATCATATCTTTCCAAAAGCAACCAGGTATAACATATCACATATCATCAATAAACATGGCGCCAACATGTCAAAACTGATGGAGGAGTGGGGGAGATGGATGTAGCTAGCCATCTGTATCATTACAATCCCTGATGTTGGAGAAAACGCCTATAACTAAGAACCTTTGACTATTTTAAGGTTATACAAATCTGGTGGGGTGCATATAAAATTATATAAACATTCATGGTATATATATAGCACAAAATACCCAACATATGGGGGTACATCGGCAATAATCGTGCATAACACATGACCAAAACATACAACATGCCAACAATCAGAACTTCTTAAACCAATATATGAAACCTCATGAGAAATCCACACAAGACACACAAGATTTCCCACCGTCAATTATAGGTTTCACTATGTTTATTCATCAGCCATTTCATTTCACATTATACTATTCATTCATTTATTCGATTCAGTCAATTTATTAGCACACATATGTTTCTCATACATCTTTTTTATTTTTCTGTTTATTTTTTTATCATAATAGATTCTCCCACACCTATCTAGGAAAATATCTCAACCACTTAATTATACAAATGGACCAAATCTTACAACCACCACTACAACACCACACATCCACCGTCATGGATGATTCACATCACCCGATCCGTCTCACCTCACAACCACCATAAGAAACTATCATCACATTTTATAACAATAGCCACTATCCCAGAACCTCTATGCAAAAATAACAACGCCACAACCATTGTGTCATAACCACTATGTGACACCCACTGCACAACAACCACTACCCAACTAACTCTATGACATAACCACTCCACCACAACCATTATGCCCCAACTAGTACACTGAATATTCATAGCCCCAAATCCCACAATGTCCCATATATAATCCATGCTAACCAACCACCACAACAAAGCAACACATACCACAAAACCCAACCAGTCACTAACATAATCGCACAATATCCCAAAACACCTAGGGTAACAAAAAGAAGCATAATCATACACAATAGAAAAAATAAATCTTCCACTATTATTTAGGGGAATTCTAAAAAATATTCTTCTTTAGCATGGGTATTATCACCCAAACCATATTTATAGGTGAAAAAAATTATTATACCAATATATTTTCTTGATCATATTATTCATTGGGTGATCACACAAAAACACATCAAACATTCATCTCAACATAATAACTACAAGGAAAAAAGTATCCATAGAGCCATTAACCTTAGAATTGGAAACATACATGAAAAAAACCTTCACAAAAAATATTAAAAAAGAAATGAATGTGATAAATCCCAATAACCATCAATTTTGAAAATTCCAATTAATTGTATCATTAAGTAGAACCTTAATATTCCAAAAAATGTTAAAAAGGATGTATACCTATCATATATCCCATAAAAATGTGATAACAAGGATCTTCTACCTTGAAGTTGCTAAAAATATCTCTCAGCATAGTAGGGTGTAGATGAAACTGTTAAGGTACCACTGTCACACAAGGAACAATCTGATCAACCTACACTGAAATAATGGGTTGTAAAAAAAATAACCCAAACATAACATAGGCCAATATGGAACCACCAATGAAGATATCCGAATAAAAATGGAAGGAAATACACAATAAAGAGAGGATAAATCACTAATAATCAATGATGTGATGCAATCAATGAATCCCCATTGAAGGTATTCCAAGGTTCTGGAAGAGAAAGCCAATGTATTTTTTAGAAATAAGAGGAAATTATGGTTTTTTTGACAAAATTGAGTGTTTATGGAATTAAACCAAGATTCATAGGGTATTTACATGGTGTGAAACAATAGCATGTAGTGTAAATGTTCTATATTATGTTTCTTCCAAAAAACACATTTCAACACAATAGTTAATCCCCCCTAATTTATTATACATTGTGAAGCTAATTTAGATAATCTATGATCCATCTTTTCACATCGTGGAAACATTAAACAATGTGTATTCCTCATACCTTCAGCTTTTAGAAGGTAAAAATATTCGGTCCCACTCTAGGCCTCATTCGAGAACCCTGAAACCCCATCAATCATCCACTAAAACACATCCAACACCTAAAATAATAAATTTAATGGACTAGGGGTATATACTATTCCGTTAGATAATACTAAAATGATTTTTACCCTCGATATTCCACAAACTAGAGTAGAAGTATAGGGGTCCAAAAACACATAGTGAGACACCTCTCAAGGATATCATCATAGAATAAACACTGCCACTAGAAAAACTCAACAACCATAACATACATAAAGTAAACTACACAACAATATCACCACCTCTCACCTAAAACAACACATCATTATCCAAAACTAGCCACACTATGCCACATAACTATCACATCCCAAACCAACCACTTCAAAAACCAACACATAACACTTCACCAAACACAAAAAAAACAAGGAATTAAATCATCCATATAATGATAAAATTCTCTATGGGTGGAAATGACTCCCTCTCATGGTTTAAATACCATTATTGTATAACATGCCTTGATTGGGAATCAATTCATCAACTTTTCACATTTCAAAAGTTTTATTAAAAATCACACATCAAGGAAAAAATAGATCAAAAATCTTAATAAGATCCAATGAACCCATAAATATAATAGAGAAAAGAAAAAATTAAAATAAATCTAGTTAATGGAAAAACATTTGTGGATATTGTTCCCATGTACTCTTCTCTAGGCCACCATGCCTCCACAACACATAGACCAATGAGATTTAACATCCATGCAACCACTTCTCTCAATGATCCTTATTTATAATGGATTATCTATGAAGGTAAATCTATAATCAATTTCCAACTCTCCCCAATCAATAATGTGGGATTCATAATAAAGATACTGAATAATATGAGACATATGGGAGAATTCCTAGATCCCCACTAATTATGGTGGAGACTCCAATCGATATGATACCTCTCAAACACTGCACAAAACCTCAATGGGATCAAAAAAGGGGGGAAAATTTACTCCCTCAACAAAACATCTATTACCCACTCTAAGGGGACACTCAAAAATTAATGTTATCCATCCTAAAACTCCAGGGAGATCCACCTATGATTAGCATATTCTTATTACAGTTCTACTCCACCCTCATCCATTGAAGAACCAACTGGACCATTTCATTCATTCTCCTCCCCACATAAGGACCATGGGTAGATGACTCTCCAACCTCCTTCCAGAATAATGAAGAATGAAATATATTCATGTTGAAAGACTCAAAAATATCCATAAAAATCAATGAGTTATATATAATTTTGAATAGAATCACATCCAATGTAAGGTATCATTCCAAAGTCCCACCAAAGTCCTAGATGCAAGTTATCAATATATATTCCATTATCTTGAGGGTTCACTCCATCTTCCCATATGTCTAATGGAGGAATGTAGTGATAAAGAACGATTATGATCTAAAATAAACCTATAATTCCCTCTAAAATCCTCAGGTTAAATAAGGATCCAAATCAGATATTATGGTCCATGTTACCCTACGAGACATAACCATTTCATTAATGTATCTCTTTTCTAGAACACCTCTGACACTAAACTCACAAATCAATAAAATGTGAGCCAATTTCCTCAGTCAATAAAATATCACTAAAACTGCATAACATCCCCCCTGGTCTTGGTGTAACCCCTTGTAGAAGTCCTCTAATATTTCCTCCCTCTTCCACATGGGTAAAACCAAGTACTACAAAAAACCACTATGATCTTGGCCCTCTACTTTCACCTACTGACAAACAAGTCATCTAGTCACAATCATTACCACTAACTGGTTCATCCCCAACCAAAAAAGAAGTACACTAGATCCAAAATACATCTATTTAACACAAGTATATACCAATAAAAGTTGTTGGATCTTGAATATACAGATTATACACAAGAGGGGGTGAATTGTATCTTTCAGATTTTTTCGTTAACTCTTCGATTGATCGAGTTCTATCCTCAATGCTTTATTAGATTTGATCATGTAGTAGAATAAGTAAAAGTAGGGACACAAAGATGTATAGTGGTTCGGGGAACAGAAGGCCCCTAGTCCACTCCACCAACGCTCTACTCCATGAGCTTGGTGATTTTCACTATCTGGTCCTCTTTTCCATAGACCGTCCAACAACTGAAAACAAGTAGTTGATACCTTTACAAATTTCAGGAAAACAAAGCCTTCTGGTTCAAAAACGAACATACTCAGATTAGTACGAGAAGCTGGTCACTCAAGATAAAAGTGTTTTTGTTTAGAAAGAACTCTTCCAGTTGATCTTCACAATTGCAATAGAATGCAATTGACAACAAATGGATCATCATCTTCAGAAATATGGATCTTCAAGTCAAAGCAGTTCTAATATGATCCGGTTGTAGTAGATATTGAAAATATAATCGCAACTTAAGCAGAAGCAGATTCAAAAAAGATTTTCATTGAAAAATAGATGAATCTTCTATTGTGTTCCTTCTTCTTCAACAAAACAGAGCGTAGTCGTTCTTCGTAATCAGTATATCTTTGTATCTTTATTTGTCTCTGTTTTCACTCTTTAGAAATATCATTGTCTATGCAGCAGATCTTTCTTTCGAATACAATGATTGTATCTGCACTTTCGTTCTTTATCTCTATGTGTTCTTCATTCAAATCTTCACTATATCGTTCTCTGTACACCTTTTCCTATATCACCCTTGTTTCTGTTATGTTGGGTGTTTTTTGAAATTCAAAATGAGAACAGATATATAGAGCGCTTCCTCTGCAAAATC
Organism: Viscum album; assembly: GCA_963277665.1. Taxonomy (NCBI): domain Eukaryota; kingdom Viridiplantae; phylum Streptophyta; class Magnoliopsida; order Santalales; family Viscaceae; genus Viscum; species Viscum album. The sequence continues at coordinate 814,480,928 of OY728167.1, read as the reverse complement.
AGATCCACAAATACCGCCCTTTGACTCGCAATATTCAAACTCGTGAATTAATATGAGGAGTCGTAATACTACATAATATTCACCATCAAAATCTCCAGTTAAATCAATCCTTTAAACAGCTCTGAATCTGTCAAGGACACACTTCAAAATAAGCGTTTAGTCCGGCTTAAAATTATCCTGATCAATCGCTTGCAGACCATTGAACAAAAATATCAACTTCAAATTCCCGAATCCAAACGTAAGGTTGAGTTGCACTCCATGCATCCTTTGAAATGTAACATAGGTCAAACGTAGAGTTAATGTCGCATTCATCAAATGTAAGGTTGATTACGAACGTAAGGTTGACCAAAAACATAGAGTTGACCATCCATACTTTTTCAAGTAACGTAAGTTTGTTCACAAAAGTAATGTTGATTAACCATACATTTGAGAAACAAACAAAACATTAATGATTTATGTAATATTTCTTCTTCCATACTTTCTCAATATCCCAAACGTGGGGTTTTTCTTTACGTAGGGTTTTTCTTTTGGCAGGGGTTTTCTTTCATACTTTATTGATAATGTATGGTTGTTTAACCATACTTTTCTGCTAATCTATAAAGTGTAAACAACAAGTTCCTTTCTTTCTTTACGCTACGCTTTCCTTTCTTTCTTTATTCTACGCTTTCCAAATGTAAGGTATGAATAGTGTTTCCAGAACACTTTAAATTGATTCTCGAATGGTTTAGTAATTGTTCCATGCTGTGTAAACACTTGAATATTCTTCCAAAAATGAAAATATATAAAATATATAATTCCTGAAAAATACTTAAAGTAAAATCATTATAAAAAAATTAAAGGGTATTTGTGAACATCAAAATCATCATAAAGAGATAGAGTATTATTCTCAAAAATCTCCCCATTAAATATGTATTGTTGAAAACAACACATGCTCAACAATCTCCCCCTTTTTGATGATCACAAAACCCATAAAATAATAAGAATAATTAAATGAAATTAACTATCAAAATTAGTTACTTATAATTTAGAGTTTTGAAAAGATAAAATAATATTTAATTTTAACAAAATCATTTCCATAAATAAATATTGTATTATTAAAAAAAAATTATACCCCTTTATTTATAATGAAAATAAAATTATTTTTCTTTTTAAAAAAATAAAAGTAAAGAATAAAATAAAAGTTTTATTTTTATCCAAATTTCTCCCTCTGAATAAAAAGTAAAAGAATATTTCCATTTTATAATAAATGGTTGTTAATAACTTAAAATAATTTTCTATATAAGTATAAATCTGTATAAATCCAAAATATTTTAAATATACAGGAAATCATTTAAATCATTCAAATATGTTTTTAAAAGCTTAAAATAAAATGTTGCGTTTATCCAAATTTCTCCCCCGTTTTGTGATATAAAAAAGAGTGATAAATCATGGATTTTAACATAGTTAATGTTGCACTGAACCATAGGTAAATGCTATAATTAACTGTTTATCAGTAAGGTAATCTGGTATACTTCCATATTTAAACATAAAATAGTAAAATTAAAAAAACAAATAGAAAAATAAACAAACAGACAATGAATCAAATTTTCATTCAAAAACAGCAGTATGTCCATGATAATGATATACATAGGAATCAAGGGATATTAGGATTAATATAGGTTCTATCTTCTCTGAACAACATCCTTGATTTCTATAAGCTTTTCCCTCAGTAGCTTCATCATCCCATCTCCATGTTTGATAATGAGCTCTCTGTTTTCCTGAGTCATATGAATATCCTCGATTAAATTGACTCTGAAAAACTCATGCATTCTCTCTTCTTTTTCTATAAACACTGACAAATTCTCTGACATATGATTTAATATTGTTCTAATTCCGAGTTCACTGGATGTTAGCTAATCTACTAAAAATTTATGATTGTCCAGAAACACTGATAATGGAGTATGGTGACATTAAAGATCAGTCAACCTTTCATTCATATTGCTCATTACAGTTGTAATAGCCTGAAATCTCCTTATGAGGCCAGGTGAGGTACCTGAATCACTGGCTCCACGGGACCTTATGGATTCAAACTGAGTTTCCATATAATCTTTAAAACCAGACAGATCAAATTTCAAAACCATTTCTGATTTCATTTTGACCACTTCTGTCAACATTTCCTTTTTGAAATTATCAACTTCATTTCTTGAAACTGTGCTGTATTTCAGACTCTGAAATTTTAACTTCTATAATTCCAATGCTCTCCTTAGAGCAGCATTCTCAGTTTCTAGTCTTTGTAACTTTTTGTAAACTTCTTCAACTACTTCATTCGGCTAAGTAGAAGTATTATGTGCTTTATTTCCATCTTCAGTTCTTTGATGTATCAACACTAGGGGAAAAGATTATGCAACTGTTTCTTCATCTCCCTTTTCAGTTTGGCCTGTGGATTTTTCCTCAGAGTCTTTCTTAGACTCTTCCATAGAAAAATCTTCCTGCAACACTTCAGTGTGAACATCTGATGCATCATCAGCATGTTCTTCAGTAATGATATCATCTTGAACAAGATTTTCAACAACAGTGTCTTCTTGAACAGCCTGAGGACTGGCCATTTCTCCTCCAAGAACTCCAATTTCACAACTTCAATTGGAGTCTCATTTTGAAGTTCAGCCACTGATTCAACTCTTTCATGTTCAAAAATAGTAGTTCCAGGTCTCTCTATTTCAACATCCATTGCAACTTGAGCTACCTTTTCTTGAGGTTCAACAATATTAGGCTTATCCTTCACAAAACTAGAGCCCAAAATATCTTTAACAGATAGTTGTTGAGAAACCACTGTTTCTTCTTCATCTCTTGAAGCTCTTTTCCTTGTTACTTGAAGTCCTTCCTGACTTCCTTCATCTTCAACCTCTACAATTTCAAAACGAAGTCTCCTTGCGGTTGTAGTTTCTCTGGTTTCAGGTTGTTTTTCTTTAGCTTTTTTAGGCTGAGCTGAAGCTATCTCCTCTTCTTCCTCTTCTTCATCTTCTGCCCCCACTGGAAAGATTTTTCCTTTTATGGTGCTCCAGAAATATCCAATTTTCCTTAGTGTCCCAGCACTAAAGGTATTACCGTGATGACACCTTGTTCTCGTATCTACAAGTCTCACCAATACTTTCCCGAGAAAAAACATTGAAATGAACCTTCCAAAAGGATATAAATTAATTCTTTCCTCATTATGGCAGTAGTAATTGAGGTACCTTACCATTTACCTTGGGAAGTTTAATTTGATGTCACTTAACAGAAGATAAATTATGTACATATCAGGGTAAAAAATCTTTTCCATTTCGGACATCTTAGGATCTATTCTAGTTTGATAAAATTTAACCAAGATCTTATGATCTGGTTCTAAATCCTTTACCATCATTTTCTTAATAGTAGTTGTTCCAAACAAAAAGGACATAATGTCCTCTAACTTATGCACAACATCTCTAATGTTTTTAAAATCAAAATGATATACTCCTTCATGCGGGCAATTCAGGATTTGTCCTATTTCAACAGAAGAGACTGAGAAATATTTGTCCTCAATATTTGTAATCATAATGTCTTCATCCTCACCTAGACTGAACTGAACTATTCTGAAGAAATAACGCAGTTCTAATTCATACATAAACTCAAACCTTTCACTATTGAAAGTCTGCTCAAGGTTTTGAAAAGAAAAAGCCTGTTTCAACAACAGATTAGTCTGGAATAGCCATTCTAGATCTATAACTTTACCTTGTAAATTTTTTTCACCCAACTGACTTTTGGTTCTTCACTTCACTGCTCTCAACCTCATCTGCTCACTTGGTCTTTTCCATTACTGAGTAGATTTCTGAAGGTTTGAAGATTTTAGGGTTTGAAGATTTGAAGATCAGGGGGTTGTAATAGTATGCGGTTTCCGGGTTCGAAAGGGTTTTTGTTATGTGGAAATGAAACAGTTTAGAAGTTGAAAGTGTTTCTAACAACCATGATTCCTGTGTAATCACTAATCATTACATTTATTTTAAAAAACAAATAAAATTTATATGCGGTGAATTTAACATAAATTAAAAACAAAAGTTAAACCTTTTTCAAAAAATAAATAATTACTTGATTTCAAATAGTATTTAAAAACCAAATAAAATTTACGCAATTAAGAAAATAAAATTAAAATAAATAAAGTTAAATAAATAATATTTAAAATTATAATTTAAAAAAAAATTATTTGAAATTAAACAAACCTAGCCCCCCTTAACAAAATCAAACCTTGGAGTGGGAAGTGGTTTAGTAAAAATATCTTCTAATTGAATTTCTATATTTATAAATTCTAAATATATATCCTTTTTAATAACATGATATCTTAAAAAGTGAGGCCTTATATCAATGTGCTTAGTTCTATAATGACTAATAGGATTTTTTGAAATATTAATTGCACTTGTATTATCACATAAAATAGGTGTATTATTAAAATTCAATCCAAAGTCTATAAGAGTGTTTTTTATCCACAACACTTGTGCACAACAACTGCCAGTAGATACATATTCTACCACAGCTGTTGACAGGGCAACATAATTTTGTTTCTTACTAGACTATGACACTAAAGAATTTCCTAAAAAGTGACACATTCTTGATGTGATTTTTCTATCTAATCTACAACTTCCAAATTCATCATCTGAATATGAAATCAAATTAAAATCAGAAGTTTTAGGATAGAGTAGAGATTGAAAAGTTGTTCCTTTTAAATATCTAAAAATTATTTTAACAACAGTTAAATGATATTCTTTGGGATTTGATTGAAATCTAGCACAAAGACATAATGAATACATTATATCTGGCCTGCTAGTAGTAAGATATAACAAACTACCAATCATACCTCTATATAACTTATTGTCAACTGATTTCTAAGTTTCATCCAAATCAATTTTTATATTAGTACACATAGGAGTTGTAAATGTTAGGCTATTTTCAAGTCCAGATATCTTAAGTAAATCAGCAATGTATTTTCTTTGATTTAAAACATTTCCAAAATCTTTTTGAAATATTTGAAGTCCCAAAAAGAAATTTAATTCTCCCATCATACTCATTTAAAATTACTCTTGCATTAATTTTGAAAATTCATGACAAAGTGTTTTATTAGTTGATCCAAAAATTACACCATCAACATAAATTTGAACCAATAAAACATTATTTTTCACAGTTTTCTTAGAGTGTTGGATCTGCCAATCCAACAGTAAAATAATTTTTCAAAAGAAAAGAACTTAATATTTCATACCAATCTCTAGGTTCTTTTTTAAGGCCATAATGAGCTTCAATATGTTTAAAAACAGAATCAGGTTTTTGAGAGTTTTCAAAACCAGGAGGTTGCTCAACATAAACTTCCTCCATTAAATAATCATTTAAAAAGGAAGATTTAACATCCATCTGAAATAATTTAAAATTCATATGAGATGCATAGGCTAAAAGAATTCTAATGGATTCTAACCTAGCTACAGGTGCAAAAGTATCATCATAATCTATTCATTCTTCTAGATTATATCTTTTAGCTACTAATCTTGCTTTATTTCTAGTTATTATACCTTAGTCATCCTGTTTATTTCTAAAGACCCATTTGGTTCCTATTACTGGATAATTCTGAGGTCTTTCCACTAATTTCCAAAATTCATTTCTTTTGAACTGGTTTAATTCATCTTTCATTTCTATTACCCATATTTCATCATCTAAATCTTCTTCTATAGTCTTGGAAACTAGTTGGGATAGGAAGGCAGAGAAATCCACTAGATTTCCTAAGTTTCTTCTAGTTTGAATACCAGTTTCTAAGTCACATATCACAGTTTCTAAAGGGTGATTATATAGGATTCTAGATTGTTTAGGCAATATAGTTAAAGGTTCTTCAATATCATGTTCCTATGAACTGGACTGAATTTATTTTATATCATTTCTAAATCATTTTTTAAGTTCTAAAGTCTCATGTTATTATTAGAGTCAGGTTCATCTATTTGATCTGTCCTTTTCTCAAAGGGATCAGATTTATCAAATTTCACATGAACTAATTCTTCAACATTCCTTGACTTTTTATTAAAAATTCTATAAGCTTTGGAAATAGCAGAATATCCCAAGAAAATTCCTTCATCAGATTTTGGATCAAACTTACCAAGATTGTCCTTGGTGTTTAAGGTGTAAACCTTGCATCCAAAAACTTTAAAGTAATTTACTTTAGGTTTTATGTTATTACATAGTTCATAGAGTCTCTTTTTCAAAATAGGTCTTATTAAAACTCTGTTAATTATATAGAAAGCTGTATTTACAGCTTTTTCCCAAAAATATATAGGTAGGCTATATTCATTTAACATAGTTCTAGCCATTTTTTGAATTGTTCTATTTCTCCTTTCTACAATCCCATTCTATTGAGGTGTTCTTGGTGTAGAGAAAGTATATTTAATACCCATGTTTGAGAAAAAGGAATTAAATTCTTGATTCTCAAATTCTCCACCACGATCACTTCTCAATGAGATTATATTAAAACATTTTTCATTTTGAACAGATTTGCAGAAAATTTCAAATAAAGTAAAATCTTATTTTTTAAATTCGAAAAATAAAATCCAAGTAAATCTAGAATAATCATCAACTAATACATAAACATATAATTTACCAGCCAATCTTTCTACTCTTGAAGGTACAAACAAATACATATGGATAAGTTCTAGAGGTTTAGTTGTAGCAACTTTGTTAACAGATTTGAATGATGATTTGTGTTGCTTGCCAAGTTGGCATGCAACACATAATCTATTACTTTCAAATCTGAGACTAGGAAAATTAGAAACTAAGTGTTTCTTAGATAACTTATGTAAAACATATATATTACAATGTCCAAGTCTCCTATTCCAGATCCAAGATTCACTTACTTTAGCAGTCAAGTAATTTACTTGTTTTTTACACAAGGAATTTAAATCCAAAGTATAGACATTGTCAGTTCTTGGTTCCTTAAATTTAAACATTTTATCTTTAAAAATAGTACAACAATTGTTAGTAAAATCAACAGTATATCCATCATCACAAAGTTGATAAATACTTATCAGGTTGTGTTTTCATCCTTGTACATAAAGTACTTTGTTGATTGAGACAGTTTTTGGATCTCCAAGAGTTCTAATGCCAATGATTTTTTCTTTGGCTTTGTCACTAAATATGACAATTTCTCCTTCCTTTTGAGTGAGTGTTATAAAATTTGTTGAGTTCCCACTCATACTCCTTTAGTAGCCACTATCCATGTACCATATATCTTTTCTGCTTTGGTGGCCTGCTACCTGCAAAGATATTTAAACAAATTGCTTTGGTACCCATATTATGTTGGGTCCAGGGGTGTTAGCTAGCAATGATATGGGTATCCAGATTTTCTTTGTTATTTTAAAATCAGCTGAATCATATACGTCTTTTGAAACATAGGATTTCTTAATACCACAAATTTGAGGTTGTCTTAAGAAATAGTGTTTATCTATATGTCCCTTTGTCCTACAAAAGTTACAATTAACCCTTTTAGTGCTAGGAACAAAATAGTTTTTGTATAGATTAGGTTTTTATCCTTTACTGCCAATTCCAAATCTTTCCTTTTTAATGACAGTTTTTTCAAGAATTTCATTTAATGAATTCTTTCCTTTTGTAAAAACCAATGCATCCTATTTGTAAGATTCTACTTCATCCTATAGTGTTTTTATTTTTGATTCAAAATTAATATATTTAGTGTTAATAGAATTGTATTTATCAGTTAATTCCTTATGTTGTTTCAGCATTGTATATCTTTCATCTGAAACAACCTTATGTATGTTCTTCAGTGACTTATGTTTCTTAAACAATGACTCATATCTTTCTTCAAGCATATTGCAGTAGGCTACAAGTTTTTCATTTGTGTAGCTTGATTCAGAATTTGATTCATTATTTGAGTCAGAGGAGTAATATGATTGTACGTCATCTGTTTCTGCCATGAAACACATGTTTTCTTTCAGATTGACTTCTTCTTTCTCTGAGCTTGATTCTGGAGAGCTACTTGTGTCTTCAGATACACTCCAAGCGGATTGCATAGATTTTTTGTATTTCAGCTCATAGTCATTTGTTTTAAAGAATTTCTTCTTCTTTGTATCTTTCAATTGTGGGCAATCTGGTCTGATGTGTACCATCTTCTAACATTCATAGCATCTTACTTACTTATCATCTTTCTTAAAGGATTTTTTGAAGCCTCTTTTCTTGCTGTAGAATTTTCTGAATTTTCTGGCTAGCTGACCTAGTTCTTCATCTACGTTTGATGAGTCAGAGCTCACTGATTTGGCTTTGACTTCTCTCTTATTCATCTTTCTATTATTTTGTTGTGAAGTTACCTTCAAGGCAATATCATCCTTTTTGATGTAGGCTTTATGTTCATTTGCCTCATCTTGAATTTCAGCTTCGAACATCATCAGTGTACCAATCGGCTCTCTCATGGTTAGATCTTTAACATGTGTTGATTTTCTGATTGCAGCAGAGATACCATTCCATTGAGTAGGAAGTACCCTTAGTACTTTTAATGATTGATCAGCCAGCTTGATAGGATCTCCTAAAGCTGTTATATTATTGACAATTTCTGTCAATCTCCCATTTATTTGGGTAATGCTTTCACCTTCAAACATTCTGAAAGTATCAAATTTCAATTTGGAAGTAGCATATCTCATTTGTATCACATTGTCTGTTCCTTCATACGCCACGACAATTGTTTTCCACATCTCATATACTATCAGGCACTGAGATACTCTGTTAAATTTATCTGGTCCTAGACCGCAGATAATTGCATTCATAGCCTTTTAATTCATATCATATTCTGCCTCTGTAGCAGCACTCCATGTCTCAGGATTTTCAGAAATTTAATAAGAAGTCATAATCTTTGAATAGAATTTATATCTGAGGTTTTTCAGAAATATTATCATGCGCAATTTCTAGCAGCCATAGTTGTATCCATTAAAATATGGTGCTCTAACCATTGACATCCCTTCTCTGGTATCAGTCATGATGCTCTGTTGTATAATCATTTAAATTCTTCTCACTTTCTAAGGTTCTATCAGAATCTCCTCCTATGATACCAATTGTTGGATCTTGAATATACAAATTATACACAAGAGTGGGTGAATTGTGTCTTTTATATTTTTTCGTTAACTCTTCGATTGACCGAGTTCTATCCTCTATGATTTATTATATTTGATCATGCAGCGGAATAAGTAAAAGCAGGGACACAGGGATGTATAGTAGTTTGGGGAACAGAAGGCCCCTAGTCCACTCCACCAACGCTCTACTCCACGAGTTTGGTGATTTTCACTATCTGGTCCTCTTTTCCACAGACCATCCAACAACTAAAAACAGGCAGTTTATACCTTTACAATTTTCAGGCAAACAAAGCCTTCTGGTTCAAACATGAACCTAATCAGCTTAGTATGAGAAGCTGGTCACTCAAGATAAAAGTGTTTTCATTTAGAAAGAACTTTTCTAGTTGATCTTCACAATTGCAACAGAATGAAATTAACAGCATATGGATCATTGTCTTCAGAAATATTGATCTTCAAGTCAAAGTAGTTCTAAGTCGATCCGGTTGCAGTAGATATAGAAAATATAATCGCAACTTATACAGCAGCAGATTCACAAAATATTGTCATTGAAAAATAGATGAATCTTTTGTTGTGTTCCTTATTCTTCAACAAAATAGATTGAAGTCATTCTTCGTAATCAGTAGATCTTTGTATCTTGATTTGTCTCTATTTTCGCTCTTTATAAATAGCATTGTCTATGCAGCATATATTTCTTTTGAATACAATGATTGTATCTACACTTGCGTTCTTGATCGCTATGTGTTCTTCTTTCAAATATTCACTATATCGATCTCTGTACACCTTTTCGTATAACACCCTTGTTTCTATTATGTTGTGTGTTTTTTGAAATTCAAAATGGGAATAGATATATAGAGCGCTTCCTCTGAAAAATCAGATCCACAAATATCACCCTTTGACTCACAATATTCAAACTTGTGAATTAATCTAAGAAGTCGTAATACTCCATAATATTCTCCATGAAAAGCTTAGGTTAAATCAATCTTTCAAACAGATCTGAATCTTTCAAGGACACACTTCAAAATCAGCATTTAGTTCGGCTTAAAATTAGCCTGATCAATCGCTTGCAGACCATTGAAAAAAATATCAACTTCAAATTCCCGACGCCAAACATAAGGTTGAGTTGCACTTCATGAATCCTTTGAAATGTAACATAGGTCAAATATAGGGTAGATGTCGCATTCATCAAACGTAAGGTTGACGAAGAACGTAAGGTTGACCAAAAACATAGAGTTGACCGTCCATACTTTTTCAAGTAACGTAAGGTTTTTCAAAAAAGTAAGGTTGATTAACCATACTTTTGAGAAACAAACAAAACATTAAAGATTTACGCAATGTTTCTTCTTACACACTTTCTCAATATCTCAAACGTAGGGTTTTTCTTTACGTAGGGTTTTTCTTTCATACTTTGCTGATAACATATGGTTGTTTAACCATACTTTTTTGATAATCTGTAAAGAGTAAATAGCGGGTTCCTTTCTTTCTTTACACTAATCTTTCCAAATGTAAGGTATGAATAGTGTTTCTAGAACACTTTAAATTGATTCCCGAATGGTTTAGCAATTGTTCCACGCTGTGTAAACACTTGAATATTCTTCCAAAAATGAAAATATATAAAATATATAATTCCTGAAAAATACTTTAAGTAAAATCATTAGAAAACAATTAAAGGGTATTTGTGAACATCAAAATTATCATAAAGAGATAAGGTATTGTTCTCAACAGTCTCCCCATTAAATATGTTTTGTTGAAAACAACACATGCTCAACAAAAGTGAGATGTGAAACTCATGGAGAATATCAGTATGAACTTCTAAGAGAACAATATTCTTCCAATGGAATAACACCCTGTTCTGATCATCCCCTAACCATCCCCCATGAGCACCACCATGGCTAGTATTATCATAAACACTTCTTCATTTGAGTCTCCCCACTAAGGCATCTCCACATAATGCATTAAAGAATAATCCATGAAAACTAATGAGGAATTCCTCTTCCATTGGGCTTCCCAATGTCAAGATTCTTTATTTCATGCTCCTATTTTTATTTATAGACATGCATGGACTATTTAACCACAAACTCTTGGGAAGTTTGACTGAATTCCTCATCAAAAACAATACTGATTCCAAGATTTAAGATATATAAAAATAATTATTATGATGAAGCTCCATGCACATAAATTAGATTTATTTTAGTTATCACTATGAAAAAGCATATTATAGTCTCATTTGGTTTATGAAAACCGCTTAACACTTACCAATAAGGAAATTCCACAATAGAATTAGTGTAAAAATAGCTACTACCAACTCTATATCATGGGTGGAATATTTATACCCATGGGGTTATAACTTTCTAGACCATAAGATATCACTGAGTTGTGTTTCATCAACATGAATCCTAATACCAGACAAGATGTGTGACATATAACCTCAAACAATACACCATCCTCAAGAAAATTAAGTACTAGAACATTAACCAAATTCTGTTTTATATTCTTGAACACTACCAGACAATTATCTGTAACCAAAAAATTATTATCATTCCCGGTAAAATCTATTAGAGGGGATGAAAATTGATAAAAATCAGGATGATGGATTAGATAATAGCATAAAAGACCCGGAAAAATTCAATCATATACAATATTATTAGGTTTCTCCCATGAAATAAATACCACAACATTTGATGGGTTGAATGCCACACCTCGTCGAGACCCCACATGTTTTAGGCAACACACCACTCATGTCTAGAACTAACACTTGTAAAACATCCAATTAAACATGTGGTGTCGAATAACTCAGCCAAAATAGGATATTATCAACATTCTCCACCTATGACATCAATTATACAAATATATCGTCAATGAATACATTGAAGAATAGGTCTAGGATCTCATGAAATTCATAGTTCATAAGCACCATGAATGATGATGGTGCATTTGTAACACCGAATGACAAGACACCAATATCATTGTTCCCATACCTACATATGATTGTAAAAATATTTATAAACTCACATTTTACCCTCAACTCATAGTATCATATCTAGTGATTGATATAAGAGTACAAAATAGCTCCTCTCAAGTAGTAAAAATGATCCTCTATCATCATAAGTGTGTAATATGTTTCATAACCTGATTCAAACTTTGGTAGTATATAGAGAACGCCAGACTAGAAAATTCCATCATGTATAATGAACTTTGTTCACCCCACAGTAACACACTAGGTTGTAATGAACCCCTTTACATTAGAACATCAACCTATAATATCTTTTCACCCAACTGTATATACATAATCTAATTGGGAGACATTGAGATCAGAGACTGGCTAAAACTCTATCATGAACATCATATCACATGGATGGGGTAATTCCACAGCCACCCCTGCGAATACATCCATGAACCCCTATATAACTCTAGGAATATCCCCAACCCAAGAATCTACTGATTGATCCTCTAAATTCAACAAAAGAGGCTCCACTTTCCTAGAACTTAACCAATAATATCAGTCACCAATGAATACCACTCATTGTCCCTCCAAATTGAAAAGAAACTCTCCTTTAATTTAATCTATGACCACATGCATGGAATAAAAATAATCTATACCATGAATTATTTCATATGGCTATATTTGTAACAATAAAATGTTCCCCATTTACAGTTGTTGCCCTATCATAAGTATACATCCCTATCACACATCAAACAGAAAATCCAAACCTTTAATGGTTGATGATAACACAATGGTAACTAGAATAATATTCACATCTTGTCCCAAATAGATATAAAATAGACAGAGATAAAATTAATTATAAAAGAAATAAATCAAAAAAATCACACCTAAGGGTTGATGAAAAAGATATCGTACCTCAAAAAACACAAGACTCTAATGGAGCTGCTTCCTATTCCTATGAACAGGAGTAGCTCTTCTACACCACATCTTTTATCCTCCAAGTTAAGCTTTGGAATAGGTCCCTATAGACATAGACCATCATGAGGAAGACCTCTGTTATCTCCAACTTCTTTCATCTACTAATCAATGACATGTGGTCCCTACTGATGAAACTATATTAGAGAAAATTATTGTGTCGAAAAAGGGATCTTATCACCCATCTAATAATGAAAGCTCCATGTGGAAAGACATTAAGAATTGATATTACCATATCTATTATAGAAATGGAACAAATGGAAAAAATTTTTTGGGGATTAGAAACCACCTATCCTTGATGGTTAGGAAGGAAATAGATGTTGTGGGTTCTCTACTGAATTGAACCATGACTGCATGAAAACATGCGGGCCACTGCCTAATGTTTTCTCCATGAAACCCCCAACTTTTTACCCTAATTTAGCTCAACTATGAAGGAAATCATCCAATATATAATCTCCTATATTTTCTACACATATAGACACATCGGGATCATAAATGGATTGACCGTATACATGATCACTGGGTATAAATCCTCCTCTATACACTGTGCTCTGGACTCCCCATCTTGGAAAATATCTGGAGAAAATTGTAGGAGGTCCTTGAACCTGATCCCATAACCACACAGACCTAGACTCCCCTTTTGAATGGAGATAATATTGTTCCTATTAGATTCCCTCATCGTTAATGATAGAAACACTTCACTATACTCCCATTGAATGTCAATCCACCCAAACGGTGTCTCCTTTCAGTCACGTAGAAATATAATCCACCATTTACAATCAACTTTCCACTTATGGATAAATAAAAAAGTCACAAAAGAATCTCCTTATGTTCAGTTAAGTCAAAAATTGATCTTAGGAACCTCTATCCAAAGCTCAATCTGTATATCATGGATGCTACCCTCATACTTACAAAATCATTTCTGCTAGAATGCAAAAATATTTTGATAACATGACTCGCCATCCTATCCATAAGAATCAACTCTATAGAGATCAAAAAGATCTTTCTAATAGTCATAAAAATCCATAGGCACATATAGATAAAATAAATGAGCCTTTAATGAGGAAAATAATTGCATATAAATCATGGTACTTAAAAATTTATTAACGAAGATTTAATTTTATTCATTTTAACCTCCCAAAACACCAAATTGAAACATTAAAAAATGTCATCATGATTCCTTCCCCACTAATATGAATCTACCCTATAAAAAGGTTTTCCTCACTTGGCCATTAATTATATTTAGTTCCCATGAACTAGATCATAGGGGGAACTAAAATCTAATGTCTTATCCGATCACCTTAACCCATGTAACGTACCATAGTCAACTTTTACTTTTTTCGATAAAAAAACACAATGAAATTGTTGTACCTAACTCAAAAATGTATCCTATATATCAAACATATCCTCTAATATCACTAAATCAAGACCCTCTACCTCTAAAGATACTGCAATGAGGGGTGATAGAGAGTGACCTCAGAGTCCTCGAACCATTAAGCACTATGTTGGAGACTATCTCCAAGTGTATAAAAACTCACAGTATGCAAGGAATTACCCACATTAAATGAGAATGGATTGATTAGTTGGGGTTTGGCTTAGTGGTAAGCACCCTGTAATCTTACATGAAAAATGGGGGTCCAAAACCCATTGGGCGCAGGGGTGCATTAGCAGTACTATAGCAGTGGCGGTACTGTAGATCGACAGGTACTGTAGCGGCGGTAAGGCACTATAGTAGTGGCGGTACTGTGCGAGTACTATAGCAGGCAGATTACTATTCACAGAATGGGCATTGAGTCAAAAATTTGGGCCTACGGGCTATGTAATGGGCTACAAGCCCATTGGGCCTTCGGGCTATGTAATGGGTCCCTCTACCCAGTTAAAAGAGGTCTTTGCTTTTATTTAATAATAAAAATGAGGCTTCAGCCCCAACCTTTTAAATGATAATGGATTGGGAGATAGGGTCACAATCCCCAAATATCTATAGCATAAAATATAATGTTAAAAAAAATCATCCCAAAATTCAACAATAATGTATTGCAGATACAAATAAAAGTCTCCAATATAAATACCAAAAAGATAAGTCTATGGTATCAAATCAATAATAACTCTAACCCAGTTAGAAATTTCCAACATTTTCTTTGTATTCATCTAGGAAACCATAAAAAAATATTATATATATATGGTGATCAGAATAGGTATACTCAATAGATACATAACTAGGGACTAAAGTAAAAAAAGTGAAAAGTTCATGCTAATTCACCAATGAAAAAACATTAAATACAACACTGTAAAGACCCGTAAAATTCAAGGGAAATTTTTTCTTAATTTTCTTTGTAATTTTACAAGAGCACGGTTTCTGACGGCACCTGATTCCGAGGCCCGGTGTGCCCGGAATCAATTTACGAAGTTTGGCTCAGGTACGTTCAGTGAACGAACGAGCGGGAAATTCTAACTTTTGATTTGGTGCTCGGAATTGAATTCCGAGGGCACCGATGGAACCGCAGCGCCGGTATTTTCTTAAGAAGAACTTTTTCTGAGTTGCGTTTACACGAGGGAAGTTGTAAAATAAATTGTGAATGTTAAAATAAAAATTTAACTTCAATTTTTATTTTTATCCTTCCTTAAGTGTTTTTATCCATTGGATGGAAGTTGGGTAACTACCCAACTTCCCTAGGGAGGTTAAGAGGGTGGTGGGGCCCACACGAACCCCACCCCTTCATATCCTCTAACCCCCCAACTCACAATTAATGATGTGTACTTGAGTTATAACTTATGACATTAATAAGTGGGTTTAATTTGAGTTTTTGAAATTCAAACTCTTGAATTTCAAAGGTTGGTGTTGTGTTAATAAATTAAGTGTGAGCTTAATTTATTTTTGGTTAGTTTCTTTGTTGCTTGAGTGTTTTGGGAGAATCGTTGAGAGACTTGAAGATCTTCTTCGTCTTCGACGAAGAACGTGAAGAACGGTTCTTCTCCGACGAAGAACATCGACCCCACGACCTTCAAGACTCGGCGTCCCGGATTCTTCCGTCTTCATCTTCCTCCTCGACAAGGGAGAAGTCGCCGACCGTGGTGATCATCGCCAACGACAACGTACCTCCCTTATTCGTCATAGGTACAAGTTAAGAGACGTCGTTTCCTCCTCGGACGCACCCCGACGTCCACGGAATCTACGTCTGACGCCGCGACGCCTTTCTCCGCGATACCCGACGTGCGACGTCATTTTTCAATGTAGGGGGTTTATTTGAAGTATGATAAATACATATTTGTTTATTCCTCTTGTTATTAATTCTCAAAGATGATGGCCAAAAAAACATGGCCATCAATATGGACATTGTTCGTGACCCTTTTTATATTTCATTCTTCGCACGTTCTCCGCGCGTTCTTTCGCACCAAATAATTAAGTGCGTCAAAACATCGATGTTTCGTTGAGAGCGATATACGAACGTGGAGATCTCGACCCAAGGAATGCGAATCTGCGGTCGTCACAATTTTCTGGCTTAGAACGAAGGTGCGGCAGACCACGGAAGGGGCGACGTGGGGATGCAATTCCGACGCGTCTTCAGAACGCGGCTTCCGACGAGGGTGCCAGCGGTCCAAGGTGACGATTCGGTTGGGCGAGTAGGCGACCGTGGCGGCTGGTGCAGGCAGAAGGCGACGCAGAATGGGGTCGGGTGCGTGGTCGTAGGAGGTGGCGCGGCCAGCCACAGGCTATGGCCTGACGGAGGACAAGAAAGGATGGCTGGTAGGGTAGAGCCACGTGAAAATTTTTGAGGGAGGAATTAGATTGGTAAGAGAAACGGATTTGAGAAATAAATAAAAAAAAGAAGTGGGAGGCACTATATGGAAGAGAGATTGGCGGCCTCAATTCATGCGTGGAATGAGTTGGGGTTATGAAATGTTTAAATAAATAAACAATTAACAATAATAATAATATATTATTATTATTTTTTTTTGTTGATAAAACACTTTTTCGACCGCAACTTATTCGTGCGACCTCGGTTTCACGAACCGTCTACGACAGTGCGACCCAGATTCTGAGACGGACATTCCGAGTCCAATATTGAATGTCTTTTTTGGGTTTTTGGATCAGGTACCCGAAGTGCTTCGAAAATAATAGATTTAATATTATTATTAAATCTTCAACCCGCCATAACTCATGCGTGCGACATCCGATTGGCTTGCCGTCAGTGGCGATGTAATCTTGTCCTTAATACGGTCGATTCAAGTCTAATGTTGGATACTAAATTCTGGTTCGTGGCTCGGGGCCCCGAAACACCGAATAATAATAATAATATTATTATTATTACGCAATCTTGTATCGGACATATCACTCTCATACAGTGTCGGAATGACAAACCGTTTGCGACGTTGAGACCCTGGAATTAAGACGGATGTTTCAAAACCAATTTTGGATATTTAAGTCGAGGTTGAGGCGTGGGGCCCATGAGGCCCAGTTCGCACGTGTTGCGGTGAAATACAACTTTTTCACCTTCTATCCGTTTTGGACCTTTGGTAGTCCATCTCATGTGTTTTTCCGTATGGATCACAATGGTGTGACCGGTTTGGTTAATCGGTATCATTTGAAGTACGACCGGGTTGGTTTGAAACCGAAACCAACAGGGCCTTCGGAGCGGAAACGCTCATATCTTGAGCTACGGACGTCCGATTGACGTGCCGTCAGCTTTGTTGTGTTCCTCTTAGTGAGACAGATCTTTTGGCATACTTCGCCCGAGGTTTGGACGCAGGTGGAGTACGGTCGGGTTGGTTTTTCCTTAAAAACCAACCGAGCCCCGTGGACGAAAATGCCAATAACTCTCAGACTGGGCGTCCGATCGACGCGTCGTCTGTTGCGTTGAGTTCCTGTTGACGATACAGAACTTTTGGATACATCAACTCTGGAATTTGTGACAGTTGATGTATTAGCCTCTCGGCTCGTGGAGCGGACCCTCCGAACGAGCTTGCTGTGTGCGGGAACCCTAGTGCTGGCTGCGACTGTGACTGCTACTGCTACTGCTACTATGACTGCGATGACGACAGTTCAGAGATCCTGTGTGGATTCGACGACGACGACTACAACACTCAGCGATCCTACGTGGATCAGTGCTACAGGTCCTGTGTGGGCCCGATCCTGTGTGGGTCCGATCCTGTGTGGGTCTTTGCGCTCAGCGGTCCTGTGTGAACCAGCGCCTACAGGTCCTACGTGGGCCCGATTCTGTGTGGGTCTTTTGCGGGGGTTAGTTACCTATCGATCCTTCGTGGGTCCGACGACTTAGATGGATCAGAGATCATCTTTCTCGTCTTTCGAAGAAGTATACCTGTGTGAGCTGAATCCTGTTGCTTTCCTGTGTGGATTGTGTTGTGCTATCCTGTGTGGATTACGTTTTGCTTCCCTGTGTGGAATACATTTACTTTCCTGTGTGGACTGAGTTGTACTTGGGCTCGGAGGTTGGAGCGTATTTGAAATTGATGACTTAGGTATATGTATGGGCATATACCTAAGCAGTGTCGGTTGTTACTTCGTGATTGTACCTTTCTTCGTGGTTTATCCTTTGTGGATTTTGAGAGACCTTCAGGGGTCTCGGGGTCCCTACTGAGTAGCTTATACTCACACCTGCACGGGCTATGCCCGCACTATGTTGTGTTGGTTGCAGACGACGGACATCGTTGATCTTGGCTGAGGCTTGCAGAGAAGGACGGTACCTGGAGGTGGACCACTGGACGGGACGTGTTCGGAGCGGACGACGGGACCCGTGGAGCAGTGGAGCTATCTGTACCCACCCTTCAGGTGGGATTTCCAGTGGACAGCTCGGTGTAGCGGCTTTTACTTTTCAGTTGCTGTTTTCCCTTTCGAGTTGTACTTTACTTTCAGTTTGGGTTTGTATACTGGCCCATTTACTTTTCCGCACTTTCAGCTGTACTCTACTTTTGCTTAGTGTTTACTTTCCGCTTGCTTACTCAGTGGTGTTGTTTACTTTACAAAGGAAATGCCTTCCCTTTTTACCGGGATTTACGCCTTGGTGCTAGTCGCCAGCCCCTGGCCTATGGAAGGCGGGCTTGGGGTAGTCACGGCATGGACCCCGAGGGCGGGTCGTGACAAACACGCTACTAAATAGTTCATATAACCAATTATACCCTCACTGTGGATCACTCACAAAATCACTCATCCAATATAACAACATATCATTAAGACCATAAAAGAGAAATATTCACTGGTGCCACTTCCCATCTGATTTTCATCTCACATTCCCCAGGGTACACCATCCTCTATTCCCATCCAATCCTCATAAATGACATCACATCACATCACAACCCACCTGTATACACCTGGGAAACACATAACATTACATAACAACCCACCCACACACACTTGGGCTACACATCACATCACATAAGATCCCACCTACAAAAACCTTGGTAACATCCCATCACATCCCTCCCATATACACATGGGTTATACATCATATCAAAAATAGAACCAGAGAAGCAGGCTATCATGAAAATTAAGTACATCAACATTGTTCCCTCTTTTAACCATGTATAACCCTCACCACATATCATGTCACACCACATCATATCTAACCAAAATGTATAAAGGAAAATACATTAAATATCTCCCATAGAAAATTTTTCCAACACATCAAATCTAAAGGAATAGAATGGGAGAGGGGGTATACATCCATCCATATCACTACCATCATGAATGTTGGGGAAGAAACCAGAACTAAGAACCTATGAGTTTTGGTATGGTTGTCCAACCTAGGTGGGGCTCTAATAAAATATTTTAATCATACATCATATAAAGAAACCAAAAAATACTTAGACTATGGGTCCAAATAAGAAGCATTAGTGCATACCACATCACCACCACGTACCACACACAAACCATCACAACATCTTCCACCAATATATGAAACACCACACAACCACCACAAAAGCCAAACAATATTTCCCACTATCATTTATATGTTTCAACACATTTATTCATTAGCCTTATAATTTAAAATTAAACTATTCCTTAATTAATTCAGATAAGTCAAATAATTACCACATATCAATTTCTCATATATCTTTTTTATTTACTAGCCTTTTTTGTTATTATATCATTATAGTTTGTCCAACGGGTAACAAAGAAACTATCTCAACCATGCCATGCTACAACATTCCCAACAAATAGAATCACAACCACAATGCTACACATCCACTATCATCTCCAAGTCATATTTCCCAAGCCATACCATCACATAACCTCTATATAACACTATCAGTAAATGGAACAAAAATAGCCAATGCACCACAAACATAGTGCCACAACCACCTTCCTAGAACCACTACACTATAACAACTGTTCCACAACAACTGCACAACAACCACTATGCCTTAACCACTACCCCACAACCTATTTTCCATTACCACTATGCTAAAACCACAATACCACAACTATTAAACCATATAATCATCACCCCATGTCACAAAACATCCAATATTTCATCCATAATAACCTAACAGTACAACACTACCTTATGTACAAAACATCACAACTGGTCAATAACATCAGCTCAAAGCATTCAAAATGATGTCACATATATCATGGCATGTGTGAAAATATAATTTATAGATATATTTACTTGTGTAGAAAAGTGAATCACAAGGGTCTTCTAGCATGAAGAGCTTCTATGTTTTTTTACTTAATAATTCTATATAAATTAACACTACATGTTTTTTTATTATTTATAAGAACAATGAAAATTATAGGGCTTGATTATTTTATAAAATAATGAAATGAAAAAAAGAATGAAAATTTAATCAAAACTAACATGCAGTGTTAAAAAATGCGATTAGAATGAAGAAACTTGGTACTTGTTTTAGTTTTGAGTTCTATCATTAATCTCAATTATTTTAATAAATCATTTTTGAAAATAAAATTACAAAATATCTTTCATGGATTTAAATACTTTTATATAGTGGTTTTAAATTTATAATTTCATTATAAATATATATTGGACCTCATCCTAGGATTAAAATTATTGGAACACATCAACTGAGTGTGTAAAAACATCAATGAACTAGAACCATCGTATGCCTTTTCATTAAACAAAAGGATAAAATCCATCGTATCAAGAGATTGTATCTAGTAGAAGGGGGAATTAATTAATAAAATAATTGAAATTGGATTCGGTTCAATGTTCTGGTGGAAAATTTTTACACTTGTACACATCACCATTTATCACAAAAAAAATTATGAAAGAATTTAAAAACACACACCTCCCATCGGAAATGAATCATATCATCCAATCATTGTAAAATGTAAGAGATCACTTTGTGGAACGAGATAATATAGAAATTATAATAATAAAAAATGAATAATAATAATAAAATAAAATGATGAAGAAATTTGAGAGATAATGACAATGAGAGAGGGGAAATATAAAATTAATATAAATATAGAGAAGAGAATAAGAAAATAATAATAAAGTTAATCATATTAAATAAAATAAAATAACCTAGTAAGAACACATGAAAAATATGTTAGGATATTAAAAATAATCTGAATGAATGATGAACGAGGTGGATGTGGAGAAGAATAAGAAATATTATTGGAATGTAAGATGAAAATAAAATTATGGGAATGGATGTTCTATTTATTTAAATTATAAAATAAAATTACATAGGTAAAAAATAAAATAAAATAAATAAAGGAAACTCAAATTAATAGAAGCACCTGATCTCTCCTCCAGTGGTATCCAGTAGTCAAACTCCTTTAACAAGTGGAAATACCCCTCCTTTTATAGAAGGGATAATACCTAATTATTCATTAAAACCCTTGATGTTCTAGTTTACCATATCTTAAATTTTAAATCCTCTATTGAATGGATTTGAACAACTGATGACATTTGTGGTTTCAATTTTTTTACGAGTGCAGTGTGGTAGAGAGGTGGAGCTTCATGCATGTGTTTTAAAGGGATTCATGGAAGGTAAATTATAAGCATCATTACTTTAGTGGAGCTCTTCAATGGTGAAGGTTGTTTCTAGGGGATCCCCCCACCAAGTAATATTTACTTCTTAGTGTCCATGGGATTTAAGATGATATTTTGTTAAAGTCTTTCAGGGTCCTTGAACTTATCCTAGTTGTTTTGAAAGATTTATAGTGTTGATCGACTCGATATTGAACTTTACTGGTGGCATCAATGGAGGATGTCAATGATTGCAGTGGTGAATATGGTTGAAGATAAACATAGCAGTGGTAGAGGATGGTGGTACTCATGTTTCCGAGTGTGAGTAAGTGGATTGGGAGAAAGAATATTTCATTCTATTTAAATGGTAAAGAGTAACCCATGAAACTCATCCCACATCGAATGCACTAGTGGAGTACATGAGCATATATAGGAAATTTAATGGTTGTTTCATTGAAAAATACTGCACCGAGGATGGAACCCATATACACTTCATCCATTATAAATGGTCTTCACCTCACACTACCATGGCCATTGTGGTATGTGACCTACTAATTGAAAAATATTCTGTAGGTTGGCTTGTCCACACCCTGCTACATTTTACAGGATATCCTTGTGGCCTACTTGGTCAGCAGACCTCTTCTGAAGGCTGGATAAGTGCCTATGGGACGCTGGTTGGGGTATATCCCTAGTCTTGGAAAATTATTACAGAAAATAAATTAAACTTTTCATAGTAAAATTTCAAAAATACATATAAAATAAATTTCTTTATTTCATTAGTTTCTTCTTAATATGATTAGTCATTGAAACCATCCATGTAATTTCATTTCAATTCTATATTTTAAATCAAACTATTTTTAATTAAAATTAAGCATTAAGGGGAAAAAGTGATTAAAAAATTGGAAAACAATAAAAAAAATTAAAAATATGAATAAAAAAAGAGTGTTTCAAATACCCCAAACAATTAAACTATGATTTTCCTCGAGAATAAAATCACAACATTTAAAATCCTTATAAACCATTGTTACCATTATTTGTGAATAAAAATAATTAAATTAAATGGCTATCAATGCTAAATCAAACATCCAATAATCCATATAAAATATCAATTCAATTTTTAAATTTTCAAATAAACAATCAGATCTTGTATTTTAATTTTTCTTGTTGAAAAATGACTTTGCATCTACCATTATTCATTAAATATCCTAAATTCATTTATATTAATCATGAAAAATTATGATCTATCTCTCAATTTAATCCTTTATCTCATCACTCAAGAGAAAACTCAAGTACATTTATTTTCTTATCATGAGAAAATGATTGTTATCCATAAAATTGAAAAGGAACACCTTTATACACTTGTTAAAGGAAAAAAGAAACATAAAATTGTGATAAGTTTTCAATATTGGTACATATAACTCTAAGTAATTGGGTTGGTAGGATTTTATGTTCTGAAAATTAAAGGTCGTAGAAGGATGATTATATCTTAATCTATAGTGAATGATATCAAAATTTAAATCCTAATGAATTTCCCCCTTCAAAATTTTTTCAACTCCCACATCCCATGATAAATGTAAGGTAATTAAAATAACTAATCATAATGAATCATATTTTCACCTTCACAGAGTTTTCTCTACTTTTATAATTTTTTCTCAAACTAACTACTTTTCATTTTTTTTTTCTGGAATGTTATTATCAGAATTAATATAATATCCACCACCAAACCAAATATGATAAAAAATATCACTCAATTAATTTTAATTTTTTATTCTTCCAATTCACAACTCACATTTTTTTGTCATTTTTTTCAATAATTGTAGAAAAAAATTAAATTTAATTAATTAAAAACAATTTTGAACACACAAAATTAGTGCACCCATAGTTGTTTATTAAAATATGTTGTATCCCTTTCACCATGAAATCATTGCAACCATGATTCATCATTAAAATATCATGTAATGACTTAATAGGAGGTTATAAATAGATAAAAATTACTAAAATCATGGATTATCTATAACATAGACATTCAGGGTATGAATGGTATAATGAAGGATTATTTTGAAGGTCATATTAGTGACATGGTATTTTCAAAAGATCCCTCAATCATTTTAAATCTTTTTTTACAATGTCATTATCTTTGAAATGTTTCAATTAATGTTCTGTTAGGTGTCATGTCTCGTGATCACTCATTAAATATGCTCAAGGTAAAATTGTAAGAACATTTTCCTAAAATACTCATGGGAATGGGATATATGATTTTTAACAATAATTGTTACCATGAATAATAATATCGGATAAATTAACATACATTTCATAAATTAAATCCATGAAAAATATGTAGAGAAATTTAATTTACGTGATTCAAGTAATTCACACAAATCACAAGCCCTTATCTTAATATACAAGATTCAAATTAATTATTAAATTCTCCATTTTTATCATTTTATCACAGAAATATTTAAATCTATATCATAAAATTAATTCATTCTTAAGAAACTAATGCCTATTAGATAAGTTAATTAAAAATTAAATTAAACTATAGGCATGAAAATTCCACTTTTTAAAGCACAAATAAGTTGTAAAAAATTCATGGAATTTAAAAATAGTAAATGAAGTTATTAAAACCATATCCTAGGAATATTATCCCATTTTCTCCACTATTTTGGGGCTTAATTGTGCCATAATTAACTAATAAAATAGAATTATTTAGTCAAGATAAATTATAATTTTATTAATGATTAAAATGACAAAGGGAGTGGGAATGATTTTTAAACAAATTCAATAAAATTAAATTAAAAGTACTAGATCAAATATAAATTGGATAATTTTTATTTTAATCCCCAAGGTGGAAAAATGTTTTTTGATAGCCTCCAGAATGGTATTACCAGCTGTTATCCTTTATCTTTTGGGGGTGTACCTTCATAGATTTGAACTACCACATTAGGTTTTTCCTATCATCTATATCATCTCTTTTTATGTGAGTATTCATCCATGAATAGAGTATAAAAGATCCATCCCTTTCATAAATAGTCATATCATTCATGGAGGGTGTAGGATAAAGTATTGATAATCCTCCTTATTTGATACTACTTGTGAATCCACACATGTTTTTCCAGTTCTGACTCAATGTGGGTTGTATGAAATGAATTTTTAAAGGGAATGTAAGTTAGGATTTTGAATTGGAAAATTAAAATTAAAATTAAAATAATCCTTTCAATGTGTTAATCTAGTGTCTTGGTTTCCTCATTCTTATCTACATGGAATTCCTTATGGGTGTCTTAAAATGAATGTTCATGAAAACGAGGGAGATCTATTTGTTCCGTAGTAGGTTCATGTTTATATTATTCATATTTCTCTATGAAAAAATATGAATGTCCAAAATTTTAAATTACCATAAAATAAGGGGTGATATAGAAATTTGGTAGAATAAAATAAAATAAAGTAATGTATAAAATAATATAATCTCCCTATCTTTTATGGGATCAATATCTTCCTTAGTGACAAGTGCCTCTTGACATTGGATCTTAGTTGATGGATACAAGTAATCAGGTACTCCATATTTTCTTAAAATCCCATATCTTGAGAGTGTAGTATATATCCATGTATATACTGATATGATATGTTGTTTGAACATATATTTTTTATGGACTAGTGAAATCATATTTCACCTCACACTCATTCAAGAAGTCATATATATCTTGTGGATCGTCAATATATAGCTCAGTATTAATGTCTTTTTCGTCATTGATCCACTCCATCTTATCATGGTGATCATTGATATGATCCTTCAGATGGTTGGGATGTGGATAATACTCATGTTTTTCTTCAACTACTTGGATTTCATCATAAATATCATGGAATACTAAGGGTACATACTCTCATTCTTGCTTAATTTTATTGAGGGATCCATTGAAGTACTTAGTTAGCCAATCCATTTTTTCATGAAGATCTTGTACTTTATCTTCCATCCACTAAATCATGTAATTTATATTTTTTGGAAAATTTTTCCAAGAAATTAGTTTTTAGAATTTTCTCTAAAATCTTGGGTGCATGTAAGGAGAACTCAACTTGTGACTCATCTATTTCCAGCTAAAATACATGGATGTACTCCCTATGATTAGTTAGCCTTATTTGTAATCCATCAACCAATTATTGTTAATGGGAAAATTTATGCCCTTGGAAGAGGTATTGACTTCATTATTAAGTAAAATTTTACATTTTTCACACATGATATTTCTAGAAAATAAGTCAAACCCAACTTCTATATTCTAAGGTCAGTAGGTAACTGGATCTTTCACCTACACGTTTCAAGTATTTGAAGAATAAAAATCATTTTTATAAATTATGGAAAACATTATCTTTTAAAATATAATTACAATATATCTACAATGTGAAAATATAAAAGATATATCAACATGGGTCAGCTCTCTAGAAGTAGTTCTAGTTTTAATGATACACCAGTTACAGGGCGACACAAAATAAAATTTCTAAATATTTTTCATAATGTAGTATAATGGATAAACAAGGTTTTATCACTAAAATATATTCATAGATTTTTATATTCAAATTATAAATAACCTAACAACACATGTCTTTTATTTTTATTATTTATTAAAAACCACATAATTTTTTTATTTCTTTATATTGAAAAATAATAAAAATAAATGCAGAATAATAATTTACACTAAAATAACATGAAATGATAATTAAAATTTTATTTAAAAGAAAGAAAATGGTCCATGGTTTTACTTTATGTAATATCATTACTCTCATTTTTTTAAAATTATGATTGTTAACACAGTTATGAAATCTCATTCAAGGATTACTATCCTTTTATTTAGAGGTGTGAAACATTAATGTATTTATAATTATAAATTTTTACTCCCCTTTTGATCAAATTTGATGGAACATATTAATTGATATTTTGATAAAATCAAATACCTGGCTCCATTATATGTCATTTCATCAATTAAATTGATCAACTCCATTATTAGAATAGAATGTATATATTAGAAGGGGGAAAATACATAAAACAATATAAATGAGTTTCTATTCAGTTCCATGGTAGAAAATGTTCCTACTCTTATACATCAAAGGTCCTCACAAAAAGAATAAAATAAAATTTATGAAGGAATTTAGGAACACCTTACCTCTACTGAGATAAGACTTAGGTCATCCCCACATGTTGAGGGTAAGCAATCATTTTTTGGAAAGAGATAAGAGAAGATGAGTAAGAATAAAATAAAGAGAGGAATAAAAATGAGAGATAAGGACAATGAGAGAGAAAAATAATGAAATAAAAATATAATATATAATATATAATAAAAAATATTATGAAAATTAAACACCTGAAATAGAAGATAAAAATTAATTAATAATGCATAAAATATAACTATCTACAATGAATGATATTATGGAATTAAAAATTATTATAATTAAAGAAGAATAAAAAGAAGGCGAAGAAGAAGAAAATTAATGATCGGTGGAATGAAAAATTATCATAAAAATGGTGTAATATGTGTGTTATTCATTTAATGGATAAATGATAATTACATATAGAAAAAGTAAATAAAAAAATAAAAAAAATCAAAATTATAGTAGTACTTGAGCTCTTACCCAGTGATCACCAGTTGTCATAATCTTTTAGATATTAGAAAGATCCCTCTATGTATAGAGTGTGAAATTAAATGGTTTTCCTTCTAATCCCCATTGTCCAAGGATTCCATATATTCAAATTTTTGAATCCTCCACTGAATAGTGTATCATAGTTTGAACGACCAATGATATATTTGGTATCTATTTTTTATGTGTAATATGTGGCAGTATGGAAGATATTTTTGCAAAGGATTTCATGGGATGTGAGGCAGGTGATGTAATAGTGGCTATAATTTAGTGGTGCTCAATATAGGGGAACAAAATTTAATGTTTATCCCAAACTGATACATCTATCATTCTCCATAAATTTATTTTTCAATATTTTATTTCATTCTAGCCTTTCGGGGTAATTGAGGTGATATTCGGTGGTTTGAAGGCTTCGTATTGTCAATTGTCTCAAGCTTACAAGTCACCAGTGGAATTAATGGATATCTCCAGTAATTTAATAACAATGATATTCAATTTATTACTTTTTTATATTATATGGATTATATTCGAAGCTATGAACTAAGATGGTGAGAGATTATCCGGCTAAGTGAGAACCAAAAAAATTATAGAAATATATATTAAATATATAAAAAATCACAGGAATGTATTTTTTCTAGAAAAAATGAAACAAATCCTAAATATATTCTTATATCATAATTTTCAGGCCTACATTGAGTTCAAACAATGGGTAATACCCTAGGAATGAAATAATCATTGTCTATGTTAGTAGTTTTCATAACACGAAGTCATGGGTGAATAAATAAAATAAATTATTTATTTTATTAAATATGATAAAGAAACATAATCCCTATATATTTAAACACCCTTATGTAAAATTTTAAGGTTTAGCTGCATTAAACTATGAATTGGGAGAGTGTGTTGGAGAGAAACTTAGTGAGTGATGATGAGAGATCCAGGATTATCTACACCATCAAATTTTAGGATCTCAGTAATGAGAACAATGAAAATTCATTCTTCATCAGAGATTGGATAACCTTGAGGATGGTTGTTTGTATTATGTAGAATTGTCCCCATTTTATTACTCTATAATGAATTTGAATCAATCAAATTATGGATTGATTTTCGGTTCAATCATATTGGTGGTGATAGATAATTTGGTCGGAATTATTAGGGTAAGGTTTTTATTTGATTATGGATATTCATTCAAAGATCTAATAGAAATATATCAAGTACAACATGAATTGGTCCAAGGATCATTCATCTTTTGTGTGTTTCTTGGATTTCCCCAAAAAATTCCTTATGTACAAATTAACAGTGATTTTTTTGACTGGTGGTTCGATCCGAATAATGAGAAATCAATCGTTGGACACCCATTTCATGAAGAAAAAAATTGATAATGCAGATACAGTCTTGATGTCACATGGGGATCATGAAATAGTGGTAAATAAAAAAATATAGGTATATATTTTGGGATACCTTTTCTATACGCTTTTGATGTGGAATTATAGTGACACTTATATGTTGATTTTTGAATATATTGAGGCATGAATTTTGATGATCAAGTGATGGTGACTCTCAATATGACTAGATATATGATCTCTAGGTGAGATTAGTAGAATAACCAAAGGTGAAAATGGTGCAAGTGGACATGGAGGAATAATTTATAATTTTGAAAAATTCTTAGTTTCATGGAATTTCATCTGGTATCACATAGAATTTGGGGACCCCTATCTGTCACTATGTTCTATGTGAGATGATAAATATCACACAATATGTTGATGATGACACAGAATTTGGGAACCTTACCTGGAGGCTCGGTGTATACCATGAAAGGTGCACATGAATGGGGATTGAAATGGATAGTCATAGAATGGAACAACTATCCAAATATGGACATGGTCAGGAGTTCACAGTCTTGGACACACGGTGTACTTGTGCATGACTATGGGCACATGTTGTGATATATAGGTAGGACCCTTCTTATCAAGTTATTCAGGATTGCGGTTTTTGTATATCCCCTGGAATTTTGTGTGATCCCCATATATGTATTGTTCTCTTCATACATCATGTGTGTACCTCTTTTGGTGAGACCAGATGACTATGAAATCTCTGATAGACTCCATTAGTGTTATCTGACATTTGGAATGTGTTTCCTATGTGGAACCTTTAAGAATAAATCCTTGGTTGGCAGTATGGTCATGACCTTACATATGAATATGTTTCTATTATGAGTATATATTGTTGTTTTTATATATATAAGTCATTGATATATTTATATGATGGTATGAATTTTATTCTGGATGTTATATTATTAGTGATTTCAGTGTGTCCTACTGGGTATTTGTATAATCTCATTGGAAAGGTATTTTACCAAATGTTTCATGTTGATTAATGATTAATGATGATTTGATAAAGTTATATAGGGGATAGGACCTGTAAGTTCATATTGATCCACATGGACTAATGCATGCTCCTATAGTTACATTGATAGTATCCATAATCCATTTTATGAGTTGGAAATATTTTGGGTTTCCTTATGGTGAGATTGCGTTTGTCCCTTTTTTCGAGTACATGTTGTTTTACAATTATGGTGGGATTATATATGTATGAATTAATAGTTATTAGTTGTTTTAAGTTTCATCTTTGTAGGTTATTGTAGATGCTATTTTGTAGGAAGGCACATTAGGCTACGAACACCATGGTGTTTTATATTCCAACTCAACAATGGGTTCCAACCCCTGTCTCTATAACAACCCTGGTCTTTAGTTTATATTTGAGCATGTTTTTTAAATAAAGTTTCACTTAATACAACTCTGAATATTGAGAGGTCTAGTTAACTTAGGGCTTAGTAACACTAAATAATAACTCAAAACATGAAATACACATCTTTATTTAATACTTATTTTACATAACAACAACATTCCTTTATACTTAGCACTGCATGGGATAACCTGAGGACATACATAAGAAAGGGGTGAGATATAAATCCTATTAATGTAATTAACATGGTATAAAATGTGGAATAAAATACATGTTAGATAATAAGAATATCAATGAAAAATAAGAGAAACATGAACATAAAGGCATGATAAAGCATGATAATCATAACACAAAAATGTGGCAACAACTTAAAACACTACATTATAAACAAAATGGAATTAGGTAAACCCCTATCCCAAAATGGTGAAAAAAAGTTCTATAAAGGAATAAGGTAAACCCCTATCCCAACATGACATATCATGACACTAAACCTTACCCAATTTATTAGAGCGCTATTAGTGTGCACCCTTCATAATCATATCAATTTCATGCTAACGTGTTCCACATAGATCATATAACATGGATTAATCAAACATAAATATTCAACCCATGATTAAGGAATATGGAATTCATACATGTAAGTCTCTATTAGGTATGTATATGTGCATAATGGTGAAAACCCTTGATAGAGGAATGTGTATGGTATTCACTACACGATGATTTTGGCATGGAAAATCGCAGTGCAATTCTAGTAGCTTAATGGGGTCATATGGAAATTTATAAATTGGAATGATGAGAGATAAAGGGGTTTCTCATAATTTATACATGATATGGATATAAATGGGATAAGGGAACAAAATATCCTAACATACGAAATTTAATTTCTATGCATAATATAAAATAAATTCTTGAATTGAAATGAGAAGAGAGAAATCCATTACAGAATTTCAACATGGTAATAGGTTTACACAAGAGGGATTAATGATAAGGAAAGGGGTATATCATCAGTATAAAATAAAGAGGTATGTATTGTAGAGGTTCTAAAACATACTTCTCCATTTTTAATTGAAAATAAAAGGGTTTACCAATATAAGGAAATGTGGATAAAATGAGGAAGGAAGGAACCCTTGCATAGAATTGTGATCCCAAAGGCTTGGGGGAGGATTCTTGGGAGATGGGGGCACCATTGGATAAAATTAGGGAATTTAGATAAGAGTGTGTAATAGTTTAAAAGATTTTTATTGAAGGGTATTCGTTTCTTGTGTGTGTTTATATATTAAACGAGGGGGAGTTTTTTTTAATATTTTGGTTTTAGACCCTACACATTAAAACATTCAAAACCACAAACCAACCCATTGTTTTTTCCCATGGTTTCCATCCATGGGCTGTTTAAAACAATAATTTATATGGATAGGGGATAGTGGTATTAAAATATTTCCCTTTTTTATCTATAGGTGAGTCACACTCTATGAAATATTTCTTTAAAAACTTAAAATATTTTAAAAGTCTAGGAGGAGTCACTAAGGATTTATAAAATAAATCAAAAAAATATATAAAATTGAATAATTCTAACGGTAAAACATATTTTTTCCTAATATACCTTTTTCATTATTTTGTTACATCAATATTGGATCATTATAATGTTATAAGACACATTAAATATTTATACGGTATTTAATTTTTACCCAAAAATGCGACATTCTTGGAAAATTATGAAAAATTAACAATTGGATAATTTCAATGTCCGAATTCAAAAAGTAATATTCATTTTATCTAAATAATTTTCTAAATATGTTAATTTTCTTTTTTAAAACAAAAAATGACAATTATTTAAAATTTAAAGGTTTTTAAAAAAACAGTTTTCAAACCTTAATAAAAATTACATTTAACTTCATAAAAATTATATAATAATTTATATTTAATAAATCTAATTTAATAATAATATTTTATTAAAATAATATTTAATTAAAAAATCCATTAATTCATCAAAATATATTTCTTTATTGAACATGAATATTAACCAAAAATACTATTTTTGATCCAAAACTCATTTACAAGGTATCATTAATAGAATTAAAGTATATTAATTATTCTATACAATGAAAAATAATGTAAAAACTCATAATTATAGTGTTTGGATACATATCCTTTCCTTACACTTGGATACAACCTCAGAGTAAGGTGTGCGATGGTGGGGAATTCTTGAGGCTGTTCGGTGAACATGGTTTGGGCTGCGATCTTGATTAGTTTGAACTTCTCCCGTAAATGGATTAGCCCATGCTTATGATGTTGTATCTCATCTTGGTATTGGTCTTGGGAAAATCCCAGAACTGATATCTCCCTGGGGATCTCTAATAAATTGGATTCATAGGGTATAATCCTACTATTCGAGGCCATTAATTCGTTTTTCTATGTCAAAAGGATTTGTTTAAACCCTATATTTATACTAGTAATGAGATCACTATTCAACGCCTATATTATTATTGGTAATGATACATAATAGTAATTTAAACCCAATAATTATAAAAAAATAAAGAACGTGTTTTCTATATCCATAAGACATTAAAAGAAAGGTAATTTTATTCATAAATGTTTGAGTCATTACAACCTTCCCCCCTTAAGAAATTTATCCCTTGAAATTTACACACTAAAATAGATGTGGGAAACTCTACTTCCTCACCTCCTCTGGTTCCCATGTTGTTTCTTCAAACATGTGGTTTCTCCACAATACTTTTATGAGGGGAATTATCTTATTTCATAAAACTTTTTCTCTAAGATTTAAGATAATCACCAACTTCTTTTCATAGGAGAGTTCATTCTCAAATGGTACCACCTCTAGATTGAGTACATGAGATGGGTCAGGTATGTACTTCCTCAAGAGTGATACATGGATACATCATGTACTTGAGAGATGATTGGTGGGTATTCTAGTTGATAGACCACTACACTGATGTGGTCAAGGATCTAAAAAGGGTTGATGTACCTTGGACTATGATTTACCTTCTTCCAAAAAATCATCACCTTCTTCCATGGTGATATGTATAGGAATAACACATCTCAAAAAAAAACTCTAGGTCACATCGACAAGAGTCATAATAGCTCTTTTGTCGAATCTAATCAGCTTTGATGTACTACTGCATGGTTCTGACTTTTTCCACCATTTCGTCAACTGTTTTTATACCTAGAATTTTCCTCCCCAAAATTCATCCCAACATTCTATTGTTCTTCTCATCTTCTTATAAAGGGTTTCATAAGGATCCATTTTGATGCTTGGGTGGAAACTATTTTCTGAAGAGAACTCAACCAGAGGAAGATGTTTATCCCATCCACCCTTGATGTTTATTGAGAAATCTCTCAACATTTCTCTATGTTATTAGATATTTTACTCACATTGTACATTATTTTGATGGTTATAGGAAATTTTGGAGTTCATATCAGTGTTTAGAGCATGTTGGAGAATTTTACAAAGCATAGAGGTGAATCTTTCATCTTGATTTTATATAATCGATAGTGGTACACCATGCAGCCTTACCACTTCTTTGATGTATATCTGTGCTAGTTGATCCAATGAGAAATCATTTAGAATCACAATGATGTGTGTAGTATTTGTGAGATGATCCACAATAACCTAGATAGAATTGTTTCCTTTGGATGTCTTTAGAAGTTCGGTGGAAATGTCTATGGTGTTGAGTTCCCATTTACATGTTTTTATGGGTAATGGTTTTATCATCCCCTTATAATTCATCCTCTCTGGGTTCAAGTGATGACATACCAGGCACTTTGATGTATATTCAGTTATATCCTTTTTCATGTTATCCCATCAATATTACTCTTGAATATCTTGATAAATTTTTGCGTTTCCTTCTTGATTGGAGAAATTCTAACTATTTGCATCATCCAAAAGTTATTTCTTAAACTAATGATTTGATGGAATGCATAGTCTTGACCCAAATCTCACAATTCCTTATTCATTAGCATTTAACTCCATGGATTTCCATTTTCTTATACTTTCAACTTTTTTATGAATTCCCTCATCATCTTTCTGAGAATCCATTAACCTTTATAATAGAGTTAGTTGAGACATAATTTGTGAAAGGATTTATGATACTCCATTGTTTATTATTCTCATGAATATCTTCATCAAATATATGAATATTGGATCTTTTTTAATTATGATCAGTGATAGAATTTAAAGGTCCTTTCTAATTAGAGCATCTTCCACATTGTTCTCTTTCCCATGGTGGTAGTGGATTGGGCAGTCGTAATCCATTATGATCTCTAACCATATTTATTTGTTCATATTCAACTCTTTCTAGGTGAATATATATTTGAGACTTTTTTGATTCATATATATTTCACACTTCTCCCCAAAGAGATAATGCCTTTATATTTTCAATGAAAATATCACAACTTCCAACTCCAAATCATGCGTGGGATAATTATGCTCATGAATTTTCAACTACCTTGAGGCATAACTAATGAATTTGTCATTTTGCATCAACACACAGCTCATGCCATTCTTTTAAGCATCACTAACGATTATGAAAAGCTCACCACTTTTCGGCAATGTGATCATAGGGGCAGTGATAACCCTCTTCTTCATCTCCATGAAGATTTTTTCATAGTCATAATTTCATGAAATTTGACTCCCTTTCGAGTTAGCTTGGTAAGAGGGTTTGACAATCATGAGAAATTTCTCACAAATCAGTAGTAATATCCAGCTATCCCAAGGAAGCTACAGATATCTGTCACATATGTTGGCCTTGTCCATCCCTCAAAATCTTCTGTCTTGTAAGGGTTAATAGATATCCCATTTCATGTGATTATATTCTCCAATAATGATACATACTTCAACCAGAACTCACAATTGTTGTAATTCACATAGATCTTCTACATTCGTAAGGTCTTTAGCATAGTGGTTAGATGCTCCTCATGATCCTCCTTGGGTTTGTAGTATACTAGAATATTATGTATAAAGACTAAAAAATTTTGATGAGGTAATCTCAAAAGACTCTATTCATCATGTCCATGAAGATTTATAGAGAATTAGTAAGTCTGAATGGCACCACTATGAACACATAATGCTCGTACCATGTATAAAAAGCAGTCTTGGGGATATCCTCCTTCTTCACCTTTACATGGTAAAATCCCAACTATAGATCCACCTTACCAAAGTATTGTGATTCATGTAGTTGATCAAACATGTCATCAATTCATGAAAAAGGGTACTTGTTCTTTATTGTGATTTTTTGATCTCATGATAATAGATGTAAAGGTGTATTGACCCATCCTTCTTCCTGAAAAAGAGGATTGGTGCACCCTATTGTGAACCACTTCGGCATATAATCCCTTTATCTAGGTTATCCTGTAATTGTTTTTTTCTCCTAATTCTCTATAAAAGATATTATATATGGATTCTTTAATATTTTCAACACCCCAGGTATATGATCCATTGAAAATTCGACCTCTTGACTAGGAGGAAGACCAAGAAATCCCTAGGGAAACAATGAGTGTATTCCCTCACGATGGTCATGTCTTCAAGGATGATTCTTTCCTTATACATAGACATTTGATCCTAGATACGCTTTATTATAGTGAAATAATATCCATTCTTGAGTTGATGGTGTGAAATAAGATTCATCCATCTTCATGCATTTGTATAGAAGTTGCGGACGTTTCACAATAGAGAGAGTGATCTCCTTCTCGCAGAATTTATTGTTTGCTATATAGGGAAATCCAATCCATGATATAAATAAAATAAAATTCCACCAATGGGAGTATGAAATGGTTTTTTGGTAAGTTTATCCCAAAAATTATGACAGGGGAGTAGTTATATACATGGGATGCAATAATTTTCCCAATTTTCATTTTCACCGACATCTATACTTCCATGATTTGTGGTGGTGTTTGGATTTTTAGAGACCCTGTTTTTGGCCTAATAAGAATTTGAAATATTTTTAAGAATATTTCCAGAGCTGGGGGTTGAGAAGACGTGCAATTCCAAGGCCCGATGTTCCTGGAATTAATTTTATAAAAATGTTAAGTGTTTTTATATTACGCATGAGCAGTTAAATAAAGAAAATGGGATATCTCTTAAACGGTTGATCGGATTAGAAATCCGACACCACGGTTGGGTCCAAAACGTAGTGTTTCCACTAGGAGAGACATAAAATAAGTTGGCGCGGGATGTTCGGACCCCTCGCTCATTGGCGGTGTATTAAATGGATAAATTAAATAATTAATTTATTTATTTAATAGCTCAGATCCTAATATCTCTAGAACAAGGACTCAAATGAAAAATCTGAGGCCACCAATGAGATCAGAACGTAGGTTTTACCCTAAGAAAGGTATAACCATTGTCCGCATCGGGTGTTTGGAATATGCGCCATCACGAGAGAATAATTAAATAATTAAATAATTGTTTATTTATTTATTTAATTTATTTCTTTTAACCAATAGATAGGTTATAAATTCTTTATTTAGAGGGGGTTGGACTCATAATTCATTTTTTCCAACGACAGTAAACCCTCCCTTCCTCTCCTCCCCTCCTCTCCTCGTTGATGAACGACGAACGAAGAACAACGAAGCCTCAGATCCAAGAGAGTCAAAGAGCGACAAATGCAACATCTTTTTCTCATCGTTGTGCAAGTGAGATCCTCATCAACACCGAGCGGATCTTGATGAACACGATCTTCACCAACGATCGATCCAAACATGAGGTGGGATTTATCTTTGTGGATTCCTTATCTCG
The DNA here is from genome assembly GCA_963277665.1 of Viscum album. NCBI lineage: Eukaryota > Viridiplantae > Streptophyta > Magnoliopsida > Santalales > Viscaceae > Viscum > Viscum album. The sequence goes on along the minus strand of OY728167.1, from coordinate 814,443,848 downwards.
ATTTAATTTCTCATGATGAACGTGAATTAAATAAATTAATTCGCGGATCGATAAACAATTGATTGAATTAATTTTCTTATTGTTTATCTTGGATTTGAGATTCTTGAAGCATGATCAATATTTAATTTCCAATTACACATGTTATTGATTCTAAAAAACGATGTCCAAACCAAACACGACCATCGATCCGCACACAAACCATGCCCTTTTCAATTTCATTCTACATGCGTTCATTGCGTGTTCTTCATCGCAAAATAATTAAGCGCATTAAAAACTCAATGTCATGTTGAGCGCAACATACAGACGTGGAGATCTAGACCCGAGTAATGTGAATCTGTGTTTGTCACAATTTCCGAACTTTGAACGAAGATGCGACAGCCCACAGAAGGGGTGACGTGGCAGAGCAGGGTAGTCTGGCGTGGCTGGTGCATGCACGCATAGAAAGAAGGGGTGAGGTGGCTTCGGTTGGTGACTAGTCAGATTAGGAGGCGGCATGAGTAGGCAGTGCAGTGGAGCCCTGTGCGAGGCGGAGGTGCAGCGGGTTCTTGTTCGTGTATCGGGGTGCAAAACTGTGGAAGGAAATTTAGATTGGAGAGAGAAGAGATTTGGGAAATAAAAATTAAGAGAAATAAATAAATATTAGGGGGGGTCATGATTGGCATGGAGTTGGGAAAGGAAGGCGCTACTTTTGTGTTTCGTGGAATTGGGGTGTGAGATTTAAGGAATTAAATTAAATTAAAAAAATAATATAATAATGTTATTATTATTTTCTTTGGGAAAATTGTATTTTGACGGTATCTTCTTCGTGTGACCTCAGTTTCATGAACCATCAGTGGCAGTGCAACCCTGAATTCAAGACATAATTTATGAGTCCAATATTAGATATCTTTTTTGGGTTTTTGGATTGGTTACCCAAAGCGCTCGGAAAATAATAGATTTAATATTATTTTTAAATCTTCGACCTGCTATAACTCATGCATGCGACGTCCGATTAAATGGCCGTCAGCGGCGACGTGACCCTGTATTTAAAATGGTCGTTTCAAGTATAATGTTGGATACTAAATTCTGGTTCGTGGCTTGGGTCCACGAAACACCCAATGATAATAATATTATTATTGTTATGGGATCCTGTATCCAACATATCTCCCTCATACGGTGTTGGAATGAGGAACCGTCTGTGACGTTGTGACTCTGAAATTAAGAAGAATGTTTCAAGACCATTTTTGGATATTTAAGTCGAGGTTGAGGAGTGGGACCCATGAGGCCCGGTTCACACATGTTGCGGTGAAGTGCAACCTTTTCACTGGCTATTCGTTTTGGACAAATGGGTAGTCCATATCGCGTGTTTTTCCTTCTGGATCGTAATGGTGTGACAGGTTTGGTTAACTGGTGTCGTTTGAGGTATGACTAGGATGGATCGATCATGAATCCAACTGGGACCTCAGTAATAAAATACCTATAACTTATGGACTAGGCGTCCGATTGACACAATGTATGTCTTGTCGGAACCCCTATGACATGGCGGTCCTTCGGGTTGCTTCCTTGTGAAACTTCGTGGCGGTTGAGGTATCATCGATAACCTGAGGAGCAGAACCAGGGTGTTTCTTTTAGTGAGATCTAGGATGACTATTCCCTTGATGACTCAAGGCGTGAGTATTCCTTACTCCTCTGATCCAGAAGAGACGAGAATCCCCACCTCATGAGTGCGAGTTCGTTTTCCTCTGAGATGTTTTTCCTATCTTTGGAGTCCGTACTTCACCACACGGCCAGGCGAGGCCAGTAACACGGGTCACCCCGTGTACCGATTTTAACGGGTTGACATACATGGGTTGAGGTTGTGTACAGGAACATGGCCAACATACATGGAGCGGACCCCAGATACTTTGATACGATAGGTGATCCTTTCTACATGCTGTATAGTTGCATTTTACACGACCGGCCTTGCGACACAGGCCGTTGTACACGGGTAGTACCCAGGATCAGAGGGCACGGTGTGTAACCTTTCTACACGCCATGTACTTTCCAATACATGACTTGATCTTCATTCCCACCGCATCTTGGACATCTTTCATTTGGGTTAGTGCCCCTTCTTCTCGTTCCCCTGAAGTTCAGGCATCGTTTCCTTCTACAGGAGTATGATCTCTTCAGCAGAACTTTCTGTGATAGAGTCGACATCCCTCCGAGAGGCCCAAAGTGAGATCCTCTATCCATTACTGACCCTAGGTAGAGTTAGGCATCGACGTGACCAACTCTACCGGGTGTTGATCCTATACCTAGCTGGTGAATCACCTAGCTGGTGAATCTGGATGAGTCGCGGTATCTGCCATGGCCCTGGCAGTGATCCTCATCTGTGTATCGTGATCTTTCTTACACAGGAGTGTGTCTCCCATATTGAGTGCTTCTATCTATCGTGATCTTACCACTCAGAAGTGTGTCTCCCGTAATGAGTGTAACTACCTCTTGTGATGTTTCCCGACGAATCATAATTCTCGGACGAACGTCATCAGAGCTACCAGACTCCTGGAGTGTGTTCTCCCAGAATGAGTACTTTGTGGAAATATTCAAACTAGATCCCTAGCATGGGTATGTGGTTGTGTAACTTATATCTAGACTACAAGTATGAGTTACGAGTATATATGGTTGCCTTGGGTATATGTATGGGCATATACCTGGTGTGAGCTGTGAGATGAAGATCCCCTTACTCTATCGTTTGGGTTTCTTTGAGCAATCATATCTATTATTGGGTGGAGCTGTACTCTTCGTGTTCACTCTTATTGTACCTTGTTCTCTATTACTTCTCTACTCTTCAGTACATCTCTTGTTTCCCCCTCAAGACTTCGAGGCATCCTACTGAGTATTCTTATACTCACCCCTACTTGGGCTTTTCCCGCATTTGGAATTCCCTTGCAGATGACGAATAGGTTGATCATGACATCAGAGGAGCTTCGGGATATGGGGTGCTTAAACCGCGTGCGGTGGTCGTGGATTGGGATTCAGGAGTGGGACTCTTCCAGCTGTTTTACTTTTTCACCTGTTGCCGGGTTGTGGCATTTTTCTAGTTGGGTGTTTATTTTTGCCCCTTTCCCTTTCAACTTTACTTTTCTTGTACTTGTACTATTAGAGGTCAATGGATTATTTCTTGGTTCCCTTTTATAGCAGTGTAGTACATTTCTTTCTTTTTCCTCTGCAATTTTTCATTGAGTTGGCTGCGTGTGTGTGTACAGTTTCTTAGGCAAAGGCCTCCCCAAATTTGTTGTGCCTTCGGCGCTAGTCGCCAACCCCTGGCCTATGGAGACGGGCTTGGGGTATTTTCTGCTCGAGCCCTGGTACGGGTCGGGTTGTGACAGAGTGGTATCAGAGGTGGTTCGACCCTTGGGACGTTGTTCGGACGTTTCCCTAAAATGGTCTTGGTTGGGTTTAGGGAAACAGTGTCGATGTGTCTCGAGAGAAGCTCTCAGGACAGGGAGTCCAATGATAGTGCGGGCGGCCGACATATCCATTCACCAGGACCCTGATTACCCGCTTGTCGACTCGGCACCGTAAGACACCTGTTGCAGGGAACAATGGTACATGCATCATATAGGATTGAGTCTGTGACTATCCTTCTCGAGTCATCTCCCCATCATTGTTGATATATATAGATATTATCATCTAACCGCGGTACTCCTTGATATCATTCAGGATGTCTCCGTGATGATAGCCATCTAGGATACTAGCTACGGTTCGTCGCGACGATTCCGTGAGCGATGAGAGCTCAGTTTGGGATCCATCATGCGAGCCCCTTTCTCCAGGTGGGCAGGTAATAACACCCCTACATGTTGAGAAGAAGACAACCCCAGATGAGTAGGCTAAGGATTTTTAAAGTTTGAGCTCACTTCATGAGTTCCAGCACCAGAGACCACTAAGGTTCCACAGTAATCTAGACCCTCGGATAGTAGAGGTTTGGCTAGAGATGGTGGTCTGCTGGTCAATAATGGTAGTTTTCGAGAGTAGACGTTTGAGAGGGGACTCTTTATAGAGATCTATGATATCATAGTTCCCTTGTGAATCCACACTTATGTCGAGGTGATAAAGTAGGTACTAGTGGTAGAATGCCTCCTGTCACGCCATACAACTGGTTATGATAGTGAGCACAATAGAGCTGAGACGTCTACTACAGCTAGCAGATGCCATATGATGAGATCCCAACACAAAATATCTTCTCATGATCAGTCACAGGAATGTGGTCATATGGGACCTAGGTATCACAGTGAATGCACAGTGGAAGAATCTTGCGGACTTGTGCAATCAAGGTTCGGTTATGTAGTAGATTACTGTAGCGAGAAGTGCGGGAAGTCCCAGAGTCACCTCGTGTTGGAAGTTTTAGAGAAGTTGAATTCCCTGTAGCTGACCCAAGTGGAAAATGAGGGTATATCTTTTCTTCAGTCGACGGTGTTGACACCTTAGCTTCTCGAGTGTGTAAGAGAGTCTTGGTTGCGATTCATCGACTGTGAAGTCCTGTGTGACCAGATATCCTTAGGTGTTTCACCATAAGGATATTCTGAACGAGGGAATCACAATACCTTGTTCCAGTGAAAAATAGTGATTCCAACTATGACATGGGATATAGAGGTTCTGTCAGGAAGGAAAACTATCCCTCAAGTTCTATCAGGTCGTTCGAGACTGTGCAAGGAGATGGCGAGGTTGCATACCGCCTTGCCTTACCACAAATAGTTGAAGTAGGTACATAGAGTCATATACGTGTCAAAATTGAGGAGATATGTGTTTGTTCCTACACACTTCATCAACCCAAGAAAGCCTTATGAGGGTGGACCAACCATTTTGTCCATATTCATTGGCAGCACAGAAACGTACAGGCTTCCCTAGGAGCAGGAGAGCTAAGTGTGCGCTCAGAATACCGAGTGGTTTCCCTGGTTTTGATTCTCGAGGATGAAAAGCTTGAAAGAGGGAATACTGTAAAGACCCAGTTTTTGGCCTAATAAGTCTTTGAAATATTTCTAAAAATATTTTCAGAGCTGGGGGCTGAGACGATGTGAAATTCTGAGGACCGGTGTGCCCTAAATTAATTTTATAAAAATGTTAAGTGTTTTTATATTACGCACGCACAGTTAACTAAATAAAACAAGATATCTCTTAAACGGTTGATCGGATCATAAATCCGATACCACGGTTGGGTCCGAAACGCAGTGTTTCCCCTAGGAACGACATAAAATAAGTCGGAGCGGGATGTTCGGACCCCTCGCTCATTGGAAGTGTATTAAATGGATAAATTAAATAATTAATTTATTCATTTAATAGCTCAGACCCCAATATCTCTAGAACAGGGACTCAAATGAAAAATCTGAGGCCACCAATGAGATTAGAATGTAGGTTTTACCCTAAGAAAGGTATAACCTTTGTCCGCATCGGGTGTTTGGCATATGCGCCATCACGGGAGAATAATTAAATAATTAAATAATTTTCTATTTAGTTATTTAATTTATTTCTTTTAACATAGAGAGAGATTATAAATTCTTTGTTTAGATGGGGTTGGAATCATAATTCATTTTGGCTAATGACGGTAAACCCTCCCTTCCTCTCCTCTCCTCCTCTCCTTGTTGATGAACGACGGACGGAGAACAACGAAGCCTCAGATGCAAGCGAGTCAAAGAGTGACGAACACAACATCTTCTTCTCATCATTGTGCAAGTGAAATCCTAGTCAACACCGAGAGGATCTTGATGAATGCAATCTTCACCAATGATAAATCCAAAAATGATGTAGGATTTATCTTTGTGGATTCCTTACCTCGATTTAATTTCTCATGATGAACGCGAATAAAATAAATTAATTCACGGATTGATAAACAATTGATTGAAATAATTTTATTATTGTTTATCTTGGATTTGAGATTCTTGAAGCATGATAAATATTTAATGTCCAATTCCCCCTGTTATAAATTCTCAAAAACGATGTCCAAACCAAACACGACCATTGATCCGCACACAAACCATGCCCTTTTCAATTTCATTATCTGCACATTCATTGCGTGTTCTTCATCGCAAAATAATTAAGCGCATTAAAAACTCAATGTCATGTTGAGAGCGGCATACGGATGCGGAGATTTCGACCTGGGGAACGCGAATGTGCGGTCATCAGAATTTCTGAACTTAGAACGGAGATGCGACAACCCGTGGAAGGTGCGACGTGGTGGAGCAGGGCAGTCTGGCGCGGCTGGTGCTTGCGTGCATAGAAAGAAGGGGCGAGGTGGCTTCGGTCGGTGACTAGTCAGACCAGGCAGCGACATGAGTAGGTAGCGTAGTGGAGCCCTATGCGAGGAGGAGGTGCAGTGGGTTCATGTTCGTGTATAGGGGTGCAAAACGGTGGAAGGAAATTCAGATCGGAGAGAGAAGATATTTGGGAAATAAAAATTAAAAGAAATAAATAAATATCAGGGGGGGTGTGATTGGCATGGAGTTGGGCAAGGAAGGTGCTACTTTTGTGGTGCGTGGAATTGGGGTGTGATATTTAATGAATTAAATTAAATTAAAAATAATAATAATATAATAATGTTATTATTATTTTCGTTGGGAAAATCGTATTTTGATAGTTTCTTCTTCGTGTGACCTCGGTTTAACGAACCGTCAGTGGAAGTGAAACCCTGACTTCGAGATGGAATTTATGAGTCCAATATTGGATATCTGTTTTGGTTTTTTGGATCGGGTTCCCAAAGCGCTCAGAAAATAATAGATTTAATATTATTTTTAAATCTTCGACCTTCTATAACTCATGCATGCGATGTCTGATTAACTGGCCGTCAATGGCGACGTGACCTTGTATTTAAGATGGTCAATTCAAGTATAATGTTGGATACTAAATTCTGGTTCGTGGCTCGGGTCCACGAAACACCCAATGATATATTATTATTATTATTATGCGATCCTGTATCCAACATATCTCCCTCATACGGTGTCGGAATGACGAACCGTCTGCGACGGTGTGACTCTGAAATTAAGAAGAATGTTTCAAGACCAATTTTGGATATTTAAGTTGAGGTTGAGGAGTTGTCCCCACGAGGCCCGGTTCGCGCGTGTTACAGTGAAATGCAACCTTTTCACCGGCTATCCGTTTTGGACAAATGGGTAGTACGTCTCATGTGTTTTTCCGTATGGATCGCAATGGTGTGACCAGTTTGGTTAACCGGTGTCGTTTGAGGTACGACCGAGTTGGATCGAGCTTGAATTGAACCGGGCCCTCGGTAATAAGATGCCTATAACTTACAGACTAGGTGTCCGATTGACACACTATCTATCGTGTCGGAACCCCTATGACATGGCGGTTCTTCGGGTTTCTTCCTTGTGGAAATTCGTGGCGGTTGAGGTATCATCGATAACCTGAGGAGTAGAACCAGGCTATTTCTTTTACTGAGATCTAGGATGACTATTCCCTTGATGAATCAAGGCACAAGTATTCCTTACTCCTCTGCTCCAGTAGAGACGGGACTCCCCACATCATGAGTGCGGGTTTGTTTTCCTCTAAGATGTTTTTCCTATCTTTGGAGTCCGTACTTCACCACACGGCCAGGCGAGGCCAGTAATGCGGGTCACCCTATGTACCAATATTCACGGGTTGACATACATGGGTTGAGGTCGTGTACGGGCACATGGCCAGAATACATGGAGCAGACCCCAGATACTTTGACATGACAGGTGATCCTTTATACATGGTGTATAGTTTTGTTTTACATGACCGGCCTTGCGACACAGGAAGTTGTACATGGGTAGTACCCGGGGTCAGAGGACACGACGTGTAACCTTTCTAAACACCGTGTAATTTTTAGTACATGGCTTGATCTTCTTTCCCACTATATCTTGGACATATTTTGTTTGGGTTAGTGCCCCTTCTTCTCGTTCCCCTGAAGGTCAAGCATCGCTTAATTCTATAGGAGTATGATCACTTCAGCAGAACTTTCTGTGATAGAGTCGGCATCCCTCCGAGAGGCCCAGAGCGAGATCCTCTATCCATTCATAACCTTAGGTAGAGTCAGGCATCGATGTGACCAAATCTACCGGGCGTTGATCCTCTACCTGGCTGGTGAATCACCTAGCTGGTGAATTTGGATGAGTCACAGTATCTGCCATGGCCCTAGCAGTGATCCTCATCTGTGTATCATGATCTTTCCCACTCAGGAGTGTGTCTCCCGTAATGATTGATTTTATCTATCGTGATCTTCCCACATAGGAGTGTGTCTCCCGTAATGAGTGTAACTACCTCTCCTAACGTTTCCCAACGAACAGTACTTCTCGGACGGACATCATCAGATCTACCAGACTCGTGGAGTGTGTTCTCCCAGAACGAGTAATTCGTAGAAATCTTCGAACTAGATCCCTAGCATGGGTATGTGGTTTTGTAACTTGTATCTAGACTATAGGTATGAGTTTTGAGTATATATGGTTTCCCTGGGTATATGTATGGGAATATACTTGGTGTGAGTTGTGAGATAAAGATCCCCTTACTCTATCATTTGGGTTTCTTTGAGCGATCATATCTATTATTGGGTGGACCTGTACTCTTCTTGTTCACTCTTGTTGTACCTTGTACTGTCTTACTGCTCTCCTCTTCAGTACATCTCTTGTTGCCCCCTCGAGCCTTCGAGGAATCCTACTGAGTATTCTTATACTCACCCCTGCTTGGTCTTTGCCCACATTTGGAATTCCCTTGCAGACGACGAACCGGTTGATCGTGATATCAGAGGAGCTTTGGGATACAGGGTGCTTAAACCACGTTCGGTGGTCATGGATTGGGATTCAGGAGTGGGACTCTTCCAGTTGTTTTACTTTTTCACCTCTTTCCAGGTTGTGGCATTTTTCTAGTTGGGTGTGTATTTTTTCCCCTTTCCCTTTCATATTTACTTTTCTTGCACTTGTACTGTTAGAGGTCAATTAATTTTTGCTCGGTTCCCTTTTTATAACAGTGTGGTACCTTGATTTCTTTTTTCCTTTGCAATTTTTCATTGATTTGGATGCGTGTGTGTGTACAGTTTATTAGGAAAAGGCCTCCCCAAGTTTGTTGTACCTTCAGCGCTAGTTGCCAGCCCCTGGCCTACGGAGGTGGGCTTGGGGTAGTTGCTGCTCGAGCCCTAGTACGGGTTGGGTCGTGACATGATTGTTATACTAAACCTCCAGGATATAAAAGTATACGTAGAAATAGAATCAAAAAACAATTTATCTATTAATGAATGAATAACTAGCATACCTATCACCACTTCATTTTCAAGATTCAATTCTATGGTAGTGATAGAGAAATCTCTCACTTAATTCCTTGGAGGTTGTTGGTATCCTTCGAAAACCCTTAGATTAGTGAATTTGTTTGAGAAATTCCTTGGTTTCTTGTAGTTGTAGTAATGGACAATGAACTGCGGGTTTACCAGAGTGTTTTGTTCCTCTGACGTAGTAGTGGGTTTTTCTTGCTAGAAATTGCTGTCTTGGTGCCATTCCATCATGCACCAAAATTATTTCCTTGTCCCCTTTAGGAAATATTAGGATTTCTTCTTTTTTCACATTTGGAAAGTTGAATGTAGAAATTTCATAGCTCCATTTGATTTACCAATCAGACCTATAGAATTAATGTCCACATTCCTATTCTTATACCCATGATACTCTTGAGATTTTCTAATCTTAATTTCAATTTTGAGGGAACATTAAACAATTTCCTCATAGTTTTCAAAGTCACGGATCACCAGGGATTTCCATAGGCTAGGTTTGAGCCCACCAAAGATGTTTTCAACCTTATATTTGGGGGTAACCATAAAACCGAAGGCATATTGTACATGACTGGTGAAATATTCCGAATATGACTGAACATATTAGGAAACCTTTTTCTTGAGTGAAAGGAAATATCTTTCTTTCTTAAGACAGAGGGTGCAGGGAAAATATTTATTGAAAAACATTTTTTTTGGAAATCCTTTCATCCCATCACCTCGTCTCTTCCCCATGCTATGTATTTTCTATCAATGTCCATCATTGATCAACTTAACTCTCCATATGATAAGAATAAATAATAACATTCTCTTGTTCTAAACATTGAATTATGAAGAAGATATCCTTAATAGAGTTGATCCAATGTTCAATGATTGAGGGTGAAAGGATTGATGATGTTCCCTTCTTTATGATTCTAATTTCCATCATAATCAAATATTAGAAGATTGGATCTTTTTTAATTCTCATCAATGAAATAATTGATTATGTTCTCTTCTTTATGATTCCCATGTCCATATTCATCAAATCTAACAAGATTGGATCCTTTTCAATTCTCATCAATGATAGAATTGTTGGGTCCTTTTTCCTTAGAGCATCTACCACCTTGTTCGATTTCCCAGGGAAGTAATGGATTCAGAAGTCATAATCCCTGATGAGCTTTAACCATATTAATTGGAACATATTCATCTCTTTATGTTTGAATCAATAATTGAGATTTTTTTGATCTGTATATATTTCAAACTTATCCCCAAAGAGATAATGCCTCTAGATTTTCAATGAAAATATCACAGCTTCCAACTCTAGATTATTCATGGGATAGTTCTACTCATTAATTTTCAACTCCATTGAGTCGTAGCCAATGAAATTTTCATTTTTCATCAACACATAGCCCATTACCTTCTTTGAAGCAGCTGTAACACCCCAAGATTCCATGGTATGCTTCTCTTTGAATAATACAATAGCGTGTGTTGTACACAACTTTGAGTTCTAATACACCACAACCAATCAAACTAGCCATTATGAATAGTAACACCCACTTTTTGAAATTTTATAAATTTTATCTTCGAAAATGGACTTAATTTTTGGATTCGGAATATAAAAATTATCTTAGGGTGAATTTCTGGTATTTTTCTGGAAACTTTTAATTTTTTGATGAATAGTGAAAAAACTAAGTTATTATTTAAAACTGATTTTTTATTTAAATAATTATTTATTTTATTTAAATTTATTTTATGTAAAAATAGATACATCATACCTATATAAGTTCAATGTAATTAATTAGAGTTACTTTATAATAATTTTAGATATATAAAAAGTTTATTGAACTTTTTACCGTCTTTTACCTATCTCCAAGGAGCATTTGAAAATTTACATAAAATTTAATTTTACCACTTCTATGAGTTGAATTTAAAAAATCCGAGAGACACTGTTGATATCAGTAAGTAAAATGTGGTTCAAATATTATTTTCTATATATTCCTAAAATAATGGATTCATTGATTCTTTTTATGTTTTTACTGAGCTTTTGGTGCTTATGCAACTATTTAACATGTTTTTATAGGATTTGGTGTTGTTTTTGGACAAGGATATTTTGGGGATGAAAATTGTGAGGATTTCCCACTATAGAACGATATTTCATATGGGAATAATATGATATAGATTAAGTATCATAGTGAGAAAGTGCTTTGAAACATGATCCATCACCTAGTAAATGTTTTCTGTTGAAATCATTGCCTTTAGGAAACTGCATGGGAACCTGAGTATATGATGATACAGATATATCCACAGTTGTTTGCATCATAGTGAAGGATTTTCATGTGGGATTTTCATTTTTTTTGGTAGAATGTAACACCCTAAGACATTATGAAATATTTTTTTCTTACATTTTTTTATTCTATGATATCTTGTGTTATATCCAAAAAATTTTTTATTCAATATATTTAATTATTCATAAGGCTGAGTTTTATCTAAAAATAATATACTATTAATATTACTATTCAAAAATTTCAGTTATTTTATATCTGTTGGAATGGAAGGTATGAAAAAGAATAACTAAATTATGAATTTTTATGGTTTACACATTTTTAAAATGAATTCATTAGTTATAATTTAATTCTAATGAATGATAAAAACAAATTGAAGATGAAAGAAATGTTTTCTGAAAAACTGTATTTTCATAAAAAGAAGTTTCCTCAAATTTTCGACACTAATTATAAAATTAATTTTTTTAAATTTTAGAAAATAAATTTTACAAAAAAAAAGAACATAATTTTTGATGTTAGAATGTAAAAATTAACTTACGATGTTTTTTTATAATTTTTTTAAAAGATAAATTATTCCATGAATAATGAAAAATACTGGTTTATATTAATAATTTCAATTTATTTTAATAATTTAAGAAACATAATAATCGATTTTAAATTTTTTTAAAATTAAAATTTGTTAAATTATCTATAAATTAATTCCAATTAGTTTATTAAAATCAATTTCATATTGAATTTTGATATTTATTTTTTAAAACTTTTTTATATTTTCTTGGAAAGAAATATGTTTATATTTTATAAAGGTTTAATTATAAAATAAATTATTCAATTTTTTTGAATATAAATTAGAAAAATGATTTCATTATTCAAAATCAGTATAAAAATATATTACATGATATGTTGAATTTAATTTTTTTAACATAATTAATAGTGGAAATATAATTTTTTACCCCATTTGAGGTCAAAACTAGTTTACCATGATGATAAAAATTGATGAGGTGTGAAAAGGACACAAAACTTGTTTAATTATTATTTTATAGTCATATTTGGATCTTATATATTGTATAGTTTCAAAATTATCTAATTTGGATTCTCTTTACATGTGATAAATGTGGGTGGAATTATTTATTTTTAAAATTTGAAGTCTTCAACTCACCTCACTTATAAAATACCACACATCACATTTCCTAGAAACATGATAAATAACATTTGGTTTGGTCATTTACAAAAAAAACTCTCTTCCCAATGTCCATATGAACATACTAGATCCCTTTACTTCATCAAAAAATCTATTGTACGAATTCTTTTTCTGTGAACCAAAACGAGTTTTCTGATGAATATATAACGTTATTCAACGAGCATTTTTTTGTTACTTCCTCCACATATATAACTTATAATATTAAATTATAATATAATATAAATATTATCTTACATATATATAGATATTATTATTTTAATGGAATTACCTATATCGTTCTCATATTCCCTCAAATGGGAATCGATAACATGGATCATCTGTACAGTGGACTACCTCCTTATGAACCGATGTGACACATTTTACAATGACCCCACTAATTGTTGTGTATAAAATTGAATATTATATATATATATATGTGTGTGTGTGTGATATTTTTAGTATTAATATACTTATGGTAATAAAATATCACATATTACTCTTTTACATTCTATTCCTTGGGAGATACTTTAATGACATTCGCGTGTACGGTTGACTACTGCCTCCCAAAGAGATGTGATTTTTCTAACCCCAAAGAATTAAATTTTATTTTAATAAGGATTATGTTAATTATAATATATGTTATGTAATAAAGAATAATTATTCTATAAAACATAAATATTATTTACCTTCATTTTCTTTAATCCATGGAGAATATATAAATAACATTCAAGAGAACATACGACCTACTGTCTACATAAATGATGTAATTAATTTTTTTATCACATTAATGGATCTCTATAAATAAATATATACATAATATATATGATATTAATTACATTAATAACATTCTATATATTTTGTAACCACAGTTAAATTATAATGATGAATAATAACAATTCAAATCTTAATGGAAGATAAAGATGTTATTACCTAAAATGTGATTTAAACAATGAATTTTAATAAAAAGAAAATAAAAAGGCCATAATAAAATCATATATTTTATGATATATATAATTATGGTTCTATAATATATTTATAATAAACTTAAATTTTCTATATTGGTTATTTGAATGTGTATGAAGGTAGTCAAGACTTAAGATAATGAATTTCTCTCTCACTATTATTTTCAATGAGACACAAGCCATATTCACCACATTTTCTTTATTGTCTTGTAAATAATTAAATAAATTGTATATTATGATTATTAACCTGAATTTAACTTTTATTTAAATATCCATTTTAGGGTCTCTCTTTTATGTGGATTACATACTACCAAAGTCGTAATTATATTATGCTATAATCTAATAATTTATTAGGATTGTTTATGATTATGTATCTGATGAAGATATATTATTATATTTTTATCAATAGTTCTAATGAATTTATTATAATATTTTTATTTCTCAAGAATACACTTTATTAATTTATTATCATTTATATATGTCGTAAAGTTATCAAAATATTTTTTTAAAAAATAATCATTATTTATTTCTTCAGTTGAAAAATATTTTTCAACAATATATATGTTTTCATAAAATTTTTTCAATAATTTTATCAATATTCACTTATGATTATTTAAATAAATATTTATCCATATATAACATTCTACATGATTTTATTAAAATAATTCTTCTCGTCATTTTCTGAACAAAGATCATTTGGCTTCTACAAACTATGTGAAAGAATTTTTTTGCTTATATAGAATCAATGACATTATTTGTTGATATGAACACACCATTTTTTAAATAATACTTTTTATATTTCAATTTTTATTTTCAATGAAATGTATTTTCAAATTATTTTATTAATTTCATGTTTATAAGAACATGATTTTTTAATTTTTTTTCTTTTCATGAAGAAATGATTCATCTGATCATTCAAACTAATATTCAATATTAGATGATTTTTGATGAGGTTACCCATGTTTTATTGAGTATATGACCCAATAAAACCTTCCTTATGATTTCTATAGATGTTTTAAATTCATGATTCTGATAAGAATATGTCAATAAAACCCATTCAAATCACACATGCTATGCTACGATGAAATGTTGAATTGATTATATAACATGTCTCATGTCCACAACTTATTATCAGATGAAATATTATATAAAACCATATATTTTTATAAGTTTTGATATTATGAATGTATTAAGATATTTTGTTAAAAAAAATTATTATTTTAATTGGGGTTTTTGGACCTATATCACCCTCCAAGGAAATGGTTAATGATTTATATTTCATGATATAAACTATAATAGAGGTGTGAGGGAACCCAATTCAATATGGGAATTTTTCTACAATGATGGTATTGAGAGTTATCCTTGAATACTATTATGTTATGGTAAGTGAACCCATTTCACTACGATTTCCTTGGCAGTGATCCATGACTACTATTTAAATTCTTTTCAATGCTTATATATATGCTAAAATTCATTGTATAATTCCTATGCTATGCTCTCATGGATTTTGTTATTTTATTCCTTTATAAGACTTGTCTTGTGAACTAAAAATCATAATCTCGTGACTAGATATTATGATCTCTGATTTATAGGGTATTTTTTTTCAAATGTTATGATACTGTTCTCACACCATTATGGTCTTGTTATGTTTACATATCTCCCAT
Source organism: Viscum album (assembly GCA_963277665.1). NCBI lineage: Eukaryota > Viridiplantae > Streptophyta > Magnoliopsida > Santalales > Viscaceae > Viscum > Viscum album. The sequence continues at coordinate 814,428,546 of OY728167.1, read as the reverse complement.
TTTTACCCTTATTATGTATATGATATCATCGTTTCTTATGTATCCTTTTACTAGGTTACAAAGCAATATATTATGTGTTATATGTCTATGAATGTTTCTAGTTATGAATTGATTAGTGGGATCAGGAATAACAGTGATAGATTCAAGATAAGCATTTGGATTTGGGATTCTGCAAAAATAAAAACTACACTCTATGTACAATTAATAACACATCACATGTATCCCCAAAACCATCGGTGGTAGGGTTTGGGAAAATTTAAGGGGTACACGGCCTTTAACACACCTTCACATGATGTGTACCCTATACCGATTTGAATGACCTATGTGGTGGACCACATGGCTAGGAGACCATGTATAAGTACCTGGACACGGGATCCGGTACATGGACATGGCTAGTAGCACACGACCCTGACCCTAGATAGCCAGGACATGTCATGTAGTCTATATACACAACCTGTACTGCTACATGGATGAGGATCTATGTACTTCTAGGGACTAAGAAATTCTGTGAAGTGGGGCCACACATCGTGTGGGTCCCCTCACTTGTCTTTTAATTCTTATCCCCTTTTTTGGAAACATATATTGCCTATATATCCTTTGTATGAACTCAGATATTGAACCATAAATACTTATCTTTAGTTTTTTTTCATGTCAAATGTGATGGTTACCTTGGTTGTGAATTTCTAGATAATATGGGATATAATCAGGGAACGACACATAGTAGGTATACCCCGATGATGGCAGTGGTCATGTAGGATCATCAAATTCTAACATCCCAAGTGGAACCCTATAGCTAGGTTGGGCATGGTTCCTTGATTGTTTCTAGATTAGATCCCTCCATCTAGGCTGGGAGGGGTCCACTACAGACTCTCATGTGTAACCCTCCCGTTGTTCTGGGCATGGGTCCTCAATGATTATCAGACTAGAACCCTACAGTCAAGATAGGAAAGGGTCACCATCCTCTTGAGTGAAACCATCATACACTATCAAGGTGTGGGTCCTCAAAGAACTAGAGTAAAAACCTCCAGTTGGGTTGGGCATGGGTCTGTGACCATCAAAGTGGAACCCTTCGGCATGGTTCCTCTATCAACTTCCAGAGTGGAACCCTCTATTTGAACCCGAGCATGAGTCATATTCTAAGATATTCTGTCACCATGAAAGTGTCGCTATGTGATGAGATAATGTTTGACGTAGCTTTAGACTAACATGGAAGAGGGTTTCTTTCCCCCACGAGATGATGTTTTATGATGCTAGAAAAAACTATGTAAGAGATTTAATGATGATAAAAGGTGATAGAATCAAAGTGTGGTGAATGAGTTCCTTAGGCCCATGTTTTCAATGTAAATGTGTGGGATATCAGGTATCATTGATGGAAATATTGAACTGTTGGATTATTTTCTTCTTAGACAAATTAGTGATAAGGGGATCATAATAGTCTCTCATTTGGGCTTATTTTATTAGAGAATATATATATCATTATTTATAACCCAATACATGGTTTTGTTTACTCTCTATACAAAAGAGGCAATGATGTATGAGGTATGCCATGTTTTTTAAGTGTCTAAATTCTTATGGTTGGATGATTCTACTCTCCATCTGTAGGTGATGAAGGCTTGATGACTAGTTTATCTACTCACCGCATTTAGTCTAGGTCAATCCTTCCTAGGATGGTGGACTTAAAATGGTTTGGGGTAGAATCACTATCTCTTTTTCATCAATTAACTAAATTAGAACTACATTTTTTTTTCTTTTATTAACCAAAATTAGATCGTTTGAGGAGCATGATAAAAAAATTGTGGTGGTGCATCAAAAACACTAATCTCACAACCTGTTGTTTTAGGATTAGACACTCTTGAATGATCTAATTTTTTTACAGTGGTTTTTCGTAGATTCACTATCTCTATAGGATCATTCCCATACTTTTCTCTTTAATTCTCACAATATTAGTTTAGAAATAAATTTTCATTTAGACCAAATAATAATATCACTTTTTTCGGATATACCAGAATAAATATGAATTGATTTTATTTAATGTGAACTAGGTACTTCACTTGTATGCATTGGACATTACCTTGACCATTTTTCCCTGAGAGTCCATGGAAACTCCTTTACCATTGGATGTTTCTCCAAAAGATGAAATGTTTTCATTTTTCTTGAATAATTATGGAATCCCACTATATTTTCATTGTGGGAAACGATGTGGATTTATTTTGATGGATGGTAAAACTCATCCATAATAAGGTTTCAAATATTCTTTTGGATCATCTTTATAGACATTCAACAAACCTATACTTATTTACGTCATCATAGAGATACTATCAAGGAGATAGAAAGGGAAACCAAACAAACTTATTTACTTTTTCAAATATTTTCCTATGGTATAAATCCCCCAATTTCTCTCACAACTTATACTATTCTTCTAGTAATATCAAAATATATAATAATAAATTTTCATATATAAAATAAATTGATCTTATAACACATCTGTGTCCCCTCTTTCAATTTTTTTTACAAGGGATACTCAGTCAAATTAATCACATAAAACCTCCCTTCAAGGATTTACATTCATATTATATGGTAGGAAACACTAAGAAACTAGTGATTCAAAATCACGTATCAATACTATATGGAACTATTTCTAAATAAAAAAATTAAGGAATACCACATACCTCAGTTTAACACTCTTATTATTCATCATCCATTATATACTATGATTTATAGAAATCCTCGATTCAATAGGTCTAAGAAAGTTATCATGATTTTCACCCTTCTTGATATGTTATTTCAATATTTTTATCCCACTTCTACTTCATTTAAATTCCATAAAATTATTCTCCATTTTTCTTCCTCAAATCATATTATTCAAATTTTTAGTATTCTTATTTTATAAACATCTGGTGAATATCACTCTTACCACATGCATCCCACATGACATTATCATTCTATTTATTTTAAATAAAAAACATGGTTATTAGATCATCCTTCGAGGGATTCATCATATTGCACAGACCTCTTCTAAGTCACTGATCCATGTAAAATATGATGGTGTTAATTATATGACTAGTTACAAGTTTGAATGATATTTTTCAACAAGGAGTTCTCATCCATTATTTAAGAGGGATGAATGGTGTTCATACTAAAGGTATGAGACAATCGAAGAATCATCATTTTAGATGAGTTATTATTTTAATTTGAATCAGGCTTCAATTTTTAACTACCGATGAACAATTTCTCAAGAACATTGTAAAAAATAATATTAAGACTTTGATATATGACACATAAAAATTGTATTCGTTCCTCAGTCAATCAATTAATTCATATTATATCAAGTTCTCAACCAATACATCTCATGTAACGTCGAACATGAGAGCCTAATCACCCATTATCCCCATTACAAAAAACCATTCATCTACTTATTTCCATCATAGACACCTATAAAACCATGATTGGGTGATCACATGGACATGTTCATTCCTGACACAAACACATTTATGTGTTTTCATTGATGTTGTAAACAATATTTTCAGATGGTTACTTTTGTGCTTTCATTGGGTGATATAGCCTAATGTTTTGAAAAACCTAAATATCCACACTTGACCAAAAAAACCTACAATAGCATAGATTTATTCTAGTACAAAGAATTAAATAACTCATTCATCTCAGACCATGAAACATATTCACTCACTTATACATTTTTATTCTTTATGGAAATCAACCAAAATACTTTCAAATTAAATATTATTGATTGAATGAATCCATATATATACATTAATTATCATCATAAAATCCAATCATTAAATGATAACAAATCTATGCATTGCATATTTTCAAAAAATCCACTTCAAACACATATGTGTTTAGTAAGTGTTATTATTGTTGAAATTTCAGATTATGTCCATTTTTCATATTTTCTCTATATTTTATAAACTTTTTGTAAATAATTACCATGGAATAATGGTTTTTTTTAAAATTGTTATTTTAATGATGGAATGCAGGGTTCCTTGCAGTTTATGTTGTGTCTCATAATGTAATTTTTGTTTGGAATCAAATTTTTTTTTTTATATTTTATGTGATGTTCCATTGGGTCCTTCATTTAAAATGTTCTAATCCATTTAATCCAACATCCATTCAGATCCCTTATTATGTTTGGGTATCCTTATGACCTGGGATATATTGATATGTCTTATTTATGTTTTTTCTCATCCATGTATTTTATGGGTAAAAAATCATGGAGACTTGTGAAGATGTACTCATTTTGAGTGTTATTTTAGCCGTGTTTGGCATGAAACTAACCATGGGGGTATGCTTTGGGTGTCTACAAGAGGTTTTGAACCTATCAATAGTGTGTTTTGCCAAAAAAATTATTGAATGACCTTGGTTCACTGTGATATGTTTCCTAGGAATCAATAAAATGGTTTCCCTTTTCCCTTTTTCATTAACCCATGGTCAAATCGTGGTCTAATATTATAGTGAATGTTAATGATATTTTCCTCCATCCCATATGAACCTAGTGAGAAAGATGTTTTTGGGTAAGTCAGTGCACTTTCTTGGTAAATCTCTTTAGATTACCCTCTTTCATTTGCTATTTTCTGGTTATTATTAATTTTTTGAGAAATTCATATTTTCTTTGGATATAAGGGATGTGTCTTGTTTTATATTTCAGTTTTAGGTCCTTTGATTGGAGTCTTTTTTCATGTCTCATAGTAATACATTTTTGCTTCCTTAGTATTACGATCCCATATTCTAGTGATTTTTTTTAAATTTTGGGAGACCCACTATGGAACTCCATCTCAAAAATCCATTATTGGGTAGATGAGGTGTGCATTTTTGATAGGATGTAAATCCATTTTTTAGTCTTTAAATATTTTTTAATTGGGTTTCAAGACACAAAAAACCCACAGTACATGATTTTATTCTAATAAAACATACAATTAAAAATTATCTTTGATACCTTGTGAGATTATTAATGATAAACATTCATAAATTTAACATATGTATTACAACTCATAATAATATCACACAACTGAACGAAAATTTTGGATGAGTGACTTCGATGAAAAATTGCATAGGAATGTTATTTTTTTGAAACTATTGTACATTTCTATATAGTTAAACCATACTATGATACCTTCTAGGAATCATGTAAAAAATAGTCCCTTTATATATTAAAAACATTCCACATTAATATGCCCACTGATTCCTGGCCCACCAGGAACCTGCAGTTTCCATGTAGACACATGTTCCTTGACATGGGGACTAAACATGTCCCCAAAGAAAAAACACTATTACCACTATGCATTGTACTCAATTGCAAACCCCCTTGAAACATAATATAATTTTACACTTCCTGATCACCAATTTTAGTGAATCATTCTTAACTATGGAGTTGACATCAGAGAGGATCCTGAAATGAATGTTAAACCTTGTGGAAATTGGAAGATATGTTTAGTCTATTAACCCTTTAAAATATTGGTGTGTTACATTCACTACACCTAATGAGAACAAAATTTTCATTGTGGGCCTTATATATCAAATGAGGTAGTGGCTCCATACTTCTAGATAACATATTCCTCTATTTCTGTTCTATAAAATGGGTGATGTAGACCACACAAACACCATTGCTTAATATGGTCATTGGTCCCCATCCTGACCGACACAACATGTTTTATGATAGAAATGTGGTCCCCTAACTGAGTCCCACCATAAAACATGAACTGGTCATCAGATTAATGTCTAAACCTGTATTCCAAAACATGTTCATACAACTATTTTTGTACTCTCTCTAAAACAATACATGAAAATTCATAGAAGTTTTACCATCCATACTACTACAACATCCTAAGAACACATAAATATGGAATTCTATTGATGTAAGAACTGGAAAAAATTGAAAATCCATTACATGGGGTGTTTCATTTCCCTAATGACATACTCATCATCGAAACCTGGGAATGAAAATAATAGAAATGTCTGGACTCTGATTCTTAGTAAGGGTAACTAAAATTGATAATAATAAAATATCATATGTGATTATTGGATGGGAAAATGTGTATAATTAACATATATAAAAGGGTTATAAACATCAAATCATAGATCATAAATCATGGAATAAAGAATGGAATAACATATGAACATATCATAAAATAGACCCATATCAATTAAGTAAGGAATACATGATAATTTTAGAAACTTTATTCAATATATATGATACATGAATTCATATCAGGCTGATACCATATAAATGTAGAACTAATATTCATTTAGGGAACATTAATTGAAATATCCACACTATTAGTCCCATTAACATAAGAAAGTAGAATTTAATCATGAATAAATATTTCAGGATATATAAAATTTTAACCAATGCATTGGAAAGATATATATGACCTCACCTATCAGTCATCCATACGTAACTGTGCCACATGAAATAAATCATTCAATATATTTTAAATAAATCACACTGTGAAAATGGGGTTCTTATGATTTTTAAAAGGAAACAAATAATAAAATAATTTACAATTTCATAGATAACCAGAATATGATAAACACATTGAAAAAAAACATTCTATCCAAATATATTCAATAACATTCAAGATAAATAAAATTTAAATAATATTATTTAATTTACATATTATATATAAATGGTATAATGTTGTGTCAATAATTTTTTTAATCAATCAATGTATGGAATCCATGTGAAAACCCATTAATCAAAGAAATAGAAAACTGGGTATTCACAAAGCAAATTAATTGGTAGAAAAATTATTCCCATTTATAGAGGAATTTTATATACAAAAGGAGCTGATGGACTATTTCTTAGGCATAAAAATAGATTATATAATCCCTCTAGGGAAGTGATTTGGATGGTAATATTTGAATACTTTTCAAAATAAAGTTTATTATATGTTAGAAGGTAATGATTAAGATGAAAAAAACTTTTTAAATAATTTAATAAAAATCAATGTTTTAATAATAAATATTCTTGATCTTTGTAAACAATGTTTGAATAAATATGTTATAAAATTTTGGGAACAAATTTCTTCTAGAGACCATTAAAATATAGAAAGAAATATTAACATAAATTGTATATGGTGGTGGAAAATTAACATTAATCAATTATTTAGGGATTTATAATGACATTCAAAAAAGTATTTGATGAATATGGATTTGGAAAAAGGGTAGTTCCCAACATAAAAGAAAATGCGTGGTTAGTTTCTTTTATATGGGTAAATAATGAGTCAAGGGGGATAATAATGTAGGGGAAATACATAAAACCATATCACTGGATAGAAGAGAATATAATAATAGGGGTTTTAGAAATAAAGTTAACCAAATTTCCTAGATGGTATACCATTCATAAGTAAACACAATTTGAAAATAAGATTAGTGAAAAACTCCTCATGATGCGTGTACTGTTAAAATCAATGTAAATTGAGTGGAAGATCATGAAATTGATATCATAATCCCATGAAATGTAATGTTTTACATAGTTTAAAGAAATAATGTATTTAATAAAACAAATAAAATAAATTATATTGTGCAATATCAAATATGTCTCATGAAACCAAATTTCATAAAAAGAATACATTATATCCTAATAAACTTTTGAGAAAAATACCATAGAAGTATAATATTTTAATTGAAATTTTAAATATCATGAAAAATAATTGGATCCATATACAAAATATAAAATGGGATAACATTACTCCATTATAGATAAAACATGACATATAATAGAAAACATTCTCAATGTGAGCGAATTTGTGATAAGAAACCCATATGAAAATTCAGGACTTCCACTAATGCCTTTAAATATCCCATATAAAAATGATATATTATTAACCTATTTTGGAACCTTATTCATATCTATAACCTTTTATAATCAGATTTTATAATTTTTCCTTGTTTATTATATATTTTCAATATTCGGTATAAGTTTTCCTAACCATTTTGATATTTCTTCACAATAGTGCTATTTTACTTCATTATTCTCCCAAAATTTTATCATTACAAGACCAAATAACATACTGAAAGTGAATAAATATAATTGATTTTAATTTAATTTTTGAAATCTAAAGAATTTGTTTATGATCATTAAAAATTATTTTAATGATGAGCATGTTTTAATATTTTTTAACAAATAGATATTGGAATCTTAATTAATGAGTATGATATTAACAATACCACTCTATACTCAAAATCACTTCCTTAATATCTATTTCATAAAATATATTATTTAAAATTATATTTTCATAGTCATAATTAATGTTAACTAATTTCCTTTTTAATGTAGGTGTTTAGAGATACCCTTACATGAACATACAATAATTAATTTATAAATATGATAATTAAATTGGTTTCATTTTAAATATTTACATTATTAAATAATAATATTTAAAAAATATGTAATATTTTAATTTTTGTAGTAATATTTTATAGGATATTATTAAATAATATGGAAAATTTATGAATAATTAGAATCTTTACTTCATAGATGTGGTAGTTCTCATAACACACTATTAATTTTATTGTTTCTCAATGTATGGGAGGGAAAGTTGGTGAAATATAATTTTTAAATTAATAATTATAATTATATAATATACTTCTCATTTATTTATCAAATTGACCCATATAAACCATGAAGATATGAGATTGTAAAAAAACAGAAGTCACTACTTCGTTGAGGGGGAGGTACTCACAATGCATGAATTAGTTTTTTATTTTATTTAATTCAAAAAGGGAAAAGTGTTTAATTGGTTTTACCTTATCATAATTACAATTTTAATAAAAAAATAAATATTTGATTATATATGAATTTTAAATTAGATTATGGTAAAGTAATATACAAAGTATATGTGGATAGGTAAAATGAGTACACACATAAAAAACATTATGTTTCATTTGATTATTCCTTAGAAATACATGTCTTAAGAAAATTCCAAATGGCCAAATACCAATTAAAAAGAAATAAATATATAATGAAAATTTAATAAAAATATTTTAATGTCTAAAATGAGTTCATTGAGTGGTCTTGAAGTAGTGGAAGTGTTTATAATATTTTTTTTGTAAACATTTCAAATTTATAGAAAGGAAAAACATGATTCACAAGGATATAAGAATAAAAAATGGATAACAATGTAGGTGGGGATGAGACAATATCTATCATAAATCAACTATTAATTTTCATAGATTTTTCAAGCTTGAATTTATATCTCATACTCTTATAATATTCACTTTTACAATTTTGGGTTATATAGTGGAAACTAATTTTAAAAGACGTGATTTACATTTATTACCTAAAAAATGCCCCTCAATAAATAATTTTTAACTAATAATACCAAATATGAAATAAATTTTATCAGATAAATTTTATCAAATAAAAATTTCATATGTAAACATATTCAATATTAACATTAGGACATGTAACATGTAAAAACCTATTATTAGAAAAAGTGCCTTTTTATGATTGAATTTTTTTTAGTTTAAAACAAATCAAGTCATCAACATTAATTATTTCAATTATTATTTATTAAAAAATAGTGTTATTCAAATCAAGAAATAACAAATTTTTACAGGAAAAATATTTAATTCAAATATGTGACCATAAAAAATATCTATTAGAAAATATTACATAAGTTGTCTAATATAGGTTTTATAAATTTATAATATTATTTTTTAAAAAGTATATTTAAAATCCATAATTTATATTTGATTATGAAACATGTTTATTATGAATTTATTTTATATATACTTACTGAAAATAGTTTTCAATCCAATAATTTTAATGAAAATTTAATTTTTTACCATTCAACTGAAAATATTTTATTTCATATAAACTATAAAAATTAAACATAATATGATTTTGTAATTATAAATAAAAAAAATATTTTTCTCAAATTCATATTATAAAATTTGTCTATTTAGTTACTCATATTAAAGTGATAAATATTAATTATATTTTTTGGTAATGAAATATTATGTTCTAAACGTCAAGTGTCATTAACCTTATTTCTTATAAATATAAAAATAATTTAATTTTGATATATTAGATTATAAATATAAATATTAACTATTATAAAAAACATTTAAATAGGATAAATTTAATTCATTATGGTAAAATATAAAATATTTTTTAAATTTTTCTTGAAAAGGAATCCATTTTAAAATATAATTCATAGAAAAATTATAATATGTTACTATTTTAATTTATTATTATCTTTTTATATACTAATTATCATATTCATCATGTAATTTAAATATGTTGTACATTTTAGTTATCTATTTAACCATTTTTGTATTGAATATGACATAATCATTTAAAAATATTATGAATATAAAAGGGTCTAAAATATGTTGTTATTGCATTCTATGCCAATTTAATAAATTCATTCCTTAAAATTTTATTTTTTACAGATTGAATGAAATAAGCATGGTTATTTATAATATATTTATTATTCAAAATATAAAATTTCTTATGAAATCTACCATACACTCTTAAGATAAAAAATTTACTTATCATGCCTAAGACTACATTAATCATTCTTAATATCATTTGATCATGTTTTTAGGTACAATTGTTATAGATTCTTCAAAATATCTAATTCCCAAACCCTTAGAAATATCTTCAACATAAAACCATATTGAAACCATATATTCTTTTACAAATTAATGTTATCATAAACACTAAAATTATAATAATAACTATTTCATAAAACCCCATGTCAAATAATATATTATAAAATCCAAAAAATGGGATGTATTTCGTCAAAAATATCATGAGAGAGAGACAGTTTTTGATGGAGAGGGAGGGAACCATTCACTTTGAACATAGTGGTGGAGAAATTGTGAGATTGTGATTTTGTATCTAACTTTACCCAAGGAATCATTTCATCATGGCTGGGAATTTGAATTCAAGGATTATCTCTGCTCATTAAAGGGTGATGAAAAGATCTTGGATTCGCAGGAACCTTTCACTTTGAGGAAGAAGGGTATTTCCATTACGGAGGTTCTATCTAGTTCTCCATATCTAAATAAGAAAAATTCATCTAGACCCACCATCATCAGTAGACTCGAGAATGGTTGGTTTTTAGTGGTGGAAGATCTAGAGGAACTGTAAGCGAGAATTAATATCTACATGTTTTCAATCATGGGTCATGTAATTTATTCAAAGGGAGATAAACCATGGTCTTATGAAGACCTCAAGAACATGGTCTCTCATTACAATGGATTTATTAATTAGAAGATAATTCCTATCGAATGAGGCTTCTTTTATATCATTCTATAGTATAGGGAAGCATTTAACCCTGCCTGAGATCATGTAGGTCATAAACTCAAGCCTCAAAATATAAGGTTATATGAAGGGGATGTAAAATTCAACCATTTTAATCTAAAAAAAACTAATTTTATGATCTGGGTAAGGCTTCATGGCCTGAAATAGAAGTACTATTTACCCATGATCCTTAACGTTCTTTCATCATTCATTGGAACTCCTATTAAGTGGGGTCAGATAACTCGAGAAGGGGGTGTTGGGTGTTTTTCTAGAAATATTATTGATATTAATATAGATATCAAAAAACCAGACAACAACACTCTTCCTTCTAATGGTAACAAAATAAATGTAAACGTGGAATATGAATGAGTTCCCCAAATTTCAAATGTTTGTAAGATTGTTGTTCAATCTATTGTCAACTGCAGAATGCTCCAAAATATTGTGAAGGAATTCCCAAAATTTATGGAAATAAAAGAATTTAATCAAACTCGAAAGAATACGAAGGTAACTATTGAGTGGCGGTTTACAAAACTTAGGTTGGTCCATCCAATATAATGATCCCTCTAAAGAAGTCATTTGAAGATATAACAAAAGAAAAGGGACATTGAAATGAACCTTCCTTTCCTAGTACTCCTATTAATATGGGTTATGTTTTGAGAAACGTGAGAGAAAATGATCACATGAAGGATCATGATTTTAGGTTGGAATTCTCAATTGAGATTCATGAATTGGTCTTCACTATGAAAAAAAGAAATGTATGATATTTTGTTGATGAAGGAACTGGGTCAAAAAATAATTGAAATTCATATTTCACTCTAGGAAGGATAGGAAACCTATAAGGTTACTTGGAGACTATCATCTCGAGATTTTATCATTACTATAGTTCATGCTCCTAGAGCTCCATCCAATCTAGCATAACCTCATGCATTAAAAAACTCGGCCAATACAGCATGTCATCTTGATCTAGGGGATCCAATCATTTCACAAATGAATCAAGGACCTCATGGTTATATAAATTTTATAAATTATATGCCTCATATGTTTTTTATTAACTTATTAGTAATTCATTTAATGATGTTTCAAACACATCTACTGGTCATCATGAAATTGATGATTTTAGATCTCCTGTTTTTCCAACATTGCTTCATGCTAAAGTTCCCAACACAATTGTAGTTCATCCTGAAATTGAGGCTATTTTGAAGTTTTTTAAGTTAGCAATACCAAAAAATGCTAGTTTTTCACTGGACCCTATTGAAATGGCCTACACCAATTAAAAGGTTACATATCATGATGATTCAGTATCTTCTGCCAATGTAAAAAAAACAACACCAATCAGAGTTCACTTCCAATTCATGTCAGCTGTGAAATGAATTTCAGATATGGAAATGGTACATCCAACCATATAACATAAATTATCTTCATAAAAATACTCATATATATATATAAATTAAAGGCTGGAAGACCACCTAAATCTTGAAAAAAGGCAGTAGGGACTAAAAATGGGGGATCCAACCCTGATTTCTTGTTTAAAAGAAGATTCTATTCTATAATTGCAAGGGATTTTCCAATCATGAAAGCATTAGGTCCCATAGGATTTTCATCTAAATTCATGAGCCTATTATCAAAGGATTTTATAAACCTAAAATAATATTATCCTCCACCATTTCAAATCGAGGTAATTTGGGGAACCATTTCATTACCACTAATGGGTGCCTGACAGAGGCCAAGGGCCTTTGGGTTTGGGCTCATTCTTCATCGTCTAATACATATATGGTCACATCCATTGATCAGAATGACACATATTTCTTCAATTATCTATGAAATTAATAGTCTTTCTTTTTCATATATTACCATAAGAGATACAAGTACTATATAAGATTATGGGTTGACATTGGTTCACATAAATCCTCTAACACTAGCCCTAGGATCATCCTTGGGGATTTCCACTCTATTATGAATCCAGATGAGAAGATTGGTTATATGAACAACTATATTTTTTCCAGATATTTCAAAACCTACATTTATCATAATGGTTTAATTGAGGTTAATTTGGTTGGGAAAAAATACACTTGGTATAGCAGATATTTGAATTGGTTTGTTGCAAGTAGAATTGACAGAGCCTTTCTCAGTAAAGCCTCTCAGTATACTTGGGGCCCCATATCATGTACAACTCTACCTAGAATCAATTATGAACATTATCCAATATTGGTTGACCTTGTGGTTAAGGACTCCAAAAATACATTACCTTTCATATTCAACAAGGCTTGGGTCACTCATCCAGATTGTAAGGAAATTTTTCAACAGATTTCGAACTCTGTGGATTGATGGAATGATGCCTTTTCTTGTGTTCTCAAATTCAATATTCACTAGAGGAATCTTAAAATCTGGAGAAAAGTTTTCTCCAATTCTCTTGATTAAAAAATATATTCTCATTAGGAATATATCTAGAATCTGAAAGATCATAATACATGTATTGACTTCTCTAATGGTGTTTTTTTAGAAACTAAGATGGTCTCCAAGTTGAATAATTTCTTAACCTCAATGATGCTTTGAAAATAGATATATTAATGAAAATTGGCTGAGTTATTGTGACATGAATTCCAAAGTTTTCAATTCTCTTCAGAAAATGATGATGGTATCCAAGCATCTCTCCTTGACTGAAAATTTGGGCGAACTCATTGATAATAGGAAGGATCTCTCATAACATTTGGTTTCTTACTTTAAAGATATCTTAAATGAATTATCTCTTCCTAATGAACTAGTATAGGTTATTGTTACATGTCTTGTGAATTTTGAAGAAAACTCCTGGATTGTATCTATTTACTTGGAATTTAAAATTAATTAATTGACCTTTAGCCTTAAATATGAATGTTCTCCTGGGATAGATGGTTTCAGTAACTTTTTCATCAAAATATTTTGGGGTATTATTCAAGATGATGATTCTAGGCTAGTCATTAGTTTTATTAAAAGAGGACCCATTAATCATGGGTGGAATGATCAGTTTCTTACTCTAATCCCAATGGTGGGGAATTCCAATGAGATCTACATTTTTAGGACAACTGCTTTGGTGAACACCATTTATAAGATTGTTTGAACAATTTATGCTAACAAGTTAGCTTCATTCGTATGATGGATTGTTTCCCCAAATTAGTTTATTTTATCAATGAAATTTATATTCAATATTTTCTCATCACCACCTTTGGACTATGTTAAATGGATTAATAAATCCACTAAGGAGGTAATATTTCTCTAAATCTTAACTTCAGAAAAGAATATGTTAAAATGCACTGGAGTTTTATCTGTAAGGTTATTCATATTTTTGGCATTGTAAGTGTCTTCATTGAATGGATCAAAATAATTTTTGGATATCATTAAATATTTTACCTTATTAATGGGTCTCTTTAAGGCTATATTAATTTCTCTAGAGGTGTTTGGTAGGGTGATCCCCTTTGTGCAATAATTTTATCAATTACTAAGGACTATCATAGCTGGATTCATTCCACCATGGATGGAAATGGGAAATTGATATATATATATATATATTCTGGCATGGGAATTGATTCTCCTACTCATTTTTTGTATTCTGATGCTATCATACTCTTTATTCAAAAGGATATAATAAATAACAAAAACATAACGTGGGATCTTTTCACTATGAAAAATTTTCTGTCCAGGAGATTTTCTAGGGAAAGCATTTTATCTATTTAGTTAAAAATATCCATTATACTAGGAAGATTGACATTATCAATGATTTGGGTATTTGTGATGAAATTCTTCAATTCACATATCTGGGGGTTCCAATATGTTGGTGAAGTCCTAAAGCATGCTACTTTTCTGATATTATTAGCAATATCATAAGACAACTTGATATATGGAAGTGTAAAACACTATCAATTGATGGTCATATGTTCATGGATAAGTATATTATCATTTCCAATTTTGTTTATTATTTTATGGTGTATAAATGACATATTTCACTCATCGTGTGTATCAATTTTTCTATTATGAACTTCATTTGGAGTTGTAATATTTTTGAAAATAATTTAACTACAGTTTCATAGAACACACGTTGCATTCCATATGATGTAGGGCTGTAGGTATTAAGAATCATGGATCCTTTAGTGATTTTTTGGAGGACTCATTTATGTGGAGACTACTTAATAGTAATTTTGAGGCTGTTTGTTTTCATCGGGATAAATTCAAGAATAGACTCAAGAATGGGAATTTTAGTCACATTGAATCATCATTTTGGCCTGATTTTAAATCAATTCATGCTTAAATTGATTCACATTCTAGATGGCCGGTTTTGAAAGATTCATTTCTTCATTTCTAGAAATACAATTTGATTGGTGTCCCCCTTATAGATTTAATTTTGGATTAGGATATTAATTTGGATATGTATATTACTATTAATGATCATCTTGGTAGTATAGAGGGCCCCCAAATCACATCATTAACACTGTGAATAACTACTATTTCTATAACAGATCTTTTTTTGGTATGGGAACCTACTCCTAATTTTTTCTTTTCATTGATATTATATTATAGAAACTCCAAAAATTTCAATATGGATTCTCAATGGATGGGGATAATTCATGGGAACTTCATCAAGCCTTTTCAGTCCACCCATTGATGGAGATTTTCTCATAGGATGATTCCAACTGATTAATGTCTTCAATCATTTGGAATTTCCCTATGAACTTAATGTGTACATTATCATTAGCATAAAGATGGTTTTGATAATTTTATACTTTATTTTTTTGTTTCATCATCAATGTGGAACACATTATTAGATATCTTTGCAGTCAATATGCCTTGGGCGGTTTCTCTATGGGACTTTCTTCAGGTTTGGCACAACATTATGCTCTCTTCTAAGTTGTTGGATCTCTTTCAGGTCACTACAACGTAGTTCATTCAATTTATTTGGCATGATAGAAATAAATAGGTTCATGAACACTATTAATTCAAGTTCAGAGATGCTATATGTATAGTTTTTGTAGCTCTTAGAGATGAAAATACACCGAAGAAGTGGTTCATGGCATATCCATTCATGACTAGATTGGTGTTAAAGGAATCTTTTGGCCTCCACATGGAACCTTTGAGGTTTTATAAAAATACACTTCTACAGATTGGATAAAAATAAATTTTGACACAGCCTCAATAGTAAATCTGGGACCCTCTAGTAATGATCATATTATTAGGGATCATCGGGGGTAGTCATTTATTGCATTCATGGTTCCTGTGGTTTTTCCTCTTAAATTGAGTCAACGATGCTCAGAATCATCACGGTGGTGGAAAAGCCAAGAAATAAGGGTGGAACAATATCTCACATGATATTTACTATAAAATTATTGTTTATGCCATTAATATGGTCTTGATTCATTTATCATTGAATCTCACTAACTGATGGATCAATTTCATGGATTATCAATTTTCCATGGATCATATTATTACACATATCTACAAGGAATCCAATTCAGATGTGGATGGGATTGCAAAAAAAGGTGTTAATGGAATGAAAATTTTATAGAATGATCAGTTACATGATTATCTTCAACCTATTCTTCAGATAGATCAATGTAAATCTCCCATTTTTAGACTCATGTAAGACTTATTTTTTTTGATACATAAAAGAGTCTTTCTATTTTCAAAAAGGTATTCTCTTAAAATTAAATAAATCATGAACCAATTATCAATCCAATAGATATGAATAATATATAACATAATTTATTTCAAAATTACTCATCCATTTATTAACTCGTAATAAATATTAAATTAATCATATGGGTCATAAATCCCTTAGTCATGTGTTATTCAATAGTTATCCATGAAAATATATCATTTTATAGAACTATATTTCATATTAATAGATTCCATTTAATATATATTATAAAAACACTAAATAAAGACTACCTAAGAATAAACCATAGATGTTTCAAATAATCCTCAATAAATTTAGAATATACTAGACTATCATCGAAAAATATCACTTATTCATGAAAATATATAAGAGTTTTTTAATTTTAAATTAAATTATGATACCAACCTAAAAACCATTTTTATAACTATAAAAATATCATTTTCCATAATAATAGGAATATAGTAAATTTATTAAAGATTTAGGTATTCTCATTCTTCAGTTTAAAGACATAGTGGTTTATAGCTACATTCCATTCATTGATTCACTTTTTTTGATCATATTTTCACAATATATGAAAACAAAAGTGGTTATGATAATATTAAAAATATAAATATGAAAACATAAATATAAGTATATGTTTCCTTATGACCCCTTTATTTTTAATATATGATAATTTCATTTCATCCTATGACTATATTTATTCAAGACATTGTTATCCATGTATTTTCCCATTAAGATCCCTATACTAATTAGTTACCATCATAATCATATAAATTGTAATGGTTTGTGAAGAGAGTGTGTTTAAATAATGAATACCCATATAGAGTGATAAACTATGTACATAATTAAGTTATTTTTCATAATCATGGATATGATCACGTTTATTTCCCTCGGAATTCGGGGATGACCTCCTGGATGGGAGATTCAAACGTTCCGATCGGTTTCTAACGGGTTTGTTCGTAGAACCGGAAACATCCAATGATTCCATATCCATTTGGACCTACTTTCCAAAGGTGGGCGCTTATTATCTTGTGAAATGACGAGGCTTAGGAATTTTCATTGGTCGAGAGGATGGGAGGTCGGACTCATCACACCTTTTTGAGGGGAATTATTGTCTATTCCCGGACTCTCTTTATAGATTTAAGTTATGTTCGTGAATCCTTATTACATTACCAAGTATAAAATGAGCTTTTCCTTTAGTTTTGACAATCAATGATTAAATATTTAAGAAATTTATAGAATCTTTTATATGTATTCGAGGTTCTTCATTAATAGAGAATCATCTATATCTATTTAGAGATTCTTGGTCAATGGTAACCTTCAAAACATTTATATAAAAGTCTCTTGGTCATTATGATGACCAGGCTGGTTTTAAATCCACTCAGTGGGGCACTTGAAGTTTATTTTCATTCAGAAGGACTGTGAATTATTTCAGAATTGGGATCAAACCCATAGATGGGCTACCTACGTATCCTTTGTTTTGGAAAAGGAATCAAAACCCACGTAGTTCGAGTAAGGGATATGATGTTTTATGATTGATGGCTCAAAGAAGGATGTCATAATTACTTTTACACTCTAAGCTCACGTGAGTCATGCTCGGTGTGAGAAACAAGAGGTATTGGTAAAAAATAGACAATTGTGCCATGAAAGATGCAATCATAAGAAGTAATGTGGGGCTTATGTATGTATGACTGCCCATATGAATGAAGTTTAGGATTTACTTTAAGGAGAAAATCCAGGAACAGGGTCCATAAAGGTATATGTGCTTTATGGATATTTGAACACTCTAACTTGGGACTTATTCCTGAAAAGGAAACCCAAATTAGGAGAGGATTGATAATTGGGTTTTACTCCTGAGAAGGAATCCCAGATTAAATATAAATTAGGACTGGTTAAAGAGAAATTAAGGGACTTGGGGCTTACTCCTGAAAAGGAAGCCCAAGATTTATGACTGGGACTTATTCCTGAGAAGGAAGCCCAGGTTAAGGATTAAGGTTTGGGGCTTACTCCTGAGGAGGATGCCCATATTTGAGATTGGGGCTTATTCCTAAGAAGGATGCCCAAAATTAAGGGACTTGGGGCTTACTCCTAAGAAGGATGCCCAAAATTAAGGGACTTGGGGCTTACTCCTAAGAAGGATGCCCATTTTTGAGATTGGGGATTACTCCTAAGAAGGATGCCCATTTTTGAGATTGGGGCTTACTCCTAAGAAGGATGCCCATATTTGAGATTGGGGCTTACTCCTAAGAAGGATGCCCAAATTAGGAGACTGGGACTTACTCCTGAAAAGGAAGCCCATATTGGGAGACTGGGATTTACTCCTGAAAAGGAAGCCCAGGTTAAGGATTAAGGTTTGGGGCTTACTCTTGAGGAGGATTCCCAAGCATTTAAGGGACTTGGGGCTTACTCCTAAGAAGGATGCCCAAATTAGAGGACTTGGGGCTTACTCCTAAGAAGGATGCCCAAAATTAAGGGACTTGGGGCTTACTCCTAAGAAGGATGCCCAAAATTAAGGGACTTGGGGCTTACTCCTAAGAAGGATTCCCATAATTAAGGGACTTGGGGCTTACTCATAATAAGGATGCCCATATTAGAGGACTTGGGGATTACTCCTAAGAAGGATGGCCATTTTTGAGATTGGGGCTTACTCCTAAGAAGGATGCCCATATTTATGACTGGGACTTATTCCTGAAAAGGAGACCCAGGTTAAGGATTTCTCTCATCTTAAAGGATGAGGTTGAATGAATGAACTCTCCATATTTAGTGACAAAAAGATATTTAAATCACTAGGATTTGAGAGATATTTCGCTTAATTCCTTTCAGATAAGGAAGTCAAATCAAGAAATCATGCCATAAATGGCTTTGAAGAGTGTCTTGAAGACTGAATCTTGAAATGGAATGGTGTAATGGCTTAAGAGGGGTGAAATGGGCAAGAAAGGCACCCAAAAAGGAAGGGGCGCGCAAGTCTTGGAAGGCGCGCAAGTATCGCGAGGGCGCGCAAGTATTGGTCGTGCATGTGTACCTGCGCGACATATGGTGTACTTGCGCAATATTCAACCAGCATTGAAATACTTGAGCGAATCTTTATTAAAGCCTTTAGGATCCTCTTGAGATTCTTCCAGAAGAGGGACGCGCAAGTTCTATCGAAGAAAGAAGGCGACGCGCAAGTGTGGCCACTTCCCTTAAGGGCTGGCCACTCAGGCACGCAAGTGTTGATGAGTTTCAACACATAGGCCTTCCTCCATCTCTTTAAGTCTTCCGTTCTAGGTAAGAAATTACCTTAGAAGTGTTCCGGAAGCTTTGAGAAGAGACTTGGGCGTCGGGAGCTTCAATCCGAGTTTCTGGAAAAAAATCCTCTCGAATGGGGGGGGCCCACAGGGTCTATTTATAGGTAGGAGAAGACCCTGGGCGGTTATCGGGTGGTTATCACTTAGGTCGCGCAAGTCACTTGCGTGACCAAGGGCGTCGCGCAAGTGGACTTGTACGACAGTGATATAACTTGCGCGGTGTAGTTGCTGTTGATCCTTTGTTCACGCCTTTGTCGATTTTTGATATTTTCTTCAAAGGTTGAATCACTTTGAGCTCAGATATTCCCCTTTTCTGATTTTTAGATTATGTGACGAAAGGAGAATCAACAAAAGTCCCCCCTCAGAGTTGGATCTGGAGAGAAATGAGGATTTGACTCTGAGGAAATCGAATCCATCCAAAGGAAAAGGGGGCGCGCAAGTCTTCAGGGTACAGAGGGCGGCGCGCAAGTTCTCTCCGTGCAGGCCTTAAGCGCACTGGGTACGGCGCGCAGAGTCCCGTCCGCGTCTATAAATAGAGGGCCTCACTTCCGTACAAGCATCCGGATTTCCGGACTTCATACCTTCGTGCTCTCGCCGCGCAGGTCACCTTAGCCGCGCAGGTTGTTCTATTTTCCAGTGTTTTCCTTGATGTCGCGCTACTGAAAAGGAATTTGTACTTGCACGGTTTATACTTGCGCATCAAAAACTAGCGCGACACACGAATACTTGCGCGCCATTTTTTAGACTTGCGCGCCTTTATGCCTTAGCCATTTTTTCCGAATTCTTTCACAAATTTTATGAAAAATAAACCCATTTAAGAGTTTAATTTATTCAACTTTTGTGCAGATTCAATGGCTCCTAAGAGAATTAAAACATCTGATGAACTGGCTAGCAAGCGGATTGAAGACATGATGAACATCATTGGCCATGATTACTATGATATCTGCGACAACACTCTCCCAGATTTGGCTAAGTACTTATAGAAATATAATCTTAATTTCCCACAGAGCATCTACCTGCCTCTATATGGTCATGGTCACCTGCAAGGAGACAATGTTCCAGATACAAAGAACTATACACCTGAAATGAAGCTGCACTACTACTCCTTCATTTCGGTTATGCTGTGCATTAAGGGCAAAAACAATGGTGTGAAATTTCAAATTCTTCCTCCATGTCATTTCCTTGTAGATATGAAAATGGAAAACCCATGGGATGAAATGTTTTCCACTACCGATTGGTGGAGAGAATACAAACATGGTATTAGAGCAATATCTAAAAAGATTACTCTCTCCAAATGGCTCTTTACTTCCAATGCTCCATTCTCAAATCCATGTATCCATCTTCCAATCCTCTTGGACAGAAACAGAGTCACTGTTTGATCAGCAGAAAATTTTCTCAAACCGCACTCAAGAACATCCTTTTACAATTGTTCCAAGAAGAGATGGTATCACTACATCTCTTATTGTATCCAGTTGAATGAATGAATTCCAGGTGGTTACTGATGAAGCTCGGGATGCCGTAAATCAAATGAAGTGTTATGTTGAATGCCTCTTGTAATTCTTGAAAAAGATAAGAGACTCCAGTCTGTGGATGTCCTTCTAACTCTTGTGCATCAATGAAAAACACTTTCACTTTCACTTATTTGTACCTTAATTCTCTCACTACCTGCTTTAAATTTACTTAAGCCAATGGGCTTAGTAAGCATAGTTTTATTTTTACTAGGATTATTATAAATAACCCTACAAACTTTGAACCTTTTTAATTGCTCAATATTACCTAAATCATACAAAATGTATGTTCAGTGAGCTGGAACTTGACTTTTATTCAGAGTTCCTTTGTCTTTTGTGGGCAGTTTAATGTCATGCATGCCGGACATAAAGGTGCTAATGTTTAAGGTCGAAATAGCTTTGACTGAAATGGATTAGAATTGACACAATTCCTTGAAAATTCATCTGAAAACATGTTACCATACTCAAGTATGAGGGAAAATATGTAAACTATGGATTAAGAATATTTGAATCTGAGGAATGATATGAAAAAGAGCTAAAAGGCATTAGAAGAAGTAGTTTCCAAGAATGAAGTTACTATTATTTAACAAAACCCGTTAGGGGGTTGAAATATGCAGGGCCACCTACGGGCATTGGCTGCATGGTCAAATAAATAGCATCTTTCGGCTGACAAGTCTATTATGTGGACTGTTTATGTAAGGCCACCTATGGGCACGTGCTACATAGTCAGGCAAAAGAACTCCCAGAAATTTACTTTCCTAGTGCTAAAATCCAGTGAAAGTTTATGGAGATTCAAATTTCTCTAAAGTATAGAGTTTGTTGTATGGAAAGAGGTACTTGAATATGGAGAAGATATTTCCAGACAAGATTATCGAAGAAATGGATGAATATCACTCCCACGAAGGTCTGACCCAAACGTAGGGAGGAAGAATAAACCATATACTTGAATACTTTCAGATCATGAAAAAGGATATGGGACAAATATATTAAGGATGGCTATTTTTTTTTCGGATTCCTACATACTGTCGTTTAAGACAAATAAGGACAAAAGAGGCATTCTTCCCAAGAATGAAGTTATCATTATTTAACAAACCCGTTAGGGGGTTGAAATATGCAGGGCCACCTAAGGGCATTGGCTGCATGGTCAAATAAATAGCATCTTTCGGCTGACAAGTCTGTTATGTGGACTGTTTATGCAAGGCCACCTATAGGCACGTGCTGCATAGTCAAGCAAAATAATTCTCAGAAGTTTGACATTTTTGTGACTAGAAGTCATGAAAAGGGTTATGAAGATCTGAAAATATTTAAGGTTAGGATTATAACACATAAAGATGGGTATTGTCCAATGTATATAGAGATACATAGGTCAATGATAACCATAATCATGTTGTGGATGGGTCCTGAATTGAAATTTTGGACTTCACTACGTATCTCATAAGAATGAGAATCAAGCCATACATAGTTCTTAAAATGCAGTTTAACGTCATACAGGACGAAAGTATGAGAGATATTAGTTTAGGGTCATAGAATTCGGACCATAATAATGAATACACAGTGTGTGTTTTCATGAGGACTTTTCAGCCAAGGGACTGAAAGTGAAATTTGGGGTTAGGCCCAAAAGACTTGGGACTGGATTCGAGGGACACTCGAATGTTCCTACATATCCCATAAGGATGGGAATCAAGTCCACGTAGTTCTAGAACTACCCTTTGTACAAATTTGGTTCGTACGGGTGAAAGGGGACTTTAGTGCAATGATGGTTTAACCTGAGATAAAAAGTTTAGGTATTACCATGTATGCACATAGTCTTTTGAAATGAAACATGATTGAAAAATCAATTTCAATAATGGTTCCCTCTCAAATGAAGAAATCAAAGAGTATTGTAGTTTATTGTCGTACCAGACAAAAGTGTTGCATAGTTTAACGTCATATAACAAGGACAAAAGTGAATCAATGTAAAGATATTGATTCTAGGGGCGGTTTCACGAATCAACATCATATGAGATGGTGGTGAACTGATGTGAATAGATTGTTTTTGGGCTTGAACCCTGGGAGGTTGCCTACATACCCAGCCTGGAGGGAAAGGATCAAAGTCCGTGTAGTTCAATTAAAGAATGAATTAATGATCAAGTTGTTCTTGGGGACAACGATCTAAATAAAATAAAAAAAGTTGTTGAGACTTATACATGGTTAGAGGCCCATAGAGAGTGTTACGGTTGAGGTTTTCTCTAAGCTCACATGAGTCATACTCGTTGTGAGAAACAAGAGGTAACAACAACCATAAAAATGCATAGTTTAATGTCATGTAGGACATATAAAGGGACTATGCAGTTTAAAGTCTTGCAGTTAGGACTATTGGTGATGCGCAGTTTAGTGTCATGTAGCAGGTACAAAATATAGTTTAATGTCATGTAGGACATATTATGAATTTTCTGTACAGTTTAGCGTCATGTAGTTAGGACGATGGGAACAATAGAGTTTAACGTCATGTTGGACGAAAGGGGGGAACTGTGTAGTTTAATGTCATGCAGTGAGGACAAACGAGTGCACCATTTTAACGTCATGTTGGACGCATTGGGGATTTTTTTCACAGTTTAATGTCATGTTGGACGAAAGTGCGAATAGTTTAAGGTCATATGCATGGATCGTGGATGGTGCAGTTTAATGTCATGCTGGACCTTTGATGATTATATAGTTTAACGTCTTTCTAGACGTAAGGGACTTTTATATAGTTTAGCGTCATGTAGTTAGGACATCACGGTTTAACGTCTTGCTGGACGTAAGGGACTTGCAAATAGTTTATGGTCATATGCATGGACCAGGTATGATGCAGTTTAAGGTCATGCTAGACAGTTTAGGGAACCTTTTCACAGTTTAACATCGTGTGGGACTAAGTTGCAGTTTAAGGTCATACTGGACCATTGCTATATAGTTTAACGTCATATAGCAAGGATGAACTGGTGCCGCATAGTTTAGTGTCATGTCGCGGGGACATAAGGGCAACACAGTTTAACATCACGTTGGACGTATGTGCAAATAGTTTAGGGTCATATGCTTAGACCGTTGCTGTATAGTTTAACGTCATATAGCAAGGACGAACTAGTGCCGCACAGTTTAGTGTCATGTTGCGGGGACATCTTGTGGATAGGTTAAGGTCATACTGGACCAAGGAAGAGTTTAAGGTCATACTGGACCATTTCTATATAGTTTAACGTCATATAGCAAGGACGAACTGGTGCCGCATAGTTTAGTGTCATGTTGCGGGGACATCTGAGGGACTATGCAGTTTAAAGTCTTGCAGTTAGGACTATTGGTGCTGCGCAGTTTAGTGTCATGTAGCAGGGAAAAAATACGAATACTTTGTATTTTATACAAAATATTTTCTTCAAAAATCTGGCATTAGTTGGAGTAGTAATGAGTTCTCCATCCATCGAGATCAAATAGAACCAAAGATTAACTCTTCGTCTGATAAAGAATCTGCCTGATTCGCCTGTTTAGGCTGTGCCGTTTGGTGGGGCGGTGCCCATGGTTTTGAAGTAGATGGCATCAAGTCTGCCAGAGTCAAAGACAATTTAGGCTTTGACACATACTTATCTTCTTTTGATTCTTTCTTCTTCTTTGAATCAAACTGTTTCTTTGAGGACTTTCCCTCTGACGAAGAGGGTTTTACCGCAATATTCATGGAAGAAGACACAATTGGTTTCTTTAATTGTGTTCTCAAAATGGCATGAGTCCGATTGATTGTCTTTCTGACCATCCAATCATCATACATCTATGCATTTCTGCTTTTGACTTCTTGCCATTCACCTTCCTCCTCTGGAACTGTAGTAGTAACACATGCTACCTGAGTCAAAGAACCTTTCAACTTGACTTGTCCCAAGTCGACCATCTTTTGCAGGATGTCTTTGAAGACAAAACACTCCTAGATGGGATGCCCTAACATTTGATGAAAGGGACAATAATTGGGACGGTCTTCATCTCCTTCCTTGTTTGGCCTCTTGGGCACTGGTAATTGAACCAAATTATTTTCCAGAGCTGAAATGAAGTAACCAGGAACTTGCTCATTTCGGAAGGAGTATGTTTTACTCTTCAAATCCTCAAATTGTTTTTGTCGTTGATCTCTTTGATCATTTTGACGAAACGGCCTTTGTTGTTGGCGTTCAGGAGGTGGAGCCCTTCAAGAAGATGAAGGTTTTGAAGTAGAAATAGGTACAGGTGCTTGTTTAAGCATAACTGTAGCAGTTTTTGCTTTACCCATTCTCCTTCCTGGGGCTGATGGAATTACACGAGATTTAACCTTAGCCTATATAAGGGAATCTTTAATCTGCTGAGCGATTGAAGTAAGGTCTCAAAACCCTCCTGTGTATTTCACAGGGATCAATGACGTGCGTAATTCATCACACAAATTTTCCACACAGATTGGCAACAGCTCTTCCTGAGGGAGTGCTAAACTCAGGGAATACGTTAATCCCTTCCAGTGAGCAATGAAATCAGAGACTCTTTCATTATCCCTTTTCTTGCAGTTTGTAAGATCGAAAACTGTCATTTTTGGCAAAGTTGAGCTGAACTGAAGAAGGAATTTTTGGCGAAGATCCTCCCATCCGATGATTGACCGGGATTGCAATCTTGTATACCAGACAAAATATGGTCCTTGCAAGGTTTGCACGAAGCATTTGAGTTTCACTGCTTCTTGCTGCTTTGGAGTTCCCATCATAGGATCACAACAAGACACATAATGCGTCAAATTTTGTTCAGGGTCGCCTGATCCATTGAAAGTAGGGAAAACAGGGTTTCCAAAACTAGATGGAGGAGAAATTGAATCTACCCATTCAGGGTAAACTTTCTTTTCTGGTTGAACTTGCACCCGTTTCCCTTCCATAGTTTCTAACCGAGCTGTTAATGACTCAATAGTAGTTATTAACTTTTGAGAAACATCCGGTTGAATCTGGTCTTGAGTAGGTGCAATGAATGGAGCTTGGATAGATGTGGTGATTGGTGCTGCAACCGATGGTAGCACTGCCAACCGTTGTTGTGTTTGACCCGTAGGATTAGACCTATGAGGGTGTACTGATAAAGGAGGATATTCCTGATCCATCTCAGTAACTGCAACAAATTCCTTTGGCTATCAGACTTCAGCATTCTTAAGAAGAAGACTACTCTGAAGTAGTTCTGCATTCAACCTTCTCAATTCTTTCATTTCTTCCTCTTGTTGTGCAAATCTTTTCTCTAATGAGAGCGATTGACCTTCTCCAGAGGAAGGATATGTAACCTGATTCTTTCCCCTCCCTTTGTGGGATACTTTTTGGAGAGAGGGAAGTGGATTACCTAGGTTCTGAGTAATCCTTTGACTTCGTGTACGCACACCTTCTTTATTTGTATCAGTGCGTACATTTTCTTGAGCAGGACGCTCTTCATCTGAGTCCCCTGAGTGAGTCTCCTCTGGTGGATTAGCAACAACGACATTGATGAAATTGATTGATGCATAATGCATCGCATCCCTTCTATCAACATTTCTGTGATATTGTCTTCTTTCATATCTTTGATGAGAAATTTCCTTTTGTTGATTCAATCCTTTAGGAACTTCTTGACGAGCTATAATTTGGAGGGAATCTCCTGATAATTTGGCTCTTCGTTCCTATTGGGGCTTCTTCCCTAATCGAGAAAAGACCGACATTATCTGAGAAGGGGAATGATGATTTGAAAGAGTCTCCAGTCTCATGAACTGGGGATGTTCCTGTTGATTCCGCTCAACTCCTCGAATCCCATTTGTTGACTCTGAGGGTTGGGTTAAAGGAGTCCCCAGTCTAACAAGCTGGGGTGGCTCTTGACATGCTATGTCTGAGATCTTCTTAAAATATCTCTTGATCTTGCGAATCTTAGTTCAGAAATTAGCTGGATGCATTAACCTGTATCCACTTTTATCACCTGGTTCAACAGACCGTTGGATGATTTCCGAGACTTCTGTCATTTGATGATTTGTTTGCTCCATACGAGAGGCTTGTGCAATATTCTCACCTGCTTGATGTAGGAGCAATTCAAAAACTTGTTCTCTATATGCTTGATTTTGAGAGGAACTAGTTAAAGCCTGTTCTTGAGCAAGCTTTTTATTATTAACAAAGCCCATTGACTGTGGCCGGCCATGGGCAATAACATTTCATGAGACCATTTTCGGCGAGCTTTGCTGACTGGAAAGCACTGTGAAATGTAGTGCTCCGTGAACACCCCATCCTCTGATATGAACACCAGATGGAGCATTTGCAATTAATTGACGCAATTTTCTTAGTGCGCCAAGGCATGAACGTTGAAGGGTTCTCTGTTGCTTTTCAGCCTTCGGATACCGAGAGACTGATAGAGATGCCAAATCAATCTGACGTTGTAGCCCTTCTATTATCTTAAGATGATTTTCATATTCATCATAAAATAATACCTTCTTCTTCAATTGACAAAGAGTTTTCCATATGTTGAGACGAATATCATGGACTCCATCTTCCGTCAACATCTTTGGAATGTCATACTGGGAGTCAGCCAAAGGCCAAAACATGACTGGTACCTCACTTTTCGCCAGTTTTTTCCTCATGTTCAGCATTTCCTCTTTATCATTAAATGAAGATTCTTCTACCTGTTTTGACCAGATTTGGTGTTTCCTTGTTGCTTCATCAGATTCAACAAGATTGGTAGAGAGATCATTGATCAAACTAGAAGATGCATGACTTAGGGGTGGTTCGGAGAATGACCTACACCCTGGGCTATCTTCTGATTGAGAAAGTATTTCACTTGCTAGTGATAAAGCATCAGACATGACTGGTTTCGCATTTGCAAGTGCCTCAAGATAAGAGGGCTTTCTCGGCACTACATTGTCCACTGGAGTATTTTCCAGGAAATGTGAATCACTACTGCGGAGAGGAATTTCGCAGCGAAATTCATCATCATGGGGAGGACCACCATAATGGGTTACAAAAAAAGATGAGATCTCTTACTCCTTGGTCTTCTGACCACACAGAGGGTTCCTGTGGCTCTAATCTGAAGAAGAAACTTCAAGATTGACCGAATTTTCATGAAGCAAGCCTTCATGAGGAAGTGTCTGTTGAATACCTTCAGAATTAATGTTCCCGTTATTGGGAACTGAGGGAGTAGAATCTTGAATTCCGACAGATAAATGTCTGAGGGCTTTAAGAACTCCAGCATCGAGCAAGGCTTGGTTACAGATTGGCCTTTGATCTCCTGACTGTGCTGGGCGGATATTTTTCTTAGATGCCTTCTTACTCGCTTTAGAAACCACTTGATGATGAAAGTGATTGCTCTGAGAAGGTGTATGTGCCTGATCAGGAAAGATGGTCAGGTTAGGCTGACGATCTCCACTCAAATCAGGTGTATGTGCCTGACTTGGTTATCCGTATGATATGGGGGAGTATGCCCCATAACCCTCTTGGACTGGAACATATGTGTGTGTCTGTTCCGGAGTGAATCGTTGATGTGTCACTCCATTGCTAGGGATAGATTTATGTGTCTTTCCCTGAGATGATGCTGAAGCTGTTATGATATCCTGACAAGCATCCAGAATATGAGCAGGAATTTGCTTCAGCTCTTTCACCATTGACAAAATATGCTTGGTGACTTCAGCCGCCAGAACGGGAATATACGTCCATTCCGGGTTTGGAGTAGGTGTATGTGCCTGCTCTTGTCTTCCTTTTCTTGTCAGTGAATCCTGACAGTAATCAAGTGTGGAGGCAGAGAGTTGAGTCCGCCTCCTGTTTGTCGTCGGAGCTTTCCGACTGACTTCTCCGTGCGCTACCAAGCGAGACTGTTGGTAGGCTTGATTAGTACTAGCAGGTGTATGTGCCTGCTAATTACACTTCGCCAAAGGTGGTTGACGAGATCCATCATATGTAGTCAGACGAGCCTACTGACTAACTGGTGATGTATAAGCAGGTGTATGTTCCTGCCTATAGTACTCCGCCGGAATTGCCTGGCGGGATTGGCTTGATGCTGCCAGACGAGTCTGCTGGACAGCGGAATTAAAACGGACAGGTGTGTGTGCCTGCTCGTTGTTCGCCACCAAGTTAGGTTGGTGGACTTCTCCGGAGATGGCAGGGATGAAAAACTTCCCATTGTTAACCGGATTCCGTCTCTGGTGGTTCGTCTTGCCTGCTCGGATTCGAGGAACCTGAGCTGAATGCCTAGAGTCGGTACCCTCATCATGTTGAGGGCGCACTGCCACATGATTCTGGCGGCGATTGTTGATGGGATCCCTCGGGAAGGACTCCTGTCTTTTTAAATTAAGGCCCCGAGGGACCTGCTCATTCACTTCCTCGAAGTAAGGGAGTGAATGGAAATTGCATTCCGGGGATAACGACCGGAAACGGTTGGAGACAGTAGTTAGCACCGCCTGCCTCTTGATCACTGGTCATCGTTGTCCGGACGACCTGTGTGAGTTGTTCACTTGGAGGGCCTGTCGGGCAGCCTCCAGAGTTGGGATGGTACCGTGTTGAAGGTACTCCTTAACCAGCGCATTTGATACCCAATGTTAAAGACGCTGAGTAGGTGATGTCATCCTCAGAGCGGATGACGATCCAGTAGGAATAGAAGCAGTGGTATTTGCAGCAGCAGTATTCAAAGATGTGAATTTGAGAGCAGCCATTATGGAAATACAGAAAATCTTGGAAAAGAGTGCCTGTTTGATATAACAGACGTAATCAAGATAAAACAAAATTCAGCCACTTCATCCTTTGGATGATCACACATGTCAATGATTGTTTTTGTTATCCCTCTTAAAAATAGGAGCTTAACAAATAGGTAAAACATCATTTTTTACTTGGTTAAGGATTCACGTCGGGTTCACCATTTTTTTCCCTCGGAATTCGGGGATGACCTCCTCTATGGGAGATTCAAACGTTCCAATCGGTTTCTAACGGGTTTGTTCGTAGAACCGGAAACATCGAATGATTCCATATCCATTTGGACCTACTTTCCAAAGGTGGGCGCTTATTATCTTGTGAACTGACGAGGCTTAAGAATTTTCATTGGTCGAGAGGATGGGAGGTCGGACTCATCACACCTTTTTGAGGGGAATTATTGTCTATTCTGGGACTCTCTTTA
Organism: Viscum album; assembly: GCA_963277665.1. Taxonomy (NCBI): domain Eukaryota; kingdom Viridiplantae; phylum Streptophyta; class Magnoliopsida; order Santalales; family Viscaceae; genus Viscum; species Viscum album. The sequence continues at coordinate 814,397,745 of OY728167.1, read as the reverse complement.
TATATTTAAGTTATGTTCGTGAATCCTTATTACATTACCAAGTATAAAAATGAGATTTTCCTTTATTTTGGACAATCAATGATTAAATATGTAAGAAATTTAGAGAATCTTTTATATGTATTCGAGGTTCTTCATTAATAGAGAATCATCTATATCTATTTAGAGATTCTTGGTCAATGGTAACCTTCAAAACATTTATATAAAAGTCTCTTCGTCATTATGATGACCAGGCTGGTTTTAAAGCCACTCAGTGGGGCACTTGAAGTTTATTGTCATTCAGAAGGACAATGAATTATTTCAGAATTGGGATCGAACCCATAGATGGGCTACCTACGTATCCTTTGTTTTGGAAAAGGAATCAAAACCCACGTAGTTCGAGTAAGGGATATGATGTTTTATGATTGATGGCTCAAAGAAGGATGTCATAATTACTTTTACACTCTAAGCTCACGTGAGTCATGCTCGGTGTTAGAAACAAGAGGTATTGGTAAAAAATAGACAATTGTGCCATGAAAGATGCAATCATAAGAAGTAATGTGGGGATTATGTATGTATGACTGCCCAGATGAATGAAGTTTAGGATTTACTTTAAGGAGAAAATCCAGGAACAGGGTCCATAAAGGTATATGTGCTTTATGGAGATTTGAACACTCTAACTTGGGACTTATTCCTGAAAAGGAAACGAAAATTAGGAGAGGATTGATAATTGGGTTTTAATCCTGAGAAGGAATCCCAGATTAAATGTAAATTAGGACTGGTTAAAGAGAAATTAAGGGACTTAGGGCTTACTCCTGAAAAGGAAGCCCAAGATTTATGACTGAGAATTATTTCTGAAAAGGAAGCCCAGGTTAAGGATTAAGGTTTGGGGCTTACTCCTGAGGAGGATGCCCATATTTGAGATTGGGGCTTATTCCTAAGAAGGATTCCCAAAATTAAGGGACTTGGGGCTTACTCCTAAGAAGGATGCCCAAAATTAAGGGACTTGGGGCTTACTCCTAAGAAGGATGCCCATTTTTGAGATTGGGGCTTACTCCTAAGAAGGATGCCCATTTTTGAGATTGGGGCTTACTCATAAGAAGGATTCCCATATTTGAGATTGGGGCTTACTCCTAAGAAGGATTCCCAAATTAAGAGACTGGGACTTACTCCTGAAAATGAAGCCCATATTGGGAGACTGGGATTTACTCATGAAAAGGAAGCCCGGGTTAAGGATTAAGGTTTGGGGCTTACTCTTGATGAGGATGCCCAAACATTTAAGGGACATGGGGCTTACTCCTAAGAAGGATTCCTAAATTAGATGACTTGGGGCTTACTCCTAAGAAGGGTGCCCAAAATTAAGGGACTTGGGGCTTACTCCTAAGAAGGATGCCCAAAATTAAGGGACTTGGGGCTTACTCCTAAGAAGGATGCCCATAATTAAGGGAATTGGGGCTTACTCCTAAGAAGGATTCCAATATTAGAGGACTTGGGGCTTACTCCTAATAAGGATGCCCATTTTTGAGATTGGGGCTTACTCCTAAAAAGGATGCCCAAATTTATGACTGGGACTTATTCCTGAAAAGGAGACCCAGGTTAAGGATTTCTCTCATCTTAAAGGACGAGGTTGAATGAATGAACTCTCCATATTTAGTGACAAAAAGATATTTAAATCACTAGGCTTTGAGAGATATTTCACTGAATTCCTTTCAGATAAGGAAGTCAAATCAAGAAATCATGCCATAAATGGCTTTGAAGAGTGTCTTGAAGACTGAATCTTGAAAAGGAAAGGTGTAATGGCTTAAGAGGGGTGAAATGGGCAAGAAAGGCACCCAAAAAGGAAGGGGCACACAAGTTTTGGAAGGCGCTCAAGTATCGCGGGGGCGCGCAAGTATTGGTCACGCAGGTGTACCTGTGCGGCATATGGTGTACTTGCGCGATATTCAACCAGCATTGAAATACTTGAGCGACTCTTTATTAAATCCTTTAGGATCCTCTTGAGATTCTTCCAGAAGAGGTATGCGCAAGTTCTATCGAAGAAAGAAGGCGGCGCGCAAGTGTGGCCACTTCCCTTAAGGGCTGGCCACTCAGGCGCGCAAGTGTTGATGAGTTTCAACACTTAGTCCTTCCTCTCTCTCTTTAGATCTTCCGTTCTAGGTAAGAAATTACCTTAGAAGTGTTCCGGAAGCTTTGAGAAGAGACTTGGGCGTCGAGAGCTTCAATACGAGTTTCTGGAAAAAAATCCTCTCGAATGGGGGCCCCACAGGGTCTATTTATAGGCAGGAGAAGACCCTGGGCGGTTACCGGGCGGTTATCACTTAGGTCGCGCAAGTCACTTGCGCGACCAAGGGCGTCGCGCAAGTGGACTTGCGCGACCGTGATATAACTTGCACGGTGCAGTTGCTGTTGATCCTTTGTTCATGCCTTTGTCAATTTTTGATATTTTCTTCAAAGGTTGAATCACTTTGAGCCCAGATATTCCCCTTTTCCGATTTTTAGATTCTGTGACGAAAGGAGCATCAACAACGTTAATATGCAATCATCCTTTATTAGTGATATTAAGAAAAATTATATATATTATATATAATTTATAGACTTTTAGTATCAATATAAATATTTAATTTATAGGAATACTAAATTTTCAATATATTAACAAAACATATGGTTAATATCTTATACTTAGAATTATCCCTTAATTTTCCCCTAATTGGTTTTACTAAAGTTATATTGTCGTGAAAAAATAACTATACTAATATACCTAAATAACTAAACACTCCATTGACACCAATTGAGGACCCCAGACCTACACTCCAGTGTCCAGTGATAAAAATAAATACTTTAAAAAAATAATATTTATACCAAGGGATAATGTCCATTTTATAAATTCATATATTCTATATTAGTATTGTATATCTCAATAATCTCACAGAACATAGAAAACCCTTTAGATTAGTTTATTTGAGGACCACTTACATAGGAAACTTATTATAAAAATCATGTGAAATTCTATCAATTATCATACTATACTTGCTCCCTTCAAGGGTTTGAGAGGGGAGATCTCACTCAGAGCTAACTCCGATGACCTAGTGTTTATGGAAGTCGCACTGACCCCTCCTACCTTCGTAGGGGAGGTTCCTTAGTCTCTACTCAATGGTTCTCAAACTCTTCCCTTATCCCATGTCTCAAACCCTGAATACACCACTTCATTCCCTCTAATCTCTCTCATCATGAAGGATTCCGATCAATTTGATGTATCCCCACAACTATCAATTTCGACTATTAAATTCACTGAATCTTACACTATTATTCATCTTAAGTTGATTGAAAGATTAAATAAATGTCAACCATCGGTGTACTCCTTCGACTAATTTATATTTGGATCTTGGGGTTCAAAGGACCAGACAACCATCAGATTCCTCGACTCAAAACATATCATGCTTAGGCTCGCCTTAGAAGAATATATATTTCTATCCAAGTCAATTTCACCTAGGAATTATAATGAATATTAGTTGAATCTATTCATGTTTTCATATGATTTTCATTTGATTCATGTCCTGCCAACCATCGTGATTATTGTATGTTTCCTACACCTACAAATTAATTTTCAAAATCCAACTATTCAATTCATGTTAGAAAACCTAGTAGGGAGATACCTATGTTCGGATAGTCATACTAGGGAAATTTATCATCCCATTTCACCAAGGACTTTTGTGGAGATTTATGATTCAAACCCACCTATTGAATCCATTTTGGTGGCCAATGGTTAGGAGTTTAGGCATTATCAATCGGTTGTATTTGAATCTTGGTATGATTTCTATCCTATGTGCAAGAATATGGGGAATCAACAAGGGGTTTTTAGGCATGGTAAGTCGATTCATAAGGATTTCAGATTGAGTGTGAACAAATTGGAGAAATTCCCTATTATGAATAATTTTTTTAGTGATAGATTCATGAATTTATAATGCAATAGACCCTCTGAGAATGGGGATTTAGCTGGTTCATATCAGATCAACCAGGATGCTAGAATTTTCAATTCTAGCAAAGTAACCATAGAAAGGCTGAAGAAAACACTACCTCTGCCTCATGATCTGAAATAAAAATATGTCTTTAGTATAATATTATGTGAACTCAATGGATTTAATTTTCTAGAAGTAATGATGTCTCAAGGAACAACATCTATCTTGGGCGGTTTCATTATAGTTATGATTGATCATCCTATAGGAGAAATTAATTCTAAGACAGAAATGGCTTCTCCTATAAGTGAAAGGGATGCTTAAATGAATGTGGAATCACCTGATAATCATAATGAATGTGAATTTTCGTGTGTGGTTACAGAAGACACAAACATGCAACCTCAGTTCATGGGGTCTAGATTCATACTACCAAAAGAATCTAATGCAACATAACTAGAGCCAAGGGATAGTGATTTTAGCTATGGTTCACTAAATAATAATCTCTGAGAGGAGATTAAAAAAATTTATACTTCCAAAAAAATTTATAAAAATTGCGAAAATATAACTAAGGAATAAAGAGTGATGGAAAACACCCCCTTAAGACTTTCAGTAGTGGTAATGAATCATTCCATGATATTATTTCACATGGTAAAAAGAAATTGATTGGCAATGAGGTTTTTATCTGTTCTCCCCTAAAGAAAAGGCTAAATAAAGACTAATCAAACTTTCCAAGGACTATCACTACTAGTTCATCCTCCAAGGTTTCATTTAGGGTCAGTTATGATATCCTCAAAATCATTAATCAAGTTAACTCTCAATATAAATTGGAAACTATTGATGATTATGGTCATGATGATGATGTGTCTTATTATGATATGTAATTTTTATTATTTTGGATGTAGGAATTTAATGTTTTCCCCATATGGTATCTTTGTTTAATCTATTTATCTTCTTAATAAATATCCAGAAGCAAAGCTTATAACCAAGATTTCGTGGTATACTTACTTCAATGGTCCCCAAAGGTTACACTAATATTCATAACATGGGGAATGAAATCATAATAATGTTGTGAGCATAGAAACTCATTATGTGTTAATATTGGTGAAAAAATCAAATATATTACAAGAGAATTAGATGAGTATATGAGTATAATTTGGACATATAAGAATGTTATACACGTTAAAGTATAGATCCTATATCACATAAGAAGGAATGGAATAACAAAATAACATTATGATGAAATTATCACATATAAATAAAAAAGGTGTACTTGATAATTCGAAATCATTTGAACGGATACATGATCCATTATAGTGTAATATCACTATAACTTTGAAATGTGGAACATGAATACATATAGGTAACATTACATTAATTATACATACAATATTTTCCATAACATTCATTCTAATAAAATGTATTTGTGAACTCTTATCTCATGAAAGAAAAACATTTATCTAATGAATTAGAGGGTGTTATAGGAAATAATCCATTATTTATTCATATATGTATATGTTTGTGTGTGTGTGAATATGGAAATAAATAATTCAATATATCATAATGAACAATCATAATGATAATGGTTTTCACATCCTTTTCAAAAGGAATTATATAATGAAATAATTTATAATTCCATCAACATTCATAAAATAAAAAACCATGGAAAATAAATCAATAATGAAAGATATTGAATAACTATGAATGTAAATTACCTCTATTAAATTATATGTTATTTACATTATAGATTAAAAGGGTATATAGTTATTTCAATAATTTACACAATTAATCAATGAATAGAATCAAGGTGAACATCCAATAGTCAATGAAATGGGAGATAGGGTATACACAATAAAATGGAATTTGAAGAAAAGTTATGTCTAATAAAAGTGGAAGGTTAGGTAAAAAATACGGTGATGGAGCATTAATTAAATTTAATTAAATAATATATAAGTTATTTAGATTAACATGGTGGAAGGTAAAATTTGAATACACTCCACTATAAATCATGTAATCTTCCAAAAATTAAACGATGTAGAAATAAACAAGCATTTTAACAGTTTTATAAAAATTACTATTTAAATAATGAGTACCCTTTATATTTTGAATAAATTTTAAACGAAAATTTTCATAAAACTAGGTGAAAATATTATTCTTACAGACACCAATAAAATTTATATGAAATGATTCATATAAATTTCAAAGGTGATAGAATATTTCTATACTCATAAAATGTTAAGAGGAGATGTTTTTCCCCATTGGGTGAAAATAAACTATAGAGAAAAAGTTAACCTGTTATTTAAACTTTTTAATGATGTTAATGTAGTATAAAAAAATTAATCATTTATTGAGGAATATTTAAGGACATTTAAGTAATCATCCAATGAATATATTCATTAAAAATGGGGTTTCTGTCCATATAAAAAATTATGGATTAGTTTCCTTATAATGGGTAAATAATTATCCATTATAGGAAATAAAATATAGTGGATATAAGTGTAAGGCCCCAGCCTAAAAAATTTCCAAATCATAAATTATGTTAATAATTCACATTTATAATTTTTTTAGGTTTATAGCTTTAGATAATTAGGTCATAACTTATACATTACAACTTTAATATTACATGTAGACACTTCTACATTGTATCCCTTTATTTCATAAAATAAAAACTCTTAAAAAAGAAACATGTTTAGTTCCATGTTTTAAATAACATGAATTTTCCTTGATCCCATCCTTGACCCTATTCAACTTTAAGTCCTGTGAAAAACATATCAAAAACTTTGGATGAGCAAAAAAAGCTCAGAAAGGGTTCTAAAATAAGGAAAGAAAAAATTAGTTCATTAATACATAAAAATTAATGAAATCATATTTTTATCTCATAAAACATAAGGTTGACAACATAATTCATGAAATCATATGATTTATGAATAACACACAGAAAATAATAAATCATAAAGGTAACTTGTGGCATCCATAACATACTTCTGTTGTAGCTTTCACAGATACGTAAGGAGTTACGTTTGGAATATCCATCATGGTATTTTCCCTAAATATCTTAGGAGAAAAATTAACATTAACCTCTGTCACATTACCCAATGAATTGGAGAGTTATCTCATGCTCACCTTCCCCAAAGAAACATCGGTATATGTAAAAAATTCCCAAGAACCATAACATAATATTAACACATAACACAAGCATAAAGGAAAGATAACATTTCCACATTGCATTCACAATATATCAGTTCAATATATTGACATAATAAATCCATTTTAAAAACCATTTTCAATACCAAAATATGTAAAAAGGGTATATGGTATTTATTTTCCTTTTAAAAAAATTACTGCTTGTTAAAGAAGGCAAATATCAAATAATGATCACTGTGGCAGAAAGGTTATTGTCACTACATACACTAAAAAGAAACATTCCCTTTGTTATTTAGTTAAACACCTCATAGAGAATAGATTACCTTTGAATGAAATTAAAAGTCAAAGGGGTTTATACATCATATAAGGGAAAGTCGTATATAAATCAAAGTATGCCTCAATGAATGGATATTGAGACGAAGTCCCTTACAAATATCATTTGGTATACAAAATGAGTAGAATATGTGTATTCACTATAGGTAAACATAAGTAATATATAAATACAATATAGGATATCAAAAGTTATTTATCATATAATCATAGCACAATGTAATCAAGAAGTATAAGTTTAACCCAAAGAATAGAAATTGGGTTTAGAAGTTCCCTTACCTCGAGTCCGAATTGTATCATTTGTTCCTTGTTCTTCTTGAATAATAAACTTAAGTTAATTTATACTATCTTAATAACATTTTTCAAGTTTATTATTCATTTTATATCACTTATTATCTTTCTATAAGAATTAGTTAATTATTTGAGTTCATATCAAATATTTTTTTGATGTTTGGAATTTGAGTAAAAAATGAACTTGTTATAATTACAAATTGTCCATGTGTTCAAAATTCAATTATCTCTAGAATGATATTCATGATTTGGATATCATATATATCATATATATCATATATATCTAGTATATATGTATTTATAGTAGTCCATATCATTTGGATATATGAAAATTAAATGCACCGTTCATGGAGATGGTAAGCCATACGTACGCATGAACGCTACTTTCATTTCCTTTTTTTCAATTTTTTAAAGGAATGAAAACAAACTGATAAATAGGTATATTATAATTTCAGTATAATATAATATATAAGTTCATTAACTCAATACTTTATATATTACATGTATGGCATGAATGAGTCATATCATTTGGAGGGGGCGGTAGTCCGCACTTCCTCATATGAAATTATCGTAGTTACCCATTATGGAAACCATAAATGTGTGATATAAATGAAAAATACAGAATCATATAGAAAATATAAATATATATCATGTATAAAAACAGTTCCATCATAATGGCCACCATGAGAGGTGGTATGATATAATTGAACCATCATCATTTTGTGAGGAAGTAGTTCACCGTCCAGAGAAACAGTATGTTCTAAATCCATTAAATGGAGGTGTGTGTAAGTGTAGTTAGAATCCTTCTCATAAAAAAAAATTAGTATATTGGGGATGCAATTTTTGTTATGTAAAAAAATAATAAGAATATTATAGGGAGTGGATAAGCAAAATAAATGAAAAGAACTTGAGAGAAGATGTTACCTTTAAATCGGGTAATGTAATACCCCACCCCTACCTCATTGACTTGAGGAGGCGGTGAGGGATACTTGGCCTTAAGCGACGTTCCCAAGACTCCAAAGTCTAGAAATAAATTCCGAGGGCTTCAATATCAAGTTGGGGAATGATTTTCCCTTAATAAAAAACCAACCAAACCATCCAATAAAAACCACTATATGATGCATGTCAAATAAATTACCCAACCATGCATTCCCAAAAGACAACCAAGTTGTTCCAAAACACCACTCAAAACCAATACAACCATACATGTCCTCACAACATCAGAGTACACTACAGAAACTAAACAAACAAACACCATAATCCATGACACCACCACAGCTCCACACCAAGCTCCAAGCTGCAAGCTCCACCAAGGGATCACAATGCTTCACTAAAGGAGGGTGATGCCTTACCTTTTCCAACGTCATGGTACACAGCATCTGCAAAGACACCAACGTGCCAAAGTAGGGGGTGTTTACTAAAATTCAATAGGATTTCCCCAAATGACTTCCCTACACACGCCACTAGGATAAAACCATTAGTGAATTTATATAAAACAGTTTATATAAATTAAATCACAAGTGAAACCATTTTCACAAGGCAACATGCCCTTACCAAACCATCACACCCAAACCATGCAACCAAGGGAAATCGAAAAAAACATGCCACAAACCATATCATCATGTAAACATTAGCACAAAAATTTCTAACTTGACAAGCAATGCACAAAAACAACCAAAATAACCTAACTGCGGAGCTTCCATCCAACCCATTCACCCATTCACACCAAGCGGCACTTCCCGTCCACTTATCCTTGATGGTGGCCCTTCTATCCACTATCCATCCTCTTTTTATAGTGGTACTTATCACCACTTCAACAAAACATTTCAATCAATCACAACCAAGCATATAACCCACCAAGGTCACAACCACATGTAATCAACCAATTCCTTTGCATAACAATCCTCATCAATAAATCACCCATTTATTGAAAACCATTTTCCATGCCAAACAACATTTCAATAAAACCACCATTTTTTTGAAAAAAATTTCCATAAATCATTTTCACAAATCTACCATAGCATCCCATTTTAAAATCTCCATTTTTAAATCCACAAGAGTAGCATTTCACCATAAAACCCTCTTTTTCCCAAAAATCCCCAAAACATCACCTAAGGGATTTCTAACCAATTTCGCACATCAAAACACAATTAATTTAAAGAAAAAAAAATTAATTATAACCAAAACCATTAGCTCTAACCAAGTGGAGTGGAGGGAGAAGACACCTACCTTTAGGGTTCCCGAGAAATTGACCCACGAACAACCGCGCCTCAAATCCGGAGAACACACCACCGAAACCTCTCTAGATCCCTTTCCCTAACATCCAAAAGGCTTAAAAACATCATCCAAGGAAACCAAAACACTAGATCTACACAAAAAAAGTGTATATATAGAAAACCAAGAAAGATAGGGATGTAGATCTAGAGGAAAACACAAGGAAACCAAGAGGAGAGACTTACCTGGGAGAAACCACCTTCAAACTACCAAGAAACCTCTTCAAAATCCATCCAAACTGAGTGGGAGAGCACCCTCAACCCATGAGAACCCAAAATACTGAGTGAGGATCGAGTGGGAGGAAGATTAATGTGAAATTGGTTAAGCCCTAGGGAGCCTGGAACTTATAACCCTATTTTTAAGTGGCCGCACAGTTAGTCTGCACAGTTTTCCAAACCGTGCGCTATCTGTGCGCACACTACTGCCTCAAGAGCAAGGGTCTTCATGGTTTTCTCGCAGGGTTTGGAAAACCGTGCATAGGCTATGAAAAGCCTACTGTCTCCCTTGCACGGTTTCCTGGAGAATCTGCATGGTTTCCACTAACCGTGCTCAAACCGTGCACCCCTTTAAAAGCCTCCAAACTCATCCAAAACCATTCCAAACTATCCCAACCTCTTCCCAACTCATCCCATGCACTTTAAACACATAAAAATTCATAAAAAAGTCCACATACCTTAAACCGGGGGTGCTAAATTCTCCCCACAATTGGACTTTCCGTCCTTGGAAAGTAGTGAACCCTCGCTTTGCCGAAATAGCTCGGGCCACTGCTCGACCATCTCTTTCTCCCGCTCCCAAGTCTCCTCTTGAATCTGACCATGTTGCCACAAAAAATGAACTAAACCGATGATTTTACCGCGCTAGACTTTATCTTGCCTATCCACAACCCGTACTGGCACGTGCACTAATGAAGCATCTGGTTCTAGTTCAACATGATCCCATCGAATCACATGGTCACGATCCGGCTGATACTTTTTCAAGTACGACACATGAAACACATTGTGCACTACACTGAACCGAGGTGGAAAATCCAAATGATAAGCCTCCTCACCAACCCATTCAAGAATTTCAAAGTGTCCAATATACCTTGGAGATGACTTTCCCTGCTTTCCAAACCGACAATGTCCCATCCTAGGAGAGATACTCAAGAAAACATGATCACTCACCTCGAATGACAACGACCATCGACGATGATCCACATACTATTTCTGATGACTCTGAGCCTTCTCCATTGTCTTCCTGATCAACTTGATCTTCTCCATAGTCTCTTGGACAAGGCTCAGTCCAACCATCAAGGACTCACCCGTTTCAACCCAACATAGTGGAGAGCGACATGGCTGCCCATACAATGCTTCAAATGGAGCCATCCGTATGGCTTCCTGATAACTTTTATTGTATGAAAACTCAACCAAAGACATGTTATCTTCCCAAGAGCCACCAAAATCCATGACACAATCCCACAATATATCATCCAGAGTTTGTATCGTCCTCTCAGATTGACCATCTGTCTGAGGGTGATACGCCGTGCTCATAGCCAACTGTGTCCCAAGGGCTTGCTGTAAGGATTTCTAGAAACAAGATGTAATCCATAGATCTCTATCTAATACAATTAAAACTGGAACACCATGCCACTTTACCACCTCCCGGATATATATTTTGGATAGATCTTCCACCGTATGAGATTCACGAATCGGGATGAAATGGGCCGACTTTGTTAGCCAATCCACTATCACCCAAATGACATCGGGCTTTCTGACCGTTCTTGGGAGACCCTTGACAAAGTCCATCGCTATTTTCTACCACATACAAATAGGTATTGGTAAAGACTGAACCATTTCTGATGTCCTCTGATGCTCTTCTTTGACCTGTTGACAAGTCAAACATCTCGAAACAAACTCAACCACATTTCTTTTCATACCTGCCCAACAGAACTGCGCCTTCAGCGCTTTATACATTTTCTAAATTCCAGGATGAAGAGACCAACTGGAATGATGATACACCCTGAGAAGATCCTCCTAACAAGAAACTAGTACAACCATCCGATTCCGAAAACAAAAAACTGAATCTCCATTTAGTTGCCAACCCTCAATGGTCTTTCCACCATTGAGTCTCGACCCCATGGTCACACACTCAGAATCGGATATCTATGCCTTTCTAACCAGGCCAACCAAGTCAGAAATCAATAAAACCAGAAATAATACCACTCTATCGCCCTGGTCCTCACATTCAATCACATATCAGCTATAACCGACATCAACTACCACTGGTCTGATGCCTGTTTCACCACCTGAGCATATGATTTTATACTTAATGCATCCGCCACCGAATTTCCCCTACTTGGTGTGTACATTAAGTCAAAATCAAACATCTGGAGATATTCCATCCATCTCCTTTTCCTCAAATTCAAATCCCTTTGTTATAAAATATGCTTCAAGGTCTTGTAATATATATATACAGTGAATTTATCACCGAAGAGATAATGAGGCCATACTTTCAAAGCATGGACCACTGTTGCCAAATCCAAATCATGAGTTGGGTTGTTCTTCTCAGGAACTCTCAACTATCACAAGCCATACGCAACCACATGATTCCCTTGTATGAGAATGCACCTCAACCCTGATCCCGATGCATCACAATACACCACGTACCCTTTTCCTGGTTCTGAAAAAACTAAGATTGGTGCTGATGTAAGACGACCCTTTAGCTCTTTGAAACACTACTGAAACTGTTCATTCCATGGGAATGGAACATTATGCCTTGTCCAATCTATCATTGGCGAATCCAAACATGAAATTTTTTGAACAAAACGCCGATAATAACCAGATAGACCAAGGAAACTCTGTATCTCAAATACATTCTTTGGCGGTTTCCATGAGATAACAGCCTATATCTTTTCTAGATCCACTGAAACACCTCTTTCAGAAATCTCATGACCATGAAAACGAACTTCTTGTATCCAAAAGTCACACTTTGAAAATTTTTCATACAACCGATGATACCTCAAGATCCCTAGAACTCTCTCCAAGTGTTGTTCATGCTCCAACCTTGTCTTTTAATACACCAGAATATCATCTACAAAAACCATCACAAATGAATCTAGATATCTCTGAATTACCTGATACATCAATTCCATAAACATCACTGGAACATTCGTTAGACAAAAGGGAATAACCACATATTTAAAATGGCCATATCTACTTTTGAAAGATTTTTTCGGAATATCGCCTTTCCTCACCCACAATTGATGATATCCCGATCTTAGGTCGATCTTGGAGAACCACGGGGCTCCCCTCAACTGGTCAAAAAAATGATCAATTCGTGGAAGTGGATATCTATTCTCTATCGTAACATGGTTATGTCTACGATAATCAACACATAGCCTCAATGTTCCATCCGCCTTTTTCACAAACAACATCGGCACTGCCCACAGAGACGTGCTATGCTGGATAAAACCTTTGTTTTCTAACTCTTTCAACTGGACTTTCAATTCCCGCAATTCAGCTGGTGCCATCCGATAAGATGGAAGTGAGATAGGACTGGTCCACGGAAGGAGATCAATCGTAAAATCCGCTTCTCTTACGGGAGGTAACCCAAGAATTTATTCAGGAAAAACAACCATGAACTGATCTACCACTGCAGGAAGAACACTCTTCTCAACACCCTCTATCGATTCCAACGACAATAGCGCCGACTGATATGATAACGTACACAGTGATGATTCCAACAAACCCGTTGCACCCTGCCTTTCATGCCTCTCTCCTCTAAAGATATGTCTAACGCCATCGTGTGTCGTAAAATCCAATGTCCGTGCATCATAGTCGATGTGGGCCTTAAAATCCACCAGCCAATCCATTCCCAGGATTATATCATACCCATCCATCTCAAGCATTGAGAAATTCCACATTAGCTCAACCTCACCCACAATGATACAACATGCTCGACATAAGAAGTATCAACACTCTCTTTGACCCAGAGGAGTTTGAAGTTTCAAGACAGAGGGCATCATTTCTACCCTTAAACCCAACAAATCAACCACACGTGTAGCAATAAAAGAGTGTGAAGAACCCATATCAAACATCACTCTCATCAAGGTAGAATTTAAAAGAATAGTACCTCCCACCATGGATGGTCACGAATGATAATCCAAAACAACATGCTTAGTTCCGAACAATGACTTTGTCACCACACTCTGCTCTTTATTGCTTTTCTAAGGCATCGTGGTATTCCGAGAATCACCACGACCCACTTTACTCTACTGACGAGGGGTGTGCTGCTGTCCCCACCCCGTCGAAGCATACGACATCTGCGATCCCTGAGGAGTGTCACGCGCACCCAACCTTGGAGCATTCCGACTATAAAACTGCAGATGCCCCATCTTATTACAATTATGACATGCTCGGGGTTGTTTCGTAAAATCCTGCTTGATGTGTCTCGTAGAACCACACTGAAAAAATCCCGGCTTGCTCTTAGAATTTGGAGGAAGATTTACCGATCCTGTCATTGGATTATATGCCATATTCCCACCCTTGGAATAAGTGTCCTTTCTTCGGTTGAACCCAGAGTTAGAGTTCCCACTATTCCCCATGGGTACCACCATGCTTCCTCTGCCCAGAGTGCCCAACAGATCCCGCTCAGCCATCGAGGCTCTATTAACCATCTCTGTGTAATCATCTATACACAGCACCTCTATCTTTGAATGGATTTTCGACCTCAAACCAACTTCAAAGAGACGAGATTTCAACGACATGCTACCCGCCACCATGGGTGAAAACCTCACTAAGTTCATAAACATAGCTGCATACTCCATCACAGACATATGCTCTTGATTCAAACTGAAGAAATCAGTTGTATGCTGAATTCTAAACATATGTGGGTAAAACTATTTTTTAAACAATTCCTCAAAGCCTTCCCACATCATACACTAGTTCTCCCACACTTTGATAACCAACTCCCACCACTGAAGGGAAAAATATTCCAATATATATGTGGCCAACTTCACCTTTAACTCTACCAGCATTCCCAAGAACATGAAGATCTAGTTCATTCTATTCAACCATGCCTCTGCCCTCTCCGGCTCTAAATCACCCCTGAAGATGGGTGGATTCTTCTTTTGAAACTGAACCGCATGATCCCTATGCCTTGGTTCATCCCTTTTGTTTCCACTTTCCATAGCTTGGAAAGCTTGCACTATGATTTGCACTAGCTGCTGGTTCACCTGTGGCTCAGGTGATACCACATTCTCAGCAGCCTCCTCTGGTTGGTCTTTACGACTCATACCCGGGGCCATTTCTATAAACAAAAAACAAACACCCAATAGTCTCACTTCTGTAGACATCAAAAAATCCCATTTCAAATAAAATTACACAACACTGTCGTAAAAGGATTTCCACATGTTCACATTTTCCATGTTTCACCATTTTGAAAACCAAACCATTTTCAAAATACCAATTTATTCACATTACAATTTCACACGTTTGAAAAAACATTTCTCAATTCATCCCATAAATCATTATGCCAAATGAAATATGCATCCTAGTGGGAAGTCATTTCTACCATGTATGTCACGCTCATTTCATTGGCTACACCCACAACAATGAGATATCCAATGCCTATAAGTGTCTCCAAACACTTATGTACCCAACTCCCTGGTAACTTGAATTTTAGTATAAAAGCGTTAGCTACGTACTTTTATACTATACATTCCAAGTTCCGAAAATCCTATGCCTTGCTACCATAACAACTCAGGGAATATACCACAACGAATGTCAACACCAAATCCAAGAATCAACTCCAAAGGACTAAACAAGCTGATACCACTTGTAACACCCTTCCCCTACCTCATTGGCTTGATGAGGCGGTGAGGGAAGATTGGCCTTAAGCAACATTACCAAGATGCCAAAGGCTGACAATAAATGCCGAGGGGTTCAAGATCAAGTTGGGGAACGATTTTCCATTAATATAAAACCAACCAAACCATCCACTAACAACCACTATATCATGCATGTTAAATAAATTACCCAACCACGCATTCCCAAAAGACAACCAAGTTGTTCCACAACACTACTCAAAACCAATACAACCAGACATGTCCACACAACATCATAGTACACTGCGGAAAATAAACAACCAAAAACCACAAGCCATGACACCACCACAGCTCCACACCAAGATCCATGCTCCAAGATCCACCAAGGGATCACAATGCTCCACTAAAGGAGGGTGATCCCATATCTTTTCCCACGTCACGGTACACGACATCTGAAAAGACACCAATGTGCCAAAGCAGGGAGTGAGTACTAAAACTCAACAGGATTTCCCCAAATGAATTCCCTACACACGCCACTAGGATAAAACCGTTAGCGCATTTATATAGAACAGTTTATATAAATTAAATCACAAGTGCAACCATTTTCACAAGACAACATGCCCTTACCAAGCCATCACCCCCAAACCAAGCAACCATGGGAAATCCAAACAAGCATGCCACAAGCCATATCATCATGTACACATTAGCACAAAAATTTCTAACTTGCCAAGAAATACACAATAGTAACCAAAATAACCTAATGGTGGAGCTTCCGTCCAACCCATTCACCCATTCACACCAAGCGGAACTTCTTGTCCACTTATCCTTGATGGTGGACCTTCCATCAACTATCCATCCAATTTTTATAGTGGTACTTCTCACCACTTACACACAACATTCCAATAAATCACAACCAATTATATAACCCACCAAGGTCACAACCACATGCAATCATCCAATTCCATTGCATAACAATCCTCTTCAATAAATCACCCATTTATTGAAAACCATTTTCCATGCCAAACAACATTTGAATAAAACCACCCTTTTTTTGAAATCCATTTCCATCAATCATTTTCACAAATAAACCATATCATCCCATTTTAAAATCTCTATTTTAAAATCCACAAGAATATAATTACACCATAAAACCCTATTTTCCCCCAAAATCCCCAAAACATCACCCAAAGGATTTCTAACCAATTTTTCACATCAAAACACAATTAATTTCCAGAACAAAAAATTAATTATAACCAAAACCATTAGATCTAACCTAGTGGAGTCGAATGAGAAGCCACCTACCTTTAGGGTTCCCGAGAAATCGACCCACGAACAATCATCCCTCAAATTAGGAAAACACACCACCGAAACCTCTCTAGATCCCTTTCCCTAACATCCACAAGCCTTAAAAACATCATCGAAGGAAACCACAACCCTAGATCTACACACAACATGTTTAGATCTTGATAACCAAGAAATATAGGGATGTAGATCTAGAGGAAAACACAAGGAAACCAACAGGAGAGACTTACCCGGGAGAAACCACCTTCAAACCAACAAGAAACCTCTTCAAAATCCTTCCAAACCGAGTGGGAGAGCACTCTCAACCCCTGAGAACACAAAATACTGAGTGAGGCTCGAGTGGGAGGAAGATTGGAGTGAAATAGGTTAAGCCCGAGGGAACCCATAACTTATAACCCTATTTTTATGTGGCCGCACGGTTAATCCGCACGGTTTAGAAAACCGTGCGCTATCCGTGCCCATGATACTACCTTGAGAGAAAGGGTATACACGGTTTCCTTGCACGGTTTGAAAACCGTGCGTAGGCTCTTCAAAGCCTGCTGTCTCCCTTGCACGATTTCCTAGGGAATCTGCACGATTTCCACTAACCGTGTCCAAACCGTGCACCCCTTTAAAAGCCTAAAAACTCATCCAAAACCATTCCAAACTCTCCCAACCTCTTCCCAACCCATCCCATGAACTTTAAACACATAAAAATGCAAAAACAAAGTCCAAATACCTCAAACTGGGGGTTCTATATTCTCCCCACCATTGGGCTTTCCATCATCGGAAAGTAGTGAACCCGCCCTTTGTCGAAAGAGCTCGATCCACTGCTCGACCATCTCTTTCTCCCACTCCCAGGTCTCCTCTTGAATCTGACCATGTTGCCACAAAACATGAACTAAACCGATTATTTTACCATGAAAGACATTCTCTTGCCTATCCATAACCCGCACTGACACGTGTACCAACGAAGCATCTGGTTCTAGTTCAACAAGATCCAATTGAATCACATGGTCACGATCCGGTTGATACTTTTTCAACTTCGACACATGAAACCCATTGTGCACCACACTGAACCTAGGTGGAAAATCCAAACGATAAGACACCTCACCATGCCGCTCAAGAATCTCAAAGTGTCCAATATACCTCAGAGATAACTTTCCCTCCTTTCCAAACCGAAAATGTCCCAGCCTAGGAGAGATCCTCAAGAAAACATGATCACTCGCCTCGAACAACAACGACCATAAAGGATGATCCGCATATGATTTATGACGACTTTGAGTCGTCTTCATTCTCTTACTGATCAACTTGATCTTCTCTATAGTCTCCTAGACAAGGATTGGTCTAACCATCGAGGACTCACCCGTTTCCACCCAACATAGTGGAGAACAACATGGCCGCCCATAAAATGCTTCAAATAGAGCCATCTATATGGCTGCCTGATAACTATTATTGTAAGAAAACTCAACCAACAACAAGTGCTCCTCCCACGAGCCAACAAAATCCATGACACAAGCCCACAACATATCCTACAGAGTTTGTATTATCCTCTCAGATTGACCATCTGTCTGAGGGTGATACGCCGTGCTCATAGCCAACTGTGCCCCAAGGGATTACTATAAGGATTTCCAGAAACGAGATGTAAACCTCAGATCTATATCTGATTCAATCGAAACTAGAACACCAAGCCTCTTTACCACCTCACAGATATAGATTTTGGATAGATCCTCCACCATATGAGACTCATGAATCAGGATGAAATGGGCTGACTTAGTTAGTCAATCCACTATAACCCAAATGGCATCATGATTTCTGACCATTCTTGGGAGACCTATGAAAAAGTCCATTGCTATTTTCTCCAACTTCCAAACAGGTATTGGTAAAGACTGCAGTATTCCTGCTATCCTCTGATGTTCTACCTTGACCTACTGACAATTAAATCATCTCCAAACAAACTTTGCGACACTTATTTTCATACCAGCCCACCAAAACTGCACCTTCAGTGCTTTATACATTTTCTAAATTCCAGGATGAACATCCCACCTAGAATGATGATACGCCATGAGAAGATCCTACTGAAAAGAAACTGGTACAACCATCCAATTTCGAAAATACCAAACTGAATCTCCATTCAGTTGCCAACTCTCAATGGTCTCCCCACCATTGAGTCTCGTCCCCATGGTCACACACTCAGAATTGGATATCTGTGGCTTTCTAAATAGGCCAACCAAGTCAGGAATCAACAAAAATGGAAAGAAGACCACTCTATCACCCTGGTCCTCACATTCTAACCGCATATCAGCTATAACCGACATCAACTTCCACCGGTCTGATGCATGTTTCACCACCTGAGCATATGATTTTCTACATAATGCATCTGCCATCAAATTTCCCTTACCTGGTGTGTACATTAAGTCAAAATCAAACATCTGGAGATAGTCCTTCCATCTCCTTTTCCTCAAATTCAAATCCCTTTGTGAGAAAATATGCTTCAAGCTCTTGTGATCTATATATACTGTGAATTTCTCACTGAAGAGATAATGACACCATAATTTCAAAGCATGGACCACTGATACCAACTCCAAATCATGAGTTGGGTAGTTATTATCATTCAATCTCAACTGTTGTGAGCCATACACAACCACATGATTCCCTTGCATGAGAACGCACCCCAAACCTGATCCCGATGCATCACAATACACCACATACCCTTTTCCTGGTTCTTGAAAAACCAAGATTGTTGCTGATGTAAGATGGCCCTTTAACTCTTCGACACACTACTAACACTTTTCATTCCACTAGAATGGAACATTATTCCTTGTAAAAGATGTCATTGGCAAAGCTAAATGTGAAATTTTTTGAACAAAACATCGATAATACCCAGCTAGACCAAGGAAACTCCGTATCTCAAATACATTCTTTAGTGGTTGACACGAGATAACAACCTCTATCTTTTCTGGATCCACTGAAACACCTCTTTTAGAAATAACATGTCCAAGAAAATGAACATCCTATATCCAAAAGTCACACTTTGACAATTTGGAATACAACCGATGATCCGTCAAGATACCTAGAACTGTCTACAAGTGCTGCTCATGCTCCACCCTTGTCTTTGAATACACCAAAATATCATCTACAAACACCACCACAAATGAATCAACATATCTCTGAAATACCCTATTCATCAATTCCATAAACACCGCTGGCGCATTTGTTAGACCAAAGAGCATAACCACATATTTATAATGGCCATATCTACTTCTGAAAGCTGTTTTAGGAATATTGCCCTTCCTCACCTGTAATTGATGATATTCCGACGATATGTCGATATTGGAGAACCACAGGGATCCCCTCAACTGGTGAAACAAATAATCAATTCGAGGAAGAAGATATCTATTCTTTATCGTAACTTGGTTAAGTATACGATAATCAACACATAGCCCCAAAGTTCCATCCGCATTTTTCACAAAAAACACTAGCGCTGCCCACAGAGACTTGCTAGGCTGGATAAAACCTTTGTTTTATAACTCTTCAAACTAGACTTTAAATTCCCGCAATTCATCTGGTGCCATCCGATAAGATAGAAGTGAGATAGGACTGGTCCCTATAAGGAGATCAATCATAAACTCCACTTCTCTTACGGGAGGTACCCTAGAAAATTCTTCAGGAAAAACATCCACGAACTGATCTACCACTGTCCGAAGAACACTCTTATCAACACCCTCTACCTATTCCAACAACAATACCACCAAATGATATGATAATGTACACACTTCTCATGCCAACAAACCCGTTGCGCCCTACCTTTCATGTCTCTCTCCTCTAAAGAGATGTCTGACACCATCGTGTTTCGTAAAAGCTATTGTCTATGCATCGTAGTCGATGTGGGCCTTAAAAGTCACCAACCAATCCATTCCCAGGATTACATCATTCCCATCCATCTCAAGCATTGAGAAATTCCACATTAGCACAACCTCATCCAAAAAAATACAACATGCTTGACACAAGAAGGCTTGACACTCTCTTCGACCTAGAGGAGTTTGAGGTTTCAAAACTGAGGGCATCATTTCTACCCTTAAACCCAGAAAATAAACCACACGTGAAACAATAAAAGAGTGTGAATCACCCATTTCAAACAGTTCTTTCATCAAGGTAGAATTTAAAATAATAGTACCTCGCACCATGGATGGTCCCGACTGATCATCCACCACAACCTGCTCAGCTCCGAACAATTCCTTTGTCTCCACACTCTGTTCTTTATTTCTTTTCTGAGGCATCGTGGTATTCTGAGAATCACCATGTCCTACTTTACTCTACTGATGAGGGGTGTTCTGCTGTCCCCATCATGTCGAAGCATATGACGTCTGCGATCCCTCAAGAGTGTCCCGCGCACCCGACCTTGGAGCATTCTGACAATAACGCTGCAGATGCCCTATCTGCTTACAATTATGACATGCTCGAGGTTGTTCCATACAATCCCGCTTGATGTGGCTCGTAGAACCACACTGAAAACATCCCGTATTTCTCTGGGACGTCGGAGGAAGATTTATCGATCCTGCTGTAAGATTATATGCCATATTCCACCCCTAGGAATAAGTGTCCCTCCTTTGCTTGAAACTAGCATTAGAGTTCCCACTATTCCCCATGGGTACCACCATGCTTCCTCCACCTGGAGCACCCAACAGATCCCACTCAGCCACCTAGGCTCTATTAACCATCTCTTTGTAATCATATATACCCAGCACCTCTATCTTTGAGTGGATTTCCGGCCTCAAACCATCTTTAAAGATACAAGCTTTCAACGACGTTCTACCCGCCACCTCGGGTGTAAACCTCACTAAGTTCATAAACATAGCTGCATACTCCATCACAGACATATGCTCTTGCTTCAAACTGAAGAAATCAGTTGTATGATGAATTCTGAACATATTTGTGTAAATTTTTTTATTAAACAATTCCTCAAATCCTTCCCACATCATACCCTGGTATGTCCCCACTTGGACTACTAACTCCCACCACTGAAGGGAAAGATCTTCCAATATATAGTTTTCCAACTTCAGCTTTAACTCTACTAGCGTTCCCAAGAACTCGAAGATCTTATTCATTCTATTTAACCATGCCTCTTCCCCCCCCGGCTCTAAATCACCCCTGAAGATGGGTGGATTCTACTTTTGAAACTGAACCGCATGATCCACATGCCTTGGTTGATCCATTTTGTTTCCACTTTCCACAGCTTGGAAAGCTTGCACTATGCTTTGCACTAGCTACTGGTTCACTTGAGGCTCAGGTGATACCACATTCTCAACAGCATCCTTTGGTTGGTCTCTACGACGCATACCCGGTGCCATTTCTATAAACAGAAAACAAACACCCATGAGTCTCACTTCTGTAGACATCACAAAATCCCATTTCAAATCACATTACACAACACTATCACACAAGGCTTTACACATGTTCACATTTTCCATGTTTCACCATTTTGAAAACCAAACCATTTCCAAAATACTAATTTATTCACATTACAATTTCACACGTTTTCAAAACCATTTCTCAATTCATCCCATAAATAATTATGCCCAATGTAATATGCATCCTAGTGGGAAGTCATTTCTACCATGTATGTCATGCTCATCTCATTGGCTACACCCATAACAATGAGATATCCAATGCCTATAAGTGTCTCCAAACACTTATGTACCCAACTCCTTGGTAACTTGACTTTCACTATAAAAGGGTTAGCTACATCCTTTTATACTATACATTCCAAGTTCCGAAAAAACTACAACTTGATACCATCCCGAATCAGGGAATATACCACAACGAATGTCAACACCAAATATGAGAATCAACTCCAAAGTACTGAACAAGATGATACCACTTGTAACACCCCGCCCCTACCTCATTGACTTGAGGAGGCGGTGGGGGATACTTGGCCTTAAGAGACGTTTCCAAGATACCGAAGGCTGGCGATAAATGACGAGAGCTTCAAGATCAAGTTGGGGAACGATCTACCCTTAATAAAAAACAAACCAAACCATCCACTAACAACCACTATATGATGCATGTCAAATAAATTACCTAACCATGCATTCCCAAAAGGCAACCAAGTTGTTCCACAACACCACTCAAAACCAATACAACCAGAAATGTCCACACAACATTAGAGTACATTGTGGAAACTAAACAACCAAACACCACAAGCCATGACACCACCACAACTCCACACCAAGATCCATGCTCCAAGCTCCACCAAGGGATCACAATGATCCACTAAAGGAGGGTGATGCCTTACCTTTTCCCACGTCACGGTACACGACATCTACAAAGACACCAATGTGCCAAAGTAGGGGGTGAGTACTAAAACTCAGTAGGACTTCCCCAAATGACTTCCCTACACACACCACTAGGATAAAACCGTTAGCGCATTTATATAAAATAGTTTATATGAATTAAATCACAAGTGAAACCATTTTCACAATCCAAAATGCCCTTACCAAGCCATCACACCAAAACCAAGTAACCAATGGAAAGGAAAACAAACATTCCACAAGACATATCATCATGTACATATTAGAACAAAAATTTCCAACTTGCCAAGAAATGCACAACAACAACCAAAATAACCTAACATTGGAGCTTCCGTCCAACCCATTCACCCATTCACACCAAGCAGCACTTCTCGTCCTATTATCCTTGATGGTGGCCCTTCCGTCCACTATCCATCACCTTTTTATAGTGGTACTTCTTGACACTTACACACAACTTCCAATCAATCACAACCAAGCATATAACCCACTAAGGTCACAACCACATGCAATCAACCAATTCCATTGCATAACAGCCCTCTTCAATAAATCACCCATTTATTAAAAACCATTTTCCATGCCAAAAAAAATTTCAATAAAACCACCCTTTTTTTAAAAACCATTTCCATAAATCATTTTCAAAAATCAAGCATAAAATCCCATTTTAAAATCTCCATTTTAAAATCCACAAGAATAACATTTCACCATAAAACCCTCTTTTTCCAAAAAATCCCCAAAACATCACTCATGGGATTTCTAACCAATTTCTCACATCAAAACACAATTAATTTCAAGCACAAAAAATTAATTGTAACCCAAAACATTATCTCTAACCAAGTGGAGTTGAGAGAGAAGCCACCTACATTTAGGGTTCCCGAGAAATCGACCCACAAACATCCGCGACTCAAATCCGGCGAACGCACCACCGAAACCTCTCTAGATCCCTTTCCCTAACATCTACAAGCCTTAAAAACATCATCCAAGGAAACCAAAACCCTAGATCTACAAAAAAAAAGTGTATATCTAAAAAAACAAGAAATATAGGGATGTTTATCTAGAAGAAAACACAAGGAAACCAAGAGGAGAGACTTACCCGGTAGAAACCTCCTTCAAACCGCCAAGAAACATCTTCGAAATCCTTAAAAACTGGGTGGGAGAGAACGATAAACCCTTGAGAACCCAAAATCCCAAGTGAGGATCGAGTGAGAGGAAGATTGGAGTGAAATAGGTTAAGACCGAGGGAGCCCGTAACTTATAAACCTATTTTTAAGTGGCCGCACGATTAGTCCACACAGTTAGGTAAACCGTGCGCTAACCGTGTGCATGCTACTACCTCGAGAGAAAGGGTCCGCACGGTTTCCTAGCACGGTTTGGAAAACCATGCACAGGCTGTGCAGAGCCTACTGTCTCCCTTGCACGGTTTCGTGGGGAATCCACATGGTTTCCACTAACCGTGCTCAAATCGTGCACCCCTTTAAAAGCCTCCAAACTCATCCAAAACAATTCCAAACTCTCCCAAACTCTTTCCAAATCATACCATGCACTTTAAACACATAAAAATGCATAAACAAAGTTCACATACCTTAAACCGGGGGTTCTACAGGTAACTCCAATTTGTTTGAACCAAAAATCATTCTTGAATTTACTTCTACCTAAGGGAAGGCCTTTAGGAGGAAGAGATAGATGTTGGGAGTTTATTTGGGGAGATTTTGAATGCGTGAAGGGGGCTTGAAGGGTGTGAGTAAGGGTTAGAGGTTATGGAATTTTTATGGGGGAGGATGGGTGATTTTGGAAAGATTGAAAGTATTATTTTATTATAAAATTATTTTCGGTTTTAAAAGCTCCACAACTCATTAAATTCTAAGTTAAGATTACCATTATTTGAAATAAGATAATCCAATAAAAATTGGACAATTTTGGATATTTTTTAATTCGTAACTTTTTTATTTAACCTTTTTTCAAACTTATTGTTTTATCAAAAATTTAACACTTTGAGAATCAGAATAGTTACCAAAACATTAAAAATATCCAAGTAAAGATTCATTAATAAAATTTTAGACTTATGATAACCATATTGCCGAATCATATTTTTTTTAGAATTTTATAATAATTTATAAAATATTTTATATTTTAAAATATGAATATGTCAATTTTCAAACTATTTATATCATGAATTTTTAAAAATCCATAAAAACATGAATAATTAGAAAAAAACCTCATTAATAAAAATATATCATGTCACTATAATCCATAAAAATATTTTTTGTCATAAAAATAAAAAAATTATATTTATTTTAACATTTAAAAAATCATTTATTTGAATAATTTATTAATGAAGCTATCACTACATCATCATTGTGTCATATATAAAAATATTTAATGTCTGAACATTATAAATAAAATATAATGATGTTGAAAATAGTTTTATCTTTCTAATTACAACTCATAGTCGAAGAGATCACTTATATAACCCCATATAAAAATTTTATTAGTAAAAGATATATGTTTATGTTATATTTTCTTTAACTTTAAATTAGAAGTAATTAAATGTCATTTTCACACACAAGTGGCTCCCTGGGGCCCTAAAATCGTCCCAAGGATAGCCATAGTTGGAAATATCTCATCCAATAGGTTTATGTCACGTGGTAGGGGGATTTAGTATTATTATAATATTATTTTTTACACTTATTTAACATATTTACCCTTTAACCATGATAAATAAAATATTTATTGAAGTTACTATTCATAATATCTAAAAATAAAAGGTACCTATTTACCCAATTTTGACCTCCGGATTCCAAATATGGATTAGATTCTTCCAAATTAAAAATAAAAAAGTTTCAGAAATTAATTTAAAATTATTTCCCATTGTCAAAACCAAAAATATTATTCTTGAGAAATAATAACAATCAAAAGATTGACATGTGTTTATGTCCAATTTCAAAGTGAAATTAATTAAATTGACCAAAATTGGATTAAATGATTAAAATATGATATAATTACACTTTATAACCAATTAAAAGGAAAATCTAATCATATAAATAAAATATATGAAAAGACAGTTTTGACTTAAAATGTAGTATTTTTCACTATTCATTAAAAAATGAATTTTATATGAAAAATACCAAAAATTTACCCAAAGTAAATTTTGATGCCCCAAATATAAATAAGGATTTTATTTTTTCAAACGTAACATATAAATGGGAAAAAAACTATATTTTAAAGGGGTTCTCTATCAAAAAGCTGTAAAACTGCTTTTTAAAAATATTAGAGTATTTATGCTTAAAATTGGATTCATTCTTATTTTAAGCCTCTAAATTTTATTGGATAAATGTAAAAAAATTTAAAAAACATGTTTAATCATAATATGGTCAGTTCTATTCATTCTCTCTAATACAACAGCTATGAGTTAACCACCATTTAAAATAATAATAATAATATATTATTTTTTGGTATAACTCAACCTTGTGTTAAACGTAGGATTTCAGAGAAATTTGTTGTTGTGTGTTGAGTACACTATTGGAAATTTTTTCCTATTTAACATAAAATTAATATCTTATTCATTAATATTACTAGATATGAAAAGGTATTACTCTATAAATACCTGGGTCATTACATCCTTCCCCCTTTTGGAAATTGCATCCTCACAATTTTAAAATTTGGCATGGAAACTTCATTGAAAGTCCCATATTGGAAAAAGAGTCAATAAAACTATCACTTTAAAAGAAAGAAAGAAAAGTACAAAGGTCACCCAAGAAAACCCATATTTTGATTCCATGTAGGAAAACATGGATATGGAAGAGAAACTAACCATCAAGTTCTACTGGAGAGTGATTGAAAACATGATTAGGAGAAATTTAACCACCTGAAAATCAAAAACATGTGAAGGGATAAATGGTCTTTGATTCCCCAGTAGGAAAATTAAATGGACAACATTTTTGTTTTAAATCCCTTTTCATAATGTTGTGGAATTAATTTATGATCTTGACAAATAACATAATGAAACATACTTACTTTTCATGTAGTCTTTCACCCTTTACTAAATTTTTACCACAAAATCTTATTTTCTCCAAACGATGAGTATCCATGATGGAATGGTCACACCTGAAGTGCTAGAATCAACTTTTAGAGAATCACATAATACAAAAAAGATGAAATATATATTTACCATATCTTTAGACATTAAATGAAAACAAAAATGGTTAGTACGAGATCAGATAATCCCCAAAAGGATAATCCTTTTTAAAAATGAATATTACTCTTAATCTCCAAAATTCAACAGACAATACCCAAAGTTGATCAAAGACCATTCAATACATAATTTTCCTTAAAATTATTCAATATTATCCAAACTATGATTGAAAACCAAAAGTCAGAATAATTTAATCACATAGTCTTCCATAGTAAATCTTAACATTTAGTTCCAAATAACATCGACTATACTTGATGTATCATACTAAAGTATAATTAACCTAATCACATATTCTCTATGATAGGTTAATCATTTCCATCACTACATTCCCACAATAAAAACATAGATTCTTTCCAAAATAAAATTCCACAATTACTCCTGAAATAAAATCTCATAGTATTATATTTTCCTTAGGCATATAATGTTCCCCAAAAGAGATAACGTCTTCTAAAATAACCTTTATCAATTAATCAACAAATCATTTTCCTATACTATGGATATCCATTTGATACAACCTAATTTCCAAAAATAAGCTTTTTTCTTGATCCATAAAATCATTTAACTAAACATAATTAGTCATACTCACTAGGGATTTCACGTATCCAAGTTGTAGGTGATAAATCCCAATCGCACTTTGGTTGTGGGTTCGATTGCTTTAGCTTTGTCCGACATGATGGGTTGTCACATGGTCTATGTGCTGTCATTTTTCAAAAACCGTATAATTCTAATAACTTTAACAAAAATAGATAAAATCCTTAAAAAAATATCCATAATATTTTTTAACCACAAAGGTTATTTTATACCTCCCATTTTGCATCCCAAAAACTAATAACCCATAACTGCCTCAAAAACAAAAGATCACATTAACCCTTAAGGTTATCCACTATTTCCACATAAGAAAAGATAATTCTTTCTTGAATAAAATTATCACATATCAGACTTCAGGGTTAAAAATACTAGAAAAATTATCCCAATGTAATCCTATCATTAATACATTTAAACATATCATTATCCATATATCCAACATAACTCTTCAATTCCTATACATCTTAATCATCGAAGATTCTTCATGATCCTTTATACATGTTTTCTCAACTTATTATTTTATTCTTATTTCCTACAAAAAACATGCATAATGTCCTAATATTTCAATAATGTCAAAACATGAGCTAAGAAATAATCCATACCTTTCATAGGTCATTTTTAGTTTCATTATCATCAAGTGGAATGGAATTAGGAATTAGTAAACATATATTTGTATGATCTTGCTGATCCCATTCCTGAACCTTCTTCATAGGACGTCTATTTATATAATGACCATGCACACCACATTTAAAAAAAATCAATTGATCCCTTCGAATGAACTTCATTCCCTTTCCTGGAGTCAAATAAATGCTTCCTTTTTCCATGGTAGTTTATTGCTTTATGAACTTCATTACCACATTTGAAACATATTCCTGTCCCTTTGAAGCATTTTGCAAAGTGTTTCTTTCCACATCCTTGACACATAGTTTTTTAATACACATACCTTTATTATTATTACCTGAACATCCATTGGGATTCGTTTACCACATATATGATGCCTTAGAAAAATCACCATGGTTCTAGTGGTCAATCATGATTATAGATAGTTTGTTAAGAATAACCACAGGGGATGTCATTGCAGCTCCCATTTCATTCAGTTTCTCATTCTAAAAAGCACCACAGTTTCCTTCACATCCTTTTTTACTTTGGTACCAACTAGATTCATCCATTTACTAAAACAAAAAAGGTCAGTGTGAGTATATTAGTAAAATCATCATATACTATCTTATGAGGAGATTAAGAACTAAGGTATAATTATTTGTGTTATATTAAACTCATTCGATTTATCTAAAATAACTATGAATCATTTTAATATGCTAACCATTATGGTTATTTCACTTATGCTTAAATAACACCCTAACCACTAAAGGTATCTAAACCGAACTTTGATACCAACTGTAAGGCCCCATCCTTAAACATTACCTAATATTGAATTAAGTTAATGATTCAAATTGAGGATATTTTCAGGTTTATAGATTTAGAGAATTAGCTCATAACTTATACATAACAACATTAATATTACATGTAGACACTTCTACTAAGTATCCATTTTTTCATAAAATAAAAACTCTTACAAAAACAAAACATGTTTAGTTCTATGTTTTAAACATCATGAATTTTCATTGATCCCATACTTGACCCTATTGCACTTTATATCCTGTGAGAAACATTTCAAAAACACGGGATGAGTATAAAAAGCTCAGTAAGGGTTATAAAATAAAGAAAGAAAACATTATCCCATCAATACATAAAAAAATAATGAAATCATACTTTTCACTCATACAAAATAATCTCTTTTACATACCTCATGAAATAATATGATTTTTAAATAACACACATAAAATCATAAATCATAAAGGTAACTTGTGGCATCTATAACATGCTTACATTGTATCATTAACAGATACATATGGACTAACATCTGGAATACCCATCACATTATATTCCTTAAATCTATTAGGAGAAATATTAGCGTTTACCTCTTTCACGTTAACAAATTCATTGGAGAGCTATCTCAGGATCACCCACCCTAGGTTTATCACAAAACTATCTGTATACATAAACAATTCTGAAGAACTATAACATAATCATAACACATAACACAAGAACAAAGGAAAGATAAAATTTCTAAATTGAAATTACAATATATGATTTCAATATGTTTACATAATCAATACATTATGAAAACCACTTTCAATACCTAAATATGTAAAAATGGGATATGGTATTTATTTTCCTTTTAAAAACATTACGGCTTGTTAAGGAATCAAAATATCAAATAATGCTCGCGGTAGCGGAAAGGTCATTATCACCACGTACGATAAAAATAAACATTACCTTTTTAATTTAGTAAATCTCTTCATAGAGAAAATAATCCCTCTGAATGAAATTAAAATTCAATGGGGGTTATACACCGTATAAAGGAAAGTCGTGTATAAATCAATGTATTCGTCAATAAATAGAGATTGAGACGAATTCTCTTAAAAAGATAATTTTGTAATTAAAATAGATTGATTACGTGTGTTCAATATAAGTACACATAAGTAATATATATAAATAAAATATTTGATATCAAAATTTATTCCTTGCATAATCATTTCATGACATAATCTGGAAGTATAAGTTTAACCCAAAGAATGGAAATTTGGTTAAGAATTTCGCTTACCTCGTGTCCAACTTGTCTCTTATGTTCTGTGTTCTTCCTAGATAATAAACTTATGTTAATTTATACTTGCTTAAAAACCTTTTTCAAGTTTATTATTCGTTTTACTTCACTTATTACCTTTCTATACCAATTAGTTAATTATTTGAGTTCATATTGGACATTTTGTCGATGTTCAGAACTTGAGTCAAAAATGAACTTGTTATAATTACAAATTGTCCATGTGGTCAAAATTAAAATATCTCCATAATGATATTCATGATTTAGATATCATATATATCAAATATATCCAGTATATATGTATTAATAATATTCCATATCATTTGGATTTATAAAAACAAAATGTATTGTTCATGGAGACGGGAAGTCGTACGTACGCATGGATGCTATTTTCATTTTTTTCATTTTTTAAAGGAATAAAAAACAAATGATACATAGGTATCTTATAAATACATTATAATATCATATATATAAGTTCATTAAAACCACCCTTTATATGTTCCATGTATGGCATTAACGAGTCATATCACTTTGAGGGGTGGTAGTGCGCACTTCCTCAAATAAAATTATCATATTTACCTATTATGGAAATAATAAAGGTCTGATAAAATGAAAAATACAGAAGAATAAAGACAATATAAATTTATATCACATATAAAAATAGTTCCATAATAATGGTCACCATGAGAGGCAGTAGAAGATAATTGAACAATTATCATTTCGTGAGGCAGTATTAAGCCGTCCATAGAAACAATATGTTCTAAATCCATTAGATTGAAATTTGTGTAAGTTTAGTTCGACTAATTCTCATAAAGAAAAACTAGTATATTTAGCATACTGGGTTTTTATGTAAAAAAATAATAAGAAAATCACAGGGAGTAGAGAAAAAAAATAAAATAAAAGAACTTGAGAGAAGATGTTACCTTTAAATCTGGTAACTCCCTTTGGATTGAACCAAAATGATTTCTTGAATTGCCTTATGCCTATGGTAAGGCTTCTATGAGGAATACAGGGATGTTGTGTGCTAATTTTGGAAGATTTTGGATGATCCAAGGGGGCTTGAGGGGTGTGAGTAAGTATAAGGCCCCAGCCTTAAACATTACTTAATCGTGGGTTATTTCAAGAATTCACAATGAGGATCTTTTCAGGTTTAGAGTTTTAGATAATTAGATCATAAATCATGCATTACATTCAACATTTAAAAAAGGTGGTTACATCAAAGAAAGTATTTATTTTTTTCCACCAAAGTAAACATATTTAAAATAAAACATGGTTTCTTTCTTGACACTTCCTCGACACTATCATCACATCATGTACATTTCCCTTGACCTGTGAAAAACATTTCAAAAACATGGGATGAGCATAAAAATCTCAGTAAGGGATATAAAAATACGGATAGAAAACATTAGTCCATGTATACATAAGAATCAATGAAATCATACTTTAATCATAAAACATAAGTACTTTAACATACCTCATGAAATCGTAAGATTTATGAATAACTTATAGAAATCAGAAAACATAAAGGTAACTTGAGGCATTCATAACATTCTTACATAGGGAGTAACCCTCATGGTTATGTTTGGAATACCCATCAGAATATATTCCCTAAATATATTTGGAGAAACCTTATCATTTAACTCATTCACGTTACCCAATGAGTTGGAGATCTATCTCGGGCTCACCTGCCCTTAGTTTATCATGGAACCACCCAACTTCAAAAAAAATTCCCAAGAACCATAACATAATCATATCACATAAAACATGCATAAAGAAAACATAACATTGCCACATTTCAATCAAAAGATATCAATACAACACATTGATATAATCAAAACATTATCAAAACCATTTTCAATACCAAAATAAAAGATAAGTAAAACAAGGTATTTATTTTTCATTTAAAAAACATTATGGCTTGTAGAGGAAGTCGAAACTCAAATAATGTTCACGGTGGCGGAGAAGTCATTGTCGCCGCATATATAAGAAAAAAACATTCCCTTTTGTCATTTAGTAAAACGATTCATGTAAAAATTTTCCTTTTGAATGAAATTAAAAGTCAAAAGGGTTTATTATAAAACTAATAAAAGAAGGCCATATATAAATTGAAGTATGCCTCAATGAAAGGAGATTGAGATGAAGTCCCTTACCTCAAGTCCGACTTGTCTTGTTCATTTCTTTATATTCCTAAATAATAACCTTTGGCTAATTTATAATTTCTTAAGGACTTCTTTTAAAGTTTATTATTCAATTAATATCACATATTATCATGTTATGATAATTATTTAATTATGTGAGTTCATATCATACATTTTGTCGATGTTTGGAACATGAGTCAAAAATAAACTTGTTTGAAGAGAATTTTCCATGTAGTTATAAGTACATCATCTCTGGAATGGTGTTCATGATTTAAATATCATATATATCTAGTATATGTGTATTTAATAATATTTCATAATTTTTGGAGATAAGAAATGAAATGTACCATTCATGGAGACGGTATGTCGTACATACACATGAACGCTACTTTCATTTTCCCATATTACCACATCAGAAGCACTAACTAGAATTCAAAAATCATTCCCCAACTTGCTTTTTACTACATTTATCAGAAAATACAAACTTAGTTTTCTTACCATCAAACCTTATTGAAGGATTCTTACCTTTCTCCTGCCACCTCGGTCTCTTCTTCTGTTTGTTGTCATATAACACTTGATCATCGGCAAACTCCATTTCCACCTTCTCAGCACATCGAACAAGATTCTCAAAAATTTTGAACTCACAAGAAGCTAATTCCCTTCGATATTTTGGCTTTAATCCTGAGTAAAAATTATTGATTTTACTATCAAGGTCTCTGATAAAATTTCGATCATACCATGCCAATTGAGTGAACTTTTCTTCATAAGAAGCCACTGAGTCATCCTCTTGCCTCAAATACAAGAATTGTTTTTCCATACTAAGTCGAACAGACTTAGGAAAATATTTCTTAAGAAACATACCTTTGAATTCATCCTAGTCAAGAGAATCAATCTCATCAGTGCCCCTGATATTTTTAACCATCGACCACCACTAATCTGCTTTACCCTCCAAACGGTAAACAATAAGAATAACCTTTTGATTGTCTAAACACCTCATGACATCGAAAATCTTCTCCAGTGCTTTAATACACCCATTAGCTAGAATATGGTCAAATGATCCTCTGAATGATGGGGGATGTTTCCTCATGGAATTTTCCACCACTGACATGTTCCTCTACGGTTGATATGGATGATCTTGTGCATGGATACCACCACCATTTATCGCTTGAGTCAACTATTCAATTACTACAAAAAACTATTCAGTTCCAATTCAGACCATCTCAGGATGCTGATTTGGAAGGTCATTTCCTTATGTATTCCTTCCAAGCACTGCTTCCCTATTTCCTCTATGGAAAACCATTCTGAACAAACATGTCTTAGATAAAGAAACATGGTAATCTTCAAATGCTATATCATTTCAATTTGACCATAATGTGAAAATATTTTTGGATAATCTTTTAATAGAATTCTAACTCCTAAAGTTATCTAAACCGACCATTGATACCAACTATAAGGCCCCAGCCTTAAACATTACTTAATCTTGGGTTATTTCAAGAATTGACATTGACTATCTTTTCAGGTTAAGAGTTTTAGAGAATTAGATCATAAATCATGCATTACATTCCACATTTAAAAAAGGTGGTTAAATCAAAGACAGTATTCATTTTTTTCCACCAAAGGAAACATATTTAAAACAAAACATGGTATCTTTCTTGACACTTCATCGAAACTATCATCACATCATGTACTTTTCCCGTGACATGTGAAAAACATTTCAAAAACTTGGGATGATCATAAAAAGCTCAGTAAGGGATATAAAAATACAGAAAGAAAACATTAGTCCATGTATATATAAAAATTATTGAAATCATAATTTACTCATAAAACATAAGCACTTTAACATACCTCATGAAATTGTAAGATATAAGAATAAATCATAGAAATCATAAGACATAAGGTTAACTTGATTCATTCATAACATTCTTACGTAGGGATTAAGCCTCATGGTTATGTTTGGAATACCCATCACTGTATATTCACTAAATCTATTTGGAGAAACCTTAGCATTTAACTCCTTCATGTTACCCAATGCATTGGAGAGATATCTTAGGCTCACCCACCCATATTTTATCATAGAACCACTCGACATCATAAACAATGCCCAAGAACCATAACATAATCGTATCACATAAAACATGCATAAAAGAAACATAACATTTCCACATTTCAATCACAAGATAACAATACAACACATTGATATAATTAAAAAATTATCAAAACCATTTTCAATACCAAAATAAAAGAAAATTAAAACATGGTATTGATTTTTCATTTAAAAAAAGTTATGGATTTTAGAGGAAGCCGAAACTCAAATAATGGTCACGGCGGCTGAGAAGTCGTTGTCGCCGCATACATAAGACAAAAACATTCCATTTTGTCATTTAGTAAAACGCTTTGTGTAAATTTTTTCCTTTTGAATAAAATTAAAATTCAAAACGGTTTATTATACAACTAATAAAAGAAGGTCATATATAAATTGAAGTTTTCCTCAACTAAATGAGATTGAGACGAAGTCCCTTACCTCAAGTCCGACTTGTCTTGTTCGTTTCTTTATATTCCTGAATAATAAACTTTGGTCAATTTATAATTTCTGAAGAAATTCCTTTAATTTTTATTATTCAATTCATATCACATATTATCATGTTATAATAATTAGTTAATTATGTGAGTTCATATCATATGTTTTGTCGATGTTCGGTACTTGAGTCAAAAATAAACTTGTTTGAAGAGAATTGTCCATGTAATTATAAGTACATCATCTATGGAATGTTGTTCATTATTTAAATATCATATATATCCACTATATATGTATTTAACAATATTCCATAATGTTTGGAGAAAATAAATGAAATGTACGGTTCATGGAGACGACAGATCGTACGCACACATGAACGCTACTTTCATTTTTTCTCATATTAATGGACTTTAAAACTAAATGAGACATAGTTATATTATAATTACAGCATAATATATATGCTATATAGGTAACATAAGTTCATTAATTACATTCTTTATAAATTCCATGTTTGGCATGAATGAGTCACATCACATGAGGGGGCGGTAGTCCACACTTCCTCAGATGAAATTATCACATTTGCACAACATGCAAAGCATAAAGGTATGTTTTAAATATAAAATACAGAAGCATAGAGAGGGAATATATATAATATATATCATATATAAATATATTTACATCATAATTTCCACCATTAATAGTGTTAAAAGAAGATTGAACAATCATCATTTCGTGAGGTAGTAATTCACCACCCATAGATACAGTATGTTCTTTAACCATTAGACGGAGGTGTGTGTAAGTATAGGTAGAATACTTATCATAACAACATCCTAGTATATTGAGGATACTGTTGTTGTTATGGGATCAAATAATAATAATATATTAGTGAGTTAATAAGGAAAATAAAAGGAAGAAACTCAAGAGAAGACATTACCTCTAAATCGGGTAACTCTTTTTGATTTGAGCCAAATGCTTCCTTGGAAAGACTTCTACCCATAGTGAGGATTCTAGGAGTAAGAGAGGGATGTGGAGAGATAATATGAGCAGATTTTTGATGAGTAAAGGGCTTGAGAGGTGTGGGTAAGTGGGTAGATGTGGGGGGATTTTATAAGAGGGAGGAGGGTCACTTCTGGAAAGTCTTGAAATGTTACTTTATTATAGAATGATTTTCAGATTTTAAAGGTCCCACAATGAAATATTTTGAGGAAAAGGTGATAGGAGTTTTAAATCCACCCATCCAATAGGTTTTAGAAAAGTGTAAGTCTTTGATTTTACCTTATCGTTTCATTTTATTTAAATCGTTCATTAATGAGGTAATCACTACATCATCATGGTGTCATAAATAAATTTATTTATTTAATGTCAAAAAGTTATAAAAAAATACCATGATGTAGGAAATATTTTTATCTTTACAATTACTATTTATAGTCTAAGATACCATTTATGCAAACAAAATTAAAATTGTTTTACTTAGGATATACAAACCTTTTTTATATTTCTCTTCTTTTTAAAAATAATGTCATAAATGTCACTATCACACCCATGTGACTCCATGGGCCCTAAAGTTAAATAAAAAGAATTAAATGGTTGGAAATGACTCAAAAAAGTGGATTTGGACACATGTTGGGGTAAATTTATATTATTATGATATTATTTTATTACCCTTAACTACCCGATCACGATAATTAAAGACAATTATCGTCATTACTATTCATAATGTCCAAAAAACAAAAGAGTCTTAATTAAAAAATTTGGAACTTATGATTCCAAATATAGAATCCATTTTTACAAATTCTGAACACATAAATTTCAGTAA
Source organism: Viscum album (assembly GCA_963277665.1). Taxonomy (NCBI): domain Eukaryota; kingdom Viridiplantae; phylum Streptophyta; class Magnoliopsida; order Santalales; family Viscaceae; genus Viscum; species Viscum album. The sequence goes on along the minus strand of OY728167.1, from coordinate 814,360,480 downwards.
TTAATTTAAAAATAATTCCCATTGTCAAAACAAATAACATGTTTTTAAGAAACAATATCTATCAAAAGATTGATAATTTTTTATGTCCAATTTCAAAGTGAAATTAATTATAATGACCAACATTGGATTAAATGGTAAAAATATATTCTAATTAAAATTTAAAACCAATTAATAAGATAATCTAACCATATAATTAAATTATATGAAAAAAGCAGTTTTGAAGTAAAATGCAGTATTTTTCACTATTCATTAAAAAATGAACATTGTCAGAAAAATACCAAAAAATTATCCAAATTAAATTTAAATGAATCAATTCTAAATAAAAAGTTTATTTTAAAAAATATAGCTTATAAAATTGTTAAAAGTTAGACTTAAAAATGGTTTTCTATCAAAAGGCGGTAAAACTATCTTTAAAAATACTAGAGTATTCTATGATTAAGATTTGATTTATTCTCATTTTAAGCCTCTAAAACAATATATAATTAATAAATAGGCATAGTTATGAAAATATATTTATATTTACTTTCTTGGGATGTTACAGTAAGGGTTAGAGGTGATGGCCTTTTATAAGGGGGTGGAGGGGCTCTTTAGGAATTTTTGAATGTATTATTATATTATAAAATTATTTTCGGTTTCAAAAGGACCAAAACTCATTAAATTATATGATAATATTAATATTGTATGAAATAAAATCATCCAATAAGGATTGGACAGGTTTTGTATATTTTTTAATCTTTATCTTTTTTATTTAAACCTTTTTACTCTTTCCATTTTATCAAAAATTTAACACTTCGTGAATCAAAATAGTTACCAAAACCTGAAAAATATCCAAATAAAGTGTCATTAATAAAATTTGAGACTTATGATAAAAATTTAGACAAATATTATATTTTTTTGAATTTTATAATATTTAATAAAATATTTTATATTTTAAAATATGAATTATGTCAATTTTGACACTATTCATATCATGACTTTAAAAAACCATAACAACTTGATTACTTAGAAAAAACTTCATTAATACAAATAAAACATGTAAATATCATCCAAATAGTTCTTGTATGGCATAAAAATAAAAAAAACATTTATTTTAACATTTATAATATCATTTATTTAAATCCTTTATTAATGAATCAATCACTGCATCGTCATTGTGTCATAATTAACATTATTTATTTAATGTATAAAAATAAAAAATAAAATAACATGATGTATACAATAGTCTTATCTTTCTAATTTCTATAAATAGTGGAATAGATAACTTATATAACCCTATATAATTTTTTTTAGTAAAATATATTTGTTTATGTTATATTTTCCTTAACTTTAAATTAAAAGTAATTAGATTTCATTTTCTCTCACTAGTGGCTCCATGGGGTCCTAAAATCTACCCAAGAATTCCCGTGGTCGGAAATATCTCATACAATATGGTTAGTACATGTGTTAGGGTAATTTAATATTATTATAATATTATTTTCTACCATTGTTTACCATATTTACCTTTTAACCCTGGTAAATAAAATATTTACGGAATTTACTATTCATAATGTCTAAAAATAAAAGGTACCTATTTAAAAAATATGGAGCTCCTGATTATAAATATGTAATCCATTTTTCCATATTCAAAATATAAAAGTTAAATAAATTAATTTAAAATTAATTCCCGTTGTCAAAACCAAAAAATGTGTTTTTAAGAAAAAATAACTATCAAAAGATTGACATGTGTTTATATCCAATTTTGAAGTGAAATTAATTACAATGACCAAAATTGGATTAAAGGATAAAAATATAATATAATTAAATTTTAAAACCAATTAAAAGGACAATCTAATATTTTAAATAAATTAGATAAAAAGGCAGTTTTGACTTAAAATGCAGTATTTTTCACTATTCATTAAAAATGAACTTTATTAGAAAAATACCAAAAATTTACCCAAAGTAGATATTGATGTTTCACATATAAATAAGAAGTTTATTGTTTCAAATGGAACATATATAAGTGAAAAAAAATTAGATTTTAAAGGGTTTATCCATCAAAAGGTGTGAAAACTACTTTTTAAAAATATTAGAGTATCCATGCCTAAAATTGGATTCATTTTTCAATTTAAGCCTCTAAATTTGTTGGATAAAAGTAAAAAAATTTAACAAACTTGTTTAATCATAATACGGGTACTTCAATTAATTCTATCCAATATAACAGCTAGGTGTTAACCACCATTTAAAATAATTATATTAATATATTATTTTTCAGTATAACTCAACATTGTGTGCAACGTAAGATTTCGGAGAAATCCATTGTTGCGTGTTGAGTACGCTATCAGAAAAAGTGACCTCTTTAACATAAAATTAATATCTTATTCATAAATATTAATAGATGTGAAAAATTATTATTCTATAAATACATGGGTCCTTACAATAAGTAAGAAACCATCAATTATATGATATTGTTAAAGGGTGTGTAGAAACACCATTATAATGAAACCATGTTGTTTAATTGGAAATATTTCTCAAATTATGAAAATTTTTGTCAAGATACCCTTTCCGTAATTACAGATATCCTATAATTTTATTAAATATATTTTATAATAAAATTCAATTCGTAATAACATATTTCAAAAGAATATTCATATATATATAAATTTATAAAAATAATTTATCATTGTTTTTTATTTATATTAGTTAGTATAAAATATTTTAAATAAAGAATGTTAGAAATCCTAACTATTTTGAACTATTTTTGTTATAGTAGTGTTGTCCTTTATTCTTCTCTTAAATATCGTTATTCATAGATCTTAAAAGGTATTAGAAATGATTATTTATAATTATATTTAAATTTGAATTTTAATTCTATTTTTTTGTTTTTCTTTAATGATAAAATAAATGATGATAATGTTTTCTCAATTTATGATGAATGAAAAATAGAATAATAATTAATTTGTTTAATATAAAAATTATTAATATAGAAAAAAAATTAATATTTATATCCTATAATACAAGATATTATGTTCTCATAGTCGTAAATTATATTATTTTATTCTATTGTTCAATTTGGTGGTCACGCCTACCTAAATATAAAAATGACATAATTAATTTATGATTATGATTATGAATGTTTTTTTGATGAAATATGATTAATACTGAACCATAATGATATTAATTGGATAATATTATGATGACTAATAATATTTGAAATTTTTCAACAAATTAAAATTAATATAAATGAAAAGACAATATGTTACTTCATCAAGGTGGTAGTTAATATAATGTAATGATAATATATTAATTTAATAAAGAATTAGGATTGGAGAATTTTTATTAAAATTTACATATTAGTAATTAATATGATATTATATATGTCAAATTTATTCTTCAATTTTTATCACAAAACTTGTGAAGGTAGATTAGGTTGTAGTCTGCATAATTCAATAATGATGATTTCATTTTTCATAACCAAAAATTAAGAAATATGGTTTATAGTTATTACCCTAGAATAATAAAAATTAATTTAGAATTATTTATTATAAAATTTTGTAGGAATTAAAAAATTATAAATTTGTAATGAATGATATAAAATAAAATATGATAGTAAAAATTATTACTCATGTTGAAATTCATCAGTTTTCCATAGAGTAATACATCTAAATTGAGATATTAACACCAATTTAATTTGATCACGGGCTCAAAAAAATTAAGTGGATTATTTAATAATGTGAATGGGGAGAGTTTACAGTGGAAGAATTATTCTATGAGTATTTTTTAAGGGGAGGTGAGTGGTCCATTTAATAACTAGTCAAAATGGAATTTTTGACATATTTTTTCTTAATATAATGTGAGAACTAGTTTCACATTTATAGAAGTCTTAAAATCAGATAATAATTTATAGGGAGTCATATGAGGTAAATAATCACTAAACCATTACTTTTAAAAAATGTTTTATTCAAATTTAATGTCCATTAAACATAAAATTATCTCTTTTACCATTTCATCATTTTGTTGCGATAACTGATTTTCACACATATAATTTACATTTAATGACTAAAAATTAAAAATAAATTAATATTTAATTTTTACCCACTATTTCATAAAAAAATTCAATTTTATCATATATAATTTATATTTGTATGAAATTTTAATTTAAAAATTTTCACCTCTAACACATTAAAACATTTAAAAAAAATATCTTATATACTAAATAAAGAAATACCATTTTTTTGGAAAATATTAATTTTTTTTCCAACATAGGATTTCATAATTCATAAAAGTATTATTAAATATATTCATGTAAATATTAGTACATATTTGAGTATAAAACATTATTTTTTTATTTTTTATGTATAATTATTTCATGGAATAATAAGAAACATTATGATTTTAGTAAAAACAAATTTTTTGACAATTCACATAAAAAAATTATTTCAAAAGATATAAAAAATTACCATAAAATAATTTTGATAGTATAAATTCAAAAACAAGTTTCTTTTGTCCTAATAAATTCATAAGAATAATATATTTAATAATAAAAATTATAATAAAATATATAAAAATAATTTTTTTATTGAAAAATAACATTTTAAAAATCAAGTTATTTTATCTTACTACATATAAGTGTCTAAAAATTTAATGTTCAAATATTAATCTATAAATATAAATTATAACAAATATAGAGAACATTTTACTTTGATAGATATTATTTTTTAAGGAAAAATAAAATATCATTTTCCTAAATCGGTTTTCAAAAGGAAACCTTTTTAAAATATGATTCATTGTAAAATAATAATATTTTTTATTTTAATTGATTTTAATTTATTTATCTACTAATAAATATTATTGATATAATTTTAATATTTAATTTTTCATTTTAGTTAGCTGTTTTGATAGTTCAGTGATTCATATGAAAAAATACATCATAGATAGTATTAATTTAAATAGTAAAAAATATTGGGTTATTAAAATTGGACAATTGGTTCAGTGGTATCAATATATCATTTCAGATTGAGCTTTTACCTGGACTTCATTTCTTACGAACTCAATGAATCTCAATGGGAAAATGTGATATGGTTGGATTAATATTCTCACACTAAAATTTAGTTCCATTTTTTAAAATGTATATATAGGTTTTTTTGTTCTCGTCATTGATTCCTAGGTCAATCTAGTGTGAAATTTTATTGTCATGGGGTTTTTGGGTAGTACATCATAGTTATGTATCATTTTTTGTATCATCCATGCAATTAAAGTGAGGGAACCTTTATTTTTTAATAGATGAATATCACTTGGTTTACACATGGTTTTTTGGGAAAAAATCATTTTAGGTTCTAGTTTAGTATAGCTTGCCTCTTATGATTTTTTCTTGGTTTGAAAAATTATATAGGTAAATAATTTTTCATTCCATGGTTTTCTAAAATTTAAAAATTCATCATATACCCCTTAATTTTTTTAACACCCAAAACAATATTTCCTCTCCCACTCAGTTTGATAAACTTGAATTTCTCACCCCTTGGTTCCCTCCTCCCCTCACGAATATTTCAAATGAGTTATCTACATTTCATGTACAAATTATTATGTTAATTCCTATTTATCTCTATACTCTCAGCCCTTGTTCCTTTTACTCTAAAACTCATTTATGGGTATTCTCTTGATGAAAAAATGTCAGGTTTGGACTGATTTTAATTGGTATTTTTTATTTTTTATTTTTTTATTTCTGAGTTGTCATTAATGCCTCATTATATTGGTTTAGCACCAAGAATAGTGAAAACCACATAGATCTATCAAGTTGATGTAGGTGTACCATTATATTAAAATTTGAATACAAGAATCAAGATTTCATGACTTCTTAATTTTAAAATTTGGGTATTGAATATATGTGTTATATATTTATATGGATTATCTAAATGTAAATAATGATTTAATTATTTTCATTTCATTTTAAAGGATTCATAATTTGATAATACATTTCTGATTTATTTACATAACTACACATTTACAGAGCTTGACCAAATTTCAGAATGAACCTTCAATATTTATTAAACAAATCAAGAAGATTATTTATATTAAAATTTATTTTTAATTCTGTTTATTATAATTATTAAATTTTGCTTTATAATATTTATTTAACATTTTTTAATTTAATGTTTTGTAAAGAAAATGTGTACAAAAGGTTTGGCTCTTGGAAAAAAATGATTTTCTTTGTTAAAATTTTAGTTGAACATGACCATTCTTTTTATTGGTTTAGAAAAGGGTGAAATGTACATGGTTAAATACAAATTCACTAAAAAATTAATATTGTGAGTGATGGGCTATTTCTTTGATGGTTCCCAGGTGTGAGGTTTAATTTTAATTAATTTTTATCACATCATCATGTATTTATTTAAATAATGTTACGAGAATTTTTTATTTTCTCACCCCAATTTTATATAAAATTGGAAATAGAGAGTGAATAATGGAATATCCATAAAAACATGGTTCTCTAGTTTATGATAAATCTCATGTTAGTAGCCCATGGTATTTATGATGTCAAGCATTAAGATTTTATCCATTTTTTAGGCTTGGTTGAGAAAGACTAAACATTATGAATTCTTGGTATTCTATTTGGCCATATCTTGTTTACAATGTTCTAGACCTTCTATTTGGTATATAGGATTCTCATGATAATTGTGGTCATGTAATGAGATTAAAATTTCCTAATAATCAAAAGGGTCTCAAAATTTTATATGTTTTAAAAACGGGGCTTGACCCTTTTCCCTTTCAAATAAAATTGTAATGGGTTCTTCAATTTCCCAGTCTCCAAAAGGAGTAATCACTTTTTTATGTTCAATAATGGGGTCTTGACCCCCTATTTTTTTAAAAAAATATGAATTAAATTCTATTTGGAAAAAGTTTTTTAGACCATTTTAGGATAAATCCTAAAAGGGGCACCAGTTTCCAAACTTTTAGAACTCCACCCTTCTTAAAAGAATTATTTTTAAAAAAATGTGTAAACACAATGTGATTCGATTTTGAACAAAAAATATGACCTATTTTAGTAAACCATATATAAAATTAGCATGACATGTCTAATTCATTGTGTAATACCCCAGGGTTTTATAAGAAGACACTATGTTTGATAGCACACATGATACAAAACATAGATATTAAATGAACAAATAAATATTATTTGTAACATCCTGTAACTCTTTTCATGTAATCCTAATCCCTCATTTTTTTTCATTCTTTGGTTGGGTCATGTTTTGTGTTCTATGGGTGAAACATTGATTTTTTTTAAATGGAACGGGTTTCATGAACATCTTATAATCCTAAACATAAAAAAATAGTATAATAATAAGAATATTTTCTTGAATAATTACCCTAGTAAAGTAAAACTGATATCAATGTATTTATTTTTAGATTGATAATGATTTTGAAACAACACATGGAACATTTTTTTATGGAAAATATTCTTTCAACATTGACAAACACTGTTTAAAACATAAAACATTTTTTAAATCCATTTAGTCAAATTTAACCTCGTAAAAATATAAAGGAATATTTAATTCATTTTTTGATCATGATGGAATAAAATTTATTTCTTCTCAAAAATGTTAAAAAATTGATACACTTAAAAAATTTTCCAAAAAAAACACCTCAGTTGAAAAATGAAATGAAGATTCTGTTTAAAAAATATTTTGAAAAGCAAATGGGGTGTAAGTTTTTATCTATCATTTAAATAATTTAAAAAATTATTATAAATTTTTTAGATAATATAGACATGGAAGAAATATAATTTTTGACTGATGAGAGATAAAGGTGTAACATTCCATTAAAATGATTTTTGCTCTCAATAATACATAAATAGAGGAAAATTGAAGGAAAAATTCTCAATAAATAAAAAATATAATTAATTTAATGGGTTTATTGATTTATAGATCATAAGATATTATTTTATGAAATATAGTCATAAATAATCCTAATAGAAAAAGAGATTGTAACGTAAATATATTTCCATATTGGTAGCTTAAAAATCATATGACCCATCCATAATGTGACATATATGTATATATAAATCTCTATAATTTTCAAAATAACAATCATAATTTACATTCAATGGAAGTAAATACACAACATAAAAAACACATGTTGAATATGACCTGTTTCTCAATGAAAATAGAATTGAAACGAAAAAACCCTTAAACCAAGTTCATGATCCAATGAAAACACTCTATCCCTCTTCATAATAAATATAAATTTATTATTAATTTATTTCAGAACAATTATCATACTTATAATATTATATATGATCCCATTTTCATTTTCAATATCTTATTATTAACAATTCCTTACTAAAACTTCATTTCTTTGGGATAATTTCTTCGTTTTTCATGAGAGATTGGTTTGGTAGTTTCAGTCCTTATATATGGATAATCATTCTATCAAATCAATAATATTAATCATTTAATATATATAATATATTTTAATTATGTATATAATTATATTCATCCATAATAGTTAGAGATATAAAAATGAAATACACTGTTCTTGGAGAAGGTAGATCGTACGTACGCATGAACACATTTTCAGTTTTTTTAAATGGAATGAATGAATGATAAATAAATATTGACTGGTATAGAATAAAAAATATTTCATATATATCAAATATTTAAATTTATATAATTATTATTACCATCCATGTAATTTTTTATTTGAAAAACAAATCACATCTCTTCGTGAGGTGGTAGTCAGCCATACACATGAGTGACATTATCATATCCCCAATGAAATTGAATGTGAGAAGGTATATGTAATATTATAATTCCTTATGTATAATAATTTTTATTGTTTCATATATATTAATTATATATATAATAATATAAAACTATTATAGTTATTCATGAAAAATGAGTTACATTGGTTCGCAAGGTGGTAGTCTAGCATACACAAAAGAGAATAATTTCTCAATTGAGAGAATAGGAGAGTTATTTAGGTATTTTCCCCAATATAACAACATATTAATATATTGAATATACTTATATTATATAATAATATTAGATTAATAATATTTTAATGATTAGGAATAATAAATTGTATAGAAGATCTCATCTAATATTGTTATCTCTTATTTGAGAAATCACTTTAGGTTTACACATACACTATTTCTTTGATGGATTTATGATAAAAAAGGCCTATAGGATTTATGGTTAAAATTAATAATGTTATTTGGGTAGTATGTGTCCAAAACTAATGATTTTTCAACTGGGAATAAGAGAGGAGAGGGTGTAGCTTTTTCTATTTGGAAGATGTCACAATTGGAAATTTTGAAATGAAAAAGTTAGTCCCATTTTTTTGAATTCTCTATGGATCACAAATGAAAAAATACAAATAATTAAAAGACTTATGATTTAAATTTATCTATCCAATGGTATTTTTAGAAGTTTCTAGGCCATTATACCAATTATCATTTTAGTTTGACCCCCGATAATTTCATTTAATCTTTAATCGAGGTAACTATTTTTTACTGCATTCAATATTCATTATAAAGAAAAATTATGTTAAATTCATTAGATATTAATAATTATTCAGATTAAAAATTTGGATTCCATTTTACCAAATTCAATTCATTGATTTAGAAGAATTTAATTTAAAATTCATTCCAAAAACACCGCAAAAAACAGTTTTCCTAATGAAAAATTATTAGAATTAAAAAATATATATCCAAATTGAACATATTATTGTTTACAATATAATTATTCCATTTTTTTAAATAAATTTATAAAAATTGAATCATTGAAAATTATTTAATATAATTTATACTTCTTAATAAAATCTATAATTTTTATTATTCATTAACAAATTTTTCATTCTAGAAAATTATCAAAAATTCCCTATAAGATAATTCTTATATGATGATTACAAAATTATGATTATTAAGAAAAAAATTAAATTTTTTGAAAATTTAACATTTAAATAATTTCATAAAAAACATGATGAAAATGTTAAAAAAATAAAAAAAATTGAATTTCATTTGATATATTATTATAAAACGTATATAAATGTTTTATATGAATGGTAAAATTTTGTTTGAATATTTAATATAAACCCTTCAAAAAATCATTCACTAAATGATATTTATTTAATTTATTAAGATAAAATGATTTTATTCACATAGAAACAATTTCTAGATAACATTCCCTTTATAGTAAATTGGTTTTTGTCTTCAATTCAAATTAATTTAGAACAAAATAATTCATTTAACATATGTGTAACCCATAAATTTTAATAATTTATTTCATCTTTTTCATATCCTCTATTTAAACATCTATGATATTCTAAATATTTTTATTTTTAAATTATGTCATTTTTCATTTAAACTCATTGTAGCATGTCATCGAAGCTATCCAAACATATTATATTAATTTGAAAAAATATATTTTATAAAAAGTTCAAGTTGTTACACTCTATATCCCCTTAAAATTAATATCTTCATCTAAATTTGACTCATCCATCAAAGTATTATAATTATAAGGTTCCTTTATAGAAACACATATCATAAAAAATAATAATAAAAATAACTTAAATATGTAATGTTTGAAATAGAAATGTCACTAGAATAAAGGAATAACTACGTTTCTACATAGGGAGAATATTTATGGTAAGATAGTATTTAGACATGGTAGAAAAAACTAACTCCCTAGTACTCAGATATTGACAAAGAATATGGAATAATAAAGATAACTATTACAAAAAAAAATCTATGATGAGTGAAAAGTCCATTGATTCATTAGATATGAAGGTAAGATCATAAAAAAATTAATTATAATTTTCCAAAAGTTAAGGGTTTCAATTCCCACATATGATAATAACATATGGAAATATACTTTCAGCAAAAGTATACAATAATATTTTAATCAATATTCACCAATGTCTTATTTGATTCGTCTTATTATTAGAATTGAAGATGAATTTTTCATTCCTAATGAACTAAAACTAAATTTTAGTTGGTCATATGATCCATAAAAAATGAATGGTTATTTATAAATTCATTATATATTAACCAAAACCAAAATGATTACCAATGGTTATCCAAAATTTAAATGTCATATTTTAATCTCATTAAACAAATCCAATGTTAATCTTTAAAATTTTCATAAATATTTATCCTTAAACACATCCAAAATATGTCATTACAAAATAAATATCCTTAAATGTTGATAAAAGGATACTAAATTTACATAATCAACGTTAATTAATCACCCAAACAACATAAATATTATTTTTATGTCACTTAAAAATATGATAATACCAAGTTTATATATATTCAGAAAACTTTACAATAAACTAAATTACTATAAAACCATAATGAAAATATGAATTCACTCTAAAAAATTACATCTATCATTATTTGATAAATACAATAAATGATTATCTAATATATTTCATAATTAAAAATGTTTCTAAACTCCATTAGTTATATCAAAAACCACCTTATCAACAAATCACTAATATGTTCCAAATACATCATTACAATACTGTTTTATTTAACAATATCAAATATATCTTTATCTCATTATTATGTTGAAATCATGAAGATATTAATGTTTATCATTCCCTTTATTGCATAATCTCTAAAATATCACTTTCCACCAAAATAATTTTTCTTGGTTTTCAGAACCATTCAACATATTATTTCATATCATTAAGTAAAATGTAAATCAAAAAAATTTATAGTTGTTTCATGATTCATATAAACAAAGTATCATTGATATAAATTCTTATAAAATATTACACTCATTCAAAAAATAAAAAAAACAGTCATTCCACATCCTTATAAAACTATTTAATATAATTTTTTTCATATTAATTAAAAATTTCTTCAGTTCATATGTATCTTATAGTCTATTCATTATCAATAGAAAAATAATTACTCCAAAAAAATTCTTATCCTCTTCTTGAGAATTCCCCCAAGGAAATTGACTCTCATATTTACTATATATTCGATATTTAAAACATTCAACAATTAATGACTCCTTAGAGAAACTATTATTCTTATTGTCACAACCTGCCTTCACCAAAAGGAGGGAAGGGTCAACATATCTCCAGTACCTTCCTTCTTTAAGTTTAAGGAGAGATAATGACCCCTGAAACCTGCCTTCAATAGGTCCCGGAGTGGCAACCAACACCAAGGGTATAAAATCACACACTAAATGGAAGGAATTACCCTTTTTATTTTAATAGGATTGGGAGATAAGATAGTAAATCCCACAACACAAAAACTAAAAGTGAAAAAATGACTGAAAAATAAAGCATTACCACATGCATGTTCAAAGGTAAAGATACAAGTCACAAAACTCCAAAGGTAAAAAGATACCAAGAAAAAGGAAAAAAACAACAGCAACTGCCCCAAAGGTTCAAGCTAGTACGGTCCCGCACGATCCCTGAAGTCCTCATGGAAACAAAAAAGCAGTTTTATGAACGTAGGGTGAGCATACATGTATACACAGTAGGGAAAAACCTAAATCTCTCGTGCATAAGTGGGGAGACATACTAAAGTCATGTGCGAAGCAGACAAAAAAACACTGTCAAGGAGTCTATCCATCCCACTCACTGGCCACACTCACCAAATAACGCAAGAAGTAAGGTAATAGTAAAGCACAAATCATAATTGGGTACCCCACACCACTTTCCCCTAGTTATTGAAGACATCCTATGCATCAGACCAATCCCGCCATTCTCACTGCAATCCCACTGCCACACCCCGCCCGCAGACACCTAGGCCATATCCTCACGCAGTCCCACTGCCAAACCCCACCCGAAAACACCTGGGCCACAATTGTCACACGTAACCACACATGAAAACACCTAGGCCAGAACAACCACCGCCACGCCTGAAGACACCTGGGCTAGAAGATCTACTGCCACACCCGAAGAAAGCTGGGACTCATCCCGAAGACACTTGGGAAACCACCTGCCCGCACACACCTGGGCCAACCACCGCACTACCCTGCCTGAAGATTCTTGGGCTAATAATGGACCTCAGGCCATCACAGCCTGCCCGTAGAGTCTTGGGATATTCGGGAAATAGAGCCGAAAAGGAGCTAATAACTAGCCACTCATATGAGTGTTGGGAAAAACACCCTCCCCCATGAAACGGGGGTGTTCGGCACTAAGTGCTCAACTTGGGTGGGGCATGAATAAGAAACAAAAAAACTACAAGTATATGTATATGTAACAAGCACTCAACCAATCTAGGTTTTTCTTCAGCCTTCCTAAAGAACACTATCCTTACTATTCATTCATAAGAGAAGAGAACAACACCCATGCCCAAGTAACAACTCAAACAAAACCAAAACCAAATTTTCCTATACTTGTTTTTATGTTCAATAATAATGTTTAAATAAGTTTCTGCACCTACATAGGCAACTATAAAACATAATCACAAGACAAGGGAAAAGTACAGCCAAACATCAACTTAAACGTTCACACCCGGTTCTCTTGTAAAGTCACAACCACAAAAAGGGATAAGTGAGATCCCTCAAAGTACTAGAACCAAGGAAAACCCCAAGATACTACCCCATGTTCCCAAAACCCAGGAGCCAACTGTTTCTCAACAACAGAGGATTCCACCCCAATTCGTGATATAAGATAAGTAACCACACGCCCTCAAATTCACAACCAGTGAAAACATAACAATAGGGGATCCCATCCCCACCCACATCACCCAAAAAATCGGCCCATGAATGAAAAACAACCAAACCACTACCACCAACACAAAGCAGGCCCATGATGGTATTTTCAGATTTAAAATATTTAACACACTCCATGATTCCAATTCCACTGTACTTAAACCAGGGTTATCACAGAAAAGGATTGATCCTGGTGCTTTCAATTTATTTTGCCGAATATAGGTAATTAACCAATTTCCTTTGCACGATCAAACAAAGAGGTAAGGTTTTATTAGTTCACAGAGAAATACCACCAACGACCATGATTTTCAGTAGGCGTAAGCCCACACAATTCAGAAATCATTAATCATGAAAGAGGAGAAAAACAGAGCAGCATCAACGATCACACCCCTCCCCTTCATTCTTTAGAATCTGTTTATTATATTCATTAAGGTTTGGTTCATCCAATTCTACAGAAGCAGTAGCGTACCCACCCCGTAAGATACATAGAAAGGAGAGACGAAGGTGAAACCCTACTTGATTGATCAATGATCGAAGCTTCTCTTCATGCGCGAGGAACAACCGGTGTGCAAAATTGCAGGGGTGTGACCACAGGAACTAAGGACAAGAAGACGAATCGATCGCAGGGTGATCGAGGAAAAAGGAAACCCAGGGATAACCATTTAGTTTATAATGCCCAGGGGCGGTTGAGATAGTGAGATAAGAACACGAAACCGTGTAATGAGCGGGGTCGGGGGTTAACCACGCGGCCCCACATGTCATTAAAGGGTCCCCGCCTTTAGGGGCGGTTTAAACCGATGCACACTAGGGTACCTCATCAAACATTTAATTAAACGCCATTAATGGGCATTAATGGGATTTAAAACAAACATAAAGGGGTCAAAATAGGGTTTAAAACCCAATTTGTGCAAAAAAGGAGGCGCTACTGGAAAACCCGTGGGGGTAGGTGAGAGCCACCAGTAGCTCTCGACTATTGGTTGCTAAGGGCTACCGGTAGCCCAAGGCTACCGCTAGGAGTCACCAAGAAGTCGGGATGGCCTTCTGGACCACCTAGAACACCTCAACATCAGATTTTTACTAAGTAATGGACCCCCAAGAACCCGGTCCATTACATTTATCCACTATGTTACTTGTATGAAACATTGCCCTTTTAAATTATATACAATGTTCTCCTCTTATCCATATATAAAACATCTTATAGTTCCTTTTAGACCTTACTTAGAGGGATAAATCCCACATTCTCTACATATATGAAACTAAATCTCCATTATTCCATGGTTTCCACCACTTAATCTCTAAGAAAACTCTATCCATCTCTTCATTGGTGAGTCCAAGCATTGGGTAATATTAAACTTCTTTATCATATATTATAATAACATACTACGCCTAATAATAATATATTTTTACTATAGTCATTATCCAATTTGGGTACTCATCAACACATTTTCCCACTCATTCAATTTTCACTAAATTCCTTCTTGTTCAATAAAATGAAAAAACCAAAAATCAGAGTGTGGACAACACTAATCATAGTGGATAACACCATAATAATGAAAAATTAATTATTGTATTTCCAAATCATGAAAACTTCTCTTAAATATATGAGACATTAGGTTTATCCTAGGTAATACATAATCATCATGTCATTGAATCCTTTATAATTGTTCATAATAAAAATGTAATTTATACAGTGCATTTCCCCATGGAGTGTTAAACCAAGAGTGTAGTGGGACTCATTTCCACACAGAA
This sequence comes from Viscum album, assembly GCA_963277665.1. Lineage (NCBI taxonomy): Eukaryota > Viridiplantae > Streptophyta > Magnoliopsida > Santalales > Viscaceae > Viscum > Viscum album. The sequence goes on along the minus strand of OY728167.1, from coordinate 814,345,082 downwards.
AGAGACAATCCGGTCTCACCCAATCCAGAATGTTTGGATTTATTACACCTATGTACAATTGTTCCAGAACCACATCCCCTTGTAGAATCCCAAAAAATTTAATTAATTAGATAATTAGATAATACAATCCTTATGAAGGCATTAGGATGTTATCCTATACATTGAAGTTCCCAGAGGTATTTCCCCATTGTTTTTAATGAAAATATACAAATATTGACTAAACCATTCCTCTAATACCAACAATAGATTCTCAAACAATTCATCATTAAATATCTCATCTTATTAGATGAGTATTCATTAAATTTATCAAATACATGTCTAAGGACCTAGTATTTTAGTGACTTTCGAGACCATTAATATAATATTATTATTTCTTAAAGGATCATTGACATGTCCCGTAGTTTTCTACCAATATAGTACTCCTTAAAGACATACCCAACTAGAACCATTATTTATAACAAGGGGAAATAAGTTAAATGAATGAGTGATCTCCAATTATCTAAAATGGAAACATCGTATAAATCAATATATTATCATATTAAATAATAAGAAGATCATAGGAATATGTGATCATGATCATAACATGAAATATTCATACAAAACCTATCATGAACCAGCTCGGGTACCCAAGTACAACGACAATCGATCCCTTCCGGACATGGCTCCAAGGTCATTCTTGATTCAAATATGTTGGAGAATAGATATTGGAATCATAAAAAATGAAAGTGGGAAATCATTTTCCACAAACATTATGGATGTAAAGAAAAAAACTTCCAAATGAATATAATAAAAACTCCGCAAGGAGAAGTGTACCAAAAGTCAAACAGGTATAACAACCTAATGTACTACAAAAACATACTATAAAACAGGAAAAACTACCCATGTCCTAATGGATGAAACTCACAAAGTCCTTGGATCAACAGCTAGAAAAACCTCAAAACGGTGCTTTATACCTGCTAAAAACTAGAAGGAGGAAATCTAAAAACACCTAAAGTCCCAAGTAGTGAGTGAAATAAAATCCCATTTGGGTCTTACCAAGGATTCAATGATAATATACCAACATTTAATCTACCAAATATGTAGATTAAAAATTTTAAAATAAAAAGGTATTGAATTTCAAAATAATATTGAAACAAAACATGCTTTACGTTTCAAATGATGGAAATAATTTAAAAAAATGGTTTGCATTTTGATTGAGGGAATAATTTTAAACAAATTTCTTAATAAATAATTTTATAAAAAATAGTTTATATAAATTCACAATACATGTAAAATAGTTTACCATAATGACATATATTGATTTAAAATACAATCAAGTGTGAAACATGGTCATATGAATAATGGAATGATAGTTTTAGTCTAAGGGAATACACAAACTCAAGGTGACACATAAATATTTGTATACACACATCCCATTCGTAAGACAAAATACAACATCACCAGCATCCTATCATTGATGTGAAGTGAAGCATTTATGTTTTATAATATAGTAAATCTAATAGTGATTTCAAATAACTCACTAACATCATAAGGATTCCATGTGATCTAATAACAAATCAATAATGGGAAACTTACTTTAAAACTGCTTCAATAAAAAATAAACTCATTCTACGTTTCAAATATTCCAATTTTCCATTTAAAACCCAAAATGGGTTTTCAATCAAATACATGAATTTTTGAAGTTAAACAACAAAGTTTTCTATCAAAATCAATTTTTTCCATTTTTCACAAATAATAATTTGAAATGAATTCACAATCCAATTTCACAATTAAAATTTTGAAACAATTTCCATAAATTTCATGATTTCACCCAAGTTAAACGGGATTGGAGGATTTTTCCCAATATCATGCCAAAATCCAATTTCATAATTTACATCAAACAATTCAATGGAATTTTGTTTTTAATAAATAAAAATAAAGTAACATTCCACAATTGAATTTATATGAAAAATTTGAATTTAAATAAATAAATTTAGGGTTAATAAAAATTGGGTATCATGATTGATCAACCTACCTCAGAATAGCTATCTCAAATATCCAAACCATAAATAATGTATTATATCATCCTATGAATAAGGTTATCTATGGATCCCTCAAATAGAAAGAGGAGGGATCGTTAGATAGAGAATGGGAAGAGGAAAATAACAGAGAAAGGACCGATCTCCATTCACCCAACATCAATTCACTTAAAAAAGGGTTCAAATGGGATAAAAACTACTCATGAGAGCACACTTGGAAGGAGAAATCATTTTCAGGTTGTATTGATAATTCATAGACATATAAGATGGGTTTTATGATTTTTAATCTTTTGATCAGATTAAAAAAACATGTATGCACAGTTTCCTGGGTAGGGCCACGTCGTTAAACCAAACCATGTGCCATGACTGCATGCCTATTTTAAAAGGGTTACAAGATTTATACTAAGTGGATTCTCAATTTTTCAAACTATGTGAATGTAAAGAAAAAACCCATTGTCTGGGTTTGTACAGTTTTCCTTGAGAGGGCATATAGTTTGGGAAATTGGTTGGCTAACTGTGCACTATCACTATAACATTAAATTTAATTTTTTTTCGCAAAAACCCCTAAATAAACCCAAATAAATCCAAATTAAAATATTGGTTTAGGAATACATGTTAATAGTAACAGAAAATTACAACCTCCCCACCATAGAAACTTTTTGTCCCCAGAAAGTCTATGAAGAATCATTCACTCCAAAAATATGAGGCCACTGCTCTCTCATCAGTGCCTCCCTCTCCCACATATCTAAATTTTAAGAACTGTGCATACATAGAACTCCAACAAAAGGTATTACCATCCAAAATTTTACCTTGGTCTATGAATAAACTATCCTATTTGGCCATTCAGTCATAGATAAATTTGGTTAATTTTCAAGATCACTCCATCTTAGAACATGCGATGGATTAGATAGATACTTTCTCAACTGTAATAAATAGAACATATTATATATCAATGTCATATATGGCTAACATGATAAATGATAAGAATATTTTTTAACCTGATACACAACCTAAAATAGTACCACAAGGAGGGGAGAAATTCTCCCTTGCTTCCCAAGTTGTTGATGAATCGATCGAGGTGAAACATTCATGAACACTGGGTCACCCACTAAGAATTACAACAATCATTGATGATGATCTTTATAAGAATTATACCAGATATTCACCATCTACATTATTTTACGAGTCAACTAAAATCTTTGGAGATGACCTACAACAATCTAAACTTCTATAAAATGGGTTATCAAATCATTGTTCGTGTGTACAGTGGACTACCACCTCCCAAACAGATGTCATTAATTTTTAAATTACCACATCCCAAGGCTGAAAATAATGATGGATTTATTTTTTATATATGGTATTTATGATATAATTATATTTCTTGTATTATTATATCACACATATATTCAAACTCTCTATTTTGGGGGAATAAGATAATATTGTTCATGTGCAAGGAGGATTACGATGTTGCGAAGCACTGTGATTCATTCACGCTTTAAATGGAAGCACTACTAAAAAACTAGTATTTAACAGCACTGGTATTTATCAGCACTAGAAAAAAAGTTTGATAAATGTCTTCTTTATTAATGATAAAGAAAGCGCTGATAAATTTATCCCTTTATCAGCTCTATTTTAGCGCTGATAAAGGGTCCCTCTATTAGTACTTTATTTTTGGCACTGATAAAGGGTACCCTTTATCAGTGCTTTATTTTTAGTGTTGATAAAGGGTACCCTTTATTGGAACTTTATTTTTAGTGTTGATAAAGAGTACCCTTTATCAATGCTATAATTTTAGCGCTCATAAAGGAATCCTTTATCAGAACTTTTTTAGCACTGATAAAGGTTTGAATAAATAAAAAATGATCTTATTAAACAAAGATAATAAAAAATTATTAATTAAATAATTATTGATAAAAATGTATATATTGATTATAATATATATAAATTATAAATACCAAAAAATAGTATGTGTTAAATATATAGATATATGAAAAATGAGAATTAAACAAATTAAAAATAAAAATAAGTAAATTGAGAAAAATATTAAACATTTTATTAATTAGATTATAATTGATAATGTTGATAAATAGTATATATTAAATATATAGATATATATATTAATGTATATAAATATTATTTATATATTAAAAAATATTTATTTTCTTTACATTAATTAGTCATATACTTAGTGAATAATTGTTTATAATTAAAAATTAATCTGATTTAAAAATATTGACAAATTGCATGGAGTAATGGACATATAATTGAATGTCGTTTTATTTTTCCATTTAACATAGTTCAAATTTGTGTTATATTGATTTCACATATACATAATTAATTCATTTTAAAATACAATTCACACAGACGAAACTTATCCATTTTTAATATTGAAAAGTGTACTAATTTTTAATTTATTCAATTTAACTCCTTTTTAAACATGCATACACTTAAAATTAGATATTCATTAATAATGTTAAAAACATATTTGTAAAAAAATATTTATAATTAAAAATATTTATAAATGTGTATATGATATTTCTAAAATTATATATTTATAATTATAAATAAATAAATATTTTTTTAAATGTATTTATATAATTATAAATAAATAATTGTATATACTTAAATAATTATTAAATTTATATTTAATTTACTTAAATAATGAATATATTTACAATATTTATATTTATATATATTTCATAAATATATATGTAATGATATAAATTTTATTTTTTAAAATTAATTGTATATTTATAAATAAATAGGTAAATATTTAAATAATTATAAATAAATAATTATATATTTAAATAATTAAAATAATAATAATTATATTTAAATAAGGAATATATTTACTATATTTATATTTATATATATTTATAAAGTTTATATATTTAGAAACTTTTTATTTATAATTATAATTATAAATCTTTTATCAATGCTTAAGTAGTAAGCGCTTATAAAAGAAATATTTATCGTCGCTTTTTTAGCACTCATAAAAATGAGGCTTTATCAGTGCTAAAAAAACACTCATAAATATTTCTTTTATCTGTGGTAAAACTTTTTCACTGATCAAATGAATATTTATCAGTTCTCTTTTAGCGCTGATAAATACCTTCTTTTTTCGGCGCTAAAAAAGCACTAATAAATATTCCTTTTATCATCGCTTATTACATAAGCGTTGATAAATGAGCTCATTATCAGTGATTTTAGGAAATCGATGATAAAATTGTCCCGATCTATTTAAAAAACCTAACAAGTTGTGGACCTGTCATGATATCAGAAGGTTTCTGTGGAAGCCACCCACTGTTGGTGCTCCTCCTCAGTGAATCAATGTTCAAATAACACAAACCCACTCGAATCACACAAGTCCATTGCCTCCTATTTCTCGAACATCATCTACCATTTGGTGTTCACTTGTAATTAGGTTTTCTGATGCAAACATCAAGATCTGGATCTGATGGTCTTGGATTTTCTTCAACCTAGAAAGGTAGGCTTGTGCTTTCCTTTATAGGTTTTGATTTTCTTTCTGTATTTATTCATTCATTTTTTATTTTTCCTTCAATGATGTCATCAATTATTTATGCTCTGGTTGTGTTTTATTTTGTTTATGATTCGTTGTTTGCTTGACTACTGATTACGATATCCTGTTTTGGTCTTTCTAAATTGTTGTTTTGAATCAATTTTCTTCACTGTCTATATCTATACCATAGCTTTCTCCACAATCTTAATTTCATCGCTATTTTTGAGATATTATAGAATCACCTCTGGTGTATAGATAAACCAATTAAATAAATATTTACACAACTATGTAAATAATGTAGTTTGAGGATATAAAAACCTTAAACGAACAAGAAAATTGATTTAGAAAACCAATTATCAGTCTGGTGATGGTGTGGAGTAGAAAGAAAATCTAGTTTTATGCAATTCATTTAAGGGAATTTATTTATATAAATCCTATTTTAATATTATGGTGTAAGGGTTTTTAATTAAAAATTTATTTTCTCAGAATTATGTTGTTTTATTTTAAGAGAAATATTAGTAAGGGTGATAACATATTTATTTATTTCTAATGGATCTCTACTTTCAAAATTATTATAAGGTTTTATTTATTTTACGATGTTGTGATATTCTACTGTAAGGGTTACATATATTTTTATCAATTTTATTTTATTACACACACACACACACACACACACACACACACACATATATAAATATCTAAATATATATATATCTATCTATTTATATGAGTTTTCAGAAGTTATAATGTAAGGGTGATTTTATAATTATTTATTAACAAATTATGGTTCTAGATTTCCAAATTAAGAAGAGATTATATTTATTTTCATTAAAAATTATGTTTAAATGTGCATTTTTTTTCAATTATGTGTATTATAAATTCTATGTTTTGTGTGTGTGTGTGTGTTTAAATGTGTATGGGATGGACGTTGTTAGGGTTGGTGTGTTATTATTTCTTGTTTGTGATATATCTTATTGATGATTATTGTTGATTTATGAAAACTTCTTTATAGACCTCCCTAAAATCACAAGTATGGTTCAATTTGTATTAGATTTCCTCCCTAGAATCCTTCATATGGGTAGATCTAAAGTGAAGACCTCCCTAGAATCCTTGATATGGGTCGGTGTGGTGATATGACATCCCTAGAGTCTTGAAATGTTTTCAAATATTTTATACACCATTAATTTTAAATGTAATAATTCCTTAGGTTTCTACATCACTTGTTGCAAAAAATAAAATGTAAGTTATCAAATTCTATATATTAGAAATTATTTTTAGGTACTCATCATTTATGGTCTACATGTATTGGTTCCACCCCTATGAATCTCTAATTATTATCCATGTATACGAAAAAAATATTTATTTATTAAAAATTTATATCAATACATTTTTATATATTATAGTTGATTGAATGAGAGTTTATTATTCTTATTTTATCATATTTGGGTTTCTTATTAATCTTTAATTTCCTATATTATATTTTAATTTGTTTAGGGGATTTAAGAAATACTTTATTTGTGCTAAAAAAATTTCTATTATTGTAATTTGTTGCTTGAGACTCATACCCTGTAGAGACCCGAAGCTTGACTTACATGGACATTACATTACTTTTGCGGAATACTTATTACATAACAAAAACAGACACACAAGGATCGTAATAGTTTAGTGTCTTTGGAAACTTGGAACGCAATCTTCTAATCGGGGTGAAAGATCTTCAACATCTCCCATAAAGATCTTCCCATTTTTGTTTCCTTACCTAAAATCTTTCTTTTAATCCTGGGGGAAAAGAAAACATAAAAAGGGTGAGCTCAAATACTCAGTAAGGGTAAGCATAGATAAAATAAAACATACCACATACATTTGAACTTAAAAAAAACATGAACAATAAAAATCTTGCGCAACGACATAAAACATGGAAGTAAATAAGGCATAGATCATAATGGAACATAAATCATGATAAAATAGCATGGGAATAAAACATGTAATTGTGGCATCCATTAATCACATTTAATTATTTCCATAGTAGCCAAGGCATTGCTGCCAAGACCATCTTAGTGGACAAAGTCCCATTCTGAATCGAGTTCACTCCTCATTTCAGTCCTGTAACACTGAACCGGATTAACTTACTGTTCCAGCCATGTCTATCTCATGAGATATAAAATCTTTACCCAATGAATTTGAGGGAGATATAGGTCCCACCCATCTCATAATGAATTCATTCTTACTTGTGCCACAAAATAAACTTAAAACATTCATCATAACCCAAAGAATAAAATGGGTTTCATAAACATCATCCCATCATTTCATAATCCATATAAAACAAATGGACATTTCATCATAAGAAAATTGAACCATGTAAATCATAGATAAATTAAACTTGAAACATACACATATCAAATAATGTCATCTTAGATGGAAAATGGTTTTGATAAAACATTTGAAATTAATTCTTGACGAAAATATCCTTTCTTCGTCAAAATCATTTTCTTTTCAAAAAATGCCATGAACTTTTAAAATAAAAGTATTTTGTTGAAAGTAGTCATAAAATCATGTAGATTAAGCTTCATGAAAATGAGGCGTTATGAAACCGTAAAAACCCATTCACGCCGTATAAGTTAAAAATAGCATTCTCCTCGTACTTTTGTCGGAAAAGTCAAAAAAGTACCTCGTAACGTAAACAAAAGAAAGATTCCTTACATACCATGTAGTAAAAGTAAAAAATGGGTAAAAATGACTTTAAACATACATGAAAACACTTTTATAGAACATGTACATGGATGATATAAATAACCCCAGTAAATACTTACGAATAAGCAATCTCGGATAAAAATGAGATTTGCAAAATTATCCCTTACCTTAGGTCCGATATGCTTCGTATGGATCCTAACCTCCTGTATAATGATTTAAATAATGTCATTGACTTATTAAATAATAATATTCATTGTTATGATATCATATATGTTTCACTTATGACTTTATATTACCCGTTCTTTTGTAAATTCCATGTTAAAGTAGCATTTTGGGTAAAATCATTTCATTTATCGTATGTGATTTGACTTGTCGTTGTTGATATTATTACTTATATCCTGATTTACATAATTATAGAATGTAAAAAATGATTTATATTAAATATATATTCATCATATACATATATATTATAGGTCGATAAAAGGAATGAAATACACCGTTCATGGAGACGGTAGTCTGTACATATGCATGAACGCTGTTTTCGTTTCCTTATTGAATGGAATTAAGTAGATAAAATATATAGATATATGTATACATAAATAAAGTAGCTTTATTATGTCATATATTTAATTATTATTCATTATATATACTTTATAATCATTCATGAATGGTTAACATGGAGAGTGAATCTCATCGTGTCGTGGAGACGGTAGTCTGTACGTACGCACGAGCGATGATATCATTCCCAAGATTGTATAATTGTATTAAAGTGTATCTATAATATTACAGAATCAATATCAATTTACAATAATCATATATATTCATTAATTTTACCCTTATACCCATCCATGTAAGGTGGTGGTGGAAAATAGATTACACCACGGCGTGGAGACGGTATTCTGTACATACGCACGCGCGGTGATTTCATTTTCCATAGGATGGATAGATGGTGAAATAGGGTTGTTTCATAGATATAATAACATATCAGTATATTATTGATACTGATGTTATTACTTCATAATGAAACAACCTATGAAGAAGAAATGGAATAAGAAATAAAGTTGAAAGAATCGGTAACGAACATTACCTCTTCTTTGAAGCGCCTTTTGAGACCTCCTCTTAGGGCACTAAAATTAGTCTTTGAAGAATACCAGGACCTCTAAGATATTTCTAGGGAAGTGGAGAAGAGAATTGGGCAGGGTTTGGCCGATCTTGAAGGCTCAAAGTGGTGTGAGGAAGAGAGGGAGGAGGTGTCCTTTTATAAGGGAGGAGAGGGGCACCTTTGGAATTCTTAAAAATATTAATTTATAATAAATCTAACCCCACTTAAAAACCTCCAAAAATGACTCATATTCAAATATTAGATGAGATAGGGTTTTAATCTCACCAACCAATAAAATTTAGACATGTTAGGAATTTATTTTCAACATTATCAACTTGATTTATCCTTATTTAATCAATTTAATTTTATTTGTGGTAATAACATTCTAAATTTTAAATTATAACAAATAATTAGTTATTCGTTGTGAATTTTCCATAATTGGATACTTTATAAAATTATATACCATTTAAATTTAAATTTATAATTTTTATATATTTTTGTGATTTTTAAACAATTTTAAAATATGTTATTTTTATAAAATAACAATATTGTCAATTTTGAAACTATTCATTTATTTGAATTTAAATAAAATACATACAGAAGATATGTTCGAACTAAAAGCTTTAATAGATTCATAAAAGGTCATATGTATCTAGAAAATTAGTGGAGCATATTAAATAGTTCATATAATATTTATTTTATTATCTTTAAAACCATTTGGTTTATCTCTTAATAAAATAATTACTACATCATTTTTGTATAATTATTTAATATACTTATTTGTTGCATGAAAATTAAAAATAAAATCCTATGATGAATATAAATCTATTTCCTTTCACAATAATACTTTTAATCTAATTTATAATCTTAAAATCACAATATTTAAATTGTTATATTTATTAAATTATGAAGGTGACACCTTTGACATCATTTAAAATAAAATAATATAAGTGTCATAATCATCTTAATAAGGATCCAAATGGTCCACAATTCGGCCAGTGGATGGTTAGGGTTTATATATACACTAATAATAAGTTTTTTGCAGATTTTTGGGCCTTTTGATATGTATTAATATTTCAATAATAACTATATTATTGATTTTTCACTAAATAAATAATTTCTGCATCCCTATTGTGTCAAAATTAATGATAATTATATAATACCTAAAAATTATAAATACATTCATATAATGTAAATACTTTCATTAGATTTCTGGAGACTATTCATGTTCTAAGTTTCATGAAGTTATCACTAAACTAAAATTAATATACTTATAAGATTTAAGAGAGTGACATGTTGTCACTTTCTTTGGTTTTAATAATAATTAAGTTATTTTCATGGAAAAAAGTCCATTAAATGATTATAATCCTATAATTAGGTGATATGGGTCGACTTTTAGTCATCCAATAGGATTTTGTCATGTGTTTGGGTAATTTTATAATATTATATTTACCCTTAATTACCCGATTTACCTTTGACTATGGTAAATAAAATTTACCGTAGTTACTATTCATAATTCCCAAAAATAAAAAGTAGCCTATTAACATAATTTGGACCCACTGATTCCAAATATTAAATCCATTTTTCCAAATTCAATACATAGAAGTTTCAGAAATTAAATTAAAATTAATCCTGTTGTAGAAAGAAAACAGGTTTTTGTTTAAAACATTGCAAAAGATTGAATTTATTTAACCTACGAATTCAATGGAAAATAAATGATAATGACATAAATTATATTAAATGGTAAAAATATATTCTATTTATACTTTAAAACCATTCAATATTATAATTTAACCACATATGTTATTGTGATGAAAAAAGTTGTTTTTAATTAAAATATAGCGTGTTTTTACTATTCATCAAAATATGAAAGTTACCAGAATAATATGAAAATTTTATCCAAAGTAAATTTTTATTTCTTGATTCCAAAGAAGAATTTTTTTTTGGCAAATTTAACTTATAAACATGTCAAAAACTATATTTAAAGTGGGTGCGCCATCAAAAGGCGTCAAAAATGCATTTTTTGAAAAATACTTATTTTACCCGAAAAATTTATTTTGTTCACAAACCATTTTCTAGAAAATGTGTAAGATGAAATAATAATGTTATAACATTCAAAATTTAGTTGATACTATTCATACAGGCTAGTTCGCAATAATATTATAGCCATATATCATTGTTTAGTGAAACCTGATATTGCGTATAACACACGCTATCGAGGAAAGTCGTGATTGTGTGTAATGCAAGCCAAGTCAGGGTTGCATGTTGTGAAATAATCCTTCGTGGTTTCGTATAACAGAATCCAACCATATTTCATTTATACATTTCTTATATATATATATACACTCAATGTTTCATAGAATGACTATTATAAAACGAACTTGAAATTGTGTGTAACACAATCTAAGAATAGTGTTGTGTATACTTCAAGCTAATACAATGTGGCGTATAGAACAAGATAATCTTTTTGTAGCATAAAACACATGACATCAAATAAATTAAATAGAATACTTATCATAAAATATTGGGTTGTTACATTCTACCCCCCTTAAAATGAATTTCGCCCTCAAAATTCGTCGAGGTTATAAATCGTTTACTATTCATAGAAACCCACATCGTAAAAAGGAATACTGAAACTTAATTTTAAAAAAATAAAATATGAAACGTAATGATTACCCAAAGTAACTCATCACTGGGTTTCCATATAGGAGAACATAGATGAAAATACGGATATGGAAGAAAAATCTAACCATCATGTTCTGATGGAGAGTGGTAAAGAACATGGCGATGAAAAAGCCATCAATCACAAAGCCATAAATTTGTGATGATCTAAGGTACCATCTGATTCATCGAATATAAGAGCACTAGGACAACATTTTTGGTTTTCAATATCATTTCCCTAAAGTTGATGAATTAAAAGAAATACTTACATGAATTTGGTACAATCTCACTGTTGTTCGTGAATTGAACAATTTCCACTTCATCTCTTAAAGAAATAAGTTGAATTTGTTATTCGTGAAGCGTTAGCAGATCATGTGATAAAATGATGGGACATTCCATATGTTTCAAAAAAAAGGTTAGAAAAAGTTATCAAATATACATAAGTCCATCAATGGCGAGGTTAATCATATACGATTCCAAAAATGAACTTATACTTCATATATCATACTGCTTAATAAAATAAAACTAGTTTCTACTAACTAGGGACATCCTGTAGGCCAGTGGTAGGCGATAAAGGACAGTCGCACTTCGGTTGTGGGTTCGATTCCCACAGCCTTGTCCGACGCGATGGGCTGTCGCCCGTCCTGTAGGTTGTCCTTTTTCTAAAACTACATTACTATAACATCCCATCAATAATATCAAAAACAAATTATATCCTTGTCCAACATAATCCATTCTAATCTTTAGGCTTATCCGTAATACTGTAGTCCACTCTCATATTATAGTGAAAAGGATTACCAGAGATTTCATATAACAAGCATGTTAATACCATCATTGATCCCCATATATCATAAGATATGTCTTGTTGGTCACATTCCAAACATTTGAAGTCCTTAATCATGTATTCTCTGGAAAAAATTAATACCCATTGATCCTTAGTGAAAACATGAATGAAGTTAAAAGTTAACATTTTCCACATAGCAAAATCCAAAAATTCTATATACTCAAACCATGATATAACCTTCCCCTTATATCAGTCATGAGCTCATGAATACTATCAAACATTTAATTTTCTCCTTATCCCTTCATTATGCGCATATCATCTATATTCCAAAAATATCTGAATAACCTTTCATGAATACTGGTACCATTAATCATACACTTTCAAAACTCAAGGAAAGAAAATAGTGTAACAATCCTTAGATGTCTCTTTATTCCATAGTACAATGATATAACTTATACAACATTACACTTGATAATCATGTAATCATTCCACTACCTTCTTAAACCATTGACCGAGCTTCAACAATTCTTTCATCTCACATATCATTTGTAGTCTCTTCATCATCATCAACATAAATACTACCCATACGACCATACTGATTCTCTTCATGAGACTTTCCCTTAGGGCATTGGTTTTCATAATTCCCGTACATTCTATATTTAAAACATTTAACCATTTTTGATGTCGTAGCAATACCATTATCCTCATCCATGGTGTTAACTGAACCTTTTCCTTTGCACTTACTGGCTTTGTGTCCTTATTTTCCACACCCAAATCATCTTCTAGTTCCCTTGAAACAATCTCCCCGATGCCTCTTCCCACATGATTTACATGAGGGAAATTGAACTTTCTTTCCTCTATGATCATCATGAAACTCCATCTTTCTCTTATTATCTGAGTCGGGAAACTTACCAAAGTTGAGATTATTGATCATATTATGGGATTGCTGATTAGGCATAATAACGATGTTTGGACTTCCAAATCCCGTTTCATTTGGTTTCTCATGAAGAATATCATTCCATTGTCCATCATATTCTCCATTATCATGAATCTTCCTGTTTCCAGCCATTTTCTAAAACCCAAAAAGAATAGCGTGAGAGGCAACAATCATGCTAGGGAAAACAACATAGTAAAGGGGGAGCACCCTCAATATCTAACATCTTCAGTTAAATTCTAAGATCGTTACCGTAGTTCTAGGACTATATCCTATACGTATACTTAACCTTAGGGACATCCTTAGACATACCTTAGAAATATCTCTAGGGATCTCACTAAAGTTCTCGCATCCTAGTTTCCAAAGGTTGACTAAACCTTTCCTCTGATACCAACTGTAGAGACCCGAATCTTGACGTACATGTACATTACATTACTTTTGTGGAATACTTAGTACATAACAAAAACAGACACACAAGGACCATAATAGTTTAGTGTCTTTGGAAACTTGGAACACAATCTTCTAATCGTGGTGAAAGATATTCAACATCTCCCATAAAGATCTTCCCATTTTTGTTTCCTTACCTAAAATCTTTCTTTTAATCCTGGGGGAAAAGAAAACATAAAAAGGGTGAGCTCAAATGCTCAGTAAGGGTAAGCATAGATAAAATAAAACATACCATATACATTTGAACTTAAAAAAACATGAACAATAAAAATCTTGCGCAACGACATAAAACATGGAAGTAAATAAGGCATAGATCATAATGGAACATAAATCATGATAAAATAGCATGGGAATAAAACATGTAATTGTGGAATCCATTAAGCACATGTAATGATTTCCATAGTAGCCAAGGCATTGCTGCCAAGACCATCTTAGTGGACAAAGTCCCATTCTGAATTGAGTTCACTCCTCGTTTCAGTCCTGTAACACTGAACCGGATTAACTTACTGTTCCATCCATGTCTATCTCATGAGATATAAAATCCTTACCCAATGAATTGGAGGGAGATATAGGTCCCACCCATCTCATAATGAAATCATTCTTACTTGTGCCACAAAATAAACTTAAAACATTCATCATAACCCAAGGAATAAAATGGGTTTCATAAACATCATCCCATCATTTCATAATCCAGATAAAACAAATGGACATTTCATCATAAGAAAAGTGAACCATGTAAATCATAGAGACATTAAACTTGAAACATACACATATCAAATAATGTCATCTTAGATGGAAAATGGTTTTGATAAAACATTTGAAATGAATTCTTGAGGAAAATATCCTTTCTTCGTCAAAATCATTTTATTTTCAAAAATTGCCATGAACTTTTAAAATAAAAGTATTTTGTTGAAAATAGTCATAAAATCATGTAGAGTAAGCTTCATGAAAATGAGGCGTTATGAAACCGTAAAAATCCATTCACGCCGTATAAGTTAAAAATAGCATTCTCCTCGTACTTTTGTCGGAAAAGTCAAAAAAAGTACCTCGTAACGTAAACAAAAGAAAGATTCCTTACATACCATGTAGTAAAAGTAAAAAATGGGTAAAAATGACTTTAAACATACATGAAAACACTTTTATAAAACATGGACATGGATGATATAAATAACCCCAGTAAATACTTACGAATATGCAATCTCGGATAAAAATGAGATTTGCAAAATTATCCCTTACCTTAGGTACGATATGCTTCATATGGATCTGAACCTCCTGTATAATGATTTAAATAATGTCATTGAATTATTACATAATCATATTCATGGTTATGATATCATATATGTTTCAATAATGACTTTATATTACCC
The DNA here is from genome assembly GCA_963277665.1 of Viscum album. NCBI lineage: Eukaryota > Viridiplantae > Streptophyta > Magnoliopsida > Santalales > Viscaceae > Viscum > Viscum album. Next base: position 814,329,561 of record OY728167.1, on the reverse strand, counting down.
GTTCTTTTGTAAATTCTATGTTAAAGTAGCGTTTTGGGTAAAATCATTTCATTTATCGTATGTGTTTCAACTTGTCGTTGTTGATATTATTACTTATATCCTGATTTACATAATTAAAGAATGTAAAACATGATTTATATATAATATATATTCATCATATACATATATATTGTAGGTCGATAAAAGGAATGAAATACACCGTTCATGGAGACGGTAGTCCGTACGTACGCATGAACGCTGTTTTCGTTTCCTTATTGAATGGAATTAAGTAGATAATATATATATATATATATATGTGTGTGTATACATAAATACAGTTGCTTTATTATGTCATATATTTCATTATTATTCATTATATATACTTTATAATCATTCCTGAATGGTTAACATGGAGAGTGAATCTCATCGCGTCGTTGAGACGGTAGTCCTTACGTACGCACGAGCGATGATATCATTCCCAAGATCATGTAATTGTATTAAAGTGTATGTATAATATTACAGAATCAATATAAATTTACAATAATCATATATATTCATTAATTTCACCCTTATACCCATCTAAGTAAGGTGGTGGTCGAAAATAGATTACACCATGGCGTGGAGACAGTATTCCGTACGTACGCACACGCGGTGATTTCATTTTCCGTAGGATAGATAGATGGTGAAATAGGGTTGTTTCATAGATATAATAAAATATCAGTATATGAGTGATACTGATGTTATTACTTCATAATGAAACAACCTAAGAAGAAGAAATGGAAGAAAAAATAAAGTTGAAAGAATCGGTAACGGACATTACCTCTTCTTTGAAGCGCCTCTTGAGACCTCCTCTTAGGGCACTAAAATTGGTCTTTGAAGAAGACCAGGACCTCTGAGATGTTTCTAGGGAAGTGGAGAAGCGAATTGGGTAGGGGTTGGCCGATCTTGAAGGCTCAAAGTGGTGTGAGGAAGAGAGGGAGGAGGTGTCCTTTTATAAGGGAGGAGAGGGGCACCTTTGGAATTCTTAAAAATATTAATTTATAATAAATCTAACCCCACTTAAAAACCTCCAAAAATGACTCATATTCAAATATTAGATGTTATAGGTTTGTAATCTCATCAACCAATAAAATTTAGACATGTTAGGAATTTATTTTCAACATTTTCAACTTGATTTATCCTTATTTAATCAATTTTATTTTATTTGTGGTAATAACATTCTAAATTTTAAATCATAACCAATAATTAATTATTTGTTGTGAATTGTCTATAATTTGATACTTTATAAAATTATATACCATATAAATTTAAATTTATAATTTTTATATATTTTTGTTATTTTTAAACAATTTTAAAATATGTTATTTTTATAAAATAACAATATTGTCAATTTTGACACTATTCATTTATTTGAATTTAAATAAAATACATACTCGAAATAAAATCTTTAATAGATTCATAAAAGGTCATATGTATCTATAAAATTAGTGGAGCATATTAAATATTTCATATAATATTTATTTTATTATCTTTAAAACCATTTGGTTTATCTCTTAATAAAATAATTACTACATCATTTTTGTATAATTATTTAATATACTTATTTGTTGCATAAAAATTAAAAATAAAATCCTATGATGAATATAAATCTATTATATTTCACAATAATACTTTTAATCGAATTTAAAATCTTAAAATAACAATATTTAAATTGTTATATTTATTAAATTATGAAGGTGACAACTTTGGCATCATTTAAAATAAAATAATATAAGGGTCATAATCATCTTAATAAGGATCTAAATGGTCCAAAATTCGTCCAGTGGATGATTAGGGTTTATATATACACTAATAATAAGTTTTGTGCAGATTTTTGGGCCTTTTGATATGTATTGATATTTCAATAATAACTATATTATTGATTTTTCACTAAATAAATAATTTCTGCATCCCTATTGTGTCAAAATTAATGATAATTATTTAATACCTAAAAATTATAAATACATTCATATGATGTAAATAATTTCATTATCTTTCTGGAGACTATTCATATTCTAAGTTTCATGAAGTTTATCACTAAACTAAAATTAATATACTTATAAGATTTAAGAGAGTGACATGTTGTCACTTTCTTTGGTTTTAATAATAATTAAGTTATTTTCATGGAAAAAAGTCCATTAAATGATTCGAATACTATAATTAGGTGATATGGGTCTACTTTTAGTCATCCAATAGGATTTTTTCATGTGTTTGGGTAATTTTATAATATTATATTTACCCTTAATTACCCAATTTACCTTTGACTATGGTAAATAAAATTTACCGTAGTTACTATTCATAATTCCCAAAAATAAAAAGTAGCCTATTAACATAATTTGGACCCACTGATTCCAAATATGGAATACATTTTTTCAAATTCAATACACATAAGTTGCAGAAATTAAATTAAAATTAATCCCGTTGTCGAAAGAAAATGGGTTTTTGTTTAAAACATTGCAAAAGATTGAATTTATTTAACCTACGAATTCAATGGAAAATAAATGATAATGACATAAATTATATTAAATGGTAAAAATATATTCTATTTATACTTTAAAACCATTCAATATTATAATTTAACCACATATGTTATTGCGATGAAAAATGTTGTTTTTAATTAAAATATAGCGTGTTTTTACTATTCATCAAAATATGAAAGTTACCAGAATAATATGAAAAATTTATCCAAAGTAAATTTTTATTTATTGATTCCAAAGAAGAATTTTTTTGGCAAATTTAACTTATAAACATGTCAAAAACTATATTTAAAGTGGGTGCGCCATCAAAAGGCGTCAAAAATGCATTTTTTGAAAAATACTTATTTTACCTGAAAAATTTATTTTGTTCACATACCATTTTCTAGAAAATGTGTAAGATGAAATAATAATGTTATAACATTCAAAATTTAGTTAATACTATTCATAAAGTCTAGTTCATAATAATATTATAGCCATATATCATTGTTTAGTGAAACCTGATATTGCGTATAACACACGCTATCGAGGAAAGTCGCGATTGCATGTAATGCAAGCCAAGTCAGGGTTGCGTGTTGTGAAAGAATCCTTCGTGGTTTCGTATAACAGAATCCAAACATATTTCATTTATACATTGCATATATATATATATACACTCAATGTTGCGTAGAATGACTATTATAAAACGAACTTGAAATTGTGTGTAACACAATCTAAGAATAGTGTTACGTATACTTCAAGCTAATACAATGTGGCGTATAGCACAAGATAATCTTGTTGTAGCATAAAACACATGACATAAAATAAATTAAATATAATACTTATCATAAAATATCGGGTTGTTACATACCCCATCTCTTTTATAGACAACTATCATCCTCATCAACTTCATATCCCTAATTGTTGTTATTGAAATTTGTTGATTCAAACTCATTCCTCATCCCTTTTATGTTGCTTTTACTACTATGAGCATTAGCCATACCATGAATGAATACTGATTAGAGTATTTCAAGCAACATAGGTGCATGTCCACAAGAGATGAATGATGTGTCAAACAACAAAATACAATGATAAATGTCTAGGATATGAGGTGATGAGGATGAGTTGTCTACAATATTCACCTTTTAATGAATTCATAGGATAAAAACTTCCATAGTGGACTAATTCTTTTCTTAAATTCAATTTTTCATTTTCTTCAACATATGGAAATTCTTTGAAATAATCAAATTTTGATTTACCCTTATTAAAATTGTCCATAACTTTCACCCTTGATAATGAATATCTTATGTGTAATTATTTATTTATTATAAAAAATTAAACTTTTACGAATCCAATAGGATGGATATGAATAAAAAATGGATTCACAATAATCATTTGAAAAAACTGTTTGAAGATGATGTTAAAGAGTTCATCAAGTTTGTAAGAGAGCATTAATACGACCCTTCTCAAATCCTCTTTCCATGTTTACATTATTTTTATTCAAGAAAAATTCATTTGGAAGAGTTGGAAGAACATTTGATTTGTCACAGAATAGATCATAGATATAAATGTTGGACTAAACATGGTGGAAAACTAAATGTGGACACCGATTGGGATGATACTATAGTTTATGGGTCATTTGATATGAATACCGGTGTAAATGATGATGGAGATCGCATGGAAGAAATAAAAATGGAAATTTAAGATGACCATTGTGATTGTCCAAAGTTGTTTGAGGAGTTAAATAGTTGTTTCAAGAAACCATTGTATACCAGTTGTACTAAATACACAACATTGTCAGCTATATTGATGTTATATAATTTGAAATTTGGCAGTAGATGGAGTGACATCATATTTATAGAACTACATGGTCTCTTGAATGATATGCTATGAGAATAAAATGAACTACCATACCGAACATATGATTCTAAATGAATGTTATGTTTAATGGGAATGATATCTAAAAAAATTATTCTTTTCCAAATGATTTCATATTGTTTCTCAAGGATCATGAATGAGTCATAAAATTCCCTAAGTGTGGCGCAGATCGATACAAGAAAAATGAATCAAGTACTTTGAAATATGTATGGTACTTTTATATCATTACATGGGTTAGAAGACTATATGGATGTCAGGAAATTTTGAGAAAATTGACATGTCATGCAGATACAATAAAAAAAGGTGGGAACCAATATCATCTAGTAGATTCTCCTCAGTGGAAGAAAATTGTTTATGAGTATCTTGAATTTTAAAATGAGTCGAGAAAATTTCATCTTTCATTATCTACAGATGGAATGAATCCTTTTTGTGTACATATTATTACCCACAGTACATGGCCTATCATTTTGGTAAATTATAAATTTCTACCATGGTTGTACATAAATCATGAATACATTATGTTGTCTCTGCTTATATTTGGACCAAACCAACCCGGTAATGATATTGATGCCTATTTGGCTCCATTGATCAAAGATTTGAAATAGATGCGGGATACATGTGTTACTATGTATGATGCTCATAGAAATGAATAAATCACATTGAGTCCCAGGTTGTACAGAAAAATAAATGGCCTCCCCGCTTATGTAAATTTATCAGGCTATAGCATTAAAGAAATGTTGGGGTGTCCCATTTGTGAAAAAATGCACATACTCAGTTTGGTTGAAACATTCCTTAAAGTATGTGTTTTTAAAAGATTGTAAATTTTTACCTCAACAACATAAATTCCAATCATGGACTACATCATTCGCTGGGAATATTGAACAAGGTACAACACCATCTGTAATAATAGGCAATCAATTAAATAATAAAGTAAAAGATATTGACACTATTTTTGGTAAGCCATTTTTTAAAAACCTTACTAAATTAAGTTGGAATAAGAGATCAATTTTATTTGAATTATCATATTAGAATTGTTTATATATTAGACATATTCATGATTTCATGGATTTATAAAAAAAAATGTATTTGATATTGTTATTGGAACATTACTAAATGTTCCTGAAAAAATGAAAGATGACATCAATTCTAGGTTGGAATTGATTAAAATGGGGATAAGGGAAGTGTTAGCACCAGTGAAGGGTAAAAAGAATAATTTTCTTCCTCCATCAGCTTACACTCTATTCAGATAGGAAAAATTACAATTTTTCCTTTTCCTTAATAGTATAAAATTTCCATAGGGGTACTCATCAAATATCAAGAATGTGATGTCAATGACTAATTTTAAGTTACAAGGAATAAAACCACATGACTATCATGTTTAGATTTAGGATTTAATGTATGTTGTTTTCCATTTCATTCTACCTAAAAATGTATAACATACATTAACTAGACTCTGATTATTTTTTAAAGCCATGTGTAGTAAAGTTATAGACCTAGAAAAGTTTCCCATCATGAATAAAAAACTTGTCGTCATATTATGTGAATTTAAGATATTCTTCCCACCATAATTACTTGATATTATGGTCCACCTGATGGTTCACTTGGTTAGAGAGGTTCAACTATGTGGTCCTATCCAATACAGATGGATGTACCCCATTGAATAGTGTATGAAGATTTTGAAAGGGTATTTCAAGAATCGAATTTCTCTAGAAGGTTGTATTGTATAATGATATATTGATGAAGAAGCTATTGATTTTTTTTACTAATTACCTGTCATATGTTTACAACATCATCCTCCCAAAGTCTCTTCACAGTGAACACCTTATGAGAAAAGGGGTTTTAAAAATAGATGTTGTTACAATTAACTTTACTGAGTGGGAGTAAGCATACCTTTACATTTTACATAATAGTGAAGATTTTGATCCATACATTTAATCCCACAAAGAAACTCATAGAGATTTGAATCCATTAAGAGTTTAAGAATGGATATCAAACACACATAATCAATAGTTTATAACATGGTTCTGAGATCAAATTTATAAGGAGTTATCTAAAAATCTGAATTCAATTACCAAATGAATTCAATGGCTATCCAGAGGACTGAATACAAATTTTATATCATACATTGGTTTTGTAATCAATGGTTATACATTATATACAAAAGAACACAATGATCGCATTATGATTAAAAATAATGGTTTTACAATTGTGGATGAAGTGATGCACATATCTAGTTCCAAGGATAGAAATCCAATTTATGAAAATATGTTATATTTTTTCATAATCGAATAGATATACAAGTTGGATTATAAAAAATTCCAAGTGTAGAGTTTCTGTTACAAATGGGTTGACCATATCAAATAAGTTAACGTTTATGAAATGGACTTTATGAAGGTGAATTTCAGAATGGATAGTGAAAAAGGCAAGCCATTCATAATAAAATCACAAGTAGTTCAAGTATTTTATGTCTATGATCCAACAAACAATAATTGGTTGATTTTTTAATTGGAGACCCAAAAAATGTCGTTTAGATGAAAAATCAATCAAGGAAAATCCTTGTATTTTGAGATCACAATCACTTCATGTCATTCCCAATATAGAAAATGTTTTGTACAGTATAGGGGACCATAAAGAGGGGATTTGGATAATCAATAGAGGAACCAAATCCCTAAAACCATTAAAAAAAGGATTTCAATGACAAGGTAAAAGTGTTTTTTAATATACTATGTTGTTTCTCCTAATATTATATGTTCTCTAATACATTAACATAATATAAATTAAATGTTCAAATACTAATGAAAACAATGTATTATTCATATGATGATGTTCCCAATCCATCGAAAGAAGAAATTATAATGAAGGAAACCCTTTGGAAAAATTTAAAGGTAGTTATATGATATACTTTCTCTATTTTATCAAAAAATTATATAAGGGAACATTGATTTAAAATTCATTATTACTTTCAAAGTTCATTTATTTTAAAAGATTATTATCCATTTTTTATTTATTTTTAGAAAGATTAGTGATGTTGTCTCTGCTCAATAACAGAGGTAATCTCTATGTTTTCACAGTAAAATCATTATCCATAAAATTAATGTATTGTTTCATATTTATGTTTTATTTATTTATTTTTATTATTACTCATGTAATATTTGTTTTCTTTTATAGTTGTATTTTTTTGTTTGAGTTGGGGTGATTTTTCCATCTTTCACTCATTTGTGCACCAAAACTTTTATAGACTTCTTCTCCCTCAAAACCTTTCACCCATGGAATGTTGACATTTATCACATTCCTTCAAGTTACCTCCTCTACCTTTGTAGCAAGAGAAATGATGTTGAATCTTCTCAATCAAAGAGGTAATCTGGATATTTGAAAAGTAAAATAATTATACATATAATTAATGTATTTTTTTCATATCTAGGTTTTATTTATTTATTTTTAGTATTACTCACATAATAATTGTTTTCTTATACAGGTGGATTATTATGTTCGAGTTAGGGCCACAAACTTTCTCTCCCCCAAAACCTTTAACCCCTATAATGTTGAAATTTACCACTTTCCGTCAACTTCCCTCAAATTCCATTGCAGGAAGAGAAATTATGTTTCCTCTACTTAATCACAGAGTTAATCTTGATGTTTACACAATAAAATAATTTTCTATAGGATTAATGTTTCATTTCATATTTATGTTTAATTTATTTATTTTTACTATTACTCACATAATAATTTTTTTCTTACACTGGTGGATTATTTTGTTTGATTCGGGGTGATCTATCCATCTTTCATGAATTTTTGCACCAAAACATCCACAAACTTATTCTCCCTCAAAACCTTTCACCCCTACAATGTTGACATTTATCACTTTCCTTAAAATTCTCTTCACTGCGCAATCATAGAGGTAATATTGATGCTTAAAAAGTAAAATAATTTTCCATAGAATTAATTTATTATTTCATATTTATGTTTAATTTATTTATTTTTAGTATTACTCATATAATAATTGTTTTCTTATACAGTTGAATTATTTTTTTCGACCAGGGGTGGTTTGTTCAAATATAATCATGTAGTGTTGATAGTTCAACATTGAAATTAAATGGATATCATTGAAACATTGATACTTAGTATTTTTGAGACTTTGTGTGCTGTAGGAATCAATTCACCTCAATCCGACACACAGTGTGACCGATATGACTCCAAGTACATATTTCTATTTAAAATTGACTTTAAATTTAGTAAAATAGAAAACTGACATACTCAAAAAAACATATTAATATTATTTTAAAACATTAATAAAATTATTCATAAGTAATTTTTGATGTGTAGGAATCAGCAACACCTCAATATGATACACGATGTTCCCAGTATGACTCAATGTGTCAGTTATCTGTTTAAAATCAACATTTTAATTCAAAAAGTGCCACTCAATGAAAACCAATCAAATGCACTTGGGATTTATATATAATTTATTAAAATGATTCATAAGTCATTTTTGACATGTTGTAAATAGTTTCATGTCAAACTGATACATAACGTGATCGAAATGTGTCAAAAGTGTGTGTTTCCAGTTTAAAATGACATTTTAGTGAAAGACACAATTGACACACTCAAAACCAAGAAAAATAATTCGGATTGTTTTGATACATTAGGAAAATTATCCAAAAGTCATTTGAGATGTGTAGGAATCAACCTCACCCAATCTGACACATGGTGTGATTAGTATAACTTAAAGTGAATTTTTTATTTAAAATTGACATCAATTTTAGTAAAATGGACAATTGACCTACTCAAAACTAAGAAAACTTGTTTGGATTGATTTGATACTTTACGAAAAATATCCATAAGGCATTTTTGATGTTTAGGAATTCATATCACCTCAATTTGATACATGATGTGTCCATTGTGACTCAAAGTCTCCTTTATCAGTTTGAAATCAACATTTTAGTTCAAAAAGTGTCACTCACTAAAAACTAATCAAACACACTCAAGTTTTCTTTATAATTTAGTAAAATGATTCATAATTAATTTTCGATGTGTAGGAATTGGTCTTACATAAAACTAATACATTATGTGATTGAAATGAGTCAAAGTGTGTGTTTCCAGTTTAAAAAGACATTTTAGTAAAAAAACACAATTAACATACTCAAAACTGAGAAAATGATTTCAAATTGTTTTTATACTTTATTAAAATGATACATAAGTCATTTGATACATATATAAATCATTTTAACCTCAATTTGATTCATGGTGTTACCGGTATGACTCAAAGTGTGTATTTTTATTTAAAATTGACATCAATTTTAGTAAAATGGACAACTGGCCTACTCAAAACTGAGCAAACACATTTACATTATTTTAATACTTTATGAAAAATATCCATAAATAATTTGTGATGTTTAGGAATCATATGCACTATAATCTAATACATGATGTTCCAAATATGACTTAAAGTGTCCATTATCTTTTTAAAATTGACAGTTTAGTTCAAAAAGTGTCACTCACTGAAAACCAATCAACCGCACTCAAATTTTATTGATAATTTAGTAAAATGATTCATAATTCATTTTTGATGTCTAGTAATCTGTTTCATGTCAAAATAATACATGATGTGATCGAAATGAGTCAAAAGTGAGTGAATCTAGTTTAAAATGACATTTTAGTAAAAAAGACAACTGACGTACTCAAAATCAAGAAAACATTATCAAATTGTTTTGATACTTTAGAACAATGATCCACAAGCCATTTTAAACATGTTGGAATTATCCTCACCTCAATCCAATTCATAATGTGACAAGTATGACTCTATGTGCATCTTTATTTAAAATTGACGTCAATTTTAATAAAATTAACATCAATTTTGGTAAAATTAACACTTTATGTTAATTTATTTCTCTATATTATTACTAACATAGGAATTTTTTTCTTAGATATTTGCATTAATTTTTTTGAGCAGGGGTAGTTTGTTCGAAAATAACACGAGTCAACGTTGGGATTAAAAGAAAAAGTAATACTGATGTTTTTGAATGCATGTGATAATTTCTATTTATGTAATTGTATAAACCAACATTTGAAATGTTTAAAATATAGTGATTTTTTCTTGTATTTATGTTGTCATGAGCCCATCCCCACAAATTGTACCCCTCCTAGGCCGGAAATGTGAGAAGGGAGATAATGACCACTGAGTCCCACCTCCAGTAAGCCCCGGGTTGGCGACTAGTACCGAGGGTACAGTAAACACACAAATGAGAGGCATTACCCTCTAAGAGAACACATGCAGAAGAGAGAGATAATATAGAGACCAACCACCTCCGACTTAGACTGAAATATAAAATAAATCCCAATTACACATATGTAATGTCATGCAAAACTACTACAACTGAAAGGGGAAAAATTGAAAGTACCCAAAAGAAAGTAAAAATAGTATCAACCACAAGCCCGAACAGCTCCTGCAACCCCAAGCTCATAGAAACCAGCTTGGTCTCCAACCTACTCCAAGTGACCTGAAAAACAGTTTATATATACATAGGGTGAGTATCACAATATACTCTGTAGGATCCTCCCTGAAGCCTCTCATGCAAAAGTAAAGAGAGCATGCTAAAGCACAGTGAGCAACAAGTGAAACTAACTCGTCACATAAACAAGTATTATAAGTTCCCAGCCTCACCATGGATACTCTCACCAAGTAATGCATACAAGATTATATAATATAATGTAGAATATTAAGGGTACCCCACTACTACTTCACCAATGGTTTGCCTCTTTGCCCCAATATCGCGCGTCCTAAGCATCTCTCTCAAAAAAGGCTTGCCCACAGATACCTGGGTGAAGAACCACAACATGCACCTTGTGAAACCAAAAACCACCACATCCACGCAAGAAATTAAATAGGTAGTTTCCGGGAGCCACCACAGCTCGCATAACGTGTATCATATGTCGGGTGTTATACCTCAATCCATTACAGCCCATACACCGAGTAAGGATCCTCAAGCCATCACAGCCTATACACGTTACACCTATAGTAGTCTAAAGGAAACTATATCCAGAATGTGTGTGTGTGAATAACCACAAGCCATTACAACCCTCTACACACATATATGGGGAAAACTAACTGATGTTCCTATCAGCAGAAGTAACTACCAAGAGAAGAGAGTAGGTCTAAAGGGGGTAGTCATCCATCCATCCTCTCATCGGAATGTTGGGGAAAACACCTCCCCCCCAGGTCTCAGAATCCCCATCTTGTCAGTTTCCCTTACTGACGAGGTGGAGTAGCGTATAGAAACACAAAAAGTACAGAATATACTATATCTCACAACCACACTATGGGCATAACCTAGTCTTAGACACAACTACTGCTAACATCTCTCGGACTCCTGGATACCACTTCTAAGTTAGGTATCCTATAAACACACAAACATTTAATGATCTTAATTACATTACATCTTTCTCCTTTTATCAGTTTCACTTTACGTTAATTAATTATTTAAACACTAATTAACCATTAACAATTACACATTAAATTTCATTAGCATCACAGCCAAATTCCACTATCCCTTTAAAATTACAACCTCATCATTATGTTCCAGTAAACTCCAACCCCTTGGGTTAACATCATTTATTCAATTATTCATTACAGAATTACTTTCCCATATTCCCAGGCATTCTAGAAAAACATTATATGCTACTAAACAGAAGGGGTCTCAACATGGTGAGTAGACTTACTACTTGTCGAGTCTTTGCAACCTATAGTATGAGCATAGACCCATCCTCCATTGAGAAGCTAAATACAGAAAGCACGTGGCAAACAATGCGCGTCTTCACCTCTTTCGGAATAAGGGTAAGCAAGACCAACTTCCTTGAGCATTGCAGAAAAGTAAAGTAGATAATCAACCAATAAGAAACAGCAAGCATCCAACAATCACATCCATCCTGTTCCATCATCCCTGGTGTCCTCCCCGACACCCATATGCATAAAATGATGCATCTCTCCACTCTAGGAGTCAAATTTTGCCAAAACCAATAGGCCTCCTTTCCCCCACATATCAAATAGCCATCCAGGCTCATGTCACAACACAAGCAGCTGGAAAAAAACATCATAGCAATTGGGCTCTTGAACCTTATAGAATAAATAGGGTAACTTAGAACCCTATAAGGAATTATCTTTTATCAAACAACCAATTCATTAATCCATCCTGAATTAACAAATTTATTATTCGTAGGTTCCAAATTTTGGAAACCTAATCAGTAAGTTATCAAAAATAATCAAACATTCTTACTGCACCAATTTGATTAACATCAAATTACTACAAGAACCTGATTCATTTACATGCCTCTTTATCTTTATACAAACAATTATTGATGAATTCCGTCTTTACGTTCTTTACCAATTACAATCAAGAATGAAATACTAAACACAACAAGCATTGATATCACACTTTCTAATAAAATAAGAGGTAATAATATACGATCTATTTCAATTTATTTATCCAATTCAAATATTTATTAGGTCAATTTAATTGTGATCTAGTGGGATAAAACATGCTAACTATACAATTTCACATAAAATAAAAGAGAAGCAATGAATCCCATACCTCAAACAGTTCTTGACATTCTTTATATGAGAATGATCCACACAACAGGTTACGATCTAATCTATTGTGACAACTATATCCATTCGGGGATGAAGAGACACCACCACATCAGCCAACACCCAAGAAAATCCCGTTAGGAACATGGAGAGAGCATTACATGAAAGGGAAGGGAGGAACAGAAGGAGATGAAACCCAAAGAATGAAGATAGATCATACCTTATATCTGAGATCGATACTGCTTAGATGCATAAAAAACAGAGCAGAACCAATCCTAGGAGGAATGTTTTATTGTGAAACTCCTATCGGAAGGAATGAAAATGTTTGAGTGTCTCACACCTGAGAACAAGGATGAAGAACTAGGGAGGAAGTTATCTCATCTTTAGAAGATTTAACAAAGTTATGGTTTAAGATACACTGGATTTCCCATTAAAAGAGGATGACATTAAACCACACGGTTTGACCAATTAAAAACATCACGAGCCTTAGGAATAATTAATATAGGGGTTATGGCATTTGAATCGGCCTTAGAGTCCTTAAAATGAGGCTTTAAATGCATTTTAAATCAAAGGAAATGCCAAAGGGGAGAAACTGTAGGAAGCTGGAAACACTGTTCATGAACTCAAAATTTGGAAAAGGAAATAGATGTTACCGATAGACCTCGCCGTTATAGGTTACCGATAGACCACACCATCGGAGGTTACGGATAAACCTCACCATTCTGGAAACACTGTTCACGAACTCAAAATTTGGCAGATGAAAGAGGTCACCGTTGGAACCTCACTGATAGAACTGTTCACCGATGGAACTTTTCATAGAATTGGAAATTTGGAAAAGGAAAGAGGTCACTGTTGGAACCTCACTGATAGAAATGTTCACTGATGAGACTGTTCATAGAATTGGAAATTTGGCAAAGGAAAGAGGTCACCGTTGAAACCTCACCGATGGAACTATTCACTGATGGAACTACTCATAGAATTGGAAATTTGGCAAAGGAAAGAGGTCACCATTGGAACCTCATTGATTGAACTGTTCACTGATGGAACTATTCATAGAATTGAAAATTTGTCCAAGGAAATAGTTCACAGTTCTAACCTCACTGATGGAACTATTTAGCGATGGAACTGTTAATAGAATTGGAAATTTGGCAAAGGAAAGAGAGGTTATTGTTGGACCTCACTGTTGGCACTGTTCACAGAAGGTTACCGATGCCACTGTTCACTGAAGGTCACCGTTGTACTGTTCAAAATTTTCTACCATTGGAACTGTTCACCGATGGTCACCAATGGAACTATTCACATAAGGTCACTATTGCACTTTTCACAACTGTCTACCCTTGGAATTGTCCACGGATGGTCACCAATGACACTGTTCACATAAATGGAAAAAAATGGACAAGTGTTAGGGATAAGTAACCTTGACCTCCCAAAACACCTCATACACCTAGTTTTCTCAAAGTAATGGACCAGAGAGGTCAAGGCCATTACATCATATACCTCTCAAAACATTATTGTCCTCGAGAATTCAAAACCCATCTAAAGGGAAAACGAAACGGGGTCCGAACAACCACCCATCGAGATACCTTTCAAAAGAGGGCAAGCCATAATAAGCAAAAAAATAAGTCCATATTATAAACTTGGAAGCTCTATATCCACAAAGGATACATTGATACATGAAAAGAGATTAAAATCAAACAACTCTGGGTATTGAGCACGTATCTGTGACTCACGTTCCCAGGTAGTCTCCTCCATGCCACCGTGTCTCCACAATACATCATCCAAGGGAATAGAATGACCGTGAAACACCTTCTCTTTGTGGTCTTGGATCTCCACAGGCCGCTTCTCAAAGGTCGCATCATCATCAACATAGATCTCTCCCCAATTGATGATGTGAGAGTCATCATGAAGATAACGACAGAGCTGTGATACATGGAAAACATCATGTATCTAACTCATCTACAGGGGAAGTGATACTCAATATGCCACAGTTCCAACATGAGATAACACCTCGAAAGGCCCAAAAAACCAAGGAGAAACCTTAATCCCATGACCAAACCATCGCTGCCCATGACGGGGAGTCACCTTCAGAAACACATGATCCCCAACATCAAACTATAAGGGTCTCCTCCTTTGATCGACATATGATTTATGATGATATTATGTTGTGTTCATCCTCTCATGAATCACCTGAACCATCTCTATTGTATTATGCATGAGTTCTGGTCTAATAATTGCTGACTCTCTGACCCCAGTCCAGCAGAACGGAGAACAGAAAGGTTGGCCATACAATGATTCAAATGGCACCATACCAATGGTGGATTGAAAACTATTATTGTAAGTAAACTCCACCAAGGGAATGTGCCTCATCCATGAACCTCTAAAATAAAGAACACAAGAGTGTAACATGTCTCCAAGAGTCTGGATGGTTCGCTCTGTCTGACCATCCGTTTGCGGATGAAAAGCAGTGCTAAGGCATAGCTAAGAACCGAAAGCATGTTGGAGACCTCTCCACACCCTGGAGGTAAAATGAGGATCTCGATCAGAAATGATCATCCTTGTGACTCCATGAAGTCTCACCACCTCCTCCAGATACTAACTCAAAAAAAAAACTTCCACTGAGCTCAACTCCTTGATTGCTATAAAGTGTGCCGATTTTGTTAAGCGATCCACTACCAGCCAAATAGCATCATGTCCTCCCGATGCTCGAGGTAAACCAGTAACAAAGTCCATTGAGATGTCCTCCAACTTCCACTGAGTAATCTATAATGGATGGAGAATACCACCAGGAACACGGTGTTTGGCCTTCACCTTCTGGAAGACCAAACATCGAGACACAAACTCCGCAACTACATGCTTCAGTCCTGGCCACCAAAACTGGCTGCTCAAGGCTCGGTACATCTTTGTCACACCAGGATGCACCACTAAGGGTGAAATATGGAACTCTATGAGAACCGTCTCATGCATTTCCAAAGGAACAAAAATCCTTGCATGATACAACAATCAGTGTTGTTCATCCTTCGACCAACCATTAGGGGTGTCACCACAAAAAACTCGGTCTCTCCAGACCTCCACCTCAAGATCTCCAAACTGGGAATATTCCACTTTCTTTATGAGAGATGACTGCACCATCATCTGAAAAAGACAACCTCTACCCCCAACTTCTCCCATATCAAGATGTAAAGCTGACTGTTCTTCCATTACTCTCTAGGAGTCACCAGATTCAAGCACTACATCACAATGTGATTTCTGACTCAAGGAATCAGCTATAACATTCACCTTTCTAGGTTTATCTGATATTTTGAAGTCATATTACTATAAAAACTCTATCCACTGACGTTTTCATAAGTTCAAGTCATGCTGGGAGAAAACATACCTCAAACTCTTATGATCGGTGAAAACCACAAAGCGCTCACCAATGAGGTAATGTCTCCACAACTTCAGAGAAAACACCATGCATGCCAACTCAATATCGTGAGTGGAATAGTTACATTCATTTGTATATAACTTTTGAGACCCATAAGAAACAACTAATCTTTTCTGAATCAGAACACAACATAACTCCAGATGTGAAGCATCGTAAAAAACATCAAACTGAACTCCCTTAGCTAGAAGACAATGAATTGGAGCACTTATTAACTTCTCCTTTATATACTCAAAAGCTTCCTAACACTGATCAGTCCATATGAACACCTGATCCTTCCTGGTCAAATCTTTTAGAGGATTCAAAACTCATGAAAAATCAGCTACGAACCTCTTGTAGTATCCTGCGAGACCAAGGAAACATCACACCACCTACACTGTCTTAGGGGATTCCGAAGACACAAATACTTCTATCTTCGATGGATCCATAGCTACTCTATACTGGGACACAACATGGCCCAAGAAATGGACTTATTGAACCCAAAACTCACACTTTGACAACTTCTCAAACAGCTGATGTTGAAGAAGAACTCCCAAAATAGCGTGTAGATACTCTGCATGCTCCTCCACAGACGTGGAGTACACAAGGATGTTGTCGATGAAAACTTCCATGAAATTTTCAAGGAACTCACGGAACACATAATTAATAAATCCCATGAACACATCTGGAGCATTCGTCACACCGAACGACATTACAACGAACTCCTAATTCCCATGATGACAATGGAATGGAGTCTTTTAGATATCCTCATCATTCACACGCATCTGATGATATCCTGACCAGAAGTTGATCTTTGAGAACCAACTTGAACCCTTAATTTGATAAAATAAATCATCAATCTCCAGAATAGGATAGCGATTCTTTATTGTCACTTTGCTTAAGAGACGATAATCGACACACAACCGCAAACTGTTGTCAGCCTTCTTCACGAACAAAACTGGTGCACCCCACAGTGACACACTTGGCCGAACAAAACCGCACTGTAACAGACCATCAAGCTATATAAGTAGCTCTCGTAACTCATAATGGTCCATCCTATATGGATACATAGAGATAGGAGACACTCCTGGTTGTAGCTCGATCCCAAACTCGATCTCTCGTCGAGGGGGTAATGCTACAACCTCTTCTGGAAGGACGTTAGGGTAGTCTTATATGACCCTAGGAAACGCCAACTACTAAACCTCTAAAGAACTCAACATCATCTCAGCCATAATGGATGATAAGGATGGAACACTCCTATGACCCATCCAAGTATTTCGCTTGCTAAAAAACACCACTGGCTCTCCATCCGCACCAAAGAAAATGACCTTCTTCCTGAAGCAATCCACGATAGCCTACACAGAATACAACCAATCCATGCCGAGGATGACATCATATGGTTGTATTTGTAAACATAGGAATCTCTCCATGAGTGGTGCTACCCCAATGCTAGCTCGAAGTCTCTACATACTTCAAACAAGTCATCTCGGCCTCCAACTGGCGTAGTCAATGCCAAGGGCACTAGAAGCCTCTCTACCTCAAGTCCCAAAGCATGGAAAATGGTAGGTGATATGAAGGAGTGTGTCACTACTGAATCAAACAAGGCATACACCAAGGTAGAAAACAAGTAAAGGGTACCTCGAACGATGTTCGGCTCACTTGGAGCTAGAAACGCTAGAGCATGAAGCTGACCAATACCTCTTCCACAACCTCTCTGGCCCAGATGATGACCACCACCACGACTGCACTCTGCTCTCTGAGGATGGGGAGTGTCATGAGGTTGTACTATGTCTGCCCCATCTACCCTTTGATGATCTAAAGTTGGTGAAACCTGTTGCTGCTGCCTTAGCTAGAACTACCTCAATAGAGAAACCTGGAGCGGAGCACCTAGTGCACGATGACTGCTCTGAAAGGTCGGGCAGTCCCTCTACTGTGGACCTTGACCACCACAAGAAAAACATGCGCTTGATCCCTTAGAATTGGCGTGAGAGTTTCTGCCTCCGAAAAAACAATATGTGAAGGGTTGGGACCTACCCCCAGCTGAACGGAAAATCTTCTTCCCTAAAAACTGGGAAACCCAGACCGCAGATCTACTTTGTGAGGAATCACGATGAATCCCCTCTCGTGATGATCTTGTTTTGGCCAAATTCCTCTCTACAACCTCTTCCCTCTCCAACACCTCAAGATATGTCTTCATCATAAATGGGGTGACCTGGTGCTGGATCTCTGGATACAAAGCCTCATTTAAATGCCTCGCACTGGCCTCCTAATCAGGA
Organism: Viscum album; assembly: GCA_963277665.1. Classification (NCBI taxonomy): domain Eukaryota; kingdom Viridiplantae; phylum Streptophyta; class Magnoliopsida; order Santalales; family Viscaceae; genus Viscum; species Viscum album. Next base: position 814,310,955 of record OY728167.1, on the reverse strand, counting down.
AATAGGTCCAAAGCATATTGTAAAAGGTTCCTGAAATGGATTCCAGACTCTCGCACACTGGAGATCCCTTGTAGAAGGGTAAGAAGCTCATGGTGACTAGACGCCTTCACAGTTGAAGAAAGAAACTCGACTCTAAACTTGTCTTGGAACTCCTCCCATGAAATCGTTGACTCCTCACGATCCCTGAGGGACAAGAACCACCACTGCCTCGCTGCTCCACACAACATCTTCACAACCAAGGACACCCAGTGCTCCTTCGGAGCCCAGATCAAACTGAAGCTGATCTCGACCTCCTCCAACCAGTTTTCTGTGACTACATCTGAAACAGAGCCATCATACTTCGGTAGACTCTGGCGCTGAAACTCTCAGAGTGTCTTCCTCCAAGTGTCATCATCGTCAACCTCTACCCTACGACGATCTGCTAGAATAGCCTGCTAGATATCTTCTATCTGATCCTGACGAGGATGTCAACCTGGAGCCATACCTTTAAAATAACAAACAGTTAGGACTCCTAAACCTGGAAAATGGAAGACTCAACATTAATTTATTAAATGTTTTATTTTATTCATTTTAGGTTATCTTATCCCAAGGTCTACCCATTCAAACACAAGCATAAAGAAGAATGATTCATTATCATTTCCCAGGTCTCTACCCTGTAACTAGTATCACCTCATTTAGTAACCATTGTAAGCTTAAAGGTACATACATCAGATCAGAGGGGGGCCTAAACACCTATGTCTCAGCCGGTCTCCAGTGTTTACATCACTTTATAAACTTGACTGACACTATTTCCCTACCACCCATGCAACCTCACCTGTACCTAACTCCTAACTCCATCCTATCCCTCAACCAGACCTCTAATGCCACTCTGTCACGACCCCCTCCCCACAAAGTGTACCCATGCTGGGCCGGAAATGTGAGAAGGGAGATAATGACCCCAGAGTCCTACCTCCAGTAGGCCTCGGGTTGGGAACTAGCACTGAGGGTACAATAAACACACAAATGGGAGGAATTACACTCTAAGAGAGCACATGTGGAATAGAGAGATAAGATAGACACCAACCAACTCTGACTCATACTAAAATATAAAAGAAATCCCAAGTACACATATGCAATGTCATGCAAGAGTACTACAACTGAAAGGGGAAAGCTGAAAGTACCCAAAATGAAGTAAAAATAGGAGCAACCCCAAGCCCGAACAGCTCCTGCAACCCCAAGCTAGTAGAAACCATCTTGATCTCCAATCTGCTCCAAGTGACCTGAAAAACAATTTATATATACATAGGGTGAGTATAATAGTATACTCAGTTGGATCATCCCCGAAGCCTCTTGTTCCAAAGTAAAGAGATCATGCTAAAGCACAGTGAACAACAAGTGAAACTAACTTTTCACCTAAATAGTTATACTAAGTTCGTAGACTCACCATGGTTACTCTCACCAAGTAACACATACAAGAGTATATAATATAATAAAGAATATCAAGGGTACCCCACTACTACTTCCCCACTAGTTTTACGCTTTTCCCCAACATCGCACGTCCTAAGCATCTCTCTCCAAAAAGGCTTTCCCGTAGACACCTGGGTGAAGCACCACAACATGCACCTCGTGCAACCAAAACCACCACATCCAAGCAAGAAAGTAACTAGGTAGTTTCTGGGAGCCCCCACATCTCACATAATGTGTATCATACATCAGGTATTATAACTCAAGCCATTACAGCCCATACACTGAGTAGGAATCCTCAAGCCATCACATCCTATACACGTTACAACTATAGTAGTCTATAGGAAACTATATCCAGAATATATGTGTGTGAATAACCAAAAGCCATTACAGACCTCTACACACATATATGGGGAAAACTAACTGATGTGATTACCAGCAAAAGTAACTACCAAGAGAAGAGAGCTGAGCTAAAGGGGGTAGTCATCCATCCATACTCCCACCAAATTGTTAGGGAAAACACCCCCCAGGGCTCAGAATCCCAGGGGTGTCAGTTGCCCTTACTGACGAGGTGGAGTAGCTTATAGAAACACAAAAGGTACAGAATATACTATATCTCAAAACCACACTATGGGCATAACCTAGTCTTAGAGACAACTGTATCTAACGTCTCTCGGACTCTCGGCTGCCACTTCTAAGACTAGGTATCCTATAAGCACACAACCATTTGAAGATATTAATTACATTACTTCATTCCCTTTTTATCAGTTTCACTTTACATTAATTAATTCTATAATAATTAATTAACTATTAACAATTCCACATTAAATTTCATTAGAATCACACCCAAAGTCCATTTTCCCTTTAAAATTACAACCTCATCATTATGTTCTAGAAATCTCCAACCTCGTGGGTTAACATCATTTATTCAATTATTCATTATAGAATTATTTTCCCATATTCCTAGGCATTCTAGAAAAACATTCTATTCTACTAAACACAAAGGGTCTAAACACAGTGAGTAGATGTACTAACCGTCAATATTTTCCACCTATAGCAAGAGCGTAGACCCATCCTCCCTTGATAAGCTGAACAAAAAAATCACATGGCATACCCTGCACATCTTCGCCTCTTTTGGAAGAAGGGAAAGAAAGACCTGCTGCCTTGAGCAGTGGGGAAAATTAAAGTATATAATCAACCAATAAGAAACATCAATCATCCAACAATCACATCTATCTCATTTCATAATCCTTTGTGTCCTCTCCGACACCCACATGCATAAACCGATCCATCTTGCCACTCTAGGCATCAACCTCACGTCACAATAAAAGAAGCAAAAAAACAAACATCATTACAATTTGGCTCTTGTCCCTTATACAAGAAATAGGGTAACTCAGAACCCTACAAGGAATTATCTTTTATCAAAAAACCAGTTCATTAATCCATCCTGGATTAACCGATTTATTATTCGTAGATTCCAAATTTTGGAATCCTAATCAGTAAGTTATCACAAATAATTAAACATGCTTACTGCACCCATTTGATTAACATTAAATTATAACAAGAACCAGATTCATTTACATGCCTCTTTATCTTTATCCAAACAATTATTGATTAATTACAACTTTACTTTCTTTACCAATTCCCATCAAGAATGAAATACTAAACACAGAAAGCACTGATATCACACTTTCGAACAAAACAAGATGCAATAATATACGATCGATATCAATTTATTTATCCGGTTCAAATATTTATTAGGTCCATTCCATTTTGATCCAGTGGGATAAAACTTGCTAGATATATAGTTTCACATAAAAGAAAAGAGAAGCAATGAATCCCCTACCTCAAACAGTTCTTGATGTTGTTTATACGAGAACGATCCACAAAACAAGTTACGATCTCCTCCATTGTGAAAACTGTATCCATCAGGGGATGCAGAGACCCCACCACATAGGCCAACACCCAGGAAAATCCCGTTAGGAACATGGAGATATAATTCCATAAAATTTAAAGGAGTAACAGAAAGAGATGAACCCAAAAGAATGATGATAGATCATACCTTATATTCGAGATTGATATTTCTTGGTTGCATCAAAAACAGAGTGGAACCAATCCAGGAGGAAGGCTTGATTGTGAAACTCCTTTGGGAAGGATTGAAAAGGTTCAAGAATCTCACACCCAAGAACAAGGAGGAAGAACTAGGGAGGATGATATCTCGTCCCTTTAGAAGATTTAACAATGTGATAGTTTAAGATATGCTTGATTTCCCATTAAAAGTGGATCATATTAAACCATGTGGTTTGACCAAGTAAAAACATCCCAATCCTTAGGAATAATTAATATAGGGGTTATGGAATTTAAATCTGGCTTAGAGTCCTTAAAATGAGGCTTTAAATGCATTTTACATAAAAGGAAACGCCAAAGGGGAGAACTGTAGGAAGCTAGAAACACTGTTCACAAACTCAAAATTTGACAAAGGAAATAGAGGTTACCAATAGACCTTACCGTTAGAGGTTACTGATAGACCTCACCATTAGATGTTACTGATAGACCTCACTATTAGAGGTTACCGATAGACCTCACCGTTCTGGAAATAGAGTTTACGAACTCAAAATTTGGCAAAGGAAAAAGGTCACTGTTGGAACCTCACCGATAGAACTGTTCACCGATGGAACTGTTCATAGAATTGGAAATTTGGAAAAGGAAAGTGGTCACCATTGGAACCTCACCGATAGAACTATTCACTGATGGAACTATTCCTAGAATTGGAATTTTGGCAAAGGAAAGAGGTCATTGTTGGAACCTCATTGATGGAACTTTTCCCCGATGGAACTATTCATAGAATTAGAAATTTTGGAATGTAAATAGGTCCCTGTTAAAACCTCACTAATGGAACTGTTCGCCGATGGAACTGTTCATAGAATTAGAAATTTGGCAAAGGAAGGAGGTCACCGTTGGAACCTCATCGATGGAACTGTTCTCCTATGGAACTGTTCATAGAATTGAAAATTTGGAAAAGGAAAGAGAGGTTACCATTGGAACTATTCACAGAAGGTTACTGATGACACTGTTCACCGAAGGTCACTGTTGTACTGTTCACAACTGTCTATCGTTGGAACTGTTCACCGATGGAACTATTCACATAAGGTCACTATTGCACTGTTCACAACTATTTACCCTTGGAACATTTCATCGATGGTCACCAATGACACTGTTCACATAAATGAAAAAAAATGGAAAAGTGTTGGGGATAAGTCACCTTGACCTTCTGAAACACCTCATACACTTGGTTTTTGCAAAGAAATGGACCAGAGAGTTATGGGCCACTACATGTGTTGTAAATTTAATTTCATTTAAATTATGTATTGGGACTTGTTTTTGTGGATATATGTTTTGTTTATGGTGTTGTGGTGTGTTGCTGCAACACATTGTAGTGGTGTTGCAGTGGACCGTTGTAGCACACAGCAGTATGGACCTTCATCAACACTTTCAAAAGCGCTAATAAATGGCGCATTTATCATTTCTGATAAAGGTAATATTTATCAGTGTTTTTTAAAGCGCTGATAAAAGAAACATTTTTCAGTGATTTTAAAAGTTCTTATAATGGTACCTTATATCTATGATTTTATAAGCACAGATAAAAGTCCCTTTATCAGAACTTTTTTAGCACTCATAAAATACTGAGGCTTTTAATCTTTCTTAGGTAGTCATCACTTTTCTAGTGCTAATAAAGGCCATTTCAAGCGTAATTAATGGCCTATTTTGTAGTGATGAAGTAAATAAGGATGGGTTTAATGAAAAATGTGATATATATGACATAAAAATAATTATAAAATAATAATATATCATTTACCTTTATTTATTTCAATCTGAAAATAAAACTGAAATAGGATTCATTCATATATATGGCCAACCGTCTCCATTAACATTGTATTTAATTTTTAATCCCTAAATTTCATGGATTACAATAAATACATATATAATGAATATATTTGATATCTATATCATTATTAACATTATGGAGATGATGAAATCATGTTCAGAGTAAGATGAACAAAAATAAAAAATCCAAACATGTATGAAAAACAAAGTGGTTATTACTCTAAATGTAACTTTAACATGAAATTATTAATAAATGGGTAATAAAAGGTCATAAGAAAATCATATGTGGTATGATATATATAAATATTTTTTTTGTAATAGATGTATAATAAAATTATATTTATTTGAAAGTATTTTTGTGTTAGGTCCACATGGCTGAATACCCTGAGAGGGGGGGTGAATCAGGGTATGATAGATTAAAACAACTGCCCTTATTGATCTTGTCTCGCAGTTAAGAAATACTCTCTTCTCCCTCTTTCCAGAAGCAAAGTATAAACAAAAAGTAAAGCATGCACATGACATATTTATTTTTACATGGTTCACTGCTAAGGGCTATGTCCAAGGAGCATACGCCGACAAGTTGTCGGTCGTACCAAATTCCACTAAACTTCACTAGCTGTGGATTACAGAGGTTTGGGCACAGTCACTCTGTCCCAGGCTCACTGCCTTTACAATGTTTAGAGTAATCTCTCTGCTTTCCCAAGGGTCACTCCCTATTTCTATCTCTCTGGCTCACTGCCGGTGGAGAGGATCACCTTCTTCCTCTTCCTTTGCTCACTGCTCCAGAAAAGATCCACTCACAGTTTATAGACTTGTAGGTCTCTTAATTTTCATGAAGGAATGCATCTTCTTCTGTATGTAGATGGTCTTTTGAAGTACAACTTTCACCCATAGAGGAATCTCACTTTTCACAGAAGGTATCGGGAAATCTTCCATCTTTCACGCAGCCCTGAATAACCGCCGTGAATCAACCTTACATGGCGTGCAAGTCTAACCCGGTGTGCAAGTATCGGCATGCAGGTCACAACTCGCATGCAAGTATACCTCAATCACTTGCGCAACACCATCTTTTGCAACTCCAAACCTGCGCGACTCAACCCCTTTTACGCCCAAACCAATATTGGCACGCAACTAACAACTGGCGTGAAACTTCAAACACTGGCGCGCAAGTCCACCTGTGCAACCACACACCACTTGCGTGACCACCACACCTGCGCGACGGGAGCTCTGATTTTTCTATGTGTTGAACTCAGTTAAAAATAAGGAGGGGTGGTTCAGTATTTTTAGGCATTTGGTCATCCTACGCGACGTCGCGCAAGTCAACCTTCGTCACACAGGTCTCTTCCCCTGCAATTCACTTGCACAACCAACCTAATACTTGCACGACCCTCCTTCCTTTGCCAAATTTTGATGTTTTGATCTTGAAAAACAATAGGTGCGCAAGTTCCCAATCCTCCTAGGAATCGGCATGCAAGTCTCTTCACGGCGTGCAAGTCACTTGCACGACCACACCAATACCTGCGTAACCCTATTTCCTTTGCCATATTTTGACCTTATGATCCTGAAAAACATTAGGCATGCAAGTTTCCTCTCATTAAAGTACACGACATGGAAGTCTCTTTGCCAAAACCACTTTTCTCCTTTTGTCAATTTTCAAACCCAAAAATTTGGAAAACACTAGAAAATGGCACCACCTTGTATCTATTCTTTTTGTACCGCTTCTAGATAATCCATTCCTTTGTCAATGTTCTTGAATCAAACATGGATATTTGACCACTACTCTTGAACTCGACAAACAACCATGAAATCCCCTTTGTCAACAAAATTGTATGTCGTGTTTTTCTTTGTCAACAATCACAACACATATGTCTACTTTGTCAACAAACACAATCACCTCAAAAATGCTTCAATGATACCTTGAGGGATTTTCCCCACATTTTGAAAAGTTATGATGGATGTTAAGAATTAAGGTAAGGGATTTTTAGTCACTCTTTTATTTCTGGGAGACATGAAAATTCACCACTCATTTTTTATCATAGTGTATATAATTCCCATTTGACATGTTATATCATGAATATCCTACTTTTATTGATATTTCATACTTCATTTGATTTTATGCCCTATTGGGGCTTATAATTCAAAAGATTACTAAAGGGGTAATTAATTTTTATAGCACTTATTACTTATATGAGACACATGTCATATTAGTCACCTATTTATTTTATGGGGTGTATATACTACCCATGAATGTATTTTATGATTTTCATCCTGATATTTATTGTTATTTAAATATTCATTTTAGGATCTCTTTTTCATGTGTCTCATGTTTTAAACTTACCAAAGAGATAAATATTTTATGTTACAATATCATCAATTATCAGGATTGTTTTTTATTATGTTTTTGATGATAAAATATTATGATACACCTCTCAAGAAACTCAATAAATTTATTCTCCTCTATTTATGTCATGATATTATTATTTTTTCCTTTGTTTTCCTCTATTTATGAACTCAAGAATTTAAAATAACGTTTTTATGAAAAAATTATATTTATTTCTCTCTTCGATAGAAATCCTATTTTTCTTCAAAAACCATGTTTTCAAAAAATGTTTTTAATTTTTTTTAAAAATAATTCAAATGATTTATTAAAGACATTTTTACCAATGTTTGAAATTTTACAAAAAAAATTTGAAAGGAATCTTCATTTCTTCCAAAAAATTCCCATTTGGATATTAATGAAAATGTGAAAACAACCTTTGTTTTTAACATACATAGAATGAATAATATTGCATGTTGTTATGATCATTCAAAGACTTCAAGATTCCCTTAAAAATATTCAAATTTATTTTCAAAGAATATTTTTCCCATAATATTTTGTAATTTTTTAGATAAGTTATTTTAATGTAAAAAAGGTATTTTGAAAATGTTTTATAAATTTTTTTAGAATTTTTTTTTGAATTTTTTTTTCAAATTGGAATGACTATTTTCATTAAGAACTATTTTAAATTATTTTTGAATCATCCTTTATAATTTTTCAAGGTTATTTTTAAAGACATGTATTTTCAAAATGTTTTATTAATTTTTAGTTCTAAATATTGATTTTTAAATAAAATTCAGTTTCCCTAAGAAATTTTTCATGTGATATTTCAAAATCATTATTTATCTAAGATGACATACTTTGATGTAATTTATACTTTTCTAGGGATATAGATCAAGGATACCATTATTATTCATTCTATGAATGGTTTCTCATGAAAATATGTTTATGAAATCTATTTATCTTCCCCAAGTTATACTGTTATAAAATTATTATGAAAATTGATTCTTTTCCCATGGGTTAAGCTATTATGAAATGATGACATTATAATCAAACTTGTATCTTTTACAAAAGTTATAATATGATGAAATGTTAATGAAACCCATTTCACTTAATGGTTTATAATATTATGAAAATTTTATGATCTTTTGGCTCACATATGTATAATTTTCACTATGTGATTGGTGGTGCCTATATCTCCCTCTAATGCATTGGGTAATGATAAATGTTCTGTGATATCATAGGGTACAAGGGTGGTTATCCCAAGCCTGAAAGTGGGTACATGAGAGTTCATGAAGAGATTAAATTAGACACATGGGTGGTTAGCCCAAACCTAACATGCTATTAATGTATTAGAGGGTAGCCTTGATCTAGTATTTTTTATGCTTATGTGTATTCCAAAAATCTATGTCTTATTATGATGTTATGGTTTCATGGATCATGTTCTTTGATTACATTATGATTCATGTCTTATGAATTGGAAATCCTTATTTTGTGACAAAATATTATGATCTTAGATATGTAGGGTATGGTTTTCAAATGTTATGATCATGCTCTCATGCCCTTATGTTCATGTTATGCTTATATATCTCCCTTTTTTACCATTACTGAGCATCTGATCTCACCCTTCATTATGTTTACTTTCTCCATGTAATGAAGAAATGTATCACATGTGATATGTCTAAAATGGGTGCATGTTATGAATATCATAGTGGGATATGATATATTTTACCTATGTACCAGTTTTTTGTGTTTCCAAGTTTCCAAATACACTAAAATATTACGGTCTCTAGGCATGTGTTTGTGTAATGTAATGAATATTCATAAAAAATGATGTAATATATATGTATGAGAAACTTGGGTCATTATAAATATCTTGTTCCTAGATTCTATGAACTATCTAGAGACTCCCAAAGAAAAAAACCCCCTTGGAACTCCAAGTCCAATGTACCATCTGATTTACAACACCCTTAGGGTTTCATATCACACCTCTCACCCAGAGGTTCGAAAAAATCCATGGGGGAAACCCCCTATCTACCCTTTCCTCACTCAAAGGAACTCACCGCATCCCCTAAGCATCTACAAGCCTCACCACTATATCTCACTTGTGAGGTGACACACTAAGGAACTATGAACAAGTCTTTGGTCAGTTTAAGGACAATAAAGGAACTAAAGAACTCCATCATCATTGGTTATGAACATCACCATGGGACATACAATTAATGTCCTAAAAACCGAGCTAAGAATGAGGGTCCTCTAAAAAAGAACCCTCATTAAGGCATTCAAACCCTAATCCTTTCCCAAACCAGGAAAAAACCCTCAAGGGGTTCTCAAAAACAAAGGAAATCATTAAATTTAAATTAAATTAAAATAAAAAGTGTAAAAAAAACTAAATCCCCATACAACCTCATGGAATAATCACTAAAACAATAAGCCCAATCCCCTGATTTTCCATCAACTGAATCATCTAACTCATGCCAGGAATGGCAATTAATTGAATTATAACAATTAAAATGAATTGATCAATTTAATTTCGTAGAGTTGTAAGATAAGGTGAAAAATCTCTCCAAAACCATATCCAAAAAAATTTGGAAGTCCAACAAGGCACCTCTAACACCAAAATGGGTGAAATCCCTAATGCACAACACCCAATTATATGAAAAATCCATTCTATTTATATTAAATTCAAGGAAAAAATAATCATTCATCATACCTTCACTAAAACAATGAGAGATAGAATTTAGACACTATATTGGCATACCCTCCCTCCAAAACATAGCAAATCCCCATAATCCTTTTTGATTCCACCATGATCCAATGGAATCAGATTCAAACCCCTAATTAGAGACAACAAAAGTTAACCATAATGAAGGGTGAAGAAGAAGGAGGAGATACACTACTACAAATATGGCCTTTAATAGCGCTAGTAAAAGGGTGTTATCATCACTTTAGAATCACTAATAATGTGAGTGATTTTAAAGGGTTTTTATTAACATTGCTAAAAAAAAGTGTTTTTAAAGGCCCCACAAATAAAGGGGGATAAATTTTTTATTCAAACCTCTTCCCACCCCACCTTTTATAAGAACTTCCCACATCCTTTACCAGTGCCTCCCATCCCCCTTTATCAGCACTTAAGACAATTCCTCCATCCCTTGCGCGCCCCTACCTCTAGCCAGTTTCAAACCCAAGACCTCCTGCTCATATCCCAACACCTTTTCCACTCCCCTATGTTGTTATTCCTTTCATTTTATGATATATAAATATATATATATATATATATATATATATAAATTTTTTAATCCAAATATTTATATATATCTTTATATATATATTTTTATATATATAAATTATTAAATACATATATAAAATATGTTTTTTCTGTAAGTGTGAATATATAAAAAATATGTATATATTGTTATATATTTGTTTATAAATAATAGTACATTGTGAAAAATGATAAATATCAAAAACCATAATATCAATATGAATGTAATCCCTAGAAGTTAATTCAGTCCCCACTGGAAAAAGATAATAAAACCCCCTTAAAAGGGGTCGTGATATGCCGCCTGTGTCGTGCTTCGGTACGGGGTACCTTGGTTTGACTGTTGTGCTCTCTGTGTGTGGGTTTGATGGCAGTGATAGTGAGATTTTGTGACAACTATATGGTTGAGTTTCAAGTTTCTTACTGTTGATGTTTTTGCAGTGTTGAATCTCTTGATTTGTGTTGGTATATTTGGAATGGTGGTAGTTGTATGTTTGGATGGTTTTGTTTTTCAAAGGTGGGAAGCTTGTGATAATGGACTCGACTTCGTGAAATAGTCTCTATGGGAGGTTCCAGAGGTAGTAGTTCATCATTGCAGAGTTTTTTTTTTGGTTTTTTGAGAGGTTATGGCACCATCCATCAGATCGGGCATGTGCTTCGACACAGGACACTTGCTTGCCGAACAACCTTACAATGGTGGAGTGCTTCATCATGATCAAATTCTAGGGAGGATCAGTTCAATGATGTCATTATAGTTTTACTCTTCATATACTTCTAGTGTGATTGTCCTATGTACATGATGTCTACTTGGATTTCCACCCCCTTCGTCCCTTAAAAGGGGGCTTTATCATATAGTAAAAAAAATTGAAGGCCTTCGGGCCGTTGGATGGATGGGGTAACTCGACTAAAAACTCTGTTTTGGAGGCCTTATTGGGATATTTTGACCTCTAAATAATAGTCATTGGGGTCCCTTTGGGTAAATATGGTGTATAGCTCATCACAAGATTCAATTTGATATATAGGAGAGCCCAAACAGATACCCGGATCAAATGGTATAGTTGTTTGAAGTTCGAGTTACGTTTTCAACTTATTTTAAATCTTTTATTAATTTTTTTATTTTTTTATCTTAAAATTGTTATTAAATTACTATTACATGATAATAATTATAAAATTTTTAATTAAAAATATTTTTTTAAAATATTTTATAATCCATTTTCACTAAATATCATATATAGTAAGTGTAAATTCCAATTTTGCGTTATATAAAACATTGTTAAAAAAATATAATATATTTATATCAATATAAATATATTATTATATTATTATATTATTTTTAATGATTTCTTTTTTGAAATATACCCTTTATCAGTGCTAGTAAAAAAGTGATGATAAAGTCCCCCCTTTATCAACTCTTTTTTACTGGCACTGATAAAGGGCCCCCTTTATCAGCATTTTTTTAATAGCACTGATAAAGGGAGGAATTTAGCAGAACTTTCTTACAATCACTGATAATGTTCCCCCCTTAACAGTGCTTTATTTTAGCGATGTTAAATACCCCCTTTAATAGTATTAAAAAAATAGTTCTTAAAGACCCCCTTTAATAGCGCTTTTTTAGTGCTAACAAAGGGGGTATTTAGCATCACTTTTAGCTAGCATTGGATAAACCCAGTTTTGTATTAGTGATATTAAACAGAGAAACTAACCTCAAAATAACAAATAACACCTCAAAAATCCCCAATAGATAGGGTATTGAAGGAATAAATAGAGAGGTAGAGCTTCTAGTCCATCCGCACACAATAGATGAAGAGGGATGGGGAACGCTACAAACCCAAGAGCTAATTTTGGTCTTTTCCTACCTTTGAACCCAATCTATAAATCTATACATTTTAGATGAATAGTTTTACTAACCATTCACTAACTATGAAAAAGAAAATGTCTAAAAAAACCACCCTATATGGTTTGGTCTCATGGTTTACTAATGATGTGTCCTCCATGCGAAAGAGTTCTAGACCCCTCTGAAACACTACACATGATTTTTCTATTACTGTGTGTAATTCTCAAGTAATGCACCTAAACCATTCGCATTAGAAAATGATCTAAAATTCCATGATCCTGAGAGGGACACGTAGTTTTTACTAAAATTTTCAAACCAAATCATGTTCGAAGACAAAAAAACATCTTAAGAACCTATACTCACACCCAAATCTTTTGAGCTTCCCCCAAGCACCCCAGTTACCTTGGATCCAAAAACCACACCTGTAACACTTCCATAAAGTGTCCCAACCATCAAAATTTATAACAGGTTCTAAATTCACCAAAGAACCACTTAATAGGCCAAAAATTCAAATATCCTATGAATTTTATTATAGGTAACAATGACGGTCATTCCAACACATTTTCATGTTTTCTATCAAGTTGTCCAAAATTTTCAAGATTCAATTCACTTCCATGAAATTCTATGTTTCCATGATTATTCCTTTTATGTGTTCTGTAATATTTATGTCATGTATACATGTTATATGATTTATATTTTATGATTATTTAAAAATAATTTTATGATCTTATATTATCTAACGTGTTTTATGATTATCTTATATGGTCTTATGATTTTTTAATAAGATATTTATCCTCTTCCTCATGATATCCTACATGTTTATAATCTATTACTCTATGATATGTTTTTCCATTACTAAGCATCTGAGATCACACTTTACTTATGTTTCAAATCCCTAGGTTATAAATATGATTATTTCATGTGAGGTATCTAGAAAATGGTATAAAGAATTATGTTTATGGAGAAATGATTTCAAGTGTTATAAAATAAGATATTCATGTCGCTAATATATAAGATAATAAACTTTTCAATCAATGGGTTGTGAAACTATTTTGTGAGATGTATTATTTAAATCATGTGATTAATTTATTATCTAAGTTATGTTTAGCTTGGGCTTTTTTGTTGGTTATAGATGATGGTTTCATTATTTTTTGGAGATTAATTTAGAGAACATTAAAAAAACAAAAATTATAAGTTTAATATAAGATCTTTATATTTTGGTAAAGTATTTATTTTATGGTTTTTCTATAATTGTATATTTTCATATATACTACAAGTGTATGCAGTTTTTTCATTGATTTATCTAGGGGTAATAACTTGAAAAATAGTTGGTCAAGTATATCTTGACCATCATTCTGGTACATGATGAACGGGCCCTTACTACACACCTGATTTGATACTCCAATGGGATATACTTTGGGTGTCACATTATCATTACAACCATTATGAAGGATTTGAATATATATAATTTGTTTAGTTATAATTCCTACCACGTATAACCTATATTGAAACATTGAGGTTTTGTATGATAAAATATGCACATCGTTTGTGACATACTTCTTCTAATTTTATAGTTTCCTTTTATGTAAAATAATTAATTTAAGTATACTCATTCAAAGTGTTCCTTTAGTCAAGCTAATAGTGGGAACCCAAAATAATAGAGTTAATAATGGGTGAAATGGATAATGTAGAGATTGTCCCAATGGTCAACCTAATGAGTTTAGTTCTAGAATGAAACATTTCATGGAAATTCTCACCCAATTATATCAAGCTATGGGAAACAACCCAAATCATGTTGAGCTCTCAAACACACCAGTTAGGGATTAAATCACTATCAAGTCATTTATGAGGAAACATCTTCCCTCTTTTAATTGGTCTTCTAATCCACTGGTTACTGAGCAGTGTGTCAATGCAATAGAAAATATATTTTATTTTCTCTAGTGCTTGGGACAGAAGAATTATGTTTGGTTAGTCTATAATTTAGAAGGGGATGTTAACCAGTGGTGGAGTTTCATTAGGAATACAAAGGAAAAGGAGGAAAATGACTCTATATAATAGGAATAGTTTAAGAAGATATTTTTCACTAAGTATTTCCCATGTAATTTTCACACAAAAATGGAATAGAAATTCATGGAATTTTAGAAAATTAGGATGAAACTATTGGAATATAGGAAGAAAATTTCACAAGACATGTGAGGTATGGCACTAGTTTTAACTCTGATACTACGAGAAAAATAATTCAGTTATTTACTATCTTAAATCCTAGTCTTTTAAGTGAGTTATCCATAAGAGACTTCATAAGATATGAAGATATTGTTCGATTTGATCTTAAGACTGAGATAGAAAATGGGACTACTCAATATTCTAGGGGAAAAAAGGAACATGGAGTATCATGTAAGCACTGATGATAAGAAACAAATTAGGAAGAAATCCAAATTTTATACATGCAATAAAGAAGGGGTTAATCACATGGGTAATTATCTCAAGGGATTAGAGAATTATTTTAATAGTGGTAAAGTTGTACACCAGGGCCACAACTATAAAACCAAGGATAAGAGGCTGATTAATGGAATAGAAAATAATAAGTTCCCTGATAATTATCGGCTCATAGAACAAAGCTACAAGTGTAAGGAGTTTAGAAATTATGTAAATGAGTGCCACAATCCTTTTTCCAATGAATAGAAAAGCTGCAAAAACCTCCCAAACCAAGGGAATAATTAAGGGAAATAATGACTATTATCGCTAAGGTAGATCATGAAAATGAAGTTATATGAGGTAGAATTGATCTATTTTATTGACCTATTAATGCCTTATTTGATTCTCATTCATTACATTCTTTTATATCACATATGTTTTCTATGAATGTGGAATCACCATCCCAAACATTTCATATTTAACTATTCATGAAAACCCATGGTGGTTCAATTATCGTGTCTAAGATTTACAAATATAATATGATTGAGATTTAGGGGAGGATACTTCCTACAGATCTAATCCTTATTTCCTTGGTTTAATTTGACATAATAGTTGGTATAGATTGAATTTCCCTATAGAAAGTACCAATAAACTATTGGGATAAGGAAGTCTTGTTTCATATCCCAATCCATCTTATTATCTTGTATCGATGTAAGGATGATTATGACTTCATATGGAATAAAAATATATAATGTGGACTATGGTACCCAAAAATGAAGGGCTCTTGGAGTAGATGATTAGGGTGGAAAAAAATTTATTACATTCCTATTTTATGGGAATAAACTGATGTATTTTTTTGGATTAGATTCATGTTCTTCCCCTAGTGGGTGAGTTAGAGTTTTCAATCGAACTCATTCTTGGATCTATGCATATATCAACAAGTACATATAGAATGGATCCAATTAAATTAGAGGAGTTAAATAAGTAACTACAAGACAATTTTGAAAATGGTTTTATACACCTTGATGATTCACCATGGGGTAAACCAGTCCACTTTGTCAAAAAGGATGGATTGATGCATCTTTGCATTGATTATAATGATATTAATAAAATCCCAATAAAAAAAAGTAACCTATACCCAAAATTGATAATATATCCAGTCAACTCTGTGGAGATCAATAATTCTCAAAGATTTACCTTCGATCAAGATACCATCCATTAAGAGTCGAAAGGGATGATATTTCTAAGACATCTTTCTGTATGAGTTGTGGACACTATGAGTTTATAGTGATGTATTTTTCACTCACTAATGCCCCTATTATCATTATGGATCAAATGAATAGAGTCTTTATAGAATACCTTTATCATTTTTTTCATTGTCTTTATAGATGGAATTATTATATATTCAATGATAAAGGAAAATCATGAAGATGAATTAAAAATTGTATTAAAGACCTTGGGATAGGATAAGTTGCATGAAAAATTTATAAAATTTGAATTATATCTACACAAGGTGTCATTATTGGATCATGAAACCACAATAAAGAACATATCAGTAGATCAATCAAAGGAGGATTTTATTGAGAAATGGACTAGTCCAACCACTTTAATTGAGATTCGTTGTTTTCTTTGGTTAATAGAAAATTATAGAAACTTTGTGAGAAATTTCTCAAAGCTATCAAATACACTAACCAAGTTAACATAGAAGAGAGTAAAGTTCCTTTAGACAGAGGAATGTGGATAAACTTTTAGGTAATTGAAGTAAATGTTGGTCACTACTCCTATAATTAAATTACCCTATAGTGGGGAAGGGATTGTAATATATAGTAATGCTTTGAAAAGTTGTTTGGGTTGAGTACTCATGCAGAATAATAAGGTAACTGCTTATGGTTCATTCTAATTAAATAATCATGAACAAAATTATCTAATGCATGATTTAGAGTTTTCATTAGTGATCTTTGTATTGAATATTTAGTGGCATTATCTCTATGGAGAAAGTTGTTATATATATATATATATGTGTGTGTGTGTGTGTGTATTGATCATAAGATCTTGAAATATATATTCACACAAAAGGAATTGAAATTGCACCAAAGGATATGGTTGGATTTCCTAAAATCTTATGACTAATTTATACATTACTTCCTAGGGAAGGAAAATAAGGTGGATATTTCTCTGAATAGGAATTATGATGTTACTCTCTCCAAGATGTGGATTAAAAAAACCTTATGATCATGGATTTGTATAGGATGAATCTTGAATTCATAACTGAGTGAGATAAATCCTATGTTCTAGAACTAAATTCGCATCCATTCATTCATGTAAAGATAAAACAAGTCCAAAAATATTATGTAGAGCTATAGAAAAATGTAGAAAATATTCTCGAGTTTGACATTTATAAAGATGGACTTATAAGCTTCGGAACTGGGATATGTGTCCCATAAAAGTAAGAATTAACGAAGGTACTTTTAGATTATTCACATAGCTCATATTTATCTATACATACAGGAAGTATGAAGTTGTATAGATATTTAAAATAAAACATCTGGTGGGATAGTATGAAGAGAGATACTGTAGAATATATATCTCAAAGCTTATTATCCCATCCAATTAAGGTTGGATGATAAAAGTATAAGGTTATATTGCAACCATAACCCAAACTAGTAAGGAAATGAGAAAGATTCATTATCAGATTCATCAAAGGACTCCCCAAAACATCTAAAGGATATAATTATATTTGGTTTTAGTTGACAGCTTTAAAAATTTAGCACATTTTATTTCTATAAATGAATATTTCTCCTTTTAACAACTCGCTAAATTATACCACAGGGAAGTGGTGAGGCTGCATGGAGTACTACTATCCATTATATATGAACAGTATATGAGGCTTACGTCAAGGTTCTAGAGAAGTATTCAAAAATATTTGTAGGAAGAGCTAAGCGTTAGCACTGTGTATCATCCTTAGGAATATGGTCAGTCTTATAGGACAATTCAAATTCTAGAGGATATTTTTCAGATCTTGTTTGATGGATTTCTAAGGATTTTGGGATCAAAACCTCCCCCTAGTAGATTTCTCATATAACAACGTTATTCATGAATTTAAATGAAACTATATAAGGATTTGTATATAAAGAGAAGTAGGACCCGAACATGTTGGGTTGAGGTCATAGAGAGGAAGAAGATTAGTTCCGAACTTGTCCAATAAATGAATAAGAAGGTTCAAGCCATTAAATAATATATAAAATAGGAAAAAATTCAACATAAGATTTATATATATTATCATTAAAGAGATTTAGTGTTTAAATATGTTTACAAGGTATCCCTTTGAATATCTCCATGAAAACCATTTATAAGATTTTGGAAGAAAGGTAAGTTGAGCCCTTGATACATCAAGCCCTTCGAGATAGTTGATCATGTTGGGGTCATAGTTTATTGATTATAACTACCTCCACACCTATTACAAGAAAAAATGTGTTCCATGTATCACTTTTGAGAAATTATATACTAGACCCATCACATGTTCTCATCTCGGAAGTTGTGTAATTCAAACACAATCTCCCATTTTATGAACAATCAATGAATATTCTTGATCAAAAATATAATGTATTTCGCAATAAGTCCACTCATCTTGTCAAAGTTCTATAGTGAAATCATTACTTTCAAAGGGATTTGTGGGAACCTGGGGTTGTGATGAGAGAAAATTACCCTCACCTTTTTTCTTCCATGTAATGAAATTTCATGGAAAAGGGTCTTTTTAAATGGGTATAATGTAATGACCCGAATTTTCATCATTAAATAAAAACTGTATTTGATGGATTTCTACACACACAACATTGAAACCCAAAAAAATTTGGACTAATGTAAAGTAGCCATAGAATTCGTAGGTATAAAAAATGGTAACAGAATTATGAAAATATATATATATACAAACAAAATAAAGTTCACTTTAAATATCAAACCAACTAGTAAAACTAAGAAACTAATGAAATATATTTTCTAAACTTTACTTATTTTCAATAATTATATATTTTGAAGTGAATAAAGTATTAAAATTAGTTTAAATAGTAATTTATAGAAAATCATAAGAAGAATACATAATATATGAAAATTCACTTTCCTATAAAAACCTGTTTTCGCTACATTTTATATTTTTAATTAAAATAATTATAAATTTTAAGATCTGAATTTGAAGAAATTTACATAATTTTTATATTTATTTTGTCCATATTATCTTAAGATGAATTTTTCAAATTTTTCTAAAGAGATTAATTTTTTATGTGAATATTGTAAAATACCATTTTTAAAAACAACATGAATTTATGAAATTATTAGTATATAATTATTAATTATTAATTTATGGAAAATGTTTACAAGAAAAAATATGTATTTTATAAGTGAATTTATATTTTAAAAAATGTTTTTTAAAACTTATAAACCTATATTTTACATTTTAGAATTTATGGTAAATTTTTCAAAACTAATTAATAAATTAAATATTTGGTATTTTAAAATTAATTTTAATAACAATTAAAAATTGAATCAAATAAACTGGATTTTAAATTTGGGGTCATTACGTAGAAATTATATAATAAGAATAATTTTATTTTTGTCTTAAATGATAAATTATCTAGGTAAAAACTAGTTGTTATGGTGGAAACTAAAATGGTAAGAGTGAGTAACTTTAGAGGAAAAGGGCCTAACATTTTTAAAAAATGTTTCTATTTGGTCAATATGTGTATAGACCTTATCTAAAATCCAATCCATTGTTTATCAATTTCTGGTCCACTTTCCTTGTGATTTACTTCCCATTATTGAAAAGATTTTGGGTAATTAAAAAAAAGAAACTCTTTTTCACATATAAAAGGGGAACTCATCTCCTCACTTCCCCTCACACCAAAACCTCTTAAGGTCAGCTAGAACCCTGCTATAACCTATCCTACATACTCCTAAAACCATAAGTAGGTTTTGGCCTTCTCAAAATACTACCCCTCAATGGTTTAATCCCCTCATAAAGGAGGTAATCCAAGAAGTGGGGTATAAGTTCCTAAACCACTCTTTCTTTTTCAATTTCTTTATATATTTGTTTTCTTCCTAAAATTTAATTTCACCATCATAAAATGATAACATCAGTATTATTATTATTTTTGTTTGTTATTATAATTATTTTACAATTATTAACTATCCAACCCTTTTCTATTAAGAAAAATAAAAATGTGAATCATGTGTTGTGCAGACTACTGCCTCCAGGAATAAATGTGTTATATTTTCCTTCACTTACAAACAGGGATGGGTTTGGTTTATATTTGATAAATATATAAATTTTTTATAATTAATATATATAATTAACATTTCCCATTTTTAATAATATAAAAAATTAATGATCATTATTAGATAATCCATCGATATCGATAAATAGCCCAAATCTTATTCATTGCCATCTTTATCATCATGAAACATTACTACAACTCCCATGTAATTGAATTATAAAATTATAATTATTTATAAAACATCAATTTAAAAACCTTTAATTATTTTTGAATTATGATATTTGGTAGGAAATGGAACATCAACACCACTTTTACGAATCTAGTTCAAAATGGTTATGATTATTATCACCCTATATTGAAAAGATATCACAAAAATATTATACATGAAGATAATTATTATTAATGAAGAGTATAAATATAAATATATAAGAATAAGGTTCTAAAATAGGTAATTAATATTTTTATCTTTATGATATAGAATTTTAATTAATTTTCTTGGAAATCAAGGGTAATGGTGTGGGACATGGTAACTCAAAGTCCTTTCTTTGAGTTATAAAACTTATTATTGTACTACGTTATCCATGTATTTAATTTCAAATGATGTAATCTTTTTATTTCTATGAAAGAATATTTTTCAATTCAAATCCACATTTATGAATTATTTTCTTTTTTATTTTTTTAAGAAAACAAAGGAGGAATTTTGAAAAGATACTCAGAAACTATGACTTTTACATAAATGATTTCTTTATATTGTCAAGAAAGCTCTTTTTTATTTATTTTCATTATAATCTCTATATTCAAAAATTTATATTTCCAATGATGTTATGTTTCATGTTTTACCCTCCATTATTCTATGAATAAGTTATTATTTTTAGGTGATAAATTTTAAAATGTCAATCGATTTATTTTGTTATTGTTATTTAATTTTATGAAACCCATTTTTATTTATATGGGTTCTTTATTAAAAGTGAATGATTTCTATTTGGATGTTTTATGAAACCCATTTTATTTATATGGGTTCATTATTAAAAGTGAATGACTTCCATTCTAATGTTTAATAAACACATTCATTTTCCATGGATTCATTAAGATATGTTTATGATTGATTTTAAGTGTCACAAATATGTATGGATGATAAAATTTGGGGTCCTATATGGCCCTCCAATGCATTGGTTAAGGTTTATATCTCATTAGATAGTCATGAATGGGCCTAATGAGTTTGTGCACATAGACGTGGGCATGATGGGTTTGGTCATATTTTTAAGCATATAAATAATGAGTTCTTTTTACAAAAGCATAGGCATAATGAGTTTTCTCACACCAGTTTTCTTATGATTATGGTTGTGCCACATTTCCAAGTTTTTTATCCAGTTATGAAAAAATTACAAGATGATCTACATTTCCATAAAATTACATGTTTCATAATTATCCCTTTTAAGTATTGTGTACTTTTATATCATAGTCACATGTTTTATGTGTTAAATTTTATTCTTTCTTAATGGTCCTATTATGATATTATGATACTCGAACATGTTTTATGATTATAATTTATGGTGTTATGATATCTTAATAAGATATTTATTCACTTTCTCATATTCTCCTCCATGTTTGTAATCTATTAATCTATGATATATTTTTCCCTTACTGATCATTTGAGTTCCACCTTTATTCTGTTTCCGATACCCAGGTTATGATGACGATTATTTCATTTGAGGTATCTAGAAAAGGGTCTAGAGAATTATGTTTATCAATAAATTCTTTCTGGTGTTGTAAAATAAAATGTTCGTGTAGCTAATCTCTAATCCATGAAACCTTTCATTCTTGGGTTGTGCAACTATTTTGTGAGATGTATTATTTAAATAAAGTTATTAATATATTATTTAAGTTATGTTTTTATTGGTTCGCTTTATAAAAAGTGTGTGTAGTGTGTTCAGGATTCAACATTAGTTCCATGGATGAGGGGCTAAAGAAGTGCTCAAAATTATTAAGCAGTGGTAGAATAGTTGGGATTCTGATGTGGGACTCGATTACCATGGGCACTATTGAAGCATTAAAAAGGATACAATTATAATAAATCCATATGATCAAAGATTATATGACATTGAAAATTCCTCCACAACATCATCATCTACCATTGGCTTCTGAGGGTATTTGTTTGGAAATTTTTTTCAACTACAGCATGTACAAATACGGACCTACCACATAACGAACTCCCAACCAACATCATTAGTACCTCAAGATATTGTATTGAACGGTCGATGAATTGATAGTATTATGTGTTTAAAGTGACTATTCCATGCCCTACCATATGACATAAAGATCAACAACAAGTACATTTATACAGCTGGATATAGTTTAAAATGACCTACCTTGAGTATTTTTAACTTGCTGTATGAGTAGAGCTTACATATGAAGGATTTTTGAGCTACCGCATGATGAAGCTAAAGATACCACATGTAAAAATTAAAGATATGTGATTCCCCAAACCTACACTTCCAGGTTCAAAACATAAAAATTTTGTGTATTTGTTTTATAAAAGAAAACTAAAAATTCACAGAGCATTTTACATTATAAGAACTTTTCCAGTCTAGGTTTTAATGTCTAATATTTTCAATGTATTATTTTTAAAAATTATATGTATTATTTTCATGACTAGGAACTGAGATGGTGTGCAATTTTGAGGTTAGGTGTCTGTATAATAAATTTTTGAAAAAAATTAAATATATTAAATACCATGTGTGCATGGTTTTCCTAGAAAATTGTAAAAACTTCAAAATCTGTTCACAGATCATAAATATGAGGGAACCATTGAACTCAGAACACAAGGTTTACCCTGGGTGTGACTTAACATTAGTTAATGTGGGTCATTTGTGGAAAAGTTTTCATGGGAGTAGAAATGAATAAAATTATTTGAAAAAATTATATTATATAAAATGTTTGATGCAGCGATTAGTTTGCCTTTAAATAGACTATTATGAAAAAATCCAAGGGTTAGCCGTATAACCCTGGATTCTTTGGAGGATCTTTAGAGAGATCTTTGGAAAATCCTCTTAGGAAAATGCTAAAAATTTTGCAAATCGATGATCGACACACCTCGAATTCGACAGATCTTTCCAAAAACAATTATAACTCATTGTTCTTCATCAGCAATCTAATTGAATCGATGTATGGTGTGTATTTCAATTTTTTAATTCCCTGTTCTTTATTTCTATGACAAAGATGAATCAATCGATGAATGGATTGACTCCCGGATCATGTGTATTGTGGTATGGGATTATATTTGTGGGGTTTTGATGACAAAATTTCTTAACTTTGAGATTATTTATTTCTTCAATTTTCATTCAATGAAAATTAATGAAGGTAAACACAAACATTAATCAAGGTCCATTTCTCTTGATTGATATGTTCTTTTCTCCCCTCGTTCATCATTTGTCGCATGTGTTCTTTGTTTTCCCCATGACTCAATAAATCATGATCAATCAATAATTGTGTACCCATTTCTTGGCACAATGATTGGATATCATAGATCTGGGATTGTCATGACACAATAGTGGTGTAATTATGTAGATGGAGTGATTCGGATGATGGTGGATTTCTTTATTTCACGTTCTTCAGCGTTTTTCAGTGTGGAACAAAGAATGATCAATAGATCAATTTTTCAAATAGATTAGACACTAGAATCTGTTGTTTGAGTGATAGTGAGGCTCATTTGAGATGGTCCTAAGATATTAGTGTTATTGGATCTAGATTCTGAGGTGAAGTCGGCATGGAAGTGAGAGCGAGGAACAATAAGGGTTTTTGAAAAAACATGATACACAGAGCATCTATTCCTTGGATACGTGGCATGTAGCCCCCATGGGATGACTTGGCATGTATTTGGGAGATTACATGGGCATAGGGTGGAGTACATGGGTTTCCTACATGGTGTGTACTCCCCCACAAGACAACGCCTAGATATTGTACTCGAGATACCCTGTGTACTTGTATACGAGCATGGGTACACGGTCTGAAGCCATGTATTGGCACATGGATGGAGTACACAGACAGGACCCAATGTACAAGGACAAAGTGTGTAACTTTTCTACACATCATGTACTCTTATATACTACATATACATGGTTTAATGACATGGATCGTTTACACGGGTAGAACTCGGGGTTAAGGGAAACGATGTGTAACCCTTCTACATGTTGTGTACTCTTTTATACATGTCTTAGATCTCCAATACTCCATGTATTATACAAGTTTCATTATGGTTAGTTCCACTTATTGTTTCCCTAACGGTTGGTACGAATCATTTCCTGATCCTATGACTATGATCTGTTCAGTAGGACTTCATGAATAGAGATGTTGGAATCCCCCCGAGAGGCCCAGAGTGGGATCCTATATTAATCTTCATGCCCTAGGTGGAGTTCTAGGTATCAATGTGACCAATACTGCTGGGCATTGATCCTCTACTTAGAGGTTTAATCCTGATGGAGTTGCTGGTATTACCCCGTGTCCCTAGATGTGATCCTCATATGTGTTTCATATTATCTTCAGATCTATCAGTGTATTCATTCTCATGATGAGAACTGATGAGTAGTACCTCTCAAACATACATCATAAGTACTATCAGACCCAGGAGTGTGTTATCCCGAATGAGTACTTCATGAAATCATCGAACATAAATCCGAGGCTAGTACACGATGGTTGTGGCTTACCTTTAGACTATGTGAATTGGATTGAGTATATCTGGATATTCATATTATATGTGATGTATACATATACCTATGTAGTGCTGACTATATTTCCTTTTTTATATGCATTGTGGTTTTAGGGTGTCCTACTGGGAATTTTTATACTCGCCCCTATATGGGCTTTGCTCGCACACATCATGTCTTGTGATGATTATTGGACTTTTGAAATATTCTTAGGTAGACCAGAACTAGATGGTACTTAGTGAGACCAAATAGACCGAGGTGTGTTCCTATATCTTTTAGACGTCAATCTAAGTACCTTTTATTTCATGTTGGACTTGTGTTACATACTCTTTGTGGGGGGCTTGTATTTGTCCCTTTTTACTTTTCTTTACTTCTTATCATACTCTGGTTATAGGATTTATATGTATGCATGAATAGTTGTCATCTATTTTTACATTTCAACATTTTTATGCACTTGAAGATGTGGTTGTGTGTACATGTACTTAGGCTAAGGCCTACCATGTTAGTGATATGCCTACTCAGCACTAGTCGCCAGCCACTGACCTATTAGAGGTGGGATTGGGGAGTTGTGGCATGGTCCCCACTAGGATGGATCGTGAATGAGTAGTATTAGAGTGGTCGGTTTTACTTTTGGGCCATGAGTCTGAGATATTTGTTTGAGGGAATAGTGTTAAGTGTTTCAAGTTTAGATTTTAGGCCATAGACTCTAGTGTTGGTGCAGAGTCCGACGTATCCATACACCGGGACTCTGATCACCTACTTTTTAACTTGATACATAATATCACAGGTTGTAGGGAAAAATGGTACATGAATCATATAGGAATGGGTGGTTGTTTCCATGTCCTTCTTAATTCAGCTCTCCAGATATACTCGTTGACCATGGTAAATATTGTTTACTTTTTAGGATGTCTCTGTGACATATTCCAGCTATGATTTAGCAGCTTGATCATGAGGATGATCCCCTTAGTGACGAGACTTTGATACAGGGACCATCTCTTGAGATGTTACCTTCATGTGGTGCACCAGCCATACCACCACCTATAGATCATCATGTGGTACCCGTATTACCAAAGGATCATGTGAATAGGTTGATCACGCTTCACGAGTTTCAGTGGAAGATACCCATCAGGTTCTGAGGCAAGTCCAGCCCATAGGTAGATGAGGAATGGCTTGAGGCAGTGACCTGATTTTTTCATCTCGTCATGTAATGACCCAGACCCTCTAGCCCATTACTTTGTGAAAATCTAGTGTTTGGGTTGTTCTGGGAGGTAACGATGGCTCAATTCGGGAGTTTTCCAAAAATCCATTTTTTTCAACGGTGAGTCAGACCCAGTGACTTGCTAATGGTGCCTCGCACCGATGAGATGCCCAGTGGTGAGTTGTTCAATGGTAAGTCACCGAAAGGTGGCTCACCAAATAGTGGCTCATCGATTGGTGGCTCACCGAACAGTGGCTCACCTAATGGTGACACTTAACAGCGGCTCATTGAATGGTGAAAATGAATGGTGGCTCACCAAACAATGACACCAATAGGTGTCTCACTAAGTAGTGTATCACTGAATAGTGACACTAGTGACTCATCCAACGGTGAGTCACTTCTGACAGTTTTCAAAATTTATACTTTTTTCCAGTTTCGCCTTATTTTTCTATTTTCACTCCTTTTATGTTTTATTTGAAGTGAAATAAGTTTAAATCCTTGTTTGGGTGTTTCTAAATGTGTTTCAGTGGATATTAATTATATATTAATATCCAAATTATCCAATAGATTTGAAATAATCCAATTGCGTGGTCTTGGCCATAATCTGAATTTAATGTCCTTGAAACCATTTTCTATTCCATTGATATAGGATCTATCTTTTTCTAAGGCTGAGGTCCTATATTATCTTTTCTCCTGGTGTTCAGAGAACTTTTCTTCCCAGACGATCTATGCACCTATGTTTTGGCCCACCCTATCAAGTTTTCCTTTGAGGTTTCTTACTACTCACGTACCACCCTGTTTTAGTAAGGAATAATCATTGGTCACCTGTTGTTTCAAGTAGTGATTTTCCTTAATCTCTATTTTAATTGTGTATTATGTGGGGCGGGTTTAATGATGCCTCCTTTTGAGAATGGATGAATCCAAATTTAACAAAGATAATGAGAAGTAATAAATGAGGTATGGGGAATATGTTGATGTTGATTGCATGTTTTATTTGTTATCTTTGGTTGATGATGTGATTTGTTGTGACCGTATGGTTTCTGAAAATCATGGTTGTTGGTGGTCTTTGCCTACGCATGGGAGATGATTTATAACCATTGGTGTTTCCTTGTGAAAAATGGCGGTAAATATAAATATAATTAATCACATATACCCGGTTAAATGGAATGGATGCCCTAGGATGAAAACCCATGTGTGATTACCCCTGCTTATCAAAGTGGAATTTAAAGAATAGTTGGCCAAATCTTAATTCACCCTATTTGATAGGTGTTCTTGTGTGTATGGGGTAGTACTGGCGGTGTAATGGTATCTCAGTTTGAGATATTGATTGATTGTGGAATAGATGGACTTATTGTATAGTGGGATTACTTATGGGCAGTGGTTGGTCAGCAGGGTTGTAGGTTTGGGTTGTGTCATTATTTCATGTTTATGGGTGTGTTGCGTGTGGTGTTGTTGTGCAACAGGGCTACTGGGTTTGGATGTGAGGGGATGAATTAGGTGGGATAACTTTGAAGAATGATGTTGGTAATGTCGAAATATGAATGGGTGTCAAATGGGGAGGAAGAATGAAGTGGGTTGTTTATTGTGTGATTTGTTACAAGGATTGTTTAGTGGCTTGTAGACTTATGAGAATGGTTGCAGATGTTGTGCTTATTAGCTTCCCGAGTAGGGATGGAATAAATAAATGAATGATTTGATAATGAAAAATGATAATTGGTTAAATGAATCGGCTGGGGGTATGTTTTGAATTGGGGCTTGAAGTGAAGCAGTGTTCAAGTGACTGTCGTTCATAACAATATGTGCATGTAGGTGTAATAGCAAGGGTAGTTTTTAGGGGACTGATTGTATGTTTGGAATTACATATAATGGGCTGAGTGTTTGTTACCTATATAGATAAACTTTTAGTTCCTTATGTTTTCTATATGCACCCCACCTGTGTTGAGAACTATGTACTGAACACCCCCATTATTATGGGGAAGGGAGTCACATCTTAGCGGGAGGATGGATGTCTAGTTACTGGCATTACCCTAATCCCTCTTCTAGGAATTTATCAACCAAGGTTCTTCAGGTAGTTTGAAATGGCTTGAGGTTTAATACCAGATTTATGGTATTGGATGTGTGAGAGGTTTTTTATTTCCCAAGTGTCTTTGGGATGAGGTCCATGTGTTTTCAGGTGATACGTGTGGTGGTTGTGGCCCAGGTGTCTGTGGGTAGGATATGATGTTGTTGTGGCCCAGTTTTGTGCGAGAAGTTTGTGACAATGGGGATTGCAGAAGAGTGTGGTAGCATCAAGACGTTCACCATTAAGGATGAGCAGTTAACTAGTGGGAAGTGGTGTAGGTACCCAAATATTGATGTGCTTATTATATTATATTACATGACTTGTGTTATTTGATGAGTGTGCCTTGGTGAGGTTAGGGTGGATAGTATTCTTTTTTATGTGCATTTGATTTTATGATGTTTTCTCACAGGGGCACTAGTATGATTCTTCCACTTGTTCACGAGTGGCTTTGATTTTTTTACCTACTGAGTATACTTGTATGCTCAACCTATGTACATAAAATTGTTTTCCAGTTACCAGGGGGATTACACGAATTATGTTGTACCTTACTAGCTCAGACATCATGGATGGTTGTTATTTCATTGCTTTGTTTTATTTTGGTACTTACCTTGGAGTTTCCATTGTATTTTGTTCAGTAGTTTTACTTTAAGCATGCATGTGGGATGGATTTTGGTTTCTTTATATATATCTATCTTGGAGTTTCTTAAGGTTCGTACATCAAATATTCCAACCATGGTTACTATTAAAAGGGTAATGCCTCCCATTTTTGTGAGATATCTATACCCTTGGTGTTGGTCACCACCTCGGGGCATGTTGGAGGCAGGACTCGGGGGTCATTATCTCTCCTTCAGCTTGAGGAAGGAAGGCATCAGCATCTTTTTATCGCTTCCCTCATCTTAAAGAAGGCGGGTTGTGATAGAATAGTATCATAGGTAATGGTTGAGAGATAGTATGGAACTTGGAGATAGGCACATTTAGAATTGTATGGGTTTGTAGGGAAACAGTGTTAGGTGATCTTGGTGCATGACACGGACCAAGGAAGACCATCTAGGACACAGGGTTTTAGGGACCCCTGATCTGATGTAAGGACTCTTAGCATACCGAACGACCAAGTGAGGGTACAATTATTGAGGGTTAATGTCTCTAGGAAAGATAATTCATCATGATAACTTCTGTTCTTGTTTTTCTTTGGAATTTTTGGGAAATTAAAATAATAAATTAGTTACAATGAACCCTAAATAAATTCCATACTACTCGGGCTTACAAGTTACTTTTTTATCTTTCAGTTATGGCACTCGGCCATTGTCCATGAGTGGATTAGGAAGTGGAGGTATAGAAGGAAAATCTGGATGATCAGAAGAGGGTTGATCCAATAGAGGAGGATAACCAGTGGTAGAAGACGCTTCGTGCCTTCTAGCAGAAAACTCTGTGAAAGAACAAGGGTAGTGTCTCGTACATGGAGATGGAGAGTTGACTCAAGGAGTTGGTGATCACTTTCATCTTGATCTGGGATCTGACAGAGTACTAGGTTCCTCTAGTGATGAGACATATAAAGGGGGGTATCCCATCAGTGGTGGAAGATTTACCTCAAGGAGAGAAATGAAACAGATGTTTCATGGGATGACTTTGAGAATGAGTTCAGAGCGGAATTCCTTTCTTCTAATATGTAGGCCGAGAAGAAGAAGGATCTATTGTCCCTAATAGGGGAGTATATCAGTGAGGGAATTGGGGATAAAGTTCAAGGATCTCTCACATTTTTCTCCTGATCTCTTTCCATATGGGGAGTCTCTATCGAGGCACTTAGAATAGGCACTCTGCCCTTCCCTTCAGTATAAGGTTACTCCTGTCACCCTACCGACATACATAGAGGTTTTGAAGAAGGATGAGGTAGTGGAAAAGATTCAATCATGATGAGTTTTTCTATAAATGGTAAGACATATGAGTTACTTAATGGGGAAGGTCTTCAGCATTAAGACTCCAGAGTTGGGGCCTTCCAGGTTTTGGCCAGTGGGGAGCCGACCCCAGCAGTTTTAGTGTTGACCCTCTAGTCCTTGCCCTTTTCCCAAGGGCCTAGTGTTGAGGTTTCTTTCTTTCATAAGTTGTGAGAACCTCCAAGGATAGTTTCTGACACAAGATTAGTATGGTGTAGGTGGGCAGGTTCAACGCCTGGAACATCATCATTTTCCCGTCAAGCCTTTCCAATAATAGGGACAGCAGGCCCCTGCTCCACCAAGGGCGGATGGTGCAAGAGGAGGCTGACCTTAGGGTGCTTCTCAAGGAACTCGACCAGGGTATGGTTGGGAAGGTGGTCGACAGAAGAGGGGAATAGGTATTAGGAATTTTCTATTGCACGTCGTGGAGGCAGTAGTTCCAGTGGGACCAGAGATCATTCGAGATACGATCAGTTTGTTCATCACTCTTGCTTGTGATTTGTTTGATTCAAGAGCTTCACACTCCTTTGTTAAAGATGCTCTAGACCACGCCTTGGGATTGTACATAGAGAGCCTTTTTTGAACCTAGTGTTGAGTACACCAGTTCGAGGTTATACCATCTTGTTTGATGTTTTCTAGGGATATACACTAATTTTGGGGCTGCATCAGTCTACTGGGGATCTCTTCCTGTTATAGATTAATTTTACGATGTAATCCTTGGAATCAACTAGTTTTTGAAGTCCATTCTATTATTGAATTCTTGTAAAAATCCATAATTTCCATGTAATTTTTTTTAAAATATATGGTAATATTACGAGTCCACGAAAATTGACGGCACATGATTTTGAGGCCTGGTGTGCCCAGAATGAGTTTCTGAACTTTTATTCGGGTACATTCAATAAACATAGAAGCGAGTGTTTCTAACTTTTGAACCAGTACTTGGAATTGAAATATGAGGACACCATTGAACTTGCAGTGATAGTTTTAGCTTAATGACACCTTCACCTCAACTACAGTAAGTCGAGGGTGAAAGATATAATTAGGGTTTTCGTGAAAGAATAAAATAAAAATAAAATTGTGTAACTTTTTTATTTTTAATTGAAACTCCTTGTGGATGTTGACAGGTGGGGATCACCAGAATTAAACCTCCCCTTGAGGTTATAGAGGTGGGTACCACTGAACCTAAAACCTCCCATGAGAGGTTATGGTGGTGGGGACCACTTAAGATTAAAACCCCTTTGAACCTCCCACTTAAATATGGGGAAGTCTCTTGAACTTCCCCTTGATTAATTATGCCACCCCCCTTTAATTATTTTTCTGCCAACCTCATCGATTAATTAAGTGGATCCAACTTAAATTATGACAAAAATTAAATTAGGGAAACATATCATAAGTTGGATACTTTGCAATTTGGTGGATTTGGCAGAGGAGAAATATTGGGAGGATTACACTTATCCAACAAAGAACGTCATCGAAGAACATTCTTCAGAAATCAAGGAAGAGGACGACGAGAAAGACCGACATTGAAGTGTGGTTTCGTAAGTGATGATCATTGGAACTCTCTTCACCTTCTTCGACTTCCTTCCCACGCCAATTTCAACAAATGAATGAGGTAGGGTGGTTGTTTGAAATTCTTCTCCTTTTCCATTCTTGATAATTCTTTGTAATTTAAGAAGTAATTATAGTCACTTGTTACTACTCTAATGTGGAGATTGTGAGCCAAACAAACATGGCTCTTCCTCTCCACAAACCTTGTGATTAATTGTTGATCACAATAGAGGAACGACTACCAACACCGGTGGGGCATGAGAACGGTGGCTAGCACCATTGGAAGCCGCAACGAAGGGCAGCCGGTCAAGCCAGCCGCCAGCGAAGGCATAACACTCTGCCGCCCCGTGGCCTCCTCTGCCCCACGACCACGCCGTCCTTTGCCACGCTGCTCGCGGCCTCACTGAGCCACCCAAAACTGATCTTCCCACAACCTCTCTGTGCCACCCACTACCTCACCGTGCCACCCCTCAGCCTCGTTGCACCACCCCACGACCTTCCACGCCGCCCGCGGCCTCGCCGAGCCACCCACGTCTGAGCTGCCCGCAGCCTCACCGCGCCGCCCGCGGCCTCGCCACACTGCCCGTGGCCTCATCGTGCCGCCCGCGACCTCATGGCCCTCCATGGCCTCGCGGCCACCCGTGACCTCTGCAGCCCCCTCATGGCCCCTTGTGGCTCTCTACGGCCCTCACGAACTTCGGGACCGCCTAGCGCGGGCCAGGCCGCCCAACATGGGCAGGGACGGACCCAGTGGGCCGGGCCAAACCGAGCAAGTTGGGCCAAACCCAGCGGGTTGGGCCGGGCCGACCCAAACCGTGTCGGCCCAGGCCAGGTCGGTCCGACTGGGTCAGACCAGACCCAAACCCACTTCGACCCATTTACTCTCTTTCGACCTTAACTTTGGCGCCAGATGTCCATTTGACAAACCGTCAACAGTGCTAGAAACCTTGGAGCGAGATGGTCCCATTGAGTATACCCCACTGGAGATTGGGATTAAGATGGGGTATGGTCGGGTTGGATTGAGCATGATTCCAACCGGGCCCCAGGACTAAAAGGCTAATAACTCATAGACCAGACGTCTGATTGATGCACCATCTGTTGTGTTGAGACCCCTATGACGTGGCGGTCCTTTGAGATACTTCTTCGTGGGATTTCGTGGCAGTTGAAGTATCAACCAGTGGATTGTGGAGCGGACCCTCCCAGAGACAAGCAAGCATAGTGTGGGAACCAAGTAGATGGTTGTGACTTGATAAAGAGATCCTTCGTGGGTCTATAATTGAGGGTACCACATGGAACTGATCTAGGATTCCTTGGGGGACTACTCTAGAGATCCTGTGTGGGTTAGCACTGAGCGATCCTAAGTGGTTTAGCAAAGAGCGATCCTTTGTGGGTTAGCACATAGCGATCCTGTGTGGGTCAGCACCGAGAAATCCTGTGTGGGTCAGCACTGAGTGATCCTGTGTGGGTCAGTACCAAGAGATCCAATGTGGGTATGATGATGAGTTAGGATCCTTCATGTTTATGTCTCTTAATAGAGTAAGATGATTCATTAGTTAAATCTAATCATCTCTACTATTGTACCCGAGTTATAACTGGTGTGAGATGAGTCTTACCTGGGTAGTACTTTCCTTCATGGTAATACCTTGGTGGAATTATTCGGTGTGGTGTGCTTGTGTGGTACTTTCCTTCATGATATTTCTTCCTTTGTGAAACAGTTTAGCTTGGGGATTTGGAGTTCGATTCTGTGTTTTACACTTGTTTGATATGGGTTTAATTGATAACTTAGATATATGTATGGTCATATACCTAAGTAGGTTTTTCAGTTGTTTTCATACTTTGTGGATTGTGTGAGACCTTGAGGGTCTCGAGGTCCCTACTGAGTATCGTTATACTCACCCCTATACGGGCAATTCCTGCACCTCATTGTGTTTGATGAAGACGAAGTACAACACTAACTGTAGATGAGAGTACTGGGACTGGAGGTAGCTCGGAGGTGGACCTAGACGAGGAAAACCACAAAGACAACCATTCGTGAGCTGTACCTACCATTCAGGTAGGATTC
The DNA here is from genome assembly GCA_963277665.1 of Viscum album. Classification (NCBI taxonomy): domain Eukaryota; kingdom Viridiplantae; phylum Streptophyta; class Magnoliopsida; order Santalales; family Viscaceae; genus Viscum; species Viscum album. The sequence goes on along the minus strand of OY728167.1, from coordinate 814,277,028 downwards.
ATGGTGGACAATCCAGGAGCTTCTTTACACCTATCATCTATCTTGTACTTTCCAGTTTTCCTTGTACTTTCCAGTTCAGCTTGTATTCAGGCCCTTTTACTTACTATGCTCACTTTGTTTACTATTAATTTTACTTGAGTTAGAATCATTCTGTGTGCTTGGTTGTGTGCTTTACAGGTTATAAAGGCAATTCCTTCCTAGTTTTAGGGAATACACCTTTGGTGCTAGTCGGCATCCCCTGTCCTATGAAAGGTGGGCTTGGGGTAGTCACAACAGGAGCCCCAGGGGATGGGTCGTGATAAATTGGTATCAGAGGAGTCGGTTCTAACATAGATCATAGGACTCTGATATTTTTAATGGAAATATTGTTAACTGTAGTGAGTGTGGTTATCAGTTTAGGGAATCCAGTGTTGGTGTGTCGGCCGACTTAACCATACACCAGGACCCTGACTTTTGATTTCTGACCTAGTGCATGAAAACACTGATTGTGTGTATGTTTATAAGAGTTTTCTTTGTGATCTCTTGAGTTAGCTCACGAGGTATAAATTATTGACCATGACGTGACCTGTTTCATTTCAGGATGCCTCAACGAAGACAACCAACTGGGGTTCTGAAAGTATTACGTACTGATAGCCCACCGAGCGACGAGGCCTCGGTGTAGGGCCCTTTCCTAGTAGAGGCACCAGTAGAGGCAACAGTGGTACCATTACATGTTGGCCCACCGATTCCACCAGCCCCAGAAGTAGAGGGTGCACAACACTTGAGCGCGTTGAACGAGTTCCAGCGCAAGAGGCCACCCAGGTTCAGGGGAGAGACGAACACACATGCAGCTGAGGATTGGCTGGAGGCCGTAGTGAGAGTTTTCCAACTAGTAGGGACACCAGGTGATCTCATGGTGATCCTTGTTGTCAGCCTTATACAGGCAGCAACAGGAATATGGTGGATCTTGATGCTCCAAGGTCATGAAGAGGTAATGCTTCTCTAGGAAGACTTCGAGAGCCTGTTTCAGGCAGAGTTTGTCCCAGTGACTCTTTGCGTAGTGCACATACAAGAGCTTCTTCATCTACAGCAAGGCAGCATGACTATATCTCAGTACTCAGCGAGGTTCACTGACCTCTCATGCTACTCCACAGATATAGTGCGGGACCCATTCTTCAGGGCCCGGACCTTCGAGAAGGGGCTCAGGAGAGAGATCAGGGCTTCGATGATTTCTCTTAGCATCCCGACACAAGAAGGGGTGTTAGAGAGAGCCCTTTTAGTGGAGAGTTTCCTAATTGAGAATTCACCAGCAGCAAGACCCACCATCAGTCGTCACGTAGCAGAGTCTTCTGTAGCTGGCAGTAGACAGATGTCGTAGAGGTCCAAGAGGACCAAACCTACAGGTGGATGACATCAGGATTCAGAGTCGGTTGTGCAGGGAACCCGAGGTAGATCCACTCATACCAGGAGCGGGTAGTGTTACACATGCGGCAGGTAGGGTCACATGGCTCATGACTATCTGACCCGCCATACGGATGATCAAAAGATGGTCAAAGGACCACCTAGGCAGAGATATATATTCGATTGAGGTGGTCCGCAAAGAGCAGGAGGATGTGATAGAGGAGCTGGTCGTGCAGCTGGCGGTGGGAGACGATTCGAGATGTTACCACCACCACCACCACCAGGTGGTCCACCCCGACCACTGGAAGTAGGTGGACAGGGGTGAGCTTAGCTCCAGGCAGCTGACGCCTTCGACTATGGCACTCTGGAGATGATACGAGGTACGATCTGCATCTATTCCACCTTATCTATAGTACTTATAGACATAGGTTCCAGTCATTCTTTTATTTCCACTACCCGCGTTCGGAGCTCGGAGATTCCGATGGAGTCATTAACTCGATCCTTACAGTTAGAGACTCCTACAGGAGTGGATTCGATGATTTTTCACTGGTTCCAGTAGTAACAGATTACTCTAGGAGGCGAGAGCTTCAGTTGGGATCTCCTAGTAGTAGTGTCGAGGCCTTACGACATCATCTTGGGTATGGACTGGTTATCTACAGTCCATGTTCGGATAGATTGTATTAGGCACAAGTTATGGTGTGACTGCATGGATGGGACCAGGTTTACCTTCACTGGCGAGAAGGGAGCCTTTGTAGCACAGGATGGAATTACTTGGAGGAGAGTGTCATCGATCCCTCATTAGTTGGATAGCCATACCCTCAGAGCGATTGATGTGGAGAGTCCGATTTATCCTATAATGGTGGACTAGTACGCGGATGTCTTCCCTGATGATGTTCTAGGTCAACATCCCCATAGAGAGGTGGATTTTTACATTGACTTGTACCCCAGGACGACATCGATATCTACACCAGCATATCAGATGGCTCCCGTGAAGCTTCGTGAGCTGTGGGTATAGCTATAGGACTTCCATGGAACGGAATTCATTCGAACCAGTGTCTCACCTTGGGCAGCCCTGATTTTGTTCACCAAGAAGGTGGATGGGAGATTGAGACTTTGTGTCAACTATCGGCGCATGAATCAGGTGACCGTGAAGAACAAGTACTCACTCCTAAGGATTGACGACTTCTTTGATTAGATGAAGGGAGCACATTGGTTCTTGAAGATAGACCTCAGATAAGGCTATCATCAGCTTAGAGTGCGAGATGAGGATGTGCAGAAGATAGCTTTCAGATGTCGATACAACCATTATGAGTTCTTAGTTATGACATTCGGTGTGACCAACGCTCCAGAAGTGTTCATGGGACTCATGAATAGGATCTTTCAGTCATACCTTGATCACTTTGTAGTAGTCTTCATCGACAACATTTTGATCTACTCGACTAATGAGGAGGAGCATGCCTACCATTTATGGGTAGTACTGGACACACTCCAAGAGCACTAGCTTTATGGTAAGCTCTCAAAGTGCCAGTTCTGGATCCGAGAGGTTCACTTTCTGGTACATGTCATATCAGAACCTAGAGTTGTAGTGGATCCAGTTAATATTGATGTGGTACTTTCTTGGGAGCCACCCAGGAGTGTGACAGAGGTACGGAGTTTCCTGGATTTGGCTGGATACTATCAGAGATTTGTGCCAGATTTCTCTAGAGTTGCAGCACCACTTTAAGCATTGAAGAAGAAGGGGAACGTTGTAGTAGATGCACTTAGCAGGAGATCGGGTATACAGCTGCTAGGTGAGGTGACAGAGCAGTTGGCCGCTTTGCATATATCCTTTGTGGACTGAGATGGAGCAGCTTTTCTTCAGTCTCTTACAGTCACTCCCCCAATTTTTCAGTGAGTTAGGGAGGCATAGCATGGTGACACTAATTTTGAGACACGACGTGCTCAGATATCCACAGGACAGTCACCTGATGGATTTTCGGATGGTGGGGATCACATCATTATCTTCAGAGGATGTACCATGGTACTAGTTTCACTTCAGGAGGATGTTTTGTGGGAGTTCCTCACATCCCCTCTAGTGGTACATCAAGGAGTGGCGATGATGTTCCGGGAACTCTGATGATAGCATGGGTGGCCAGGAATGAAGAAAGCAGTTGTAGAGTTTGTCTCTCGATGCCTCACTTGTCAGCAAGTGAAGGCGGAACATCATGTACCTGCAGGCTTGGTTCATCCTTTAGAGGTCCCAGAGTGGAAGTGGGATGAGATATCCATGGACTTCGTGACAGGAATTCCATGTACATCCAGGGGTCACGACTTGATTTGTGTGATCATCAACCGACTCACCAAGTTGGACCACTTCCTACTGATCATAGAGTAGGGTTCAGTAGAGATCTTGGGATGCCTAAATGAGCAGGAGATTGTGCGGTTACATGGAGTACCCTCAACGATTGTCTCCGGTCATGATGAACTTTTTACTTCCCAGCTATGGAATGGGTTGTAGGAGGCTTTCGGGATGCAACTTCGTTTGAGAATCGCGTTCCATCCTCAGACGGATGGCCGAACTGAGTAGACCATTTAGACCCTCAAGGACATGATGTGTGCTTATGTCCTCGACTTCGGTTGCAGCTGGGAGGATCACTTGCCTTTGGTGGAGTTTTCTTAAAACAATAGCTATCACTCCACCATTGGGATGGAACCTTTTGAGGCATTGTACGAGCAACCTTTCCGATCACCCTTGTGCTGGACTAACCTAGGGGAGTCAGCACTCGTGGGGCCAGAGATGGGTTGGGCTACCACAGAGAAGGTGCAGATCATCCAGGAGCGGATAAAGACTGCATAGAGCAGGCAAAAGTCATATGCTGATAGGAGATAGAGACCTCTGGAGTTCGAGTATATGGACCATGTCTTTCTACGTGTCTCACCTCGATGAGGTTTTCGGAGATTTGGCTGAGGCGGTAAGTTATCTCCAAGGTTCATCAGATCTTTCCATGTCCTTAGAAGAGTTGGTGAGGTGCCTTACCACTTATCTCTTCCACCTCAGTTGCACCGAGAGCATGACGTCTTCCACATGTCCCAGCTGAGGAGATACGTTCATGACCCTTCCCATGTCATCGACCACAAAGAGCTAGATATCGACTATAGGGTGACTTTTATGGAGGTTCCAATTGAGATTGAGGATCAACAGGAGTGGGTCCTTCATGGGCGGTCGATACCTCTAGTGCGCATTCATTGGAAACACGGGAACCTCTAGGAGACCACCTGGGAGCGGGTGACCTAGATGCATGCTCAGTACCCACACTTGTTTTCCTTGTTTTGATTTGTGAATTATGGGGACGTAAATCCCTGGGGTGGGGAGAATGTAAAGACCCGGAATTTACTTGTTATTTTTTTAAAATATATGGTAATTTTACGAGTCTTTGAAATTTGACGGCGCATGATTCTGAGGCCCGGTGTGCCTGGAATGAATTTCTGAACTTTTATTCGGGTACATTCAGTAAACGTACGAGTGAGTTTTTCTAACTTTTGAAACGGTGCTCGGAATTGAAATCTGAGGGAACCATTGAACTCGCAGTGCTGCATTTCTCTTAAGTAGACCTCCACCTTGACCATAGTAACTCGAGGGTGAAAGATAAAATTTGGGTTTTCGTGAAAGAATAAAATAAAAAAAATTGTGTAACATTTATATTTTTATTTGAAACTCCTTGTGGATGTTGAGAGGTGGGGACCACTAGAATTAAACCTCCCTTTGAGGTAATGGAGGTTGGGACTAGCAAACCTAAAACCTTCCATGAGAGGTTATGGTGGTAGGGAACACCCAAGTTTAAAAAACCTTTGAACCTCCCACTTAAATATGGAGAAGTCTCTTGAACTTCCCCGTGATTAATTATGCCACCCCCTTTAATTAATTTTGTGCCAACCTCATCAGTTAATTAATTGGATCCAACTTAAATTATGAAAATATTTAAATTAGGGAAACATATCATAAGTTGGCTACATTTCAATTTGGTGGATTTGGTAGAGGAGAAATATTGGGAGGATTACACTTCTCCAACGAAGAATGCCATCGAAGAACGTTCTTCGGAAATCAAGGAAGAGGATGACGAGCGAGCCCAACATCGAAGTGTGGTTTTGGAAGCAACGATCGTTGGAACTCTCTTTGGGTTCTTCAACTTCCTTCTCGTGCCAACGTCAACAAACGAATGAGGTAGGGTGGTTGTTTGAAATTCTTCTCCTTTTCCATTCTTGATAATTCTTAGTAATTCAAGAAAGAATTATTGTCGCTTCCTACCGCTCTAACGCAGAGAGTGCGGGCTAAACAAACATGGTCCTTCCACTCCGCAAACCTTGTGATTAATTATTGATCGTGATGGAGGAATGGTTACCAACACTAGTGGGGAATGAGAATGGCGGTCGGCTCCACCGTCGGCCACGACAAAGGCGATGAAGGGAGGCCGGTCAAGCCAGCCGCCGGTGAAGGCACGACACATTTCCGCCCTGCAACCCCGCCGTCCGTGGCCATGCCGCTCGCGGCCTTGTCGTGCCGCCCATGGCCTCTCCGCGCTACCTTGCGTCCTCCTGCACCTCCCACAGCCTCACCGAGCCAGCCACAGCTGAGTCACCCACAGTCTCTCCATTCCGCCCCATGGCCTCATGGCCCTCTGCGGCCTCACGACCACCCGCGACCTCCGCAACCCCCTCACGGCCCTCTACAGCCCTCGCGGCCTACTGGACCGCCCAGCGTGGGTCGGGATGCCCAACAAAGATCGGACCACACTACAGGCCAAGCCAGACCCTGCAGGTTGGGTTGGGCCGACCCAAACTAGTTCAGGTCGAGCCGACCCAAATCGGGTCGTCCCAGGCTGCGTCAGACCAGACCCGAACCCACTTCGACCCATTTAATCTCTTTTGACCATAACTTTGGTGCCAGGAATCCATTTGGAAAACCGTCAGTGGTGCAAGAATCCTTGGAGAGAGATTATCCCTTTGAGTATACCCCACTAAATATTTGGATTAATATGGGGTATGGTTGGGTTGGATCGAGAACGAACCAACCAGGCCACCGGGACTAAAAGGCTAATCACTCACAGACCAGGCATCTGATTGACTCACCGTCTATTGCGTTGATACCCCTATGACGTGGTGGTCCTTTTAGATATTTCTTCATGGGACTTCCTAGAAGTTTATGTATCAACCAGTGGCTTGTGGAGTAGAACCTCCCAGAGACAAGCGAGCACAGTGCGGAAACCTAGTAGATGGCCGTAACTTGAGAAAGAGATCCTTTGTGGGTATGTAATTGAGGGTCCCACATGGAAACACTCTAGGATTCCATGCGGGACTAATATATCGATCCTGTGTGGGTCAGCACCGAGTGATCCTATGTGGGTCGGCACCTAGAAATCCTATGTGGGTCTGATGATGAGTTAAGATCCTTCATGGGTCTTCCTCTTAATAGAGTAAGATGATTCAGTAGTTACATATAATCATCTCTACTACTGTACCTGAGTTATACTTGGTGTGAGCTGATTCTCTACCTGTGTGGTACTTTCTTTCATGGTAATACCTTGGTGGTATTTTTTTTGTGGAGTACATGTGTGGTACTTGCCTTCGTGGTATTTCTTCTATTGTGGAACAGTTGAGCTTGGGGCTTTGGAGTTGGACTCTGTGTTTTCCTAATGATTGATATGGGTTTACTTGATAACATAGGTATATGTATGGGCATATACCTAAGTAGGGTTGTCAGTTGTTTTCATAATTTGTGGATTGTGTGAGACCTTGAGGGTCTCGGGGTCCCAATTGAGTATCGTTATACTCACCCCTCCATGGGCAATGCCCGCAACTCACTGTGTCTGGTGCAGACGACAGAAAACGCTGACTGTGGACGAGAGTACCGGGACTGGAGGTAGCTCGGAGGTGGACCTAGACGAGGCGATCCGCAAAGACAGTCGTTCGTGAGTTGTACCTACCCTCCAGGAAGGATTCGTGGTGGAAGATCTAGGGGCTACTTTACACCTATCAGTTTTCTTGTACTTTCTAGTTTTCCTTGTACTTTCCAGTTGGTCTTTTATTCTAGCCCTTTTACTTACTGTAATCACTTTGTTTACTATTCAGTTTACTTGAGTTCGTATCTTGTTGTGTGCTTGGTTGTGTGTGTAACAAGTTATAAAGGAAATGACTTCCCAGTTTTAAGGAATACGCCTTCAGTGCTAGTTTCCAGCCACTGACCTATAGAAGGAGGGATTGGGGTAGTCATGGAATTAGCCCCTGGGGATAGGTCGTGACACTTCATCCAGAGAATATTCATATTTTTAGATGTGAAATTCCAACGTGTATCTTTCGTTGGTGAGCGGAGTTGTCGGGTGGGCAGCCAGTGCATGGAGCCTCTTCTTTTCTTATTTGTCGAGCTATCAATGGGATCAATGGACACAGAGATGGAGGGGACTCCTAGGGTCATTGGGGAGTTCTTTGATGTTTTTACCAAGGAGGTTGTGACTCTACCCCCTTGATGTGATGTTGATTTTAAGATAGACTGACATCCTGGTGCTTCTTAGATTTTGATGTATCCTTATTGAATGGTGTAATCTGAGCTACATGAGTTGCATATCAAGATTGAAGATATAATGAGGAAGGGATTTATCTTCCCCAGTGTGTCATCGTGGGGTGCTCCAGTATTTTTTGCAAATAAATCGAATGGTGGTCTGAGGCTATGTATAAACTACTAGAGGTTGAATCATGTAATGGTCAAGAACTATTACCCTCTCCCGAGGATAGATTATATTTTCAAACAGATGAGGGGAGCGAGTTTTTTTCCAAGATTGATCTATGGTATGGATATAACCGGTTGAAGGTGAAGGAGGGTGAAATCCTAGAGACTGCTTTTAGGTGTAGGTATGGGAACTTCGAGTTCGTAGTTATGGCATTCAGTGTTACGAACGTTCCAGTAGTGTTCATGGGGATCATGAACTCTATATTTCACGAGTTCCTATATTGGTTCATATTTGTATTCATCATTGACATTATGATCTACTAAATGTTAGAGGAGGTGCATACCGAGCATCTCAGGATTATCTTAGAGATCCTTCATCACCACCAAATCTATGGAAATCAGTCCGAGTGAATGTTTTGGACTTGTGAGGTCCACTTCCTTGAGCATGTAGTGTCTCATCGGGGCATAACAGTGGACCCATCAAAGTTCAAGGCAGTTGTTTCTTGGGTAGCACCCAAGAATGTGGTATAAGTTCATAGTTTTCTCAGTTTAGTAGGATACTACTAGAGATTCGTACCTAATTTCTCTCGGGAAGAAGCCCCATTAATGACTCTGACTAGAAAAGGCCAAGACATTGTGTGGAGTGATAATTATAGAGTATCTTTCACCTATATGAAGGGAAAGTTGTTCATTGCCTCAATGCTCAGGTTTCTAGAGAAAGGGTTGATGTTCGAGGTGTTCAATTATGCTTCCCATTTCGGCTTGGGTAGCGTGTTGATGTAGAAATTGGGAGTGATATCCTATGGGTTTAGAAAGTTACATCCCCATGAACATAACTATTCCACCCAAGTTCTGTAACTTGTAGCAGTCATGTTTGGGTTGAAGTTGTGGTGGAAATACCTCATCGGGGAGCGATTTATGGTCTTCACAGATCAAAATATCTTGAGGTACATATTTTACCATCGAGATCTAAACTTGAGACAGGGGAGGTGAAAGGAGTTTCTCCATGATTATGATTTTTAGATCTCTTAAAACTCAAGAAAGGGGAACGTTTTGGCTGATTCTTTGAGTAGGAAGTCACAAAAATAATTTGTTTCGGAATTTGTGGATGCTTGGAGAGAAATTGAGGGGTTGGTTTCCTTGAACATAGATTCAAGAATGGATGGAGGAAGATGCTATCTATTTTAAATGATGGTGCAGTCATCTTTGAGGTGGTAGGTGGAGGAATCTTAGTGGGAGACTTAGAAGTAGATGTGATGAGAGATTGCATTGACCAAGAAAATTCTCTAAAGGGATGGTCGGATGATGGTTAAAATCGGATGTTGTTCCATGGGAATTTTTTTGTCCTAGTGGCGATGTGTGATGGATTTCTCTGTGAGTTCCATAACTCACCCTTGGTAGTACACCCTAGGAGTTTCCAATATGTACCAGGGCTTGAGGGAATAGTTCAGGTGGCCTGAGATTAAGCAGGTAGTGACGGAGTTTGTGGAAAAGTGCTTGGTGTACCAGTAAGTGAAGATCGAGCACTGTGTTCTCAGTGGTCTGTTGCAGCCCTTAGATGTCCCTGAGTGGAAGTGGGATGACATCTCAATGGATTTCATCACTGAATTACCCAGAGCTTAGGGAGTATGCGATGCAATCTGGGTATTATTTTATTGGTTGATGAAGTTGGATCACTTCTTAGTGATCAAGGAGTCGAGCATAGTGGATGCCTTAGTGAAAAGGTATGTGGATGAGGTGGTGTGGTTGCATGGAGTTCCTAGATCTATTATATCATATCGGGACACACATTTTAAGTTACAAGTCTGGAGGGGATTGCAACATGTCTTTGGCACTCAATTATGGCTCAGCACTGCTTTCCACCCTCATATGGATGGAAAAACAAAGAGGACCATCCATACATTGGAGGAAATGTTGTGTGCATGTTTTGTAGACCTTAGTGGGTCCTTGGTGAAACATTTTACATTGGTAGAGTTCTCTTACAACAACATATATCACTCTTCCATTGGCATGGATCTATTTATAGCTTTATACGGAAGACCGTTTCATTCCCCATTATGCTAGACAGATGATGGGGGGGTAGCTATTCTTAGTCCAGACGTGGTGTAGAGTACGACAGAGAAGGTGCAACTTGTCCATGAGAGGATGAAGGCAGCACAAGACCGACATAAGTTTTATACCTATCATAGGAGAATTCCCTTGGATTTGTAGGTTAGGGACCATGTATTCATGAAGGTTTCCCCGCAATGTAGGCAGTAGATGTTTGGAAGATGGTATAAGATTTCTCCTAGGTTAATCAAACATTTAAAAGTATTGAGAAAAGTTAGTGAGGTGTCATATTAGCTGGTGTTTCCACCATAGTTGGGTAGGATCCACGATCTCTTTCATGTATCACAACACCATCAGTATCATCACGATGACTCCCATGTCATTGATTGGGGAGTGTTGGATATTGAGGAAGATGTAATGTTTGTGGAGAGGCCAGTGGAGATCTAAGATCATCAAGAGAAGGTGTTGTGTGGGTGGGCCATTCCATTGGTTCGTGTGTTGTGGAGGCATGGTGGCCTGGATGAGAGTATTTGGGAGCGAGAGGCACATATGAGTGCCCAATACCTAGAGTTGTTTTGATTTTTTGATTGTGTGACTTTTTTTGATATGATACTAGACCTTTTTTCTATGAGATGAGTTATTTCCTTGTTCTCTAATGTGCAAAGAGTCTCAACACATGGGAAGGGGAGGACTTGATCCCTAATTGAGATGCATTAATAAGAATATGATTAAACCCATGCGGGCGAGTCAGTGTCACCCAATGCAGATAATATCTTGGCATGGAGAACGGAATTCCCTAATCCATGTGTCTGGATAGTGTGACTTTTGGTGTTGTGTGGTTGTTTAGGGAAGTAGATGTCAGGGATTTGTTATTGTATGTCGAGTTTTTCACTCCAACTTTCGAACAACGCAGGATGGTTTATCCTTAAGAGGTATCTTACGGGGTGGTTGTTCGGACCCCTCCTCCTTCTGGGTTTAGTTTTGGATTCTTGAGGATTAGAATAGTTTCAAAGGTATCTGATGTAATTACCCATACCCCTTCGGGCAATTCCTTTGTGAAAATACAGTTTTTGGAGTATTATGGGAGGTAATGGTGGCTCAATTCGGGAATTTTCCAAAAATCTAGTTTTTCCAATGTTGAGTTAGGACCGGTGACTCGCTAACATTGCCTCGGACCGGCAAGTCTCCCAGTGGTATGTCGTTCGATGGTAATACATTGAACGGTGGCTCACCGAATAGTGAAATTGAACGGTGGCTCAACAAATGGTAACACCGAACGGTGACACTGAAAGGTGACACCGAATGGTGACCCCAAATAGTGTCTAATTGGATGGTGACACCAAACAGTGGCTCACCGAACGGTGACATAGAATGGTGGCTCACCAAATGGTGACATCAAACAATGGCTCATAGAATGGTGACACAAAATAGTGGCTCACCGAGAGGTGTATCACCAAGTGGTGTCTCACTGAATGGTGACACTGGTGACTCACCCAATAGTGAGTCACTTCCGACAGTTTTCCAAATTTCTATTTTTCTCCAGTTTCTACCAGTTTTTCCAGTTTCACTCTTTTCACATTGTATTTGATGTGAATCAAATTTAAATCATTATTTGGGTGTTTCTAAAAGAATTTAAAAAGATATTAATTCTATATTAATATCCTAATGCTTTGGAGGATTTGAAATAAGCCGAATGTGTGGTCTTGGCCATGATCTGACTTTAATGGCCTTGAAATCATTTTCCATTCCATTGATATAGGATATAGAATTTTATAAGTTTGAGGTCCTCTCTTCTCTTTTCTCCTGGTGCATAGAGAACTTTTCTTCCTAGAAGAGTTGTGTGCCTGTATTTTGTCCCCCCTATCTAGTTTTCCTTGGAGTTTTCCCACTACGTGCACACTCCCCTATTTTTTCAAGGAATAATCATTGGTCGCTTGTTGTTCCAAGTAGGGATTTTCCTTAATCTCTATTTTAATTTTGTATCATGTGGGTGGGCATAATGATGCGTCCTTATGAGAATGGATGAATCCAATTTTAACAAAGATAATGAGAAGTAATAAATGGGGTACATGGATATATTGATGTTGATCACCTTTTTTATTTGTTATCTTTCATTGATGATGTGATCTATTGTGACTGTATGGTTTCTGAAAATCATGGTTGTTGGTGGTATTTTCCAGTGCATAGGTGATGCTTTATAACTATTTTTGTTTTCTTCTGAATAATTGTGGTAAATATCAGTCTGATTAATCATGTATACCCAGTTAAATGGAATGGATGCTCCAAGATGAAAACCCTTATGTGATCACCCATTCTTATCAAAGTGGAATTTAAAGAATACTTGAAAAAATCTGAACTAACCCTATTTGATAGGTGTGGTTGTGTGTACGGGGTGGTACTGGCAGTTTGATGGTATCTCAGTTTGAGAGATTGATTGATTGTGGAATGGATATACTTTTTTTATAGTGGGACTGATTTTGGGTAGTGGTTGGTTAGCGGGGCTGCAGATTTGGGTTGTGTCATGATTTCATGTTTATGGGTGTGTTGGGTGTGGTGTCGTTGTGAAACTATACTGCCGGGTTTGGTTATAAGGGGATGAATTCGGTGAGAAAAAATTGAAGAATTATGTCGGTAATGTCGAAATATGAATGGGTATTAAATGGGTAGGAATAATGAAGTGGGTTTTGTGTTTTGTGTTTTTTACGAGGAGGGTTTAGTGGCTTTTAGCCTTCTAAGAATGGTTCCAGATGTTATTATTGTTAGTTTCCCAGATAGGTATGGAATAAATAAATGAATTATTTGATAATGAAGAATGATAATTGGTTAAATGAATTGGATGGGGGTATGTTTCGAATCGGGTCCTGTAGTGAAGTGGCATTCAAGTGACCATTGTTTGTGGTGGTACGTGCACGTAGGGATAGCAGCAAGGGTGGTTTTGAGGAGAATGATTGTATGTTTGTAATTCAATAGGATGGTCTGAGTGTTTTTTACCGATGTATATTTACTTGTAATTCCTTATGTTTTCTATACACACCCCACCTGTGTTGAGAACTATGTGCCAAACACCCCCATTGTTATGCGAGATGGTATCTTTCCCAATATCCCGGTGGGAGAATGGATGGCTCATTACTAACTTTACCCTACTCCATCTTCTAAGAATTTATCACCCAATGTTCATTGGGAAGGCTATAATGGATTGATATTTAATACCAAATTTATGGTATTGGCTGTGTGAGAGGTGGTTTATTTATTAGGTGTGTTTGGGATGAGGCTCGGGTGTTTTCAAGAAATACGGGTGGTGGTTGTGGCCCAGGGTTCAGCGGGTAGGATATGATGTGGTTTTGGCCCAGGTGTGTGCGAGAAGGTTGTGATAGTGGGGCTTGTGGAAGAGCATGGTAGAGTCCGAACGTTCGCTATTAGGGATGAGCATTTAACTAGTGGGAAGTCATGTAGGGTACCCAAATTTCGATGAGATTATTATATTACATTACCTGACTTGCATTATTTGGTGAGTGCGCCTTACTAAGTTTGGGGTGGATAGTATACTTTTTTAGGTGCTTTTGAGTTTCTACTATTTTCTCATAGTGGAATTAGTATGTTTCTCCCACTTGTGCACGATTGACTTTGGTTTTTTTCCCTACTAAGTATACTTGTATGCTCACCCTACATATATAAAGTTATTTTCATGTTTCTAGGGATATTACAAGGACTTTACTAGACCTTACTGCCTCAGACATCGGGGATGATTTTGTGTCGTTGTTTAGTTTTACTTTAGTACTTACCTTGGAGTTGTTTTTATTTTTTTTAGTAATTTTACTTTAATCATGCATGTGAGACAGATTTTGGTTTCTTTATATATATCTATATTGGATTTGTTTGAGGTTGGTACATCTTGTCTCCCAATATTGGTTACTCTGAAAAGGGTAATTCCCCCCATTGTTTTGATATTTCTATACCCTTGGTGATGGTCGCCACCCCAAGGCCTATTGGAGGAGGGACTCGGGGGTTATTATCTCTCCTTCATATTGAGAAATCAAGGCCTTGACATCTTGTTATCCCTTCCCTCATTTTAAATAAGGCAGGTCGTGATAAGTCAAGACACCGGTAGATTAGATGGTGCTCCTAGCAGTAAGACTTATTTACAGCTTAGTAGGGTGATGGTGGGGCTTAGTAACTCAGTCTTACGATGAGGCGACTCTTTCATGAACGAAGTTTGATAACCTTTTCTGAGAGGATCTCTCACATTATACCCTTAGGTATATGCATATCCAGAAGCTTCTACAGCTCCGGTAGGATATCATGTTAGTATCTGAGTATTCATTGAGGTTAACCAACCTCTCCAAGTACTTAATGGAAATATTTTGTGATCAGTTCTTCAGGGATCATACCTTCGAGTGAGGTCTACATAGAGATATATGAGTCAGTGTTATCCCTATATGGATTCCTACCTATAATGGGGTTCTAGAGATAGATTTGGAGGTAAAAATTTTATTGGATGAGAAGATATAGTTAGTGGGTGTCAGTAGTGGGGATGTCACACCCCGACCATGGTTTTCATTTTTTTATTTCTTTCTTGTTGTTTGATATTTTGGTTGAGTTTCAGATTGATTTTCTAACAAAAGTCTTTGTGTTTTGGTGGTTTCTATTTTATTCTAACCCAACTCATGGTTATTGTGAATGTTATTGGGATAAAGTTTCATGGTGGAGATTTTATAACACCAACAGTGTCACTATATTGTTTTTAAATCATTCAAGGATCTTTGGGTGGGATTCCCTAGTGTTTGGGGTGACATTTAAGGGTTTTTGGCCAATTTTTTCAGTCACATTGTTTGAGAACGGTTTTCCCAAACCATGAAACTTAAATCTACAATGTTTTAGAATTTTCTGGTACACACTACACTCAAAGTTAAATTTTTATTATCAAAAACTTTTAAGGGAAAAAGTGAGAAACCAAGTCAAGCACTAAGAAAGATTACAAATACATTAAACTGAAATTGTAGCCTAACAGTTTTGATCTCTCTAAAAAGTTTTCATGAGATATTTTTTACCTGGATGTTCGATTGCAGCATCAAAAGGTCTTCAAACTAGAATGCCATCTTGTCCCAAGACTAGATGTAGTCTTCTACATTGATCTTTCTGTTGTTGAAACCCCGAACCAGAATCAGGTCTTGCTTGTCGATCCAGGCACCCTGCTCATCATTGATGGCCACCTTAAGAGCCCTTCCCATCATTCTTTCTACCTCATCATTGGGAGCTTTGATTTTCAGTACAATTTCTAGTATAACCTCTTTTGAGCTCAAAAGCAATTCCAAAGGTTTATCGGGAACCTCCAGCTGCTAGAAGGCCACCTTGGAGAGGTGGGGGCCACAATCCTTCTATTTTCCCTTCGACTTCTTTTCCTATCTGGTCTTCATTGGTAAAGGTAAATATGAGTAGTCCTTTTTCTCTTTCTGGTTACCCCTCTTATTCTTACTCTACCTCGGACTTGGTTACCTGCTCCCCTGAGCCTCGTCCTTTGTGAATGGTTTAAAAAACCATGCATCCCATTACGGGCTAAATATAATTTAATCTAAAAATATTATTTAAGTCATTCCACATCTCATTTGAATTCCTACTTGTTGTGTATAGACCATAGGGTTCCACACATTTGTTTGCCTTTGTTTTGGGACATTTTTTGGGATATTTCTCACCAATGGTTAGTGATTCTTCATGATTTCTTCATCAAATACTTCCCTTTCCTCTTCTCCTCTCTTACCTCTCTCTATTTCTTGGTTTTCTTTGGGGTTTCCTCCCATGACTGAAACATAATTGCTTGGTTTTATTTTTGGATCATTTTCCTTTGGATATAGGGTGTGATAACGGTCCGTGGGGATTAGATCTCTCTTCTCTGAAGTTTTCGCTACATTCGCACACCACCGAGGTAGGTGTTTCCATGAATTTCCATTATGTCACAAACCATGGATGATTTAATGATTTAAATTAATTTTTAAATATTATTTTCACCTCTATTAGTAATATCGTAAGCATATTGTTGTGTTTTTATATTTTTATAAATTGTTAAAAATAGCATTTACAATGATTATTCAATTATGCCTATGTGTTGGTACCTTTAAGGTCTTTGATTCAATGCCCATTGTTTCTCAAAATGATATAAATTCTTATTGTGATATTTGTTCCTTGTTATGTTTTGTTAAATTATATTTAATGTGAAGTTATTAATGAATTTTTTATTTGAACACCAGTCATGGCTTGATAATTACAGTGGTTTTGTTTTGAAAGGATTCTCTTTGTTTTTTAAAAAGGGGTTGTTTTACTTTTGAAATAAAATGAATTTGTTGGGTTTGGGTAAATGTAAATGTTGAATTTGTGAAAATGGTTTTTTATGCTTCCATGGTTGGTATAGGTGTTCCATTGTATGATTTCACATCTATGAGTGCACAAGGTGCACACATGGATGTGCCCTCAAATTAAAATGGCACTTCAAGATGGTGTTCCTACTTAATCCTTGGTTCCTTAAATGACTTTTCATTTCTAAATTATATTGGTTCCCTTGTGTGATTTCTAAATATGGCTTAAATTTTAATCTCAAAAAGGTATCCCATTTGTAATTTGGAGTGTGTGTTGGAAAATGTTTGACACAAGGGCCTATTTGGAATGTTTTATAAAGTTTCATGTTTTTTCTATAGTGTGGAAAGGATTGTTTAGAAAGTTATTTAGAAAGTGGTGTTCCTCATAGTTTTAGAAAGGACTTGGAAATGTTTTGGTAAATTTATTTTTCTATGTAAACATAAAGGTCTGTTTGGTTTTTTACTTTTAAAAGTTATGTTTTGTGTTGATTTTAGAAAAGAGTGTGGTTTGGTAAATGTGATCACCCTATTGGCTATTTAAAGTGTTTTATGAAATGGTATGGATATTTATATGATGTGATGGCCCGGTTGGCACTTGGTTTGATGTGATATATATATGGTGCACCTCTATGATGTGATTTCCCTTTATGGGTTATCACAGAGTGGTTTTTGTGTTTGGGGTAGGTAAGTGTGGTGACGGCAGGTAAGGTGATTCACACGTGTGACAGACTCCCCCTTACACAGTATACTATTACCATGGGTTCTTAGGTGTATTCTAAATTATTGGGTGATGGTAGGTTGTTATCCCCGATTAGACATGTTGGTACCCTCCTAGATTTGTTGTCAATCCAGGAGGGTTCTGCTACTGGGTTGGCCAGTTGAGGGTGACCAGTTAGTTATAGACTTAGGGTCTTCACCATATGTCACCGGGTGGTTCCGAACTGATTACATCCAGTGGTCTTCTAGGGATGTTTAGGATCACCCATGGTTATTATCTATATTGCATGTTTAATTTCTGCTACATTAGTTTCCATCTTACACTAATTATCTATTTTTCAGCACAACCCTAGTATCCCTTGTTTTGGGTTTTGTTTATAAAATTGTAATCAGTTTTGGAAATGGTATGTGGGGTGTGTTGGACTTTAAAATAGGAAGATGGTATTATTCGGTAAAATATGAAAAACCTTATTTTTATAACTATATTTTCAAACTAGTGTTAATGGATTATTTTGGGAAAGGAAACACATGGATTTTTTGGTGATTTCCTACTAGTATTTCTAGCATACACCATACGTGTACCATTCGATGTCGGTAAACCCGAGCTATTTTTCAGGTTAGGTTTTGTTTAGGTTTACTGGCTCATGTACTCATTTTTGGATCATGTTAGCCATGTGGATGGTCAGTTAGTGGATGGTGGTGACCATGAGGTCACGTGGAGATCGTGTTATTGGTAGTTTAGTTTGGTTTTGTATTTAGTTTCATGTTTTTCTAGTTGTATCTTGTATCGTGATCCATTTGAATATTTTATTGAGACTCCTTTGTTGGTTATTGTTTCATGGTTAGTTTTTTAGTTTATTTATTTGATCCTGGTTATTATTTGAGCTGAAATCATTCCCACTTGAATTTTATTTGATGCTCGGAACTAGTTTCTAGCCCGTGGGGACAGGGAACACCCTTTAGGCCATGTCTTGGACCGGTTCAGGTGTCAAGTTGGATGGAATTCTAGCTTGGTTCATGAAAAATGGTATCAAAGTAGGCCTTTGTTATTTGGGGTTCCAAGTAGTTGGAGATTTGGACTGTCGGGACTTAGGAGGATGGTGTAGGAAGGGTGTCATGAACCCTTTCTTGTTATGAACCTCGAGTTTCCAAGGGTAGTTTGTGATTTAAGTCTTATTCTTTTTTTGGATTGAGGGATGAAAATGGAGGCAATCTGGTGTTATGTTGTGATGTATGAGTGCATTGTTCAAGTTCCACTTAGTGTTATAGCTTACTTAGGGCATGTCCCACTACCATGTCACTGACTTTGTAATAGGTACTAGTTCCTCATTTCAGTATTCCATTGTATATTGTGTTCCGTTTTGGTTCTGGTTGGTGTAAGTGTATTTTTAAAATGAAAATGGTATTGAAATTAAAGTAATTTCTTAAAATTGGTTTTAAATTGGTAAATTGTTTTTTAAAGAAAGTGGTTTGGAGATGGAAAATGTTTTCTTTCAAGTGGTTTTGAAATTTTAAAGGTACGTAAGTGGATTTGAGTGACCCTTGGTATTTCTTATGAACATTTTCACATTTGAGGGTATGTGTGTAGAAATTCCATGTGGGAATGTGTGAGTGTAAGTGGATTAAAACATGTGCAGTGGTTCATGGGATTCCATGGGTGCGTGTTTGAGAAGGTTTGGCCTCATTTTTTAAAAGTGACTTTGAAAGAGGAAAACGATTCCGAAAGTTGTTTTTTTGTTATAATGTAGGTTTAGTTTTGTCAAAATTGGATTTATCTTTGAAAATTGGCCTTGGAAGGAGGCCGTTTTGAAATTTAAATGAAAATGGTGGCTTTTTAATGGATTTTTTTTGGTTTTTCTCATGTGTGTTTGACTTTTGGGCAGGATTTTTTGGCTCAAGATGCTTCTTTCAGTCATGCTTTGGTTTGATGCTAGTTTCGGTTTTGTATTTCTCGTGTTGTTCAAATAATTCTTCCCAAAAAGGTTTCCAAAATTTCTAAGGATTCATGCCGAGTTTTTTATTATCCTTGAATGTTTTATGTCCTTCATGATGATCGAGTTCTGTTAGAGGCACTGGAGTGGCTTGAAGAAGTAAAGCATGTCTTCAGGTTGTTGGGAACTCCAGAGGCTATTAGGGTTTATGTTGTCCTGGGGTTGTTTTAGGGTCTAGCTCTAGATGAATGGGAATTTTTTTCACTTCCTTCATTACAATTTGGGATGATGTGGAAAGTATTTAATTATATCTTCATCCATTTTTTTATACCTGAAGAATTAAATATGAAGAAAAGATAAGAGCTCATGAGTATTCAATAGGGCTAGTGGATGGTGAAGGCCTATGTTGTCTGTTTCAAGGAGCTGGTTTACTTTTCTCCAGAGGTGGCATCATAAGATCTATTGGAGGCTTCTCTCTTCGTTGGGGGTCTTTATCTATAGAATAAGGATAGATTCCTCTCTTTGAAGTACCTTCATTTTGAGAAGCTAGTGTATGAAGAATTTCTAACTGAGTTGGTTTTTAGAGAGCAGATGGTTGGCATGCCAATGCCTCTCATTGTTCGTGAAGGTTCCCCATCTGGAGAGGAGGGCATACTAAATGAACCTATCTCTAAGGAGTCATCTTTGTTGGTCTTGGATTATAGTTTTTTATATCACTTTTTGGTGTGCCATCAGTGTGGTCGGTCTAGGCATTCAAAGTCGTCTTGTCACATCCCTATAAAGACCTACCACCCACTACAAGAAAACGGCCGTTTAGCGGCGGTTTTTTCACGGCAGTTTTTAAAACCGCCGCTAAACGCGTTTCGGGCCGCCATTTCGCGGCGGTTTTTAAACCGTTGCAAAATGCCAAAAAAAATTTATTTATTTATTTTTTTTATTTTTTTTAATTTTAATCGAGGATTAGCGGCGGTTTTTTGAAAAAACGCCGTGAAATAGCAGCGGTTTCGGTAAAACCGCCGCGAAATGAAATGAAAAAATAAAAAAACACAAGAAACCCCAAAAATCACTAAAATGACCATAACTTTTGATCTGAGCATCCGTTGAAGCGCCACGACCAGTCAAATCGAAGCTCATGAAGAGATCTAGAGGTACATATAATCAAAACCATGAGACGGTCTAAGGTACGGAAGATATTATTGTGATAATAAAGTTGAAAAAAGTTCTCCAAGTTCAAATGGCTATAACTTTCGCTGCGGGTGTCCGTTTGGGCTCTACTACATATCAAATCAAAGCCAACGAAGAGAACTACGCACCAGTTTGACAGAAGCTCACTTCTATCATGTTTTTCGACCCCAAAAACCCATCCGAAGGCCTCCAAAACCCCGTTTCCGTCACCGGTGTCCCGTCGAACTTGTCTTCAAACAGACCAAACTTTCGATCCGCGTGTCAATTAGGCCTCCTCCACCTTCCAGATCATAGCTCGTTCCATGAGCTTCAGTTTGACTGGTCGCGGCACCCACATGCACTTCTAGATCATATGTTATGGCCTTTTTAGTGGGTATCAGGTTTGTTATGTTTTTCAATGCCTCGTTTCTAGCACTCGTTCCCTGTCAGCTTTTTTTTAAATGGTCGTAACTTCCGATCCGCCTGTCCATTCAGAATCTTTCACCTTTCAGGTCGAAGATCATTTCAGGATCTTTGATTTGACAGGTCGCGGATCTAAAACGGACTCTCAGATCATAAATTATCTCCGTTAATGTGAGTCCAATGTTTTTGTCTCTTTATGACCGTTTTGACGGGTTTTAACGGTTGCTCCATTTATTACTGTTTATTTGGGTTTGCATAACTTGTTATCTTTATCAATGGTTTTTTGTGGGTTATTATAATGATTATGTTGAATTATTAAGGAGTTTTCCAGAGTTTTCACGAGTTTTCATGCTTTCTCATTCTTTCTAATGCCTCATTCTTCATATGCTTCTCCATCCTTTTTCATGCGTTTTCATGATTTTTAATCCCTTATCACGTCTTTTCAAACTTTTTCATGTGTTTCCTTTATTATTTATTATTTATTATTTATTATTTATAATATACTTTAATTTATTTATTATCTATTATTTGTAACTGGTTATTTATTATTTATTATTTATTATTTATTATTTATATTTATTTACTATTTATTATTTATTATTTATATTTACTTATTATTTATTATTTATTATTTATTATTTATTATTTATTATTAATATTTATTTTTAATATTTATTATTTATTTATTTATTATTTATTATTTATTATTTATTATTTATATTTATTTATTATTTATTATTTATTATTTATTATTTATTATTTATTATTTATTATTTATTATTACTAATAATAAAATAATAATAATAATAATAATATTTTTTACTGGTTATTTATTATTTATTATTTATTATTTATTATTACTAATAATAAAATATTAATAATAATAATAATATTTTTTACTGGTTATGTATTATTATTATTTATTATTTATTATTTATTATTTATTAATAATATTGATTAATAATATTTATTATTTATATTTATTATTTATATTTATTATTTATATTTATTATTTATATTTATTTATTATTTATTATTTATATTTATTTATTATTTATATTTATTTATTATTTATATTTATTTATTATTTATATTTATTTATTATTTATATTTATTATTTATATTTATTATTTAGTATTTATTATTTAGTATTTATTATTTAGTATTTAGTATTTATTATTTAGTATTTATTATTTATTATTTATTATTTATTTAGTATTTATTATTTATATTTACTTATTATTTATTATTTATATTTATTTATTATTTAATATTTAAATTTATTTAATATTTATTATTTATATTTATTTATTATTTGTATTTATTTATTATTTGTATTTATTTATTATTTATTATTTATTATTTATTATTTATTATTTATATTTATTTATTATTTATTATTTATTATTTATTATTTATATTTATTATTTATTATTTATTATTTATTATTTATTATTTATTATTTATTATTTATTATTTATATTTATTAATTATTTATGTTTATTTATTATTTATTATTTATATTAATTTATTAGTTATTATTTATTATTTATTATTTATTATTTATTATTTATTATTTATTAATTATTATTTATATTTATTTATTATTTATATTTATTTATTATTTATATTTATTTACTATTTATTATTTATTATTTATATTTATTTATTATTTATTATTTATATTTATTTATTATTTATTATTTATATTTATTTATTATTTATTATTTATTATATATATATATTTATTATTTATTATTTATTATTTATTGTTTGTTATTTATTATTTATTATTTATTATTTATTATTTATATCTACTATTTATTTATTATTTATTATTTATTATTTATTATTTATTATTTATTATTTATTATTTATATTTATTAATTATTTATGTTTATTTATTATTTATTATTTATTATTTATATTTATTTATTAGTTATTATTTATTGTTGGTTATTTATTATTTATTATTTATTATTTATATTTATTAATTATTTATGTTTATTTATTATTTATTATTTATTATTTATATTTATTTATTAGTTATTATTTATTATTTGATATTTATTATTTATTATTTATTATTTATTATTTATTATTTATTATTTATTATTTATATTTATTTATTATTTATATTTATTTATTATTTATTATTTATTATTTATATTTATTTATTATTTATTATTTATGTTTGTTTATTATTTATTATTTATATTTATTTATTATTTATTATTTATATTTATTTATTTATATTTATTATTTATTATTTATTATTTATTATTTAATATTTATTATTCATTATTCATTATTTATTATTTATTATTTATTATTTATTATTTATTATTTATTATTTATTATTTATTATGTATTATTTATTATGTATTATTTATTATTTATTATTTATTATTTATTATTTATTATTTATTATTTATTATTTACTATTTATTATTTATTATTTATATTTATTCATTATTTATTATTTATTATTTATTATTTATATTTATTTATTATTTATATTTATTTATTATTTATTATTTATAGTTATTTATTATTTATTATTTATATTTATTTATATTTATTATTTATTAGTTATTATTTATTAGTTATTTATTATTTATATTTAATTCTTATTTGTTATTTATATTTATTTATTATTTATTATTTATTATTTATTATTCCTTATTCCTTATTCCTTATTTATTATTTATTATTTATTATTATTGAGTTTATATCTATTATTTAAGTATTATTAGTTTTTTCAATTAATATATATAAGTATATTAAATTCTGTTTATTAACCACATGGTGAGTTTGCTGGAGTGGTAAAGTCTTTGGAAAATATGCAAGAGGTTAGGGGTTCAAATCTCACCAAATGCAGAATTTCTTTTTATTGCATGGGCATGCATGTGCATGTGCATGAGATGTGCATGCATGGGTAAATAAAGTAAATAAAATAATATGAAATAAAATAAATAAATAAAATAAATACGAAAAAAATAAAAAATAAATACGAAATAAAAAAATAAAAAATAAATACGATATAAAATAAATAAATAAACAAATAAAATAAATAAATAAAATAAATATGAAATAAAATAAATAAATAAAATAAATAAATATGAAAAATAAATAAATAAATAAATAAATAAATACGAAAAATAAATAAATAAACTAAATAAAGAAATAAATAAAATAAATAAAGAAATAAATAAAATAAATAAATAAAATAAATAGATAAAATAAATAAATAAATAAATAAAATAAATAGATAAAATAAATAAATAAATAAATAAATAAATAAATAAATAAAAACGAAAAATAAATAAAATAAAATAAATACTAAATAAATAAGTAAATAAATATGAAAAATAAATAAATAAAATAAATACGAAATAAATAAATAAATAAATACGAAAATTAAATAAATAAATAAATAAATAAATAAATAAATAAATAAATAAATAAATATATAAAAATATATATAAAATTTAAAAAAAATAAAAAAAATAAAAAAATAAAAAAAATAAAAAAAAAATAAAAAAATAAAAAAAATCGCCGCGAAACGTTCTGCGACTGTTTTGAAAACCGCTGTGAATAGTTTCCCGACGCACGATTTCACGGCGGTTTTTCAAAACTGCCGCCAATCGATTTAGCGGTGGTTTAAACCACCACGAAATGGAAAAAAACCGCCGCTAAATGCCTTTTTGTCGTAGTGACCGTTGTGGCTATTTGGGTCATCTGGAGAAGTTTTGTAGGATGCGTCGCCTGAAGAAGATGTTATGATCATAGGATTCTTGTGCCTAACTATGAGGTAGGAGATGATTCAGCCATCAGATCCCCAGCCACAGGTCTCAGGGTGAAGTGTGCGCACAATCATGAGTTTCCGAGGGTGTGCGGAACCTCAGTCGAGTTCTTGTTTTTTGTGTTGGGAAGGAAATCTCTAAATTTTCCTTGTTCTTTTTTTCTTACTATTGATGTAAGTTCATCATTTCATTATAAGAGTCTAATGGACTTGTTTTATCATAATTTGAGTAATTGTATTCATCTGAACATCGCTCCTAGAATCATTTGTTTCTTTTTTATGTGTGTTTGACCCTTGTGTTGGTTGGTTTCGGTTTTAGTTGTGCTCGTTTAGAGAATTTTATGTTTTTTGGAATTAATGGATGGAGTTTTCAATTTTGGTTTCACATTTTTTCGTTAGTTTCTCCTAGTGTTGGGGGTTCATCCTGTGGGGGAAATTTTGAGCTCTAGCGGTGGTGTTGTTTCGCTCGTGATAAGGATGTTGTATGTGTTCTTGTTGGGAGTTCCTTAGTTCCTAGTAATGGTGAGGGTGTAGTTTGGGGTTTAAATGTTATTCGTATAAGTTATGTTCTTTTGGTGGGGAGAACCCTCTCATGTTCTCCCCTCATCCTCTTTCTTATGTTGTGGTTTTATCTTGATCGTTCGGGTGTGACCTGTGGAGTGAAGAGTTACCCCAGGTTTTTAAGTTTTGATCACGCATGGATTTGATTTTGGTTAACTTTTGGATGGGTGAATTTCTAGGGGGTAGAAAGTGTTTGTGGTGTGGATAATTTTCACACCTTGGCCATGGTTTTCATTTTTTTTAATTATTTCTCGATGTGGGATATTTTGGTTGAGGATTAGCTTGAGTTTCCAACGAAATTCTTTTTGTTTTAGTGGTTTATTTTTTCTTCTAAACCAAAACATGGTAATTTTTAATGTTATTTGGAGAAAGCTTCATGGTGGAGAGTTTGTGACACCCACAGTGTCACTATATTGAGTTTAAATCATTCAAGGATATTTGGGTGGGATTCCCTAGTGTTTGGGGTGTAATTTGAGGATTTTGACCAATTTTTCAGGTTACACGGTTTGAGCATGGTGTGGCCAAACCATGAAACTTAAACTTGCAAAGTTACAAAATTTTCCTATAACATTCGCACGGCTTACGTACAGTTTACAAAACTATGCATCCCATTACAGGCTAAATATCTTTTTATCTAAAAATAATATTTAATTGATTACACCTCTCATTTGAATACCTACCTATTGGGTATTGACCAGAGGGTGCCCCCCTCATTATCCTTCATTTTGGGACATTGTTTGGGATATTTCTCACAAAAGGTTTGTGATTCTTCATGATTTCTTCATAAAATCATTCCCTTTCCTCTTATCCTCTCATCGCTCTCTCAATTTCTTGGTTTTCATTGGGTTTCCTTCCACAGATGAACCCTAATGGCTAGGGTTTATGTTTGGTTTGTTTTCCTTTGGATCTAGGGTGTGTGAACGGTCTATAGGGATTAGATCTCTCTTCTCCAAAGGTTTCTCTATGTTCGCACACCACTGAGGTAGGTGTTTCAATGCCTTTCCTTTCTGACACAAATCATGGATTCTTGCATGATTTTAATTAACTTTTCAATATTATTTTCACCCCTATAAGGCACATATTTAGCTTATTTTTGTGTTTTTATATTGGTAGGAATTTATTATAAAATTATTTAGAATGATTCTTCAATTATGCCTATGTGTTGGTGCCTTTAAGGTGTTTGATTCATTGCCTACTATTTCTCAAAATGATATAAATCCTTTTAGTGATATTTGGACTTTGTTGTGTTTTGGTAAATTAGATTTAATGTGGATTATTTAAGGAAAGTTTGATTTAGACACCATTTATGTCTTGAGAATTGGAGTAGTTATGTTTTGAAAGATTCTCTTTTTTTAGAAAGAGGTTTTTTTGTTTTTGAAATAAAATGAAGTTGTTACGTTTGGGTGAATGAAAATGGTGAATTTGTGAAAATGGTTTTGCATGACTCTATGGTTGGTCATGGTGTTCCATTGGATGTTGGAACATCCATGATTGCACAAGGTGCACACATGGATGTGCCCTCAAATAAATATGGCACTTGAAAATGGTGTTCCTCATTAAACCTTGGTTCCTTAAATGAATTTTGGTTTCTAAATGATATCGATTCCCTTGTGTGATTTCTAATGATGGCTTAAAATGTAATCTTAAAAAATTATTCCATTTTTAAATTGGAGTGTGTGTTGGAAAATGTTTGATATAAGGTCCTTTTTGGCATGTTTTATAAAGTTTGATGTTTTTCTAAAGTGTGGAAAGGATTGTTTGGAATGTTCTTTAGAAATTGTTATTCCTCATGGTTTTAGAAATGACTTGGAAATTTTTTAATAAATGTTTTTCGGTGTTTAAACATAAATTCCTATTTGGCATTGTACTTTTAAAACTGATGTTTTGTGTTGATTTTAAAAAAGAGTGTGGTTCGGTAAATTTGAGCGCCCAATTGGCTATTTAAAGTGTTTTATGAAATGGTTTGGAAATTTGTATAATGTGACGGCCTAGTTGGAACTTTGTATGATGTGATATATATATATATGGGGATCCTCTATTGATGTGATTTCCCTTTATGGTTTTTACATAGTGGTGACCGTGTTTGGGGTAGGCAAGTGTGGTGGTGGCAGGTAAGGTGAGTCATGTGTGCGAGGACCTCCCCCTTACATAGTTTAATATTATCATGGGTTATTAGGTGTCTTTTAGATGATCGAGTGATGGTAGCTTGTCAGCCCTGATTATACAGGTTGGTACCCTCCTGGATTTGTTGTCAGGCCAAGAGGGTTGTGCCACTGGATTGGACAGTTGAGGGCGGCCAGTTGGTTATAGACTTAGGAGCTTCACCATATACTGGTGGGTGGTTCTGAACTGAGTACATGCAGGGGTATTCTAGGTATGTTTAGGACTACCTATGGTTATTATCTATATTGCTTGTTTACTTTATGTTTCATTGGTTTCGATCTTGCACTTCTTATCTATTTTTCAGCACAACCCTAGTATCCCTTGCTTTGGGCTTTGGTTATAAAATGGTAATCGGATTTTGAAATAGTATGTGGCATGTATTGGATTTTAAAATGGGATGATGATATTGTTTACTAAAATTTGAAAAAAACTTATTTTTATAACTATATTTTCAATCTAGGGTTAATGTATTGTTTTGGGAAAGTTAACACATGGATTCTTTGCTGATTCCCTACTAAGATGTCTAGCTCACACACTACTTGTACCACTCAGTGTAAGTAGACCCAATCTATTTTGCAGGTTCATCTCTTTTTTCAGGTTTCCTGGACTAGGTGCTCTTTGTTGAAGCAGATTGGCCAAGTGGATGGTGAGTTAGTGGATGGTGGTGACCATGATGTTACATGGAGACAATTTAAGTGGTACTTTAGTTTGTTTTTTTATTTAGTTTCTATCTTATCTAGATTTATCTTGTATCTCGATCTGTTTGAATATTTTATTGAGACACAGTAATTGGTTTTTGTTTCATGCTCAGTTGGTTTAGTTTATTCATTTGATCTTGGTTATTATTTATCCTAAAATAATTCCCACATGGATTTCATTTTATGCCTGAAAATAGTTTCTATCCCATGTGGATTGGGAATACCCTTCGGGCCATGTCTCTGACCGGGTCAAGTGTTGGGTTGGATAGAATCCTGACCTGATTCGTAACAAGGAAAGCAGGAGTAAAGACCTCAGCTGCAAGGAGAAAATGTAAGTCTCAATGATCTGGATGAGGGAGACGTCTCAAGAGGAGAACCCAGGATAGAGGACATGTAGTTTAGGGCTCACAGGGTGGGTCCAAAGAGAGTTGGTGCTACTCATGTGACTATTAGGGACATCTTGCCTGAGATTTTCCGACCCGTCATACAACTGACGGAGAAAACATGGATGGGCCACCCAGGCAGGGACAACGGCAGGAGCAGGAAAGTTATCATGGTGGCAGATGCGGCAGAGGAGTTAGGAGAGTATTAGGAGGTGGTCAACATTTAGACTTGTAACCACCACCACCCCTAGGTGGTCCACACCAGGCTCAGGGAGTTAGAGGATAGGGATGGGGACAATTATAGGTAGGCGAGGCTTACGACCTAGGGGCTCCATGAATTATTCGAGGTATGATCTATGTATTTATACTTTATCTTTAGTACTAATAGACATGTTTTCTATTTATTCTTTTCTTACCACATACCTTGTATGATAATTAGATATTCAATTTAAACCTTTGACTCGAAGCTTATGCTTGGAGACTCCTAATGGAGAAGACTTAGATATTACACACTTATACCGAAAATGTGACAAGACTCTTAAAGATGGGAGTTTTTGTTGGAATCTCTTGGTAGTAGTGTCAAGGCCTTATGACATCATTCTTGGTATTGATTGGTTATATACAGTTAATGTTCAGATTGACTATTTTAGGTGAAGGGTGTGGTGCGTCTATAGTGAAATAACAAGGTTTTTCTTTTTTGGAGAAAATAAAACCCACACAGTGTAGGATGGACTCATCATAGGATGGTGAATCCAATTACTCATCAGTTGGCTAGGTTAATGCTTGGTGCAGTGGATATTATCAGTTCCCAGTTACCTGTAATGGTGGAAGAGTATGAGGACGTATTTCTTGAATATATTTCAGGTTTACCTCCCCACTGATAGATAGACTTATGCATTGATCTAAACCTCAGGATGGCACTGATATCTATGCCAGCATATCGGATGGCTCCCATAGAGCTTCATGATATAAGGGTGCAGTGGGAGGACTTGAAGAGGAAGGGATTCATGAGACATAGTGTTTCACCCAGGGCAGCCCTAGTTTTGTTTCCCATGAAGGAAAACAGGAGCTTGAGGTTATGTGCGGACTGCCGATACAAGAACTGGGTGACCATGAAGAATAATTATCCACTATAGAAGATCAATGACCACTTTAATCAGTTGAAAGGGTCATGATGGTTCTTGAAGGTTGACCTCAAATCATCCTATCACCAGTTGCGAGTATGGGGTGAGGATATAATGAAGATGGAATTCATATTTTTCTATAGTCACTGTGAGTACTTGGTGATTCACTTTGGTATGATGAACTCCCTATCAATGTTCATGGGACTCATGAACCAGATCCTTCAGCCTTACTTAGACTGGTTTGTGGTATTATTCATCAATGATATCCTTGTGTACTAAAATTCTGAGCAAGATCATGCGCGACACTTAATGATAGTTCTGGATGTACTCTGAGAGCACTAGATTTATAGAAATATTTTAAAGTGCCAGTTATGTATTTAGGAGGTCCACTTCCTTGGACATGTTATCTCTTTGGATGGAGTGGCAGTCGACCCAGCCAAGGTCAAGGTAGTGTTAGCATGGGATCCACCTAAGATTGTGACAGAGGTGCGATACTTCCTTGGGTTGGAAGGATATTACCAGAGATTCATACCTAATTTCTCTATAATACCAGAACCCATGATAGCTATGACTTGAAAGGGGAATCCTTTAATGTGGATAGAGAGGTTCTAGCAGGCTTTTCAGTAGTTGAGGCAGATTTTGACAAGCTCTCCCATCTTGAGATTATCGAAGGAGGGTGTCGAGTATGTAGTGTTCTGCGATGCATCGGGAATCAGGCATGGTTTTGTTCAAAGGAAGAGGAATGAAGTGGTTAACTATGGTTCATGTAAGTTGATACCACAAGAGAAAAACTATGTGACCCATGATCTTGAGCGAGCAGCAGTAGTATTTTCTTTGAATATGTAGTGAAACTATTTTATGGGCGAGCAGTTTATTGTCTACTCTGATCACAAGAGTCTCAAGTATATCTTCTCCCAAAAGGATCTCAACATTAGATAAAGGTGATGGATAGAGTTCCTCTAGGATTATGACGCCAAAATTTTCTATACTCTTGGGAAGGTGAATGATGTAGCAGATTCTCTCGGCATGAGATCTTATTTGTAGTTGCCGAATGAGACGTCGGAGCAGTTGGCCTCATTGCAGTTATCCTTTGTAGAAGGAGATGGGAAATATTACCTCTAGTTGATAGTTTTTACCCCTAAACTCTTATAGTGAGTTAGGGAGGCACATCTTGGGGATATCGACTATCATACCCTACATGCTCAGAAATCCATAGGGCATGCTCCTGATGGATTTTCAAAACATGGGGAGCATGCTGTTCTTTTCAAAGGACAAACGATGGTACCAGTGAAATTGTGGGAATAGGTTCTATGAGAGTTTCACAAATCTATTTTATTCATACATACATGTGTGGAAAATATGTACTAGGACTCAAAAATTAGTTTTGGTGGCCAGGGATGAAGAAAAAAGTTGTACAGTTCGCCTCTCAATGCCTTACTTTTCAGCAAGTGAAGGTTGAGCACCAAGTTCCAGTGGGTCTAGATCAACCCATTGAGGTTTTATAATGGAAGTGAGATGGGGTATATATGGAAATAATTATGGGATTTCTATGTATTTCAAGGGTACTTTATTCCATATGGATGATCATAGACTGGCTCACCATGTCGACGAGTTCAGTAGAGAGCTTGGGTTGCCTCTATTGGAAGGAGATAGTTCGAACCCATGGTGTTCCATCGATGATTATTTATAATCATAATTCTCAATTTACATCCTAGACGTGGATGAGATTATAGGAGGTGTTTGGAACCCAGTTACACTTGAGCACAGCGTTTCACCCCCAAACTAATGGCCAGACTAAGTGGACAATTCAAGTTCTGGAGGACATGATGTGAGCCTTCATGTTAGATTTTGGCTATAGTTTGTAAGATCACCTACCACTGGGGGAGTTTACATACAAAAAATATTACCATTTAACCATTGGTATGGCTCCATTAAAGGATTTATACTAATGACCTTGGAGGTCACCGCTCTGTTGGTCTAACCCAAGAGAGTCTTCACTCATGGTCTTCTAGTTAGTGCGATCTATAACATAGAAGGTAAAAATCACCCATGAGTGAATGAATACTAAAAAAATACATCATAAGTCTTATGATGATAGTTGATGAAGGCCTTTAGAGTTTGAGGAAGGATACCATGTGTTCCTACAGGTTTCACCTTAATGTGGATTTTGGAGATTTGGACAAGGCAGAAAGTTATCTCTGAGATTCATTGTCACTTTCTAGATATTGTGTAGAGTTGGTGAGGTCCCATACCACTTAGTTATACCTCCATAGTTAGACTGGTTACACGACATCTTCCATGTGTTGTAGTTGAGGAGGTACGTGCATGACCCATTACACATTATCACCTAGGGAGAGCTGGATATCGATGGAGAAACATTTACTGACTATCTAGTGGAGATTGAGGATTTACAAGATAGGATATTTCATGGAAATAGATTCCTTTAGTTCATGTTTGGTGGAAGCATGAAAATCTTTAGTAGAGCACATGGGAGTAGGAGGATTAGATTCATGTTTAGTACCCACATCTTTTTGAGTAGATTTTTTTTTGGATATTCAGGGAAGTAAACCCCCAAGGTTGGGAGAATTTAATGTCTTTTATTTTTCTTATATTTTTTATAAATATTATATGGACTATATGCAAGACCAAGCACTGAGACTGTGTGTGATTTTGAGGCTAAATGTTCCCGGAATAAATGTTTGAAATATATTAAATATATTAAATATCATGCATGCATGGTTTTTCTAAAAAATGGAATAACTTCTAAAGAGGTTCTGAGATAAAAAAATGAGATCATCGTTGAACCCAGAACACAATTTTTACCCTAGGTGTGACTTAACATTAGTAGAAGTGGGTATTTTTTTGAAAATTGATTGCAGGTGTAGAAATGTTTGACACAGTGACTAGTTAGCAATTAAATAGACTATTATGCAGAAATCATAGGGCTAGTCACATTACCCTAGAGACATTGTAGGATTGTTGGATAGATCCTTGAAAAATCATCTTAGGCGAATGATGATGAAGCTACACATTGAAGATCGACGCACCTTGTATTCAATAGATCTTTCCAATGATGATGACAACGCATCATTCTTCATTAGTGATCAAACCGAATCGAGGTAGGGAATGCATTTTGTTTTTTTATTCCCCATTATTTATTTCTATGATGAAAATGAATCAATCGATGAATAGATTGATTCACAGATCACGCATATTGTGGGATTGGATTATATTTGTGGGGTTTTGATGGGAGAATTTCTTATCTTTGTGATTATTGATTTTTTTGATTTCTTTTCTAATGGAAATGAATCAAGATTAACCCAAGCATCGATCAAGATCTGTTCATCTTGATTGATTTGTGATTTTATCCCCCTATTCATCATTCACCGTGGGTGTTCTTCATTTGGCCCACTACATGAAAAATCATGATCAATCGATCATTGTACACCCATTTCATAGCACAACTATTTGATATCCTAGATGCTATATTGTAATGAAACGATAGAGTTGAGACGATGAAGATAGATTGATTCAGGCGATGGTGGATTCCGGGTTTTTCATTCATCAACATTCTTTGGTGTGGAACGAAGAATAATCAATGGATCAAATTTTTGAATGGATTAGATAGTAGAATCGATTGTTTAAGAAATGGAAAGTCTCTTTCGAGATGGACTAGGATACTAACATGATTAGACATGGATATCGAGGCGATGGAAGTATGGACATGAGTGAAAGGATGAAGAAGGGTTTCTAGAAAAAAACTCAATACACACAGAATGTTGTCTTTGGCTACACAGTGTGTAGTCCTTGGATACACGATGTGTTGTCCTTACCTACATGATGTGTAGTCCTTAGCTACATGGCGTGTATCCCCCTTGGTATTACTCGTCATGTAATTGGTAAAGTAAATGGACTTGGGGTGGAGTATATAGGTTGCCTACACAGCATGTACTCCCCCACACGACAAGGCATGGATCATGTACATGAGCTACCCCATGTACTAGTTCATGGGAACACAGTCTGAAGCCGTGTTCTGGAACACGGCTAGAGTACATATACGGGACCTAGTGTACAGGGACATGTTATGTAACCCCTCTACACTTTTTTTACTCTTCTATATTACACATGCATGGTTTAATGACATTAGCCATTTACATGGGCAGAACCTGGGGTTAATGGCCACAGCGTGTAAACCTTATACATGTCATGTACTCTTTTATACATGGATTATTTCTCTTTTACTCTATGTCTTAGACAAGTTTCATTATGGTATTTTCCTCTTATTTCTTCCCTAAAGGTTGGTATGAATTGTTTCTTACTCCTAGGACTATGATCCCTTTAGCAGGACTTGTTGGATAGAGTTATTGTAATCCCACCATGAGGCCTAGAGTGGGATCCTCTATTCATCTTCAGGCCCTAGGTGGAGTTCTTGGTATTGACATGACCAGTCCTACTAGGTGTGGATCCTACACTTAGCAGGTTAATCCGGATGGAATTTTTGGTGTCACCCCATGGTCTTGGATGTGATCCCCATCTATTTATCGTATTCTCTTCAGATATATAACTATATTATTTCTCATGATGAGACCTGATGAGAAGTATCTCTTTGATAGATGTCATCAGTACTATCAAACTCAGGATTGTGTTCTATCATAAGAGTGACTCATGGAATCTTTGAACTAAAATCCTATGATGGTATACTATGGTTGTGGATTACCACTAGATTATGTGTCTTGGATTGAGTATATCTGTATATAATTATTATACGTGTTGTATACATATAACTATGTAGATCTAACTATATTTACTTTGTTATATTTTTTGTTGTTTTGAGGTTCCCTACTAAATATTGTTATCCTCACCCCTACACGGGCTTTACCCACATGTGTCGTGTCTTGTGCATACGATTGACCATTTGACGGAGTCCTAGGTGGAACAAGACCAAATGGTACTTAGTGAGATCGGACAGACCAAGGTTTGTTCCTATGGATTTAATACAACAGTCCCAATACCTTTTCCTTTAGGATGGACTTGTGTTGCAGACTCTTTGTGGTGGTCTTGTATTTATCCATGTTTACTTTTCTTAACTTCCTATCGTACTTTGGTTATGGGATTTAGATATATGCATGTATAGTTGTGATTTGTTTTTACATTTCAATATTTTTATGGCTTTGGATATGTCGGTTTGTGTACAGGTACTTATGCTAAGGCCTCCCATGTCTCTGACATACCTACTCGGTGCTAGTCCTAAGCCCCTAACCTATTAAAGGTGGGCTTGAGGAGTCACGGAACAGGCCCCAATAGGATGGGTCATGAAATAGGTTTTTGAGAATAGGCAATTACATTACAAATTATCAAAGTTGTACAACAATAAAATAAAATAACTAAATTTCTTCATGTGTGATAACTCTATAAGAAAAGTGAACAAAATTGAGAAATTCTACTAAACTTGTGAAAAATAAATTTTCAACATAGGTTGACCAATTATTTTTCCCAATAAGGGGGTTTTAAAATAATTATCAAGTACTTTTAAAATAATTCTTTTGAATAAATAAATACTTAAAATAGGTTTTCAAAACATTGAAATATAATAATTTTTATACAATTTTGAAAACCATAAATTTCCAAAGTAATAATATTTTGAAATGATTCTTTGGATTTACCCATTTGAAAATAATAATTTTTAGGGATTAATTATGATGCTTAGTAGGCCATAAGAAAACTGTAAGGACACTTAGCCATATCTCCTATGGAACAACGTCTCATTAAGGTCATGGGTTTACTCCCCATACCATAACATAACATTCAATAATCTAATGCCAATTTTAAGAAAACATTTTAATAGTCCTACCTTTCTCAATAATAACTGAAAAATGTTTCAAAATAATACAAATGTAAATTATTTCCTTCTGAAGAAAACAACCTTACGTACTACTTTACAAGGAATAATCTTGTTTGATAATTTCTTAAAATCATAACTTAGGAGAAATCTGTGCTTATAAACAATTGTTCTTTTTTTAAATACATGCATATAAATGCTTAATTAAATTAAATTAATACTTGAAAAAAATGCATGTAATGTAGATGATAACATATGTGATGGCCATATATAAGTTATGAGTGATATACAAGGATGTGTAGGGTTATTTTTCCACATGAAATGATATCTTTTATATAAATTTACCACATAAAATTATGACATTCAATTAAAATTATTGTAAATAGAAATTATGTATTAAATGGTAACTACCTATACACATGAAATAATAACTATAACATAGGAATAAAATTAAATACTCCTTTAAAATTTTAAGTCAAACAATAACAAAATAGGGTTTTGTTGTTGTTTTAGGTTGTATATCAGAAAATAAAATTACTAATACATACCAATATTCTTTCAATGAATCATGGTATTATATATATATACATATATAATTCTTGAAAATATATTGTTGGTTGGATTTCTTGAAAGAGCATTAATTCAAAATAAGGTCTGATAACAAAATAGAATCTTTAATTTCTAAAACATGACCTTGGTAAAAAGGTTTTAGATTCTGAAATTATATATATATATATATACATATATATATTCATACATGTGTGTGTGTGTGTGTTTGTAAATCAAAAAAATACAACCCTTACACAACCATAAATTAAAACTTAAATTGACTGATTTAAAACCAAAAATAAATACAATACCTTGCCTAAAATAAATAACAAGTTTGTTGGCTATTAGACACAAAGCAAGAATGAAAGAGAGTATTAATTAGATAAATAGTTTGGGTGAGAGTCACATATATATTAGTTTTAAAGCTTTTAGTGGAAGCTCAAATTGGAATAGGGGTTCGATTAATATAATTCATTATATTCCTTTTTGTATATTATATAATTATATTAAGATTCCTACATTATATAGGCGTTAGAAAATCTTCAAAAAGGTGAGTTTCTTTTGACACAATCACAAAAAAGCGAGTCACCAAAAAAAATTATTCTCTTTTTTTGTTTTATTTGTTTTATAATTTTTTTGGTTCATGTTTTTTTGTTTGAATTTTTCTAATTTTTTTATTCCTTTTGTTTAGCATTTTTTTAAACATTCATATGTCATTTTTTAACATTTAATCTTTATTATCTCTTTTTTACCTCATGTTTTCTTCTCCATTCTTATCATTATAATTTTTTATAAAATAAATTATTTAATTATCATATAATTTTTTTATATATATATAATTAATTTTTATTATTTTAATATAATTATATATATTTATAATTTCAAGATTTTATAAAACAAAAACATAATATAATTTAATATATTTATAAAATATATTATCTTAAAAATATTAATAATAACTTTCTTAAAAAACATTTTACCATTAATTATTATTATTATTATTACTATTATTATTATTATTACATTTAATTTTATTAAATTAATTTATAATAATTTTAAATGTTTAAAATTATAAATCATTATTTTATTTAAATTCAAATTTCTATAATTTATTTATTAAAATAAAGGTTGTATAAACAAAAATAATTCAATAATTTATGAAAATAAATTTTATTAAAACATCTAAAGTAATAAAATTAAATAAAGAAAATATATTATTTATTAAAAAAAATTAACATAAAGTAATAATATTTCTTGATAACATTATTTCTAATATTAAAATTTTAGAAAGAAAATAAAATTAATCAAATTATCTACATATAAATATAATTTTAAATAAAAGGGAATCTATAAATATAATATAATTTATATAAATATATTTTTTTGAAAAATATTAATCTGTCCAAAATATTTAAAATTAAAATATAATTTTAAATAAGTAATTTTTCCTTCTTTTAAAAATACATTTATCTAAGGAATATATTAGTTTATTTTTATTTAATATATGAAAATACTATATCTTAAAATACAAGGTAATATTTTATAATTGTGGTAAAAAATTATTTTCACTACACAAAATACTTTAGTTTCATAACAGATTTTATTAAAAATATTTCTTTTAAATTATAAACATAAAAAATAGTTAATTAAAATAAAATTAATATTTGAATTTCCTGGGGTGTTGCATTCTCCCCCTCTTAAAAAAGTGTGCCTCACAATTCATTAGTTAGACTCTAAAAATAGTGAATTTTCATCTTCAGAATTAAAAAAAAAACTATAATTGCTAAACTTGTATACTCTACCACTTAGATTTTCTTTAAACGAAAAAAATCTAATCTCCAAAGTTGTCTATATCGTTGCTCTGATACTAACAGTTAAGCTCTGAACCCACACTTCTGGGTTCATCACATTAACATGCTATGTATTTTTTTTATAAAAGACAACTAAAAAATACATAGAGCATTTTACATACCAAGAACGTTTCTGATAAAGGTTTTAGAGAATAGATAATTACATTACAAATTATCAAAGTTATAAAAAAATTAAATAAAATATCTAAATTTATTTGTGTGTGCTAACTCCATATTAAAATCGAATGCCTTCAAAAAATTATATAACACCTGTGAAAAATAAATTTTAAACATAGGGTGAGCAATTATTTTTCCCAATAAGAGGGTTTTAAAATCATTTGTAAGTACTTTTAAAATAATTATTTTCAAAAAATAAATACTTAAAATAGTTTTTAAAAACATTGAAATATAATAATTTTTATACAATTTTAAAAACCATAAATTTCCAGTGTAATAATATTTTGAAATGATTCTTTTGATTTCTCCATTTGACTGAAAATTACTTTTTTTATTTCAACTACACTTTTTAAAGGAAAATTGAGAAACCGTGGAACAAAATACAACCATCAGACACAAAAATAAAAAACAAGTCCAGAACAAACCACCAAGTCAGCCCCACCCTAGCAAATAAATCCTGACCCCAAGCCTTCACCAAAACACGACTCTTCAGCAAACAGTCCCGTGCAGAATTGCACAGGCAT
Organism: Viscum album; assembly: GCA_963277665.1. Classification (NCBI taxonomy): domain Eukaryota; kingdom Viridiplantae; phylum Streptophyta; class Magnoliopsida; order Santalales; family Viscaceae; genus Viscum; species Viscum album. The sequence goes on along the minus strand of OY728167.1, from coordinate 814,238,644 downwards.
AGAACCGATGGAAAAGCCATACCCTCTCAAGCATCTAGATCCAAAAGGCCAGTGTTGGTGAAGGCTTCGTGCTCTGATCCCCATCCAAAGTGAACCCAAGTAGAATGATGGAAAAAAAACAACACATCCAAACAAACAGCACGAAGATCCAAACGCAGCAAGTAATTCCCAATCATTCTTTTAATCCAACCACCCTACCACCAACTTAAACAAAGTGATTGAAGGAAAACTGGACCTCACCTGATACGGTATCCCTGAATAATTCCATGCTAAGGATGAAACCTATAGATCTGGTACCTCCATCAACATCCTCTCAAACCTATACGACAGCTGATCCCAGACCGGAATATATTCCTCAATGCTGAGCTTCCCTTTGTCGAGACCTCTAACCAGGATTAGGTACTATTTTTCTATCCATACATATTGCTCCTCATTGAGCGGCACTTCTAGAGACCTTCCCATCATCTTAGCCGCTTCTTCCTCCAATGCATTGATTAACAGGACCTGTTTGGTCCCTTCCTCTTCAAGGGTTAGTAGCAGAACCAAAGGATCACCCTGCTCGCTAACCTTTTGGTGGATTTGGGTCCCAGAAACCATCCTCTTCGTAGTTTCCTTCTTTTCCGATCAAGTCTCTAAAGGAGGATGTAGTGAGGAATAGTCCTTCCTCCCCCTCCTCCTCATGAGGCCTATTTTTCTCTTCGGGTTGGGCTCATCATCAGCCGAGTGCCCATGAACGATCCCCTTTGTCATCTCGACGTCAGGCCCTGCTCCCTCTCCTGGAGCGTTAGGCTCCGAACTCACATCAGCTTCTGAGAGGCTGTCAAACCTGTTGCACAAAAGCACTGGGTTCTGAATAAGTGTAGAGCCACCTTTCTTCCCACTGGGTGGATCCACTTCCACCAATTCCATCCCCTTCCACCCCTTCTCCACATCCTCGATACCCGGCCTTGTCTCCTCATCTGCTAAAACTATCATATCCCCCTTCTCTTCCTTCTCTTCATCTAGCTTTTTATCCCTATTCCATCTAACCAAATGACCATCCTTTGGCGGTCCAGACAAATCCTTCCTTGGTCTAGAGAACACCTCTGACACCAGCGGGTTGCTTTGGGTCGATCCCTTCCTCATCCAATCATCACCAAACTTCTCCTTAGACACTGCACTACAAAACTTTAGACCAACTATTTATTCCTCCATTCATGACCATTGAGTCCCCTGTTCTCACCCAAGAACACCGTTAAAAAAATGGGCTGAACCATTCGTCTCCCCTCCAACTACAGTCTTGCCTTTGTCGTCCTCCTCCATCCCTCTCTTGTCCTGAGAACCTCATCGTCAAGCTTCCAGTGTATGGCCCAGTTTGTTGCACACAGAGTGAAAATATCCGCCCTTCCCCATACCCTTCACTCTTGCTGACCCCCAATTGAAGACATCTGTAGGATGTCCCAGTCGGTTGCAGGAACTGCAAAAATCTATCCAGTTTTCATACACCACTCACTGTTTACATCGGTATTCTTCACCGATTGAAACCCAGACGAAATCAAACGGAGGTCAGGATGGATCCACTTCTACACAGACCCATGGATTTACCGGATAGAAAACAGCCTATGTTCGACTATCAGAACATAAAAATCTATCGACTAAGTTTCCAATAATCTTTATAATTGAAGGATTTTGAAACGGTAAAGGTAGCTTTGGAAAACATAGCCAAACCGCCGCGGAAGGAGGATCACAGTTCACGTGGAAATCAAATGACAACCTAAAACGGAAAATATGAAAACCATCACAGCTTCGGGGTGCACTCGACTATGCTCGGACGAGGTCCTCCTTGCAAGAAAAACGAATCATAACGTGCTGATTATCGAACAACCCCATGGCCTCCCCCTCTTGAAGATCCCATTTGCGAAAAACGAACCTGTCGAAGGAGTCAACCGAGGGCCTCCTTTTCCTGAACCGAGCCACTAGGGTAATATTCAGAAGAGCGGTGGATTCCGCGAACTCCAATGATGAAATCTGAATATTTGGATGGCCGTCAAAGAGATCCACTACTTTAGGGCTAAGAGAAACCTTCGAAAACGGGGGGGAAAAAATTGGGGTTGGAGAAAGGCCGGAAAGCGGGCTCCAAATCCCTGCCCGATGATGGAGGTCCCTCCTCCGCCGGGGGAGGAGGTACCACCATGGTAGCAACCATCGTCATTGTGTGATGTTGACTATACGAAAGAGCCCGAGGTCGCCCGCTCTTGACTACCATTGAAAATAATAATTTTTATGGATTAATTATGATACTCCCCAGGCCATAAGAAAATTTTAAGGCCACATAGTCATATCTCATATAGGATAGTGTCCCATTAAGGCCATTGGTTTACTCCTTATACTATAACATAACATTCGATACTCTAGTGCCAATTTTAAGAGAACATTTTAATGGTCCTTACTTTCTTAATCATAACCTGAAAAAATTTCAAAATAATACATACATAAATTATTTCCTTTAGAAGAAAATAATCTTACATACATATTTACATGGCATAATCATGTTTGAGAATTTTCTAAAACCATAACTTAGGATAAATCCATGCTTATAAAAAAATATTTCTTAAAATACATACATATAGATTCTTAACTGAATTCAATGAATACTTGAATAAAAATTCATGGAATATCAATGATAACTTAGATGATGCCTATATCTAAATTATGAGAGACATACAAGTATTTGTAGGGTTATTTTTTCACATGAAATGATTACTTTTATTTAGATTTAGGATATAAAATGATAACATTATTTTAAAATTATTGTAAATAGAAATTATACCTAAAATTATAACTATTATACACATGAAATAATAACTATATCATTGAAATAAAATTAAATACCCCATTAAAATTTTAAGTCAAACAATAACAAAATAGGGTTTTGTTATTGTTTTACGTTGTAGATAAGAAAATAAAATTACTAATACAGACCAATATTCTTTCAATGAATCATGGTATTATATATATATACATATATATATATATATACATATATAATTTTTGAAAATAAATAGTTGGTTGGATTTATTGAAAGAGATTTAATTAAAACTAAGGTTTGATAGCAAAATAGATAGATAGATACATACATATATATATTAATACATATATCTGTGTGTGTATTTGTAAATTAAAAAAAAATACAACCCTTACACAACCATAAATTAAAACTTAAATTGATTGATTTAAAACCAAAAATAAAAAAAATCTCTTACTTGAAATAAATCAGAGGTTTGTTGGTTGTTGGACATAAAGAAATAAAGAAAGAGAGTATTATTATGATAAATAGTTCAGGTGAGAGTCACATATATATTAGTTTTGAAGCTTGCAGTGGAAACTCAAAGTGGAATAGGGGATCAATTCATATAATTTATTATATTCCTTTTTATATATTATATAATTATATTATGATTCATATATTATATAGGTGATATAAAACATTCAAAAATATGGGTTTCTTTTAACATACTCACAAAAACATGAGTCACCAAAAAAATTATTCTCTATTTTTTAATTTATCTATTTTATCTTTCTGTTGTTTGGCATTTTTTTGTTTTACTTTTTCTAATTTTTAATTCATTTTTTAGACTTTTTTTAAACATTCATATGTCAGTTTTTTGGACATTTAATCATTATTCTCTTTTTCCCCTCATGTTTTCTTCTCCATTTTTATCATTATTTATTTTTATAAAATAAAACATTTAATTATCATATAAATTTTGTTTATGCATATATAATAATTTGATTTTTATTTTAATATAATTATATATATTTATAATTTCAAAATTTTATAAAAAATAATAATTTAATTTAATATATTTATAAAATATATTATCTTAAAAATATTAATAATAATTTTCTTAAAAAATCTGTTTTACCCTTAATAATAATAATAATTATTATTATTATTACCTTTAATTTCCTAAAATTAATTTATCCCAATTTTAAAAGTTTAAAATTATAAATCAATATTTTATTTAAATTAAAATTTCTATAATTTATTTATTAAAAAAAAGTTTGTATAAACAAAAATAATTCAATAATTTATGAAAATAAATTATATTAAAACATGTCAAGTGATAAAATTAAACAAATAAAACTAATTTTTTATTAAAAAAAATTTAACATAAAGTAATAATATTTAATGCTAATATTGTTTCTAATATTAACATTTTAGATAGAAAATAAAATTAATAAAATTATCATCTTATAGCTATAATTTCAAATATAAAGGCATCTATAAACATAATATACTTTATATAAAGATAGTTTTTTAAAAAATATTAATATATCCAAAACAGTTAATATTAAAACAAAATTTTAAATAATGAATTTTGGAATATTTTAAAAATACATTTATTTAAAGAATATATTAGTTTATCTGCATTTAAGATATGAAAAACCCATCTTTGGATATACAATGTAATATTTTATAAATGAGATAAAAAATTATTTTGATTACAAACAAATTCCTTATTTTCATAAAAGTTTTTATTAAAAATATTTATTTTAAATTATAAACATAATAATTATTTAATTAAAATAAAATTACTATTTGAATTTCTTTGGGTGTTACAAGATATACCTCATGAACAAAATGAAGTTTTGTGTGTTGAGATACCATATGAAGAGATGATCCATGGTCACTTGACTGACTGTATATGGAAATATACCACACAAAGAACATAGAGCTACTATAAGGATTTATATAGTCGATGGATTGCCGATGTGAGGAAGGGTTGTTCAACCACAAGACATTATGGTAGCTCAACCTACCATGAGATAGATTTCGTATTCTTGAATTCAAGGTTGAGATTTACATGAAACAATGTATCCAAAATTAGGACATGTATAATTTGTGGTTCTTGTGACACACCACCTATGATCAAGACGAATATTCAAATAATTCTTTAATGTAAAATAGTGTAGGATAGGGTTATGTTATGCATGCATGACAGAGTATGATCAGATATGTATGAATTCAAGAGGATTGATGCATTAATGAAGTTTCACATGAATACATGTGAATAAATTAGTAAATGGGAATATATTACATCAATTTGTGTCAAGCATATGTTTCTCCATGAAAGATACAATCACACACCTTGAGATAAATAGGATGCATAAAATTACCATGTATGAACATATTTGATGAACACATGATAAAATGAGGTTTAAATGAGATCCCATGATGAATCAATCATAAATAAGTTATGAGGTAGCATAATTGTATGTTATGGAATTCAGGGATGTTTTTGCATTTAACAAAGAAGTTGCATGTGAAATACATGATTTCATGCATTAAAATAAGGATTCAGGCAACATAATATTGATTTGGTATGTAAAAGAAGAAGTCATGTAAATTTTAATGATGTGTAAATAAATAAAGAATAAATTAATGCAGATATTCTTTGGAGAAGAGTGTTTTATTTCATGACACATATATACAATCCATGATTTTAGTTATTCATTAACCACATAATTAAAGAAGAAGACCTGAATCTTTTGGTTGTTAAATGTGAACATGCATATGTAATGAGCTTTAAATGAATAATATCAGGATACATGAATCGTGATTCATGTAGAATTTAATTTAGGTATTGTTTTGGGATTTTAAATAGTAAATAATATCCAAAATAAATGAGGAGTTAATTCATGACCCATTGACCAAATTAAAGTTACCATCTGGAAGTGATCGTGGTGTTTTCATATTCATTGAATAATTACTATGGTAATTATAAGGATACTAGTCATTATATTATTATTTTTAATATAAATGGAAATTATAGGTGATAAGAATTTGAATGAGTCTATACGTATATTGAGATCAATTTAAGAGAAACTAATACACCAAAGTATTGAGGAGAGAAGTCGAGCTGAATCTAGGAATCCTTGAAGGAGATTTCCCTAAGTATTATAATGATGAGAGAAATCCAGATCATACTAGATATAGATTATGTTTCAAGACTAGTAGTTATGTTTCAAGTAGCTATTGAAGATCTTGAAGTTATACATGAGAAATTATAATCCTATAGACACATGGAGGAGGATCATCTGAAAAATAAGATCATATTATTACTAGATCAACACCAAGAAGAAAAAGGATCATGTAACTAGGGTTTTTAACAAGTTACTAAAGTGGATAGAGGGATGGGGTGTATAACCAGTGAAGTAAGATAATGGGGAGAAGGATAGTTTAAGTGTATAACCATCTATGGAAAAATAGTTGGTGTATGGGGTGTAGAACCAGGTTTAACTTGAGGATTGATTAATGGAGTGTAAAAACATTTTTTTCATGTGACTTTGTACTATTGAATATGATTAAAGTGAATAATCCATGTTGGGGTGTCTAACTATCATTCCAAAGAGTAGGTATTAATGCCAAACCTTATAAACATTGTGTGTTGATCTTTATCTCATAACTACTACTCATGAGGTGAGGTTGTGAGATTATATTTAGTGGATCAAGGACCTTAAGATATTAAAGAAGTTATATTAAAAGGAATATATTTTGTAAAATAAACTATTTATCCACCCCACCCCTCCCCCCACCAGTAGTAAACTATATTGGGGCTCTACAAGAATGACTCGTGAGAAGAAAGTGAGAGAAGATGGTGATTTAAAATCATATGGTGTTAGCCTTAAAAAATATAAATCAACGAAACTTGTGATGCTAGAATTTTTCAATATCCAAATGAAATTTAAAAAGGATGGAAATATTTGATGTATATAAAAAATAGAGAAAATGAGGATTTTAAAATAATTTTCAAGAATAAAGACCATGAAAACCCTCTTATTAAATGGAGGTTTGGGGTACCACTAGAGCTCTGGTGGTTCCCACTATATGTCTGGTGGGCCCTAGATTTACTGATATTAACCACCATCCCTATTAGTGAGCTAGTGGTCCCGAACCAATCCAACATAATTTTAGTGTCCCCACATTAGTATTTTAGTGGGAATATTCTCATTTGCAATATTTTTTCCACCGCACCCCTTTGTTCATTTTTTGATTCTAGTCCCCATTCACCCACTTAGAATTTATAATTGGTCAAAATACACATTAATTGACTAAAAATACCTTAAATTAATACCTCAATGTATACAGGTCAAAAAAAGAAACCACCATTCATTTTATCATCCTCAAGATTCATCACTGAGCCTCAACGTTAAAAATATCTAGCCATTATACTCACATATACACCTTATATTCCAAGTTATCTTCTAGGAGATGCCTATGTCACCACTATACATGTGCCAAGGGTACATGATTCACATAGAGGAAATTCACACTTTGGTAAAATATGCACACTATTCATTTATCAAGAAATCCATCAACCTCCAATTTCACATCATTGATATAGATAAACTAAAAAGGGTCAAACTGTTTTCTTTAAAGATTAGATACATGGAAAACATCATGCATCACACTGTATATATAATGATGATCTTGGAAATATTCCACTATATTAATTCTCTTAAAGATGTCAAATAGACTCATGAAATATTTTGATAATTTTCCCTTCATCTACAAACCACTACTGGAAAATGATCTTATACCCATGGTTTTGGGAAACAAACATAGTTATAGGTCACCCATATACCCACAGTTTTCCAAAAAACATGGGCATAAAGATTGGATGCGAACCTATACCCACAGTTTTGGACAATAATGGGTATAGGTTGGAAATTCCCACCTATACCCACGATTTTTGAAAAACCGTGGGTACGTGATTTTTTAAAAAAACCTATACCCACAGTTCTTGAAAAACTATGGGTATAGGTCATTAATATAGCCATGGTTTTGGAAAAAAGTGTTTATAACTTTCCTGTGTTAATGTGAGCAAAAAAAATTCCACAGGACAAAAAAAATTCTATAGGAACACATATTGCCACAGTTTTCCACATATAGCGACAGTTTAGATAAATATATATAAGTATATATATATATATATATATATATATAATCCAATTTGGTGTAGTGGTTAGGTGCGTGAATTGTATACAGGCAATCCAGGGATCGAAAACTATGGCTGGAAAATTTTTAAATCCTATAGCCACAGTTTCAAAACCATGGGTATGGGGTTAATGACATAGCGTCATACAACTATTCCCATGGTTAATAACTATGGGTATAACATTTTTCAAACAATGAGTATAGTTGAGATCTATGTCAACACTTTAACTGTCCAAGGTTTTGAAAATTGTGGGTATAGCCTATACCCACAGTTTTAGGGGCTATACCCACGATTTTAAGTCGTGGGTATAGGTGGCTTTTCAAATAGTGACCATTGATTCCCCAACCATGGTGAAACCTTAAATAATACTTGATTGCCTGCATCAAACTTCAGAGGTCATCATCATCGGTATGCATAACTCCGTTATCTACTCTGCGTGGTTTGCAATGGAATTTTATAAAATAAATATGCTCAGAGGTATCCTATATAATACTCAGTCTAATAATAGATGAATCGCCTTCCGCTATCCAATATAGAGACGATCAGTACAGCCGACTATAAATTTCCTAAAATGGTTCATATAAATAAACAAATGATAATTATTATTATATGTATACAATTTTATTGAAATATGACTCTCCTAGTATCAAATAAATTCTAGGATTCATGGTCACATAATGTCCTCCTAAATCCAAATGGTATGATTAGACTATCCATCATTATAACGATGATAACTTGCACTCAATTTTCCATGGGTGTAGAGAGATCACTATATCCCCTTCTATATATGAGATATGAATCAAGAATAAAAATATAATATGATACTAATAATATTAAAATGCAATAATATAACCTCATTTATGTATAATATATCCATATCATCAATTGACTAGGTTTCCCAAATCATTAGGAAGTGTGACACCTTATTCAACTGGTCCAAAATGGATCATACCAAATCACTATATCAAAGTAACCACAGTATCCACATAACAAAGTCAATAGTGGCCTAATTATATTTCTAAATATGATTGGGTATTTACTAAATAAGATCATCGGGCCGTTACTGTTCGTTGTTTACCTACTGATAGGTGATGGTTCTTAATATGAATCCCACTATGTCCTTCTTCACTGTGAGCTTCAAATACTAGTTATGGATATCATGATACCTATTAGTAAACTTCCAAGTGAACCACTATTTTTTAGGTATGAAAATATAAAAATAGATCCACTTTAATACTATTCATGATTATAATCTACCTTTGTAACATATTGAGTTGTTCGATAGTCTACATGATACGCCACATCAAACATAATCAAATGAATAAACATTGTTATTCAAATGTGATAATTATCACCTTTCTGTTGGAATGGAGAGAATTAATGATATTAATTAAATTATGAAAATATAATTTAAATATTTTTATCAAATTAATTCATTGGTTACCGATTAATTATAAATTAAAATATAAACCAATTGAATATAAAGGATGTTTCTTATTAAAAAAACCATTTTTATGCCCATAATGATATTTTATCTTAATAAATTAAATTAATATATATTAGTGAAATATTTTAATGAAATTTATATGTTTTATATCCAATTTTTTTTTTAAATTCATCCAATAGGTTTTATAGGCCTAATATAAGAATAAATTAAATTTTGAGTATAAAAAACTATATTTTTCTAAAAGACAATTTTGTCACCTTGTGATGGAGCACCTATTTTAAATATAAATTTTGAAAATTTTCTAAACATTAATTGAAAAAATAATATTCATTTTTTAAATCATGATTTATATATTATCTTAGGGAGAATTGTTCGTATTTTTCTGACAAGATTCATTTTTTTGATGAATAGTGACAAATACTACTTTTTAATTGAAAACTATTTTTTCATATGAATAATTTATATATTAAAATTATATTGAAAATATTTTTAAAGAATAATTAGTTAAATTATTAATCAATCAAACTAATTTATGAAATTAGTATCAATTTCCAATTTAAATTTTATATAAAAACATTTCAAACTTTTGACCGTTTCACTTTTAAACCCCACTTTTCGTTTTTGTCTGGGGGATTAATTTTAAATGTAATTTTTCCAATTTTTTTAATTTAATTAGGTAAAATGGATTAACTAATAGTAATAAAAAGTTTAGAATAAGGTTTTAATGTCAATTTAATTTTTATTTAAAAAAAAATTACCGTGGTAAAAAAATTATTTACTGCAGTACAAGTAAAATGGTGATAAGTGTTAAAGTTAAAAAGTAAAACCCTAACATACCTAAAAATTACAAAATTTAATGGTTTTTTAAGGAGTGTATCGACCCATACCATCCTATAAAATATTAATTGTCATCAAAAGTAATTTAATTTAATTTCACCTCAATGTGGTTGGCTTTAAATATAAAATAATCATTATTTTAATCACTTAAACCCACCTCTCCTCAATTATAAATACTTCCCCATTTCGATCCAAAAAACCATAAAGATCCTAAAATATCTTCCAAAACCTATCCTACTCACTCTACCCAAGAAATATTTCTTCTATTATCACCAAAATACAAAATCCAAGGTCCTCAAGGGTCTCTCTAGGAGGTGATATTCAAGAAGTGATTTTCTCAAAACACCTCTCTTAATTTCTTTTCTTCTTATACTCTCTTCGCATATCTTTAATACATCAAGGAATAATAATTCAAGAATAATTTACATACTTTAATATTATTTTTATAATAAAATATAATATTTCCATACATTTCTTACCTCCTCTTATTCAAAGAAACAAATCTATTGTTCAAGTTATGTCGGTCAGTCTCCTCCATGAATAATGTTTTTTCTCGTTTTCCATTATCGCTTTCATGGTTGGTCATAAAAATATTATTCTGGTGAAATATTATTTTAATAAGTATATTATATCCTATTTCATATTTTTTAATTAGTATATACTCATAATAGTAAATAAAATGAAACAAATTTATGGTGCTCGGAAAAATCGCCAAAATAAACTAATCATTTATCATTAACATTTTATCTAATGAATCATCTTCACGTAAGAAATAAAAATTATATATGAGACCAATGATACTTATTTAAGTTAATTTATACTAGTCCATTCAACTTCTAGATTTTTAATCGCATTTTACAATAACATCCATAATTTTACACAAATGAACCGATCATTAAAGCATGAAACAAATGCCTCTGAAACAATGAAAATAATGAAATATTATTAATGAATGGGTAATAAGATGTTATAAAATCATAAAATAAGGTATTATAAATATGAATATATCTCTATAATGAGTTAATAACATTCTTTAAACCATTATATAGGTGGTTAAAGTACACAAAAATAAATTGAAGCATGAGGTAATGGATTTTTTAACCCAATTTCCATTCATTGGGTTAAACTTCTACTAGTTGATTATGTCATGATAATCTTATGTGTGAAATTAATTTTGAATATATTATGTTTTATTACAATTTTTTATGTGTATTTATTGTTTATAAGTATATTTTATTCATTTTATTAGTTTCTAATTCAATTATATGATATTTATAATGGACATTATTTAAAAAAATATCTTTTAAAGTTAGCCTAAAAACACTATTTTTCCTCCATGTCCATGTTTTCTAAAATTATTTCCAAAAATGTTTTTACTATTATAAAATTTTTGTTTAAATTAATTTATAGTCATGTTTTACTTTTAAAAAAATGTTTTTAAAGTATTTGATTTTCCATTTTCTAAAAGAGGTTCTTTATGACTTTTCCAGCAAAGATACAGAAGGAATGTTTTTTAAACTTGTATGACATGAGTGGATTTTTATTACATCATGTCACATTAATATATTTAAGATTACCTTAATATTTTATATGGTTAATTTCAAATGAATTTTTTTCCACTGTACGAGCATTGATTTTCAAAATGAAAAGTTCATTTCCTTCAAAGATTATTTTAATGATGCAATATTTCATGATTTATATTTATGGTATGGTTCTTAGACATTATTTATTATGGTTTGATCCCATTATAGATCAATATATTAAGGTTTTATCCCCATTATCGCTCAATATATGAAAATTTTATCCCCATTATAGCTCAAGATATGATGGGTTATCCCCATTATAGCTCTCCAATGCATTGGGTACTCCAAAGATTGAAGTCAACCGTTTGGTTATTCCATTTGTAAGGGTGAATGTAAGAGTGATGTGGTAATTATGTCCCAAGATACCTACATGATTTTTACATACTTTCTACTGAGTTTATAAGAAAAACAATTTGATGGGCTTTCATATTTTAACTGGACTAACAATTTTCTTCCTTTTTTTCTATTACTGAGATTTTGTTTTCAGAAAAAGTTTTTTAAAAAAATTTCACAAGATTTAAGGTTAAATAGAGATACGGATGAGATTGGGGGAAATTGTGAAGTTTTGATCATGAAAATAAACCATGTTTTTATTTTTAAGACTTTTTCTTTATGGAAGAAATGGATACTAAGTATAAGTGTCCACTCATAATGTATAGGTTTATTTTCTAAGGTTTAGTCCTAATTATATAAAACTCTAAACTGAAAAGAATCCTTGGAATGTAATAATGTTGATTCTATCTTATAATCACTAGAATATGTGAAATTTAATGCATATTCCTTACAACCTCGAACATCTAAAATTATAATATCATACTAATTATAATTTAGGGGAAACTCACAACTATATATATTATCCCTAATTAACTAAAAATTAGAGACCAATATGAAGCTCTTCATCAATATATAAAGAAGTGATGAGGTTATTTTTATAGATATGAGTATATCCTTTCATGGTACTCTTAGATACCAAGGTGTAACTCAAAAACATGTTAATCAAATACCACTCACAACTAGACTGTCACACCACCTGAGAAAAAGTTCTCCTGATCAGCATATCCCTTCATAGGGGTATACCCCATATCAATTTTGAATAAATATTTGTACGTAACCCACTTTTTTTTATAAGGTTTGGGTCATCTAGAGATAAATAAATAAATAAATATCAAGATCTTATGGTAATATTATACCACAAATTCTAGCCCAACAGATAATAGCACTAATACTTCTAAGTATGCACAACCTTCACCAACTATAGATCATGAGTTAGGTAGTTCCCTTCATATTTCCTTGGTTACATAGTCTAGACCTATAAATGACTACTCTCATATCCTGAATCAATACATCTGTTTGCCTAACTCCCAATGCATTGAAATATAATATATACTCAATACCTAGTTCATGTCATGTTGAGATTGGTGCAGTCTCTGATCCCCCTTTCAGCTCCACTAAGGCCTTTTTACACTAGAAAATACATTCAAAACTCACCCCATATTGGTTCATGTCCATCATTAAATATTAAAATTAGGAAAAGTCTTGAAATAATATATTTTAATTTATAACTAATCTTATAAAGTTATAGATCTAAAATTTGTTTCTGGGCCATTCCTAAGAAACTATAATATCTACCATCCTAAGTTTTATTTATGTACCAACCTCTTATATCATCTGCCCTAAGAAACACACTTCCATGGTCTTTAAATTTAACTTTAATAACTTGTAAAAAATTCAATAATCTTTTTTATGTGCCCAATTCCTCCTCTAAATGATGACCATGGTCCTCTATCTCTTAATTTTTTTTCATTTTTATAAATAGTTTTCTCATATTTGGGAGTATTCCAAAATTTCATCAATGAATATGACCAAAAAAGGATCAACTTATGGGTGGAATATCCTTTTCATAAAGGCTATAAATATTACAGAGATGTTTTTGATACCGAATGAAATCAAAAAAATTTACAAACCATGCCTACTTAACAAATCAGTCTATGAAATATCCTCCACTCTCACACGTAGCTAATGATATCCTATCATCAAATAAAAATTGGAGAACTAAATTTCTCTCCTCAACTAATTGAATAGGATATCAATGTGAGGAATTAGATATTTTTATTTATCATTACCTATATTTAACTTTAGTAATCCACATAAAATAATAAACTATTATTTGCCTTCTTGGTGAATAAAACAATATTACCCAAAGATGAATTTAAAAAGTGTATAGATTACTTCACCTCTAGATATTATAGTTGGTCCTTTAGGTATTTAACCTATGTTGGTTCTATGTTGTATAGTGGATTGGATATTTTCTACATAACCAACACTTTATTAATAATTAAATCATCACGTCTCTCAAGAATCAATCCTATTAAGTCCTCAAGAAAGGTATTATAATACTAAATTTTCAATAAGAGAATAGACTAGTTCTCTCATGTTCTCATCTCCCAATTTAATGCTTACAAATTATTATACGATCAACCCTAGTTGTTGATGGTCAACTCCTGACTAACCTACTTCTTGGCCCCTCTCCTTAATAAAATTATTGGTATCACTTATAAGAGAAGTGAAGGATACCCACCTTTGATAATAATCAATGTGTTCTCTATAATGAGTCAAAAAATATATTATAGGGATAACATAAAAACTACATATTTCAATCAATAAAAAATCCCATGGATTACCATAATGACTTACTCTAATGAAAAATACTATATATCTCTGAATATTATTTAATCCCTTTCCCAAATTAGTGTCAAGGGTCAATATTCTCACTAAACACTTTAATACCAACCCAAATATCTAACTAGGAAGAAAGGAAAGAGTGTATCACACCCATATTAAATAATACTAAAAACATATAGAATTACATTATGATCATACCACATATTTTTTAAGGCCTTATTTATGTTCAAATAGAGTATACTCGATCAATAAATGTATTTATGAACCTATACCACAATCTTGGCCTCCTAAACCCTGGTTAACCCAGGGTGTACCACTCTATAATCAAGGTTACCCCTATAAACCATATCTTTTATTATTTCCAGGCTAACCAGAATAACCCCAACTTCCACTCTTAGGTAACTCTTCTGGACCGACTACAAATTCCTGATTCAAACTACCACCTTACTCATAAACATTCTAAGTCACTTTTCTATAGAATTGTTATAAATTTTTCACCATCCCACACAATTGGCACCACTTTAATGGTAAATCATGATCAGAATTAATATTACATGTCTAATTAATTACACATAAATCACTCAAGGGTGGTTCTCCGATGAGGGGAACGAGATGAACCATTAACCTTCCCACCTTGCCCATCACCACTACAATAAGAATCATCAAATATCTACTTTAAGTAGGATAAATAACACCACCATTACTGTAACATCTCAGGTGAATAAAGAATATGAAATTTTTATATTTAATAATATTTGTGAATTAAATATTAATTTTACTTAAAAGGTGATGTTATGACTGATAGTGTACTCAACACACAACAACGGATTTATCCAAAATCTTACGTTGCACACAATGTTGAGTTATACCGAAAAATAATATAACATTATTATTATTTTAAATGGTAGTTAATGTCTAACCGTTGTGTTCAAGGAAATGAATGGAACTAACTAAAATATTATTATACATGTTTTTTAAATTCCTTTAAATTTATATAAAAAAATTTAGAGGCTTAAAATATGAATGAACCTGATTTTAAGCATGAAATACTCTAATATTCTTTAAAAGGTCGTTTTACCGCCTTTTAATGGAGAACCCTTTTTAAATATAGTTTTAGTCACTTTTATAGGTTCTATTTGACAAAATAAAATTCTTATTTAGAATCGAGAAATAATAATTTACATTGGATAAATTTTTGGTATTTTTCTGATAAAATTCATTTTTAATGAATAGTGAAAAATACTGCATTTTAATTCAAAACTACCTTTTCATCTAATTTATTTATATAGTTAGATTGTTCTTTTAATTTATTTTAAGGTATAATTGGATTATATTTTTACCATTAAATAAAATTTTAGTCATTTTATGTAATTTCTACTTGAAATTGGATGTAAACAAATGTCAATCTTTTGATAGTTATTATTTCTTAAAAACGCGCTTTTTTGTTTTGACAACAGAAATTAATTTTAAATTAATTTCTACAACTTCAATGTTTTGAAATTAGAAAAATGTATTCCATATTTGGAATCAAGTGGTCTAAATTGTGTAAATAAGTAACTTTTAATTTTATACATTATGAATAGTAACTTCAGTAAATATTTTATTTACCATGGTTAAAGGGTAAATATGGTAAATAAGGGTAAAAAACTAATATTATAATAATATTAAATTACCCTAACAGGTGTCCTAACCCTATTTTATGATACATGTACAACCATGGAAATCCTTGGGTCTATTTTGGGACCCCATGGAGCCACATGTATGTGAAAATTACACTTTATATAAATTAATTAAAAGTTATGGAAAATATAACATAAACATATATCTTTTAGTAAACAAAATTTATATAGGGTTATATAAATGAGATTTAGACTATAAATAGTAATTAGAAAGATAAAAACATTTCCTACATCATGGTATTTTATTTATAATTTTTATAAATCATATAAATAAATTTTTTATGACATAATAATGATGTAGTGTTTACCTTATTAATTAAGGTTTTAAATATATGAGATCATAAAAGTTATAAAAAATTATTTTAAAACTTTTTATGTCATACAATAATTTTAGGGATAATTATGACTTGTTATATTTTATATAATGAAGTTATTTCTAAATAATAAAGTTGTTATATATTTTTTTAAAGTATTGATATGAATAGTTTATAAATTGACATAAATAAGTTTTTAAAACAATTAATATTTTATTAAATGTTAAAATAATCTTAAAAATATAAGTTCGTCCAAATGACATGTATGGTGTCAAAAATGTCATTAATGATCCATTTTTTGGTCTCTTGGAATTTTATAGTAAATATATTAACCATATATTATGAACATACAAGAAGACATGGTAAAGGTTAAATTAGTTAACTAAGGGATAAGGATAAACGATAAGGATTAAAAAATATCCAAAAGCTATCCAATTATTATTGGATGATTTTATTTAGACTTATATTCATTTTATCATCGAATTTAATGAGTTTTTGACCTTTTTAAACCGAAAATAATTTTATAATAAAACAATACTTTCAAACTTTCCTAAAGAGCCCCTCCTCCCCCTTAAAAAGGCCATCACCTCTAACCCGTTATTCACAACTCTCAATCCCTTTTCTCATCAAAAATATACCCAAATAAGCTCATAAAATCTCTATCTTCCTTCTAGAATACTTACCCTATGAATAAGTCAATTCAAGAAAGCCTTCTTTTTCAAACCAATGGGAGTTACCCGATTTAAAGGTAACAAGTTCTTTCATGTTCTTTTCATTTGTTTTCCTTCACCAATCCCTATGCACTTATTATTATTTTTTACATAACAAAAAAAGTAAACTCAATATACTATGTTGTTTTTATGAGAATTATTTGAACTAAACTTACACAAACCTCCATCTAATGGATTTAGAACATACTGTTTCTGTGAACGGTGAACTACTGCCTCACAAAATGATGATTGTTCAATTATCTCCTACCACCTCTCATGGTGTCCATTTTGATGGAACTATAATTATATAAGATATTAATGATATTTACTTCATCTATATTCTTCTGTAATTATCTTTTATAATATATCTTTATGCTTTTCATGTTGTATAAATACGATAATTTCATTTTGGGAAGTGCGGACTACCGCCCCCTCATAGTGATATGACTTGTTCATTCCTTACATGGAATGTATAAAGGATGGATTTAATGAACTTATTTAATATATATATATATATAATATTTTATTATACTTTAATTATAATAATCCTACTTATCATTAATTTTTTATTCCTTTAAATATGAAATAGAAATGAAAGTAGTGTTCATGCGTACGTACGGCTTACCATCTCCACGAATGGTGTGTTTCATTTATTATCTTAAAATGATATTGACTATTATAAATACATATAAACTAGATATATTTTACATATATGATATTTAAATAATGAATATAATTCAGTATATAATGGAATTTTGACCTCATGGACAACTTGTAATTATAACAAGTTTATTTTTTACTCAAGTTCTGAACATCGAAAAAATGTTTGATATAAACTAAAACAATTAACTAATTGTTATATAAATGTAATAAGTGATATAAAAGAAATAATAAACTTGAAAAATTTTATGAATAAATTAGAAATTTACTTAAGTTTATTATTCAGAAAGAACAAGGAACATACAAGACAAGCCAGACTCGAGGTAAGGGAACTTCTTAACCCAATTTCAATTCTTTGCGTTGATCTTATACTTCTTAAATATATCATGATAATATTGTGTGAGAAATAAATTTTGATTTCCTATATTGTATTTATACTTGATTTATATTTAATTATAGTGAATACACATAATCGATCTATTTTATTTACAAAATGATCTTTGTAAGGGAACCTTTCACCCTCCTTTTTTAGTCAAAGAATTCATTTATGTTATGTCTTTGAATTTCCATTATCTTATGTTGGGATTTGTTATTATATATCCTTATTGCTTTAAATTTTATTTCCATGTGATGAGAGACACTTTTCCCCCTCATCAATTCATTTTATGAATTTTTATGTGACGTTGTTAGGTTGTCGAATTTTCGTAAGAGAATTTCTAAACACAATTTCCACTCTTTGGGTTTTACGTATACTTCGTTGATTATATTATGTCAAGATTATGTGTGTAATCCCTATTTATTTATTTATTTTGAAATTTATACTTCTCTTTGTGTGGATATACTTTTTCAACACATAATCACCCCATTAATAAATTCTTACGTTATTTATATCTTTGAAAGGGATTTTGTCTGAATTTACATTCAATTGAGGCTTATTTGTTATTATACACCAATTCACATTTATATGGTGTATATACTTCCATTTGAAATATTATATCATGAATCTCCTTATTTATCATGACATTATAATCTTTTTTTAATGTTATTCTGTAATTATTTTTATTCAAGTATTTTCTCAAGTGGTAAGGGACTCTTTAACTAAAACAATGTTTTAAATGTTTTAAATATTTATTCTTACAAATATTTCTCATTAATGTCCTTGTTTTCAAAAAAATTTAATTATTTATTTATATGAACATTAATGTTTTTAAATGTTAATTTCTTTTAAAAGTTTCAAAGTTTTATAGGACACTTTGATTCAAAAATATCTTTATAAAATATTTTTAATGGTTTTTGAAAAGGATTGAATTATATCAATATCTTGAACTGATATCTTCTGATTGCAATGTGTAAATGTTATCTTTCCTTTATGAATGTTTTATGTGTTATGATTATTTAATGGTACTTGGAAATTTGATGAGTGGTTACGTGATAAACAAAATAACAGGTGGTTCCATGATAAACCAAGGACGGGTGGTTACGTTATAACCTCTAATGCATTGGGTATCGAAGTCGGTTGTATGGATATTCCATTTAGTGATATTTGTGGAATTCGACCGTATAGTTATTCTGTTTCAGTATGTTTATGTTCCAAGTTACCTTTATATGTTATGTGTGCTTTCTATGGGTTTTATAGTAATCTTTTGGTTACAAAAAGGGTAAGCAATGATCTTTTATTTATTGAAGAGTATTTGCTACTTCATAAAGGTAAAAAGTATTAATTATGATAAAGTATTCATGGTTTACTTGTTGTTTTGAAAAACTAACAATTTTCCTTTGTGTATATTTTAATATGATTTTTATGCTCATCCTAAGTTTTTTAAATGTTTTTCACAGGACATAAAGATGAATAGGGTCAAGGATGGGATCAAGGAAAAGTCAGGCTCTTTAAATCATGGAACTAAACATGTTTCTTTTCTTTTAAGAGTTTTTTCTTTATAAAAAAATAGATACTGAGTAGAAGTGTCTACATGTAATATTCAAATTTTTATGTATATGTTATGACCTAATTATCTAAATCTCTAAACCTGAAAAGATCCTAAATGTGAATTATTAGCTTAATTCAAGATTATGTAATTTTTAAGGCCAGGTTCTTATAGTTGGTATCATAGGTTGGTTTAGATAACTTTAGAGGTTAGGGTGTTATTTAATCATAAGTGAAATAACTATAATGGTTATCATTTTAGAAAGATTCATATTTATTTTAGATAAATTGAATGAGTTTAAGATAACATAAATAAGTATATCTTAGTGTTTACCCTCCTCATAAGATATTATATGATGATTTTACTGATATACTCACACTGACCTTTTTGGTTTTAGTAAATGGTTAGATCTAGTAGGAACTAAAGTAACAGTGGATGTGAAAGAAACTGTAGCAGTTTTATGAATATGAAACAGAATGAAATGTGAGTGCAATGAGAACTCTTATGGTTATTATTAACAAACTATCTGGAGTCATGATTTGCCACTTGAACCTTGGTGATTTTTTAAGGAATCATATATGTGAGAAATGAATCCCAATGGAAGTTTAGGTAATAATAATAAAGGTAAGTATATTCAGAAACCTATGTGTCAAGGATTTGTAAATAAAAACTTAGGAAAATTCTTCAATGGGATGGGAAGATGTTTCAGATGTGGTAATGAAGGTCACAAAGCAAGAACATGTCATGGAAAAAGGAAGCGTCTAGTTGACTCTAGGAAAGGGAAAGAAGATCTTTATAAGGGGTTAATTGAATGTTTTAAATGTGGTGTGCATGGTCACTACACAAATAGATGTCCTATGAAGAAGGTTCGGGAATGGTATCAGTATGATTGTACAAATATATGTTTACCAATTCCTAATTCCATTCCAATTGAAGATGAGGAAACTGAAAATAACATATGAAAGGTATGGATTATTTCTTAACTCATGTTTTTACATTATTGAAAGCATAGGACATTATGAATGATTTTTTTTGTAGGAAATAAGTATAAAAGAATAATATGTAAAAACATAGATAAAGAATAATGAAGAATGTTCTATGATTAATATGTCTGGGAATTGAAGAGTTATGTTGGATTTATAGATAGTGATATGATTAAATGTATTAATGATAGGATTACTTTGGGATAATTCTTCCAGTATGTGTATACCTGAAGTATGATATGTGAGAATGTTATTCAAGGAATAATTATCTTTCCTTATGTGGACATAATGGATAACCTTAGGGGTTTATGTGATCTTTTGTTTTTGAGACAATTTTGGTTTATTAGTTTTTGGGATGCAAAATACAAGGTATAAAATAACCTTTGAGGTTAAAATATGTTATGGATATTTTTAATTATTTTATATCTTTTTTAATGTTATTAGAATTATAGAATTTATGAAAAAGGAAAACATGTGGACCGTGTGGAAATCCATCGTGTTGGACAAAGCTATGGGAATAGAACCCACACCAAAAGTGTGATTGGGATTTATCACCTACCATTGGCCTACGTGAAGTTCATGGTTAGTATGACCTATTATTATTAGTTAAATGTTTTTATGGATCAAGAATAAGGTTATTTTGGGAAGTTATGATTTATCAAATGGATATCCTTATTATAGGAAAATGATTTGGTGATTAAGTGATAAATGTTATTTTGGAAGACGTTCACGCTTTTGGGAACACTATATGCTTAATAAAAATAGAATACTATGTGATTTAATTTGTGGAGTAATGGTTGAAATTTTATTTTGGAAGAATATATGTTTTTATTATGGATATATGGATATGTAAATGATTAACCTATCATATAGAATATGTGATTAGGTTAATTACACATCAGTATGAGACTTCAAGATTAGTCGATGTTTTTTGGAAATAAATGTTAAGATTTACTATGAAAGACCATGTGATTAAATTCTTCTAAGTTTTAGGTTTCAAAACCTAGGTTGGATTGTATTGAATAATTCTAAGGAAATTTTTTTATTGTGTGTTCTTTGTTTATCTTAGGGGTATTGTTTGTTGAATTATGGAGATTAAGAGTAGTTTTTATTTTTATAAAGGATTATCTTTTTTGGGGATATTCTAATCTTGTACTAACCATTTTGGTTTTGGTTAATGTCTAAAGACAAAGTAGATATATAGTTCATATTTTGTGGATCATGTCATTCTCTAGAAGTTGATTCTAGTGCTTTTGATGTGACCAATTCAGCTTGAATACTATTCGTTTGGAGAAAAGATGAGTTTGTGGTATAAATTTAGTAAAGGATAAAAGTCTACATGAAAAGTAAGTTTCCTTATGTTCGTAGTCAATCTCATAAAAAAATTCATAAAATTTATGAAAAATAACTTAAACAAAAACATTGTTCTTTTACTTTTCCTACTTAGGAATCAAATACCATTTAACCCATCACAAGTTTGTGATTTTCTGATGGTTAACTTTCTCCTCATTAGGTTTTCTATCACCCTTCTTCAGAACTTGACATTTGGTTTCTCTTCTATATCCATTTTTTCATAAATGGAATCCTAGTATGGGTTATCTTGGGTGAACTTTTTTACTTCTCTTTTTTTCTTTTAAATTGATAGTTTTATTGACTCTTTTTCCGATGTGGGACTTTCAATGATGTTTCTGAGCCCAATTTTAAAATTGCGAGGACACAATTTCCAAAATATGGGAAGGATGTAACATCCCAAGTGAATATAGAATATGAAATTTTCATATTTATTAATATTTGTGAATTAAATATTAATTTTACTTAAAAGGTGATGCTATGTATGATAGTGTACTCAACCCGCAACAAAAAAGTTCTCTGAAATCTTACGTTGCACACAATGTTGAGTTATACCTTAAAATAATATAATAATATTATTATTTTAAATGGTAGTTAACGCCTAGATGTTGTATTGTTGGGAATAAAAAGAACTAACTAAAATATAATTATACATATTTGTTAAATTTATTTACATTTATACAATAAATTTTAGAGGCTTAAAATAAGAATGAATCCGTTTTTAAGCATGAAATACTCCAATATTCTTTAAAAGGTCATTTTACCACCGTTTGATGGTGAACCCTTTTTAAATATAGTTTTTCACTTTTATAGGTTATATTTGAAAAAATAAAATTCTTCTTTAGAATCAGGACATCAAAATTTATTGTGGGTAAATTTTTTGTATTTTTCTGATAAAATTCATTTTTTAATGAATAGTGAAAAATACTGCATTTTAATTCAAAATTGACTTTTCATATAATTTATTTATATAGTTATATTGTTCTTTTAATTTGTTTTAAAGTGTAATTAGATTATATTTTTACAATTTAATTAAAATTTAGTCATTTGAATTAATTTCACATTGAAATTGGACATAAACAAATGTCAATCTTATCATAGTTATTATTTCTTAAAGACATGCTTTATTGTTTTGACGATGGGAATTAATTTTAAATTAATTTATGAAACTTATGTGTTTTGAATTTAGAAAAATGGATTCCATATTTGTAATAATGAGGTCCAAATTTTGTAAATAGGTAACTTTTATTTTTAGACATTATGAATAGTAACTTCATTAAATATTTTATTTACCATGGTTAAAGGGTAAATCTGGTAAATAAAGGTACAAAATAATATTATAATAATATTAAATTTCCCTAAAATGTGTCCTAACTCTATTGGTTGATACATTTCCAACCATGTGAAGACTTGGGTAGATTTTGGGACCCCATAGAGCCACTTTTATGTGAAAATGATACTTTATATAAATTAATTTAAAGTTAAGGAAAATATAACATAAACATATATCTTTTAGTAAAAAAATATTTATATGGGATTATATAAATGATATTTTAGACTATAAATAGTCATTATAAATATAAAAATATTTTCTACATCATGGTATTTTATTTATAATTTTTAGACATCATATAAATAAATTTATTTATGACACAATAATGATGTAGTGTTTACCTTATTGATTAATGTTTTAAATATATGAGATTATAAATGTTAAAATAAATTTATTTTAAACTTTTTATGCAATACAAGAATTTAATGGATAATTATGTCTTATTATATTTGATTTAATGAAGTTACTTCTAAATAATAATGTTTTTATAGATTTTTTAAAAGTCTTGATATGAATAGTTTATAAATTGACATAAATGAGTTTTTAAAACAATTAATATTTTATTAAATGATAAAATAATCCTATAAATCTATTATTATTATAAATGACATATATGATGTTAAAATAATCATTAATGATCCATTTTTTGGTCTTTTGTCATTTTATAGTAAATATATTAACCATATATTATGAATATACAAGAGGACATGGTAAAGGTTAAATTAGTTAACTAAGGGTTAAAGTTAAAAGACAAGGACTAAAAAATATCCAAAACCTGTCCAATTATTATTGGATGATTTTATTTAGACTTATATTCATCTTATATTTGAATATAATGAGTTTTGGACCTTTTGAAACCGAAAATAAATTTATAATAAAATAATACTTTCAAACTTTCCTAAAGAGCCCCTCCCCCCCCTTATAAAAAGCCATTAACTCTAACCCATTAATCACACCTATCAAGACATTTGTATCGTCTAAAATATACCCAAATAATCTCACAACATCCCTCTCTTCCTCCTATAATCCTCACCATAGGCATAATTAAATTCCAGAAAGCCTTTTCGTTCAAACCAAAGGGAGTTACCCGATTTAAAGGTAACGACTTCTCTCAAGTTCTTTTCTTTTGTTTTCCTTCTCCACTATCTATGATATTATTATTCCTTGTTTACATAACAAAAATTGTAACATCAATATAATTGGTTGTTATTATAATAACGATTTTAACTAAACTTATACACACCTCCATCTAATGGATTTAGAACATACTGTTTCTATGGACGGTGAACTACTGCCTCGCAAAACGATTATTGTTCAATTATCTCCTACTGTCTATCATGGTGGACATTTCATTGGAACTATAATTATATATGATATTTATTATATTTATTTCATCTCTATTCTTCTGTAATTATATTTTAGAATACACCTTTATGCTTTTCATGTTGTATAAATACGATTATTTCATTTTAGGATGTGCGGACTACCGCCCCCTCAAAGTGATATGACTCGTTCATGCAATACATGGAATTTATAAAGGATGGATTTAATGAACTAAAGTGGAATATATAAAATATTTTATTATACTGGAATTATAATATACCTAAGTATCATTATGTTTTTCATTCCTTTAAATATGAAATAGAAATGAAAGTAGCGTTCATGCGTACGTATGGCTTACTGTCTCCATGAACGGTGAATTTCATTTCATATATACAAATGATATGGACTATTATAAATACATATGCACTGGATATATTTGATATATATTATATTTAAATCATGAATATAATTCTGTAGATAATTTACTTTTGACCTTATGGACAACTTGTAATTATAACAAGTTCATTTTTGACACAAGTTCCGAACATCGACAAAATGTATGATATGAACTCAAATAATTAACTAATTGTTATAGAAAGGTAATAAGTGATATAAAATGAATAATAAACTTGAAAAAATTTCTAAATATATTATAAATTAACTTGAATTTATTATTCCTGAAGAACAAGAAACATACAAGACAAGTCGTACTCGAGGTAAGGGAACTTCTTAACCTAATTTCCATTCATTGGGTTGATATTCTACTTCTTGAATATAACATGATAAGATTATGTGAGAAATGAATATTTATTTCCTATATTTTATTTATACTTTTTTTATGTTTACTTATTGTGAATACACATAATCAATCTATTTTATTTACAAAATGATCTTTGTAAGGGAACCTTTCACCATCCTTTTTTAGTCAAAGACTTCTTTTATGTTACGTATTTGAATTTCCATTCTATTATGTTGGTATGTGTTATTATATATATTTATTTCAGTACATTTTATTTCCATGTGATTAGAGACACTTTTCTCTCTCATCAATTCATTTTCTTAATTTTTATGTGATGTAGTTAGGCTGTCGAATTTTCGTAAGGGAATTTCTAAACTCAATTTCCACTCTTTGGGTTTTACGCATAATTCGTTGATTATATTATTTCAATATTATTAGTGTAATCCCTGTTTAT
Source organism: Viscum album (assembly GCA_963277665.1). Classification (NCBI taxonomy): domain Eukaryota; kingdom Viridiplantae; phylum Streptophyta; class Magnoliopsida; order Santalales; family Viscaceae; genus Viscum; species Viscum album. The sequence goes on along the minus strand of OY728167.1, from coordinate 814,212,643 downwards.
TTATTTATGTTGAAATTTATACTTCCCTTTGTGTTTATATACTTTTTCAAAACATAATCACCTCATTGATAAATTCTTACATCATTTATACGAACTTTGAAAGGGATTTTTTCTCAATTTACATTACATTGAGACTTATTTGTTATTATAGACCAATTCACTTTTATATGATGTATATACTACCATTTGACATATTATATCACGAATCTCCATATTTATCATGATATTATAAGATTTGTTTAATTTTATTCTATAATTATTTTTATTCAATTATTTTCTCTAGTGGTAAGGGACTCTTTAACTAAAACATTGTTTTAAAAATTTTAAAGATTTATTCTTCTAAATCTTCTCATTAATGTCCATGTTTTCAAAATGGTTTTAAGGATTTATTTATATGTACATTAAAGTTTTTAAATGTTAATTTCTTTTAAAAGTTTCGAAGTGGTATGAGACACTTTGATTCAAAAATCTCTTTATAAAATGTTTTTATTGGTTTTTGAAAAGGATTGAATTATATCAATATCTTGAACTGAGATCTTGCGATTGAAATGTCGAAATGTTATTTTTCCTTTATGAGTGTTTTATGTGTTATGATTATGTAATGGTACTTGGAAAATTTATGGGTGGTTATGTGATAACCCAAATGATGGGTGGTTTCGTGATAAACTAAGGACATATGGTTTCGTTATAACCTCCAATGCATTGGGTATTGAAGTCATCTATATGGATATTCCATTTAGTGATATGCATGGAAGTTGACCGTATATTTATTCCATTTCAGCAAGTTTATGTCCCGAGTTACCTTTATATGTTACGTGTGCTTTCTATGGGTTTTATGGTAATATTTTGGTTACAAAAGGGTATTAAATGAGTTTTTATTTAGTGTAGAGTATTTACCAATTCATAAAGGTAAAAAGTATTACTTATGATAAAGTATTCATGGTTTAATTTTTGTTTTAAAAAATTAACAGTTTTCCTTTGTGTATCCGTTACTAGGATTCTTATGCTCATCCCAAGTTTTTGAAATGTTTTTCACTGGACATAAAGATGAATAGGGTCAATGATGGGATCATAGAAAAGTCATGCTCCTTAAATCATGGAACTAAACGTGTTTCTTTTCTTTTAAGAGTTTTTGATTTATGAAAAAAAGGATACTGAGTATAAGTGTCTACATATAATATTTAAAGTGTTAGGTATATGTTATAACCTAATTCTCTAAAGCTCTAAACCTGAAAATATCCTCAATGTGAATTATTAACTTAATTCAAGATTATGTAATGTTTAAGGTCGGGTCCTTACAAGTACCCAAAAAAATAAGAAGACTATTTTAAAGCACCACCCTCTACATGGTACCTCCTATCTATAATTACCTACTTCAACACCTCTAAAAAAGACAAAAAGATAAATTTTCTCACATAAACCCATCCAGAATACCAAACTCTATCCTCAAAAAACCTAACTCTGGTCATCTCATAACCATCCAACATTCATAAAATAATAAAGAAAGTATGTAAAAAAATTTATGTAGTCCATCATGAACATATTGTTGGAGTTGGTTCCCTAGAACCAACATCTAAATAATATTAATAAATTTTCTTATCACATCATGATTATTCCTCTGCATGAAAGAGTATGTGATAATTTCCTAAGAATATATGTCACATTAAAAACTCATTGCAATTACCTTCTATGATTAGTACCTAGATGTTCCATGACTATATTCTTAAATATATGTATTTTTTAGCTGGATAATATCATTTTATAGGACACATATGATATATGATATCATGGGTGAAGACACATAGTACATTGAGGCACTCTCTTACGGTGTGAACCCTTGGTAATTTCTAGAGTATGAGATGATGAGAACGAGACCCAACGGTAGGAAGTTTATATTTATATGTGTCATTGGATGTTCTTATTTTTGGATGTGTGTATTGATCCTTATACTTTAATATTATCATTAATTAATATAATAAATCACATACTTTAATTTATTGACAAAAACCATGATGGAGTATGCTTGTGTAGAAGTAGAATGCATTGGGTGTGTCAAAAGTGATATTAAATTAATTGATAATGTGACAAAGGATTTATTCCTTCTATGCCTATAGAAAAGATTATATCTCATGCCATTTTAAGTTAATGCAACTTCCTATATAAATCTATGGCCATGGTGTTCTACGGGAGTGTTCATTTCTAGATATTCATAGAATGTAACATCTAGCACATAGGTTGATAAAAATAGTATAAAACATGATTGGTTATAGATATCATGATGTGGACTCAATGTATTTGATGAATGTGGCTCGTAGATTAGTATCTCACGACCTTAGGGTTGGTGGGTGGGATTGGGTTTCAAACTCAAATTTCAATTTCATATTTTGTAGCATTTCTTTGGGTGTCGTAATTTTTAATTTTGAATTAAAATCATCATGGTTTTTGAACTTTGGAATATGTGGTGTTTGTGTTTTTGAACTTTGGAACATGTAGTTTCTATTTTGATAGCACGAATGTTTGGTTCCCACTAATCCTCAATGTGTGTTTTTAGAAAATATAAAAAAAATGTATTAGAGTCTTAAGTTATTTAAATAATAATAATAAATATTTATTTTCAAGTTTTTTAAAATATAATATTTATTATATTTATCAGTGAGTAATGAAGTGATATTTATTTTTTAAATAAATAGTCATTCTTTAATGTTTGATAAATGTCGGGGAGGATAAATGGAATGAGTTTAATGGTCTGATTTGATATGATATAAATGATACTTATTTATTCTTAGGTGATTTACATGTCATGTGAATAATACTTATATTATTATTAAGATATAAGGTTCAATAATAATTAAGTAATTGATAAGGGGCCTTATATAAAAATAGGAAGCTCTAAACCTTCCTTAATATATATCTAGTTATTTCTCTTTACAAAGATATATTAGTTGTGCACAATGGATAAATATAAGATCACTTAAACCCTTGAGGGAGTTCTAGAGATATAAAAGTGTTCTCTATCCTCCTCCTATCTCAATACATAGTGATAAAGATAATAATTATTAGTCCTCAAAGATAATTCTACTATGATAAAACATAAATGACTCAAGAATTTGAGATCAACCATACTAGAACACCGAGTTTCTTTAGTTATGTTAATAAATTCTAGTGCATGTGTGGATCACTGTTAGAGGGATTATGTACTTTGATCCCACAATGCAATCATGGTACAAAAAAATTGAGTCAATTGAATCATTAAAAAAGAAAGAATTACAAGTTTAGGTAATTCTAGATCTGTTTATAAATTAATTATAAATTACATGTCATGATACTCCTCTTCTAGTTTCAGTGTTCATGTAAATTAATACTTGAAATAATTCCATTGGTTATGACATTTTCATTGTGTACATCTCAGATTATTCAATGATTATGAAAAAACAAGTTAGTTATGCCCAACAAGTGCTTTCACTACACCTGAAACCTTCAAAGAGTATCAGAGTGGTCACATGGTTAATTTATTACTATTTATTAATCATTGATTGAATGGTATATATTTTTAATTTCTTTTAATTTACATCTATTCATTATTGTAATTAAAAAATCATTTTCTCTTCCATTTTTTCATTTTTTCTCACATAACCAATAAACGGTTTAAATCAAAATAAAGAAACATCTGAAAACTCCATATGGAGATACCAATAATTCTATCTAGATAATATAGAACTATACATCATGTACTAAACTACATGTAATGTATTCATGTATCTGGAATTTATCTGGCTTGGTTATCAGATCAGTCAGATAATATTAGGAAAATATGATAAAATCAAATATACATAGATCTAAACTGGAAGGCATTACGTTTAATGAAATACATGTAGTTTGACTCACTTACATGATATGTAGTCCTCATGTTATTTTCATGGAAAATACACGGGGTATAAGAATTTCATATATCTTCTACACGACATAGGGACTGATAAACTGTGCAACTTAAAGGCAACACATCATGTAGAAACATTACATGTTGTATACCTAATACAGGTCAGTGGCATAAAAACATGACTAGTCCCTAGGCATGTGTCACAGACATTGGTAGAATATATCACACATTGTGTAACCCAATACACATCTTCTATCCTGATTCATCCATTTTTCTTAATTTAATCCAGAGAGATAAACTAATTATATAATTAAACATATTCACATGTGTTGTATGTTTAATTTATTTGATATTATATATCATGTCATGGGATTATTGATTATATATTAATTAAAAATATTTTTAAATTCTAAATCTATAAGTTGTGTACGGTCTTTTCTTATAGTGCACTTCATCTACATCAAGAAAATAACATGTAGTGTAATTCACATGGGTTCTATGTATTATTTGTTTGATAATACACTCCATGTAATTACTTACCATGACATGTATGTTGGATTAAAAGGTAATTCAAAATAAAAAATATTTTTCTAGGTAATTTGGATGAGTACATGTCATTTCTTCCAAGTACACTTGTGTACTTTGCTAATTTTAAATGAAATTAATTTTTTTAAAATTAGGGATGATGGAATTTCAAGGACTCTTGGATAGAATTAAGATAAATTGAATTAATTGGATTTATTCAGGGAATTTTATCTTAATTAAATAAGAATTAGGAGTAATTGATAACTATATTACAAATGTATGTTTGTAGCATATTATGTGGATGATCATAAGATTAGACCAGACCTACGTATATAATTTGGTTCCCTTTAATTAATTATTATTAAACTAAAATGATTGTATATGATTCATCCCCTTCTCCTTATCATGTAAGGGAATGTGTGCCCATATTTCATTTTATGTAAACCCCCCATCTAATCTATTGGATCCCCTCACTTGTATGTGAGTAAAATATTATGTAAAGATGTAACTCCTAGGTGAGCAGAAGTGTCCCAAGTCTCAAATCCAAGGAGAAACCAATCATGGTGATAGATGGGATCCAAGGATGAATACTGTAACATGAACCAAGATATGGTTAAAGGTGTTTTCCACTGGGGTTTAGGGTCATTTTATCATCCTCTAGATAAACTAACCATTATAGAATCTCATGATCATGGAAATTATATTTTATATCTATCAATTGCATGTTTGATTATTTATGTTTGTGGATGATACATGATCACATAATAAATTAATTTAAAATCATATATTATGGAATAAAATATAACCAGATTATATGTAAATTTTATCAGACATGGTTAATCACTTAAATAAAATCCATTTAATATTAAAAAGGATTATGATAAGATAAAATTGGGTTTTTCAAATAAGGATAAAAATAACTAAACTAAAATATTAAGTATTTATATCCTTACATTACTTAATCCATAGTTAAACCCATAGTTAAAAGTTCTTAATGATCCCAAGTTGAGGTTCTTTTAATTATCAAGGAACATTTAGCTTGAAGTTTTGGGTTAAATTAAGTTAGTTCACATCAAGGCTTTACTACCAAAATAGGACTTCATGTATCTAAGAGTAAAGGGTTTAGTAAATATTTATCTAGGATTTTAGGATTGAGGAGTCCACTCAATAGATCAAAGAACTACATTTTAAGCTAGTTGGCAACTTATTCCTACCTAAAAATACTCAAAACAATTGTGAGGCCCATGTCTGGGTTATGAGAAGGGGGAAATGGGTTCATAAAACTAGAATATATATGAAACAGGATAATTCAAAACTAAGCTTCAAATCTATTAGGTTTTTAAAAAATAGTGGGATATTAAAAAAATTTAAATTTGTTAATCTAATTTTTTATCAAGGAAGTATAAATAATCAACTCTTAATTTTGTTGAATTGGAAAACCATATGACTTCAACCATATCACTATGATCTATTCTGGAGAAGGAAAACCTTCTCACCTACTCAAATTTCTAGTAATGGTATAAGTAATTTTGTGTTATAATACACCATAAACAAAAATTATATGTGTTGGAAACCCCACTTCCCAAGTTGCTTGTGAAATAGGCTAATGGGGAATAAATTCCTCTATACTTAAAACATATGGATGGAATAATGGATTCCCGATGTTTTAAGTAATTCATTATGTTCAATGATATTATATTGTAATATAAGGATATGGATGCATATATAATCATATCTCACCTTCTTGGTATCTATAAGGAGAATGAAAGATAAGAGAGATATGAGATATCCAAAAAAATTTCACGTGCATGTATAGAGAGTTTGTGACATTTGGTCCACATGTATTCAAGATGATTAGCTAAATAGAATGATTTTATATCTTAGGGTTTAATATTCATGATGAGTTATGTATATATCTCATTCTATCCTCACTACCTAAAACATTATCTAGTTTCATTATGAATTATATTATGAGAAATAGTGAGAAGACTCTTTTGATACATCATAATCATTTTCTCCAAGTTGATAAATACATGGGTAAAGAAAAACCAATGATTTATATGGTAAATAAGAAAAGGAATAATAAGGAAAAGTGTATGAAGACTCATTCCAAACCTAAGGCTCCATATCACTGTTCTTCCAAGAATAAGAACATCTAGAAGCATGAAAAGGAGAAGAATGTGATGTGTTTTTCATGTGGCAATCAAGGCCACTAGAAGAGGAATTTCACATAGTCAAAGAAACAAGGGGAATATATGGGTGTGTTGGTTATCAAGTGTAATATTTCCATATATATATTTTGGGTATTGGATATTGCATGTGTTACTCACATTTCTATCTAAATACATGAACCAAGTTGATTTTTGAAGTTTTCCAGAGGTGAGGTAGATCCAAGGGCTTCCAATGGGGTAAGTATGGCTACTCTAGCCATTGGAGACTACCACCTCACATTTCTAACATGAAATATTTTGGTTATAAAGGACTATTATTATGTGCCTGATATTACAAAGAACTTTATCTTAGTTTCTTGTTCATACATGGATGTATTTATTTTAAACTTTGTAAATAAGAGTTGTTACTTTTATAAAGATAGCATATGATATGGTATGGAATAGTTGAATAACTGACTTTATGTATTAAATTACAAAAAAATATTGGCAATTGATAATGAATCAAATTCACATTAATAATTTCACACCTGGTTATGGCACCACTATCTTGGTCACATAAAAGAGAATTGTTTAACAAATCTCTATCAAGATGGTTACTTTGAATATTTTGATCTTAAACCTATTAAAATATTTTATTCTTGTTTACAAGTCAAGATGAAAAAATCATCCTTTGGTTGTCAAGGTGAACGTGTCATAGTGCTTCTACAATTGGTACACACTGATGTGTTTGGACCTTTTCAAGTAGAGTATTAAGGTGGATTCTCATAATTTATGAATTTCATTAATGACTTGAGTATAAAAGGTTACAGATACTTTATTTGGAATAAGTATGAATCTTTTGATTAGTTCAAGGAGTTCAAGAATGAATTTGAGAATCAACTTGGTAATAAGACAAAGAAAAATTTATCGGATTGAGGAGGTTAATATCTTAACCATGATTTTATCAAAATTATATGCTACTATGTGATTTTATCTCAACTAATTCCATATTATACACCACAATTTAATGGTTTTAGTGAAAGGAGGAACCATAACTTGCTGGACATGGTGAGGTCGATGATGATTCATAAAAATCCATCCACTATCCATTTGAAGATATGCATTACACATGACATTATACATACTAAACCGAGTACCAACTAAAGAGGAAAATAATATTCCATTTGATTCAAGGAGTGTAAAGAAACCTATTTTGTCACATATTCATCCATGGGGTGAAACATTTTAGTTAAGGTAAGCTCTAGAAGTAAACTAAATCCTTATGGAATGGCGTGTATCTTTATAGGTCACCCCAAGGAAATTAGAGGATCCTACCTATATGATCCCTCAAATAAAATGGTTATAGTTTCTAGGAATTATATATTCCTTGATTGGTATAACATCCTTTAGAAGAGTAATGGGAGAAAATCAGCTTCTAGGAAGAGTATTTACATGATACATAAGAGTTCATATGGGAACAGACTCCACAAGACATGTGGAATATTTAGTTCCTAGATACACATAAGATAACTAAAGAGGTTATAGAGTCAAAAAGATATGGTTTTCTTGTAATAGAATATGGCGACTCATTATTGTTATAAAATAATGACCCTCTATACTAAAAGGAGTTGGTAGAGAGATCAGAAGCTGTAAAATGGAAAGAATTCATGAATTCTGAGATGGATTCCATGTATAAAAATTGTGTGTGGGTTTTGGTTAATATTATAATATATATAAAGTAAATTGGGTACAAATGGTTAATCAATATAATTTCTCACACAGAAGGTCGTGTTAATACCTACAAAGTACAACTAGTGGATAAAGGTTTTAGATAACATCAGTGCATGGACTATAATAAAGAGTTTCTCCAGTTTCCATGCATAAACCCATCAGAAATTTTCTTTCCATGGTAGATTTCCATGACTATGATATTTGGTAGATGGATTTAAAAACTAATTTCCTTAATGTGAACTTTTATAAAGATATGTATATGACATAACTAGAAGGGTTTTTTTTACTACAATCATGCCAAAAAGGTAAGAAATTTACAGAGATCAAATTATGGACTAAAGCAAGCATCTAGGTCATGGAACATTCAGTTCAATGAATATATAATAGAATTTGGTTTCATTAATAATGAATTTGAACCATGTGCTTAAAACCAGTTTAGTGGGAGTATGTTCATTTTCATTGTAATATATGTTGATGACATATTACTAATTGGAAATGAGATACCATCTTTACATGTTGTTAAATCATGGTTGAGAAAGTGCTTCTTCATGAAGGACTTGGGTGAATAATCCTACATTCTAAGGATAAAGATCATGAATGATATATCAAATAGGCTATGTGTACAAAGTAAAAGAATATACATTGACCAAATACTAAATAGGTTTGGTTCGGAACAATCTATGAGGGGATTGGTTTCATTATCACAAGGCATACATATTTCTAAGAAGATGTTTCCTCAAATGTAGTAGGAAAGAGAGATAATGAGTAGGATCATATATTCATATATGATAGTATCTATCATGTATTTCATGTTATATATAAGGCTTGATGTTACCTATACTTAATCGTAGTAAGTAAATTCCATGTTTATCTAGGTGAACAACATCAGACTATTGTTAAGGATATCCATAAGTATATGAGGTGAACTAAGGAAATGTTCCAGGTGTTTGGAGGAGATGAAGAGCTAGTCATCAGAGGTTATATAGATGCTAGATTTTAGATAGATTAAAATTGTTTGAAATCATGGTTTGGATATGTCTTTATTCTCAATGGAGGAGCTATGATCTGGAAGAGTTCCAAGCATCCATTTGTTCTTGATTCTACAGTGAAGTCCAAGTACATTTCATCTTTTGATATAGTTAAGGAAGTGGTTCGAATTCAAAAATTTCTCCAAGAGCTTAATGTGGTGCCTATAATTCAAGGACCCATCAGAATTTACAATGATAACATTATAGCAGTGGAACTTTCCAAAGATTCATGGTCACATCAAAGTACAAGAATATACTTTGGAAGTTTTATATATTGAGAGATTTTTCTTAATGAGGTGAAGTTATAGGGAATAGAATATCCATAGAGGAAAATGTGGTGGAACCCTTGATGAGGGTTATATATTAGAATAGGCATGATTATCATGTTATAGCTAGTGGATTCAGTGTAATGACCCTAGCTTTTATGAAATAATTTTTTTCAAATAAATTAAATTTCTTTGATGGATTACATTACACGCTACACCATGTTAAGCTTTCTTTATACACAACACCGAGTTAAGATTTCACTACATGAAACATTGATATTATCTTGATATAAACATAACACTAATTTGTCTTGTGTTACACATAATACTAAGTTCCTTTGATAGCTATTGTTACATGCAAGACCGAGTTTTACTAAACTACAATATATAATTAATATTATTATTTAATATGGTAGTTATCAACTAGCAGTTGGAATGGAAGTTATTAAAAGGATTAAATAAATTAGTAAAATATTGTTTATAATTTTTTATATTATTATTTGGTTACCAATTATTTATAAATTAAAATAAAAACCTTTTTAATATAAAATGAAATATTTTTTCTAAAAAAGCTATTTTATATGCACAAGTATGTTTTATATCAAATAAATTTACCAAATCAGTTTTGGTTAATTATTTTAATGAAATTTATATATTATATATTCAATAAAAAAAATTACATCCATATTATATGTTTTCTATACAAGAAATAAAAATAAATTCAATTGCATGCTTAAAACTGTATGTTTCTAAAAACCAGTCTTTTCGCATTTTTATTGCGCACTTATTTTAAAAATAAATTTTTCCAATTTTATATAATTAATTTGATAAAATAAACATAATATTTTAAATATGAAGATCTAAATTATCTTAGGGTTATTTTTTGGTATTTTTTTTGAGAAGTTTCATTTTTTAATGAATAGTAAAAATACTGGATTTTAATTGAAAACTGCATTTTCGTCTAAATAATTTATAATGTTAAAATATATTTTGAATTGATTTTAAAGTAAAAATATTGAAATTTGTTGGACCCTCCATGATATTGTAGTTTTCATAATCACAAATAGTGTCAATATACATATTCTACTCTTCCAGACAATTTTTATATATCTATGAAAACCAATTATGTCATACAACAACATATACTTTAATAAGTCAATTGCTTATATTCATGGATAAATATGTTTAAAAGTGTATTTTTACAAGTAATTTTGATTAAAACTTTACCTTTTAATGGTATATGCAAGACAAAATCTTCATAATCTTTTTTGGATTCCATGATATTGAAGTTCGACACACTGAAACCGAAATCGACACCGCGAAACTGAAATCGACACACTGAAACCGAAATTGACACACCAAAACCCAAGTTCAACACACCGAAACCGAAATTGACAAACTGAAGTTAGACACACTGAAGTCGACAGACCGAAGTCCAACACACTGATGTCGACACACCGAAGTTTGACAGATGGAAGTTTGACGCACCAAAGTTGACAGACCGAAGTTCAACACACCGAAGTTCAACACACCGAAGTTCGACACACTGAAGATGACATGCCGAAGATAAGAGACTGATGTTATCAAACTGAAGAAAACAGACTGAAGATGACTCACCAATAGTCATAAATAAATTTTTCCATTTTATTAATTCAAATTTATTTCTAACGGTCATATTTAGACAAATTAATTTTCTGACATTTTTTAATGTTGTCTATAGGACAATCCATAGACAGTACGAGGTAAATGCACGTGCGAATATCTTTATTCCTAGAGGATCCTAGAGTATAAAAGGACCTCATATTTCACGTTGAAAAAGAAGTAGCACACAGTGTAGTTCAAGAGGTAGTACATGTTGAGACACAGACTGTGCGAATACCAAAAGAGAAGAACTAAGTGCTTGAGATTACAAGAAGACTTTACAAGCTACCTTCTCTAAAAAGGCTCAGTATACATTGAGACATTAAAGAGATGAACCTTTTCACTCCTTGAATCTAGATTATAGACTCTGTGATACTCTATTCGGAAGACAACTTCCAGAAGAATACACAAATATCATTTTCTCAACATTCATTGAGTCTGGATCATTACTTCACAACACACAGAGAATTCTTAACTCTATTCTATGTCTTAACTCTATTGTGTTTTATATTCACCCTTTTAGTAGTGTGTATATTTGTTTGAATAAGAAACACTGTCTCCTGATCATAACTTGATGATATCAAATTATCCTCATACTCAATCACTTATTACATTTGTTTCCCACGAATAATTGTGGTAGAGGTCAAGTGTGACCTGGACAGCCGGGTGTGCTGTTGTAAACCCCTATCCAGGGTGTGGATCAAAAGTTTTTTTATTCAAACAGCTTGGTGGTAGGTGATCACTAAGTGGAGAGGATTAAGTCTCAACTTGTGACTGAACCTCTTGTTTACATCATTGTACCAATCTTCAATTACTCTGTTTTGTTTTATCCACTGCTTATATTTTTCAAAGACAGAAAATTGTCTTTACTTTAACTCTGATAGTTAGTTTTGGTTAGTGTGTATTTATGTTTAATTCAGTAAACCTGTTTCAAAAGTTAAATTAGTGATTACATTGATTCAACTGAGGACTAATCTACCTTAGGGAAATTTGTTGAGAAATTAAACATTTATATCTCTACTTCCTTAATTGAATGGGCTGTTTTGAATTGGGGGATTTTTATCATAATTTTTTAACCGAAATTTTAATTGTAACTCCATTCACCCCTCTCTTTAATATCCAATCCGACCAACATTTGGTATCATAGGATTATTTATTTTCAAGATTTTCAAATTATTTTCAACTATGATTTTAGTTGTATCTTAAAGATCTTAAAATTTCTGTCATATCTAAATTTTTAGTTCTTTAAATTCTAAGAAACTATGGAAACTTGAGTTAAGGGTGCTGCTACCAACAGGACACCTTTATTTAAAATTAATAACTATGATTAATGGAAATTAAAAATGAAAATGTATCTAGAGAGTATGGGACCTGAAATCTGGGATACAATTGAAGAGCAACATGTATTTCCTACTACTGCTAGGTACACATGGTCTCAGTTGACTAAAGAAACATATAATAATAAATGTAATGAAATTAATGCCTTGTATTGTTCACTAGGTGATGATGAATTCAATAGAGTATCTTCTTGTGAAAATAAATATGAAATTTGGGATACTTTAGTTGTTTCTCATGAGGGAACAACTAATGTTAACGAAATGAGACTAAATACATACACTATTAAATATGATAATTTTAAAATGAAGCCTGATGAACCTATCTCTGAAATGTATCTCAGGTTCAACGAAATAGTGAACACTATGAGTCTTCTTGGAAAACCAGTGGACAACAATGACCAAATCATGAGACTGTTTCGATGCCTACCTGAAAGATGGAGGGGAATGTAACACCCCGAGCTTCCACGATACGCTTCTCATTCAATAATGCAATAGCTTGCATTGTACGCAACTTTGAGTTCTAAAACACCGCGACTAATCAAAGTAGCTGTTATGAATAGTAATAACCACTTTTTAAAATTATAGAAATTTTATATTTCAAAATGGACTTCATTTTTGAATTCGTAATATCGAAATTATCCTAAGTTGAATTTTTTGTAACTTTCTGAGAATTTCCAATTTTTTTATGAATAGTGAAAAATACTTAAAACAACTTTTTTAATCAAAATAATTTATAGTGATAAATTATACTATTTAGTGGTTTTAAAGTATAATTAGAATATATTTTTACCATTTTATCCAATGATGGTCATTAGAATTAATTTAACATTGAAATTGGACATAAACAATTGCCAATCTTTTGATATAAATTGTTTCTTAAAAACACGCTATTTGTTGTAACAACGGGAATTAATTATAAAATTAATTAATGCAACTTATATGTTTGTAATTTTTTAAAATAGACATCATTTTTGAATTCGGAATATCAATTATAGCTCAGGGTGAAATTTTGGCCTTATTCTGAAAAACTTCAATTTTTGATGAATAGTGAAACCACTAAGTGGTTGTTAAATAACTGATTTTTCGTTTAAATGAAATATTACCACTTCTGTGATTTGATTTTCAAAAATCCGACATACATGGTTGTAATTAAGAAGTAAAATTTGGTTCAATGAGATTAAAATAATTTTTTGGTGAATAGTAACTTTTAAGTTCTTAATCGCGATTAGAGGTAATTAGTGTAGTTTAAGATAAAAACAATGTTTTAATAATATGATATGAGCTTGACACTTGTCCTACTCCTATTGTATGAGTCATGGCCGACCAAGACAACCCATGGGTCAACTTGGGGACCCCATGGAGCCACTTTGGTTGGAAAATGACATTAATATATATTTATTTAATGTTAAAATTAAATTGACACAAACATGAGTTTTTTTTACTAAAACAGTTTTTAAGTGTTGTTACACAAGTCCAAATTTTGACTATAAATATTCATTAGAAAGATAAAAATCTTTCCTACATCATAGTATTTTTTTATAATTTTTAGACATTAAATAAATTAAATTATTTATAACATCATTATGATGCAGCGATGACCTCATTATTTAACGATTTTAACAAAATGAGAAGATAATGTAAAATCCAAGGCTTAAACTTGTCCAAAGACTATTGGATGGGTAGATTTAGAACTCTTATCACCTTATCCACGAATTATATAAGTGTGGGACCTTTAGAATCCGAAAAGCATTGTGTAATAATGTAACATTTCAATCTTTCCAAAAGAGCCCCTCCTCCCCACTTATAAAAGGCCCCCACCTCTCCCACCTTATTCACACCTTCAAGCCATTTGGATCGGCCAACCTCTGCCCAAATACTCTCCCAACTTCCCCCTCTTACTCCTAGAAGCCTCACTTTGGGCAGAACTCTTCTCAAGGAAGCCTTTGGCTCAAATCAAAAAGAGTTACCCGATTTTGAGGTAATGTCTTCTCTAATGTTGTTTTGTTTTATTTTTATTCTCCAACCCCCTAAAATCTTTTTATTAATTTATTTTGTAACAACACCAGTATCCTCAATATACTAGGATGTTGTTATAATAAGGATTCTAGCTACACTTACACACACACCTACATATAATGGTTAAAGAACATACGGTTTCTGTGGATGGAGAATTTCTGCCTCACGAAACGATGATTGTTCAACACTCATATAACACCTTCAAAGGTGTCCATTAAGATGTCACTATATTTATATATGATATATAATTTTTTTATGTTTTACTTATGCTTCTGTATTTCTCATTTATGGCATACTTTATGATTTCCATTATGGGTAAAACGCGATAATTTCATTTTAGGAAGTGCGGACTACCGCCCCCTCAAAGTGATTTGAATCGTTAATGCCATATGTGGGATGTATAAAGGATGGATTAAATGGTATTATACACTATATTATACTGTAATTATATTATAAATTTATATCATTATGATTCCATTCCATTAAATATGAAATAGAAATGAAAGTAGCGTTCATGCGTACGTACGGCTTACCGTCTCCATGAACGGTGCATTTCATTTCTTACCTCTAAATGTTACGTGACATTATGAATGAATGTATATACTGGATATATATCATATATATGATATCTACATCATGAATATAATTCTGGATATAATGGATATTTCACCACATGAACAACTTGAAATTATAGGAAGTTTATTTTTGACTCAGTACCAAAGATCGACAAAACGACCGTTATTAACTTAAATAATTACATAATGTTCATATCATTGTAATAAGTGATACAAAAAGGATAATGAAATTGAAAATGGTTCTTAATAAGCTATATATTAACTCTAGTTTATTATTCAGGAGGTTAAAGAACGGTTGAGTCAAGTCAGACACGAGGTAAGGGAATTTCTTAACCCAATTTTCATTCTTTGGGTTAATCTCCTACTTTCAAATTATGTCATGATATTATTATGTCCTATATTGTATTTGTACATTATTTATGTGTACTTATAGTGAATACACATTATAGATGTACTTTATTTAAAAAATGATCTTTTTAAGGACTTCGTCTCAATCCCCTTTCATTGAGGCATATTTGGTTTTATACAAAACTTTCTTTTATACGGTGTATAAACCCCTTTGACTTTTACGTTTATTCAAAAGGAATCTTTTTTATACGAAGCGTTTTACTAAACAACAAAAAGGGAATGTTTTTCTTTCCGTACTTATGCGGCGACAACGAATTCTCCGCCGCCGTGACCATTTTTTGAGTTTTGGCTTCCTCTACAAGCCATCATTTTTTTAATGAAAAATAAATACAAATTTTTAACTTTCTTTTATTTTGGTATTGAAAATGGTTTTGAAAGCATTTTTATTATATCAATGTGTTGTATTTATATCTTGTGATTGAAATGTGGAAATGTTATGTTTCCTTTATGCATGTTTTATGTGATACGATTATGTTATGGTTTATGATATGTTTAAACCTATTCATATGAGGAATGCATTGGACTTAATAAGTGACGGGTGGATCCTGCTATAGCTCCTCCATGCATCGGTAGGTCTCATGAGACAACTAGACGTGGAATTGGCTGAGGCCCTTTCCCAATTTGATTTATGGTTTTGACCGAGGCCTTAATCATTTTAGACGTCTTGGCCGAGGCCTTGACAAAATGTTTTAGAATGTCTGGCATTATGCATTCCATCATTATGAAAGTGGTTATTGATATTACATGTGATTATTCGACCAGTAGAATATCCATGTGAAGAAGTGAATGGCATTATCTCATTTTACTTTTGCCATAATATGTTAATGTTCAAGTTTAAAAGGCTTTTGTTTTAGTTATACATTGCCTTAAATTTTTTTATGTTTATTTATGAAAGCTTCTGCAATATTTTTATCCTTACTGAGCATCTGAGCTCACCCCTTTCAATGTATTAATATTTTCCAGGATGTGAAGAAGTATTTTATGAATGACCTACAGGGATAGTCAGAAGTGTATATGAGTGTGGACTATGAAGACTTTGTTATTAGTTTTTCGCTTTATGATGTAATGTAACGTTTACGAATGTATCTAGTGTTTCCAAGGCTACTAAAATAATCGGTCTTTCGAGACTTGATCTTTTGTGATCATGCCAATGTTACGAAGTAATGCACCGACTCTGGGTAGCTGGGGTCGGGGTGTTACAGGGAACTTCGGTTTCCATCCTAGAATCTTGTGACATAAGAAAGATACCAGTGAAAGAGATAATTGGAAAACTAATGATGTATGAAGAAGAAATTAAGGTGAATCAAGAAGTAGATGGGGAACCAAGGAAGAAATCAGTAGCATTCAAGACTACTACCTCAAAGATAGAAATACAAAGAAAAAGTTCAAGTTCCTATAGACAGCTCCACTAGTGAAGAGTCATATTCAGACAGTGATGAGGAGATGGCTCATCATTCAAGGAGATTCAAAAAATTCTACAAAAAGAATAGATTCTTCAGGAAGTAAAACTAAAAGGGAAATTATGATAGTAAAGGACAGTGGAAGAAAGACAGAAAATGGAATAACAACTCAAATGAAATAATCTACTATGAGTGCAAATGAAAATTTCATGTGAAGGCAGATTGTCCCAAGCTAAAATTTAATAAGAAATATGAATACAAGAGAAAAGGATATAAAAAGGCTATAAAAGATAACTGGAGTGCTTCAGAAGACAGCTCCAGTGGATCTGATGCTTCTGATAGTGAACAGAACAATCATGCCAACTTATGTTTCATGACACAAACATCTAAGGTAACACTTAACTCTCCTATACATAATGCCTATTATTCATGGAATAAGAGTGAGTCACATAATGATAAAGATATGACTAAGGATGAACTATTTGAATATTGTGAAATGCTTGAGGATACCTTTAATGAGCTCAAGGAAAAATATAAATCTTTAAAGAGACAGCATGCTTTAAATGCAAATTATATGTCAAGTCTGGATATTGAAAAAGAAAATTTCTCCTAGCTGTTAAAGGAAAAAACTGAACTTAAATTATCCAATGAACAATTAAGAAGAGATCTTGAGAATTTTACTATAGGTAGAGATACCTTGACTCAGTTTCTAGGAAAACAGCTTGCCCCAAAATATACAACTCGTCTAGGATATCAACCAAGATAGAGAAGGATCATTAAAACTAAATTTATTCCAAAATCTGGACAATTCACAGCTAATTCAAGTTCTGGACCATTTCTTGAAAAAAAATTCTCTTAAGGACCGAACAAAGTGTTTATGTCTCAAAATATATCTTCGTATTATAGGAAATCTGTAAGACAACTATGGGTTCTCAAAGTTTTACTTGCTAACCTCTCAGGACCCATGAAAATCTAGGTACCAAAGTTACCCCATGTCTAATCTATTTTTCATGGATGTTTCCTAAAGAGTTCCTGTAAGACTCTATGGTACTTGGATATTGGATGTTCAAGGCATATGATAGGAGACTACCCATGCTTCAAGATCCTAATCAAGGTTGATGGTGGACATGTAACTTTTGGTGATAATGCTAAAGGGAAAATTGTCATCCTAGGCCAGATTGGAAACCCTAATACAATATTAATTTCCAAAGTACTTTTTTTGATGGATTTAAGTACAATTTACTTATCATTTCTCAATTGGGTGATGATGGTTTCAATGTAAAATTTTTTAAATGATGCATGTAATTTTTTTAATTGCAAAAATGATTCAATATTTACTGATATCAGAAATGAGATTTTGTATGTTGTTTACTTAAATTCTTTATCTAAGAAAAATGTTTCTTTCCTAAATTCTTTTCATAAGGAATCCTGGATATGGCCCAAAAGATTAAGACACTGTAATGTTCACTCAGTTAGGAAACTGACTAGGAAAGGTTTAGTTAGAGACTTACCTAAACAGGAATTCCCACATAACAAAGTTTCCAATCCCTATCAAAAGAGAAATGAACAAAAAGTTTATTTCAAACAAAAGAAATAAGTTTCTACCTCTCAACTGATTGAGTTGGTTCACATGGATTTGTTTGGACCATTAAGAGTTTCAAGTTTAAATGGGAAGCACTATGTTTATGTTCTTATAGATGATTTTTCTAGGTTCACTTGGGTATACTTTCTAGCTCACAAAAGTGAAGCTTGTTCTTATTTTATTAAATACTACATGTTTGTGGAAAACCGTAGTGGACATAGAATTAAAACCTTAAGAAGTGATCATGGATGTAAGTTTCAAAATCAGGAGTTTGAATCCTATTTCTCACACAATGGCTATAGTCACAATTTCTCTGCTCCTAGAACAGCTCAACAAAATGGAGTCATGGAAAGAAGAAATAGGACCCTTCAGGAAATTTCTAGGACTATCCGCAGTGAGTATAATCTACCTATTTATTATTGGTCTGAAGTTGTAAATACATCTTGTTATACCATTAATAGAGTCTTGATTAGACCTATTCTTAAGAAGACCCCTTATGAACTTTGGAACAATAAGAAGCCTAAGGTTAACTACTTAAGAGTTTTTGGGTGCAAATTATTTATCCTTAACACTAAGGAAAATCTTGACAAATTTGCTTCCAAAAGTGATGAAGGAATTTTCCAAGGTTACTCAATCTTGAGTAAATCCTGTAGAGTATTTAATAAGAAAACAAAATGTGTGGAAGAGTCTATTCATGTAAAATTTTATGAGACTGATCCACATGAATCCAAAACCTCTCTTTAATATCTTGAAGAAGATATGTCAATTCTGAACCTTAATGATAATGATAGTGAATCCCCAGTAAAAGTAACTAGTTCTGGTAATATTCCAGAATCTACACCTATTGAGTCTGAACCAATATAAAATCATGAGGATTATAGTTCAACTCTTTCTAGAGGTATTAGAACTCTCTAGAATCATCCTTTAAATGTTTTAGTAGTTGATTTAAATTGAGGAACACAAACTAGAGCTTCTCTGAGAAACTAGGTTGAATATCAATATTTTATTTCATAGGTTGAACCCAAAAATATTAATGATGCTATCAATGATGAATTTTGGGTGATGGCTATGCAAGAATACTTAAATCATTTTGAAATAAAAAATGTCTGGGAACTAGTTGAAAGACATAAGGACACTTCGACAATAGGAACTAAATGGGTTTTTAGGAACAAAGTTGATGAGTCTGGTAATATAGTTAGAAACAAAGCTAGGTTAGTTACACAAGGTTATAGTCAAGAGGAAGGAATAGAATATGAGGAGACCTTTGCACCTGTAGCTAGGTTAGAGGCCATTAGGATACTACTTGCTTATATAGCTCATCTGAATTTACAACTTTTCCAAATGGATGTCAAAAGTTCTTATCTAAATGGGTATATAGTTGAGGATGTTTTTTTTAACAACCCCCTGGTTTGACAAATCCCCAGTTTTTTAAACCATGTTTTTAAACATTCTAAAGATTTATATGGTTTAATGAAATCTCCAAGAGCTTGGTATGATAGACTTAGTTCTTTCTTATTTCAAAATCTTTTACTAAAGGAATAGAAAATCCTAATTTATTTATTAAAAGGATTTCCAAAGATTTTTTGATAGTAAAAATTTATATAGATGATATAATTTTTTGATCTTCTAAAACTTATTTATGTACTGATTTTCCAAAAATAATGCAAATGAATTTGAAATGAGTTTAATGGGAGAACTTAAATTTTTCCTTGGATTTCAGATTTTTCAAAATAAAGATGGTATTATTCTAAATCAAAGTAAATATACTAAAGATCTGCTAAAAATTTTTGGTTTGGATGGTAGTAAAGGTAGTGATACACCTATGAGTACTACTTGTAAGTTGGATGCTAATGAAGCTGGAGAATTAGTGGATCAAACCAACTATAGAGGTATGATAGGGAGTCTACTCTACCTTAGTGCTAGAAAACCTGATATTATGTTCAATGTATGCATGTGTTCTCTCTTTAAAGAGAACCCCAAAGAATCTCATATAAATTCTATTAAAAGGATTTTCAAATATCTCAAATATACTCCTGAATTTGAACTATTTTATCCAAGAGGAAAACTTTTTGATTTAATAAGTTATTCAGATGCTGAATTTTCTGGTTGTAAGTTAGATAGAAAAAGCACCTCTAGGACATGTCACATGTTAGGAATGTCACTAGTATCATGGTGTAGTAAAAAACAAAATTATGTTGCATTATCTACTTTCGAAGAAGAAGACATTGCTACTGGTAGTTGTTGTGCACAAATTTTTCGGATGAAACACACTTTACTAGACTATAGATATCAATTCAAACATGTATCCATTAACTGTGACAACACAAGTGCTATTAACATTTCTAGAAATCCAATATCTCATTCTATAACAAAGCATATTGATGTAATACATCACTTTTTGAGAGATCATTATCAAAAAGGTGATATAACTCTTGAGTTTATTGGGACTGAACATCAGCATGCTCATATATTCACTGAACCCTTAAATTCTGAGAGAATGAATTACATCAGACACGAATTAGGAATGATAAATCAGAAACTAATTTTTGTGAAACTGATCTTTGTGAAACTGATCTTTGTGAAACCGATCTTTAGGAAACCGATCTTTCTAAAACCGATCTTTCTAAAACCGATCTTTGTGAAACTAATCTTTGTGAAACCGATCTTTGTGAAACTGATCTTTCTAAAACCGATATTTATAAAACTGATCTTCTTGAAACAATTTTTCTCACCAATATATTTAAGGGATGCTTTATAAATTCGGTCTTTTTTTAATGAAATGATGTTGTTTTATCTCTTTTAACTTTCCGTGTTTAAATTTTATGTTTTACGATTTACAATCCCTAAATGATATATTAAGTCCAATCCATCCTGACCTTTCACCTTCTCCATAGCCGTAATGCCTTCTACATCTAGTCACTCTCTCTCTCGACTCTCGACCTCCCAACTGATTTGGAATCTGAAGCTTCGTCATGGAAAGGACTAAGCGTGAAATGGAAGAACCTAGAAAATCTCCTTCTGCTAAGTATAACAAAGGTGAGTCTAGTGGGACTGCGAAACCAAACATAGAAAGCCGAGTAGTTACATCTGAAAAGGAGGTGTCTGCGGAGTGGCTTTTATCAAGAAAATATTTTCTAGTAAAAGTGCTGGAATCTCAACGATGGATCAGTTGGTTCGCCAACAATGAAAGACCATATTATCCCCATCTAGTGCATGAGTTCTATCAACATTTGATTATATCACTAGACGAAGTTGAGGCAGCAAAGATGAAGTCTATGGTAAAATTAAAGGAACTATATTTTTCGTCTAAGGAATGGGATGAATTCTTAGAGGTACCTCCTGAAGGTGTCTATGCTGACTATCCTGGTAATATTCCACATTCTTAAAATTTGTTTTCATATGAAGATGCTTTAAAGGAGTTGAATAGAAATGAAGAATCCATAAGGAATGTTACAAATGAAGTCGAAGGAGAAGTGAGATTGCTTTTTAAGTTCATACAACATCAAATCAACCCAAGGAAGGGAGACTTCTATGCTGTGAAATATCAGGATGTATTCTTGATATTTTTTTTGAAACATGGAATAAAGGTTAATCTGTGTAGATATATTATGGTGCCTATTTTTTATTTGAATAAGCTATCTAAAAAAGGAAACCTGTTTATATTATTTGAGGACGATTTCTTCCATGTTGAAAAAATTAGATTTTGTAGATGATCGAGATGAAGTGATAACTGCTTGTAGTGGTTTTTGTCTTCAGAGAGGCATTTCTAAAAGGGTGAAAATATTCAGGAACCCATAGAAGAGATATTGTGCAGGAGATGAAGAAATTTTGTATGATGAGTTCAATCCAGTTGACCATCCTTCTAGACCAAAGGACCAAGTTGATCTAGGTCTCAAACCAGGAGAAGTTCCTATTTATTCTGATGAGGAAGCTGAGACTGAAGTGCCTAGGGAAGAAGGATCTTCTTTTGACAATAGGAGTGATCCTGATATTGATGAAAGTCCCAAGGATATGACTTATGGACTTTCTAGTCCACCTACGGAATTTCCTTCAAGAGAAACTATTCTAGGAGATGAAGAAGAGTAAGAAACTGAAGTTACTGGAGTTGAAGGTTACGTTAGCAAATATGATGATGATGATGATGATGATGATGATGATGATGATGATGACGATGATGATGATGATGATGATGATGATAATGATGATGATGGTGGTGGTGATAATGGTGATGATGGAGGAATTTTTGATCATGTGAGTGACTCTATAAAAGTGGCACAACAAGTGGTTAATAGATCTAGTGAGGAATCTGTTCATGGAGCTGGTGATGGAATTGAGCCTGCTGATCAACAGGCTGATGATCATAGAGATGATGGACATGAGGACAGACCACTCCATCCCAATCCTGAAAACCAAGAGCTCATTTAGGAATTGAATGATCTTATGGCTGCTGGATAAGAGGAAGAAGATGTAGTTCTAGTGCCTCAAATTGAGGAAGTACCCGGTGAAGTTGAAGAAGCTAGAGCTCAGGCAGAACCTAAAGTTTGGTTGGTTCCTACTCCCAGACAAGTTATTATAGCCAGAGACCCGGATGAAGTACTTGATGATATTGATGTTATTCCTGAGCCTCAGGGAAGAAGGTTAAGAATTGATACTATTGAGCCAAGATATTGGACATGTACTAGAGAGTGGAATAGTAATCCAGGATACATTCTTTTTGGTTTAGATTGTGACTCAGATGAGGAAAGTGTGCTTCCTCCTCCTATTCCACAAGTCCATGCTGACCCAGAACCTACTGCACCTATTCCACCAGTTAAATCTCCAGTAGTAGACCCAGTTGCTCAGTCAGTGCCTAGTGAGTATGTCACTAAGGCTGATTTGGAAATGTTTATGAATGATCTATGTGAGTCTGTGATAGCTTAAATGGGATCCAGAAATGAATCCACCTCAATAAGTATCTTGGATGCTGATGCAACAAATATTACAAGAATTGTGATTCAGGAGATTCAACTTAATCTTATTACTACAGCAGAAACCATTATTAGACACAAAACCTTGCTGAGAGAAGAAGTAAAAAAGATGATAAATGAGCTTAATTCTTTAACCTCTGACTTCAAGACATCCTTTAGTGGTTTTATAGAAGTTCTTAGGAACTTGGTAACTCATCTACTCAATGTAAATTTGAAAAAGTTGAAAGAAGAGCATGGAAAAATGTTGACTGTCTGATTAGCCAATAAATAAATATATGTTAAGTACATTATTATGGCATTTAATGTTCATTTTTTATCTTATGGTCCAGATTTAGTGCATTTTCATTATGAACATTCATTCTCATCATTTGTGCACTTCATGCCACAAGTACACATATTTAGGCCCAATGAGTCATCTAATTTTAAAGAGTGTAATTATCCATATTTTAATTTGATATTTTTTTGAACTGGATATTCACTTCAATCTGAACATTTTTCATTAAAGGATCAATGAAAGATTCATAAAGTATGATGGAGATATTTGGCAATGAAAGGAAACAATTCTGGAGAAGGTAGATTGGACACCATCCCACTGATTAGAATGCAGGGCCCACAATACAGGCCAAATGAAGTCCAAATTTCGTGGACTACTAGAGGACATAGGTAGAAACAAATAATTATCCAGGAACCAGTGCTAATTCGGTTTTCTTGATGATTATTAAGGAGACACAATTTGATGATAAAAATATGGTCCAGAATCAGCGGCCCAGCAGGATAGCCAAATGAAGCGGCCATAACGACCGATCCAAAAATTAAAATGGGCCCAAATTTTATAGAGGTCTAGAAGCCATATCGGGCTTCATTTTATTATTCTATGGTCCACAACAATTTGGCCATATTGAAGGTGATTATGGTGCTTCTGTTCGGTGCATGCAAGCTGGACTCAATTTTAGGTCAATGGTGGAGAAGTCTACTCTCCCTTACTTTACACCACACTAGGCCTACAATACTCAAGTGGGATGACTTCCACTATTGGGATCTCGACCCAAGGCTTCCTAATTTCCTATTTAAGGTAGTGGTGGTGGGGTTAAAGGATCTCTCTTGGGATGTAATGTTATTATGCCAAAATACTTTTTAATGCTTTCAATTTCCATGTAAGTTTCTTTTTTCTTGTATTTCTATGTTCTTAATCATCATATTTCTATTATATTCTTCACATTTATTTCATTAAAACTGTAAAATCACAAAGTACAGTGATATCTTTATGTTTTGGAGAATTAGTTCACACATAGGTGTGGATTTCCTTCGCACACACAGAGGAGTGCTCGTTATTTCCGTGGTTTTAATTTCTTCAATCCAATTCTTGTAAGCCATATTCCGCCCACCATTGAGGGGATTTCATCAATGGAGGGATAACCCTTTAATGGGTTTATCATAGGATAATTAAAAGTCTAGATTGAATGTTATTTTATGAACTAATTGTTGTTAATTGGTTAACTAATTTAAGACTTCCATTCTTCAGTTATTACCACTCTTCATCTTCACTGTGTTTGAGGAAGCTAAATCCAAGTACTAAAATGACCATATACCTTGGAGAGATCCTGAATTTGGTTCTCCAAGTGTTTATGTGATTAGTAATTGAGTTTAGTAAGTATCAAACCAGGAAATGATGAATATAGTGTTAGTTTGAAGAATGGATTCATGAAGAATTAATAAAACCAAAATTGTCTGAAGAAGTAAAATTCACTCAATCCACCCCGAGCATAATCCTAAGATCAACCCATTTTCATATAATTGTAATTAACTTAGGTAACTTAGTTTTATTTAAACCATCTAAAATAAAACCCAAGTTTTCCACTTCATAGCCAAAAATCCATCCCTTAGGTTGCATGTCTTAGGTATATTCTTAGGTCTCAGTGGATTAGACAACCCAAGCTAGACTACAAGGACAATTCTACCTATATATCTTGGGTAAATTTGAGCGAGAATCAAATTTTGGTGCCATTTCTAGGGACCAAGTAAGTACCATAGAACAACAACCTTCTTTCCTCACCTTTATTCTTCTATTCTCACCCAAGATCTCTTATCTTGTCCCTTTCTCGTTTTTTTTGGCGCATGTCCGCCTACACCCACAATAATTCAAATAGACTAGTTAGGGTCGAAAGTCCTAGGATAGGGGAGTAAAGTGAACATAGAAGATTGTATCCATTAGATCCTAATTTGCATAATACTCCAGAATAAAAAATTGAACCAATTCTAATGGAGGGTCTTCCAAGAAGGAAAATTGTAAATCCTGGGGGAAATAAAATGGGGAACCAAAACCAAGAAGCTCGAAACCTAGGGAATTTAGTTGATCAAACCATGAATGACTACCTCACTACATCTTGGACCAATGCCCCCTCATACATTAGACATAATTCCCTAGGAGATGTCAATTACATCTTTAAACCCCATGTTCTAAACCACCTTCCAAACTTTCACGGGATGGAGTCTGAGATGCCCTACCTTCAGGTTAAGGAGTTCAATGACATTGTAGAAACCATGTGTCCCCCACATCAACTAGAATCAGCTAAAATTAGGCTCTTTCCTTTTTCATTGAAGGATAGAGCTAAAAATTGGCTAAACAACTTGAGACCTGCATCAATCCACTCACGATACCAATTATAAAGAGAATTCTACAAAAAATATTTTCCCCACCACAAAACAATTTCACATAAAAAGAGTATCCAAAACGTTTTTGAAAAAGAGGTAGAGTCATTCTATGAAACATGGGAGAGGTTCAAAGACACTCTAAACATAGTTCCATACCATGGTTTTTCTATTCCTGAACAAGTGAGAATTTTTTATGAAGGGTTGGGTATGGGGAACAAACAATTCATTGACATGAAGTGTAATTGAACCTTTAAAAACAAAGCCCCAAATGATGCTTACGAGTATCTAGAAAGCTTTTCTGAACCAAACCAAACATGGGGAACTTCACCTTATTCTAAAAAGCCATAAAGAACTACTTGAATTCATACACTTGGAGAAGAGTAAAGCCTTAGGGATAAACTCGCAGCACTCTCTAGGAAGGTTGAAGAGATAGACCTTAGGAAAGTCCATGAAATCCAAACTGTTGACCCTGTTTGCACAATTTGCGACAAACATGACCATAAGATAGACAACTGCCCAACCATTCCATCCATCAGGGATGTTCTTTTAGGAGGACCCCCAGTGGAAGTAAATTCTTTGAACTTTCAAAATACTCAATACCAAAACAACTTCAACCAATGGTATAATGACCACCCAGGCTTCCGCAGGAAAGATAACCAACAACCTATCCAACCACAGGGACAAAATCCTTACCCCCATCAGAACTACCAAATGCATAACCAGTTCCAAACCCAACTTATACAATACCAACCGCCACCGGTCCATTTTCAACAAACAATACCACCTCCAAAATATCCCCCCAAGATAAACCAATCTTCTCAAGCACCAACCCAAACTGTTCCACAAAGCCTACTAGAACAACTGTGAAAACAAATGTAAAGGATGAACTCAGAAGTATCTTCCCTTAAACAAGAACTTCAAACCATCAAAATTGGAAAGTCACCCATGCCTAATAAGGTGGTTCCATACTCGACTTCAAGGGGAGAGTCAAGTTGTACCCAAACAACTCATGAACAACTAATGGTTGTGACTATTTTATGAAGTGGGAAATCAATTGAGAAACCTGAACAACTAATTCAGAACCCACATGAAGATTCAAACTTGGATGAAAATTCAAATGAACCAAATTATCAAAATGAAAAACACAATAACATTGTCAAAGAAACAACTCTTCAACAAACAACCCCACAACATGCACCATTTCCTCAACGCATGAGGGGAAAACCAAGCCTGAATTGAGTGAAACATTGAGGGGAATATTATCACAAGTCAAGTTGAACATTCCCCATCTCGATGCCATCCAAACCATACCTTCCTACTCAAAGTACCTTAAGTACTTTTTCACTTTTAAAATTAAATTTTCACATAAAAACCAATTCCTTTTGGCTGCTAATGTGAGTACCACCATTCAAGGGACCATTCCTCCAAAGTTGAAAGACCTGAGTTTCCCTTACATCAATGTTGAACAAGGATAGAGCAATGTTGTCAAGGCCTTGTGTGACCTAGGTGTTAGTGTCAATCTCATTCCCTATGTTGCGTACTGCCAGTTAGGCCTAGAAGAACTCCAACCCACATCTGTCACACTTCAACTTGTTAATCATAGCATTAGGGTTCCAAAGGGGATTTTAAAGGACGTTCTGGTAAAAGTTGAAAACTTCATCTACCCTGCTGACTTCATTGTCCTTGAAAAACATCCAAACATAGGAAATAAGGAACAAACCCCAATAGTCCTTGGTCATACTTTAATTGCAACAATAAACTCTATTATCCAAGTCTGAAATGGGAACATGACCATCACCTTTGGAAACATGAGTCTAGACTTGAACATCTATAATGAAAGCTCTCAAATAGGGGATGATGAGGACATTCATGAAGTAAAAATTATAAGGAAGCATTGATAATGAATCCATAGAACAACACGGAATATTTTATCGATTTTTAAGTCGTGATGAGATTGATTTCCTTTGTTCACATGATGGAAGTTTATCTCCTTGTCTTGAATCATTTTCAAATTTCTCTTATGATGAAGTCTTAGATCCAACAATCATTGAATCCTTTCAAACTTCCTTCCCTAAATCTGATCAAACCAATCTTGTAGGTGAAACTTCTTTATGTGGGGAATCAATCCTATCTGAAACTCTAAAAAAAGAAATTGATATTGATCCAATGTCCTAATATTCTGTTGAAATTACAAACTAACCTGATCTTGAATTGAAGGAACTTATCGCTTCACTCAAGTATCCCTTCCTAGGGGAAAATCAATCACATCCTATTTTCATTTCTTCTTCTCTTGAATCCAATCATGAGAGTATGCTTCTAGATGTCCTTAGGAAATATAAGAAATCCATTGGTTGGACCCTGTCTGATATTCCTGGGATTAGACCACTTATCAGGACTCATAGGATTGTTCTAGAATCTGATTCAAAGCCATGTCGTCAACCTCAACAGTGACTCAATCCTAATATAATGGAGGTAGTAAGGAAGGAGAATCTAAAATTGTTAAAAACTGGTATCATATATCCCATAGCTGAGATTGAGTGGGTCAGCCCAATCCAAGTGGTTCCAAAGAAGGCGGGAATCACAGTGATAACCAATAAGGATGGAGAGATTCCTCCAACTATGGTGAGTAGTGGATGGAGGGTCTGCATTGACTATAGGAAGCTAAACTCATTCACCAAGAAGGACCATTTCCTCTTACCATTTATTGACCAAGTCCTTGAGAGAGTGGCAGGTCATGCCTTTTATAGTTTCTTAGATGGGTTCTTGGGGTAAAATCAGATTGAGGTATCCCTAGAGGATCATGGGAAGAATACATTCACATGTCCATTTGGCACCTTTACTTTCAAACGCATGCCCTTCGGGTTATGCAATGCCCCTGGAACCTTCCAGCGGTGCATGATGGGAATATTCTCAGACATGGTAGGGGATTTTCTAGAGGTATTCATGGATGAATTATTTATGTTTGGGGATACATTTGAGGGATGTCTGAGGAATGTAGAGAGAGTCTTGTAAATATGTGAAGAAAAGAATCTAGTCCTAAACTGGGAAAAATGCCACTTCATGGTTAAAGAGGGACTTGTTCTAGGCCATTTGGTCTCAGGTAGGGGGATTGAATTTGAGAAAGCCAAGTTTGACATCATTCGTCACCTTCCATCACCCAAAGTTGTCAAGAAAGTGAGGTATTTATTAGGAAATGTTGGTTTCTATAGAAGATTCATCAAGGACTTTAGTTCAATCTCCAGTCCCCTTTGTGTTCTACTAGTAAAGGATGCCCCATTTGTTTGGACAGAGAGTCATGAGGGTTCATTCTCAACCCTAAAATCCTCTCTCACATCTCCTACCATTATGAAATCTCCAAATTGGAACCTTCCTTTCTAACTTCTGTGTGATTTCAGTGACTTTTCTGTAGGAGTTGTGTTAGGACAATGTTGTGATAAAACTCCTTATGTCATTGCTTATGCAATAAAATCCTTAAATGATGCCCAAATCAACTACACCACCACTGAAAAGGAGTTACATGATATTGTGTTTACCTTAGAGAAGTTTAGGTCCAACCTCTTAGGATACCCCATCACTGTGTTCACTAACCATTCTGCACTAAAATACCTCTTCCAAAAACAAGATGCTAAGCTAGACTGATTAGGTGGGTCCTTATCTTACAAGAATTTGACCTCACAATCAAGGATAAAAAGGGTGTTGAAAATGTTGTAGCTGATCACCTCTCTAGGATAGAATTCAAAGACAACTCAAATCACCTTTCTGTGTCTAATTAATTTCCTGATGAACACTTATACTCTGTGAGTGACTGCCCTTGGTATGCTGACATAGACAACTTCTTAGTTACGGGAGTAATTCCCAAATTCTTAGGGACTCAAGATAGAAGTAAATTCCTTTCTAATGTAAGGAACTATGTGTTTGATGATCCATACCTCTACAAGTTCTGCCCTGACCAAGTAATTAGGAGGTGTGTCCCAGAATCTGAACAAGAGTCCATCCTTAAATTCATTCATAGTGAGGCATGTGGAGGTCAATTTTCCTCTAAAAAAACATCTGCTAAGGTTCTTCAGTGTGGTCTCTTATGGACCACCCTTTTAAGGGACTCTTACACATTTTTTCAAAGCTGTCCTAGGTGTCAACAAGTAGGGTCCATCACAAAAAGGAATCAAATGCCACTCACTCCCATCTTAGTGGTTGAAATCTTTGACTGTTGGGGAATTTATTTCATGGGTCCCTTCCCAAACTCTAGGGGATATCATTATATCCTATTATCTGTTGATTATGTCTCAAAATGGGTTGAATCCATTCCCAACAAGTCTAATGACCATCATGTTCTGATCCAATTTCTGAAAGAACACATATTTTCTTGATTTGTAATTCCTAGGGCTATAATCAGTGATCGAGGAACCCATTTCTACAACCGCCCATTCTATTCACTCATATATAAGTAAGGTATTTCTGATAAAGTGTCCACTGCATACCATCCTCAAACCAATGGTCAAGCTGAGTTAGCGAATAGGGAGATTAAGAAAATTCTTGAAAAAACTATCAACCCCTATAGGAAAGATTGGTCTGAGAAGCTTCTAGATGCTCTTTGGGCCTATCGAACCGAATATAAAACCATTTTAGGAATGTCCCCATATATGTTGGTTTATGGAAAAGCATGCCATTTTCTTGTTGAAATTCAGTATAAGGCATTTTTGGTAACCAAAAAAGTGAATTTCGACATTTCTTTAGTCGAAGAAAAGAGGAAATTAGATCTTAATGAACATGAGGAACATAGGATTGAGGCTTATGAAAATTCAAGGATAAATAAAGCCACAGTTCAAGCCTACCAATCTAGGAATATCAAAGTAAAAAATTTTGAACTGGGAAAATTTATGCTCTTGTATAGTTCAAAACTTCATCTACACCCAAGAAAGTTAAGGTCTAGATGGTCAGGTCCTTTCATAGTGCATCATGTGTACCCCCATGGGGTAGTAGATATTCAAGATCTCTCTAGTTTTCACATTTCCAAGGTCAATGGTTATTGGTTAAAACCATTCATTGAATCATTCAATAAATAGGAAATAGAGGTTGAGTTAATTGAGCCAACCTATGAACCGGGAAAAAATTGATAAATTTAAGATCCATGTCGGGCTAACGACGTTAAACAAAAGCGTTGCACGGGAGGCAACCCGTGGTTTTTATGTTTCTAATATTTCTGAATCATATTTATTTTTCAAATAAGATTAATTAATCATTTTGATATTTAAAAAAAATATAAAAAAAATAAAAAATAGACTTTTGACATGTTCATCTATTATGAGTATAGATGGGTACGAAAGGGGATAACCATATTCATCTGTGTCACGTGGTGTGATCCTAGAGTAATACCTTACCCAGAAATTTAAAAAGAAGACAATGTATCATCAGTTTATTTTTTTTATTTTTATGATTTTGTAGGTTAAGATAAAAATAAAAAAATAAAAAAATAAAAAAATAAAAATAATAATTAAAAAAGGGGACACACCGTAGGTCGTGGGGAAAACCCCATCACAACCGGCGAAGTCGCAGGGAGTTGAACCCAGGACAAAAGGGAGACAGGGGCTCACGCTTACCGCTGACCTACGGCTTAATGTGCTTACTTATTATATAATTTTTATATATATACTTATATTTTACTTATATATATATATTGTTTTGTTTGTTTGTTTGTTTTCCTTTTTCCACTAGGGAACTATGCAAGCGACATGGATATCAAATGACTAAATTGGAGCGGCACGAACATCATACTTCAACCACCAAGTGACTTCATTCCATGATCCTCATATTTCATTTTCCTTATTGAACTCTCCTTTTATTCCTCTACCCCATTCTAAATTTTCTTTTTACGAAACTAGGGATAGTTTCATTCTAAGTTGGGGGGTGGGAAAAATGTTTGTTAAAAAAAATAATGATAAAAAAGTAGTAAAATTACTTTATCATTCATATAATAACATATTTTCTCACATTAAAACTAAATAGAAAATAATTTTCATTTCCTTGACTCTTAATTTAATTCATGATTAAGTTTAAAAGCATTGATTTTGGAAGTTTGGTTGTCCAATGAGAATTTTTATCATTTTTATTTTCATCTATTAAATCATAATTCCACAATGCACGTCCTCTAGTTAGTGGGGTACTAATTTGAATTCTTGGGGTCCCATGATAAATAGAATAGGCATGTTTTATTTTTATGAATAATATGAGTATTCAAAAAAAAATTTGCATGTAGAGCAATGGATTGATAAAATGCAAGGCTTTCGGCACTTGGGGGTCGTGACTCTAGAGTTTTCTAGACCTGAGTTTTTCACTCTATCTCTATTAATGGTAATATGATTTTGTTTTTGATCAAGATAACTCAAGATGATGCCCGAGTATGTGGGCTTCACTTGGTTCTCTAAGGCCATTGAGCCTGGGAGTCATCGTCAAAGTCTCGCTACATGGGTTAATTTGATTAACTGAAAACTCAATTACTATGGAAACATTGCAAAATCAAAATAAAAATCAGCAAAAAAAAAGAAGAGAAAAATAATGAAAACTCATATTAGGATTAAATGTGATTCCACCTAGCGCTTCCATGATTTCCCCTTGAATGAAAATGAACCCCCCATATCTATTGTGATTCACAACACATCATTACACCTAATTGAGTTGGATGAAGTATGATGATGGATTTGATCAAAGTAATGGGCTTGGGATTGGGATCTGATTTTAAATTTACCTTGTTTTAAATTATTTTGATAGGTTATAAAGATATATTTGTGTGCAGTTTACATTGTGAGCACTGTTTGTTATAATGTGTTTGAAGAAAGGAATTCAAATAAAATCATTGAATTATTTGCTCAGGACTAGCAAATCTCAAGATGGGGTGTGTGATTATCCAATAAAGAAAAATATGTTAAGTACATTATTATGGAATTTAATGTTCATTTTTTATCTTATGGGCCTGAGTTAGTGCATTTTTATTATGAACATTCATTCTCATCATTTGTGCACTTCATGCCACATGTACACATATTTAGGCCCAATGAGTCATCTGATTTTAAAGAGAGTAATTATTAATATTTTAATTTGATATTTTTTTGAACTGGATCTTCACTTAAATATGAACATTTTTCATTAAAGGATCAATGAAATATTCATAAAGGATGATGGAGATATTTGGAAATGAAAGGAATCAATTCTGGAGAAGGAAGATTGGACACCAGCCCACAGATTAGAATGTGGGGACAACAATACAAGCCCAATGAATTCCAAATTTATTTTTCTTCTAGAGGAAATATAAAAAAAAAATAATTATTCAGGATCCAGTGCTAATTCGGTTTCCTTAAGGATGATTATGGAGACACAATTTGAAGATAAAACTATGGACCAAAATCAGCGGCCCAGCAGGACAGCCAAATGAAGCGGCCATAACGACCGATCCCCAAATCCAAATGGGCCCAAATTTTACAGAGGTCTAGAAGCCATCATGGGCTTCATTTTATTATTCTATTGTCCACAACAATTTGGCCATATAGAAGGTTATTCTGGAACTTCGGATCGGTGCATGCAAGCTGGACTCAATTTTAGGTCAATGGTGGAGAAGTCTACTCTCCCTTACTTTCCACCACCCTAGGCCTACCATACTCAAGTGGGATGACTTACACTATTCGGATCTCGACCCAAGGCTTCCTTATTTTCTATTTAAGGCAGCGGTGGTGAGGGTTAAATAATCTCTCTTTGGATGTAATGTTATTATGCCAAAATACTTTGTAATGTGTTCAATTTCCATGTAAGTTTCTTTTTTTGTATTTATATGTTCTTAATCATCATCTTTCTCTTATATTATTCAAATTTCATTCTTTAAAACTCTAAAATCACAAAGCAAAGTGATATATTAGTGTTTTGGTGAATTAGTTCACACATAGGTGTGAATTTCGTTCGCACACACGGAGGAGTGCATGTTATTTCCGCGGTTTTAATTTCTTCAATCCAATTATTATAAGCCATATTCCTCCAAAAATTGAGGGAATGTAGTCAATGGAGGGATAACCCTTTAATGGGTTTATCATAGGATGATTCAAAGTCTGGATTTAATGTTATTTTATGAACAAATTGTTGTTAATTGGTTAACTAATTTAAGACTTCCATTCTTCAGTTATTACCACTCTTCATCTTCACTGTGTTTGAGGAAGCTAAATCCAAGTACTAAAATGACCATATACCTTAGAGAGATCATGAATTTGGTTCTCCAAGTGTTTAGGTGATTAGTAATTGATTTTAGTTAGTATCAAACCAGGAAATGATGAAGATAGTGTTAGTTTGAAGAATGGATTCATCAAGAATTAATAAAACCAAAATTTTCTAAAGAAATAAAATTCATTCAATCAACCCCGAGCATAATCCTAAGATCAACCCATTTTCATCTAATTATAATTCACTTAGGTCACTTAGTTTTATTTAAACCATCTAAAATCAAACCCATGTTGGCAACTTCATAGCCAAAAATCCATCTCTTAGGTTGCGTGTCTTAGGTATATTCTTAGGTCTCAGTGGATTCGACAACCCAAGCTAGACTAGAAAGACTGTTCTACCTACATATCTTGGGTGAATTTGAGCGAGAATCACTGACCCATCTAGTTCCAGGAGTGGGAGAAGTGTTGTTGCTGATTTCGAGTCTCTCAAGGCTATGATGAGAGAGGATATTCAAAAACTACATATTGTTTTAGATAAAGAAACCCTTGAAAAAGTACATCGGAATACTGATCTTGTATACAATATGGTCATAAAGTGCACTAATGAAGCCTCCACAGCTCAGAAAGAAAGTATGGAAAAAGTGAATAAGTATTTCTCTAAGATATATACCAAGCATGACCTCATCAATAGTTTCAAGTTTCTGGCAGAAAATCTGCAAATTCCTCCAGTCACATAATCATTCAAAAATAAAGTTCTCCAATTGAAAGAGTTTACACCTCTGCTAAGTAAATTTATGGAGAATAATGATGACTTTGAGAAATCCATGAAATATAGAGGAGAAATCATTAATGACTTCATCAACCTGCTCAAACCATATCTGTATGTTCAAGACGAGACTATTGTGGTCCCTATAGCTGCTTCAATTGGTACTGCCTCTCGGCCTCTTGATCCTATGACTGTCTCTCAAGCTCTTACTCAAATTCAACTGATCATTACTGATCAGTCTCCAAGTCATGTCTTTTCAGAGAGAAGGCCTACCCTTGCAGCTACTATTCTTACAGGTGTTGCTCCTCCTGGTGTTGTAATTCGATCACCTCCATCCTCTTCCACTCCCAAACCTTCTTCTTCTCTATTGGATCCTTCAAACAAAGACAAAGCTCCTCTGCATCCAAACCCTTAGTGATGGATTGTTTATTTTTGATAGAGATTTGGTCTTTTCGTTTGTCTTGTACTCTTATGCCTTTTAATTAAAATTCTTATAGTGTCTTTATTTTATCTTATTTATTCTTACTGCTTTTCTCTTTTTGTTAATCCCAAAAGGTGGAGAAAATAAGGATAGCATATAAGGATGGCATATACTCTCCTTAATCCATTTAGTGAGGGGGATATTTTCATTAAATCAATTCTTGCAATGACAAACTTTAGTTATATTGGACAATTTCATTATGCTATATTGAGCTATCTTCATTCTATATATTTTAATGTATGCCATAATTTGTGATTATCAAAAAGGGGGAGATTTTTGGACCCTCCATGATATTGTAGTTTTCATAATCACAAATAGTGTCAGTATACAGATTCTACTCTTTTGTGCAATTTTAATATCTTTATGAAAATCAATTATGTCATACAGTAACATATACTTTAATAAGTCAATTTATTATAGTCATGGATAAATATGTTTACAAGTTTATTTTTACATGTACTTTTGATTAACACTTCGTCTTGTAATGGTATATGCAAGACAGACTCTTCATAATCATTTTTGGATTCCATGAGACTGAAGTTCAACACACCAAAACTGAAATCGACACACTAAAACCGAAATCAACACACTGAAACTGAAATCGACACACCAAAACTGAAGTTCGACACACCGAAACAAAAATCTACACATCGAATTTTGACACACCGAAGTCGACAGACTGAAGTTCAACACACCAAAGTTGAAACAACGAAGTTCGAAAGACTGAAGTTCGACAGACCGAAGTTGACAGACCGATGTTTGAAACAACGAAGTTGACACACCAAAGTTCAACAGACCTAAGTTCTACACACTGAAGATGACAGACCAATGTTATCAAACCGAAGAAAACATACTGAAGATGACTCACTGATAGTCATAAATAATTGTTTCTATTTTATTAATTAAAATTTATTTCTAATGGTCATATTTAGACAAATTAATGTTTCTAACATTATTTAATGTTGTCTGTAGTACAATCCATAGACAGTACGGGGTACATGCATGTGAAAAGATCTTTATGCCTAGAGGATCCTGAAGTATAAAAGGACTTCATCTTTGACATTAAAAAAGAAGTAGCACACAATGCTGTTCAAGAGGCAGTACATGCTGAGACATAGACTGTGCGAATACCAAAATAGAAGAACTAATCTCTTGAGATTACAAGAATACTTTACAATCTAACTTCTCCAAAAAGGCTCAGTGTACATCAATACATTAAAGAGTTGAACCTCTTCACTCCTCGAAGCTGGATTATAGAAACTGTGATACTCTGTTCTGAAGAAAACTTCCAAAAGAAGACTCAAATACCATTTTCTCAACATTCATTGAGTCTAGAGAATTACTTCACAACATACAAAGAGTTCTTAATTCTATTCTATGTCTTAACTCTGTTATGTTTTATATTCACTATTTGAGCAGTGTGTATATTTTTTTGTATAACACACATTGTCTCCTAAGAATAACTGAAGGATATCAAACAATCCTCATACTCAATCACTTATTACATTTTTTTCCCATGAATAACTGTGGTATAGGTCAATTGTGACCTGGATATCCGGGTGTGCTGCTGTAAATCCTGTTCCAGGGTGTGGATAAAAAGTTTATTTATTCAAACAGCTTGGTGGAAGGTGATCACTAAGAGGAGAAGATTAAGTCTCGACTTGATAATGAACCTCTTTTTTACATTTTTGTACCAATATTCAATTACTTTGTTTTGTTTTATCCATTACTTATATTTTTCAAAGACAAAAAAACTTTCTTTACTTTAACTCTGATAGTTAGTTTTGGTTAGTGTGTATTTGTGCTTAATTCAATAAACCTGTTTCAAAAGTTGAATTAGTGAGTATATTGATTCAACTGAGGACTAATCAACCTTAGTGAAATTTTTTGAGAAATTAAACATTTATATCTCTAATGCCTTAATTGACTGGGCTGTTTTGAATTGGGGGATTTTTATCATAAAGTTTTTACCAGAAATTTTAATTGGAACACAATTCACCCCCTCTTGAGTATCCACTCCGACCAAAACAATTATACGTATATTAATATAAATTAGGCCATTTTAGTAAATTTAATATTTAAATTCAATATAAAAACATTGTAAACCTTTGATATTTTTCCTTCTCAAAACTCATTTTATCAACATGTCTCCAGGATTAATTTTAAATTAATTTATACCACTAAAGTGATTTGATTTTGAAAAAATGGATTTCATATTTGTAATAATAATAATTAAAAATATCTAATAAGACCAACTTAATTCTTGACCAATGTTATTAGTGAAATAAATTTAAATTACTTACATCGATTAAGGTGAATACAAGATTACTTAGTGGTAAAACTAGGAATATAAGGTGTAAAAATGACCCAAAACATGTCCAAAAACATTTTATAGACATATTTAGACCTTATACCTTCTATTATCTATATTTTTATATTATTTTACCCACTTTACTTGAAATAAATGTGGGTATAATTCTCTCTTTAAAAAATTTACAATTGTGCCACTCACCTCCCTTATAAAAGGCCACCCCTCTTCCCCTCTCTTCACACATTCAAATCCAATTGGTAAGGAAAATAACTACACAAATAAATTATTCAATTTAATACACTCATAATAAAATCCTTAATTTTTTTCATAAATCCAACAAATTAAAGCCTTTGGAGCAGACCAACAGGAGATACCCAAAGAGGAGGTAATGTTCATCAACAAAGGTTTTGGTTTTATTTCTTCCTCAAACCCCTTCATTTATTTTTATATCTTGCTTATATAATAACATAAGTATATTAAAAATACTTATATGTTTTTTATGTTAATTTAATTACCTAAAAACACACACACTTCCATCAAATGGGTTTTGAAATCATAATTCGTGTGTACGGCGGACTACTACCTCGCGAACCGATGTCATTCATTTTTCCATTACCACCTTTCAAGGTTGGGAATAATGATGTAAATAATGTTAATATATTATATTTATGATTGTTATGATTTTATTATGATTAATTAATTTTTATATCACACATTCCTTCATGCTTTACTTTTTTGGGGAATACAATAACGTCGTTCGTGTGTACGGCAGACTACCGCCTCACGAAGCGTTGTAATTCATTCACACTTTACATGGAATGTATTAAGGGTGGACTTAATAAAAATATGTGATAAATATGATATAAAAATTATTTTTTAATGATAAAATTTAAGATAATTTTCTTTCTTTAAACCCAATAAGAAAATATAAACAGCGTTCATGCGTACATACGGCCTACCATCTCCATGAATAGTGTATTACATTTCCAATTTCAAACTTTTATATATTATTATAAAAAATATATAATGAATATATATGATATTTATATCATGGTTATAATTATATATATTATTAAATCATATTTAAATTTACATAACCATAAATATAAAAAATCAAAACATATATGAAAAACAGAGTGGTTATTACCCGAAACGTAATTAAAACATGGAATTATTAATAAACATGTAGAAAAGGTCATTAGAAAATCATAAATGGTTTGATATAAATGAATATGGTTCTTTATTATATGTATAATAAAATTATATATATTATAAAGTAGGATTTAATGAGTACAATGGAACTCAAGACTTAAGGTAAGGGATTTTCATCTCACTTTTATTTTGAGTGAGACATAAGCCATGTTAACCATTTATTTATTATATGTAGTGTGTATGTGGATGATGGATGTATTTTATAATTTTTATACTGAGAATTATTGGAATCACATATCCATCTTAGGATATATCTTTCATGAAGTTTATGGTTAAAATGTTACCAAAGCGATGAGGAAATTTTTCCTCAATTTTTCTTCTTTGTGACACATGTTACGTTATGCTACTATAATCTATTATGACGTGTATATAATAAACCATTGTAATATTATATCATGAATATCATAATTTTCAATATATTTTAAGACTAATTTTATGTTATTATTTCATGGGGATTATGATTCAATGTTACTAAAGTGTTAAGATTTTATTTCAAAAATTTCATCCTTTATCGAGATTATTTGTGATTATGCTTCCATTGATGAAATATCTCAAGAATTCTAATGAATTTTATTTTATTATAGTTATTCATGATATCTTCAAGTAATGGTTCCATTTTCCCACTCATTGGTACTTAACTTAATTAAGAAAGTGTTTTTAAGAAAATCCGATTTTATTTATCTATTCGATTGGAAATCTGTTTTCTTTCAAAACCATGTTTTTTAAAAAAAAATCAAATGTTTTTTTATCATTTTTTAAATAATTTTTTAAATAAATTTCTAACCATTTTTTATTTTTTTTAAAATGTTTTCAAATTAATCTTCTTGACATTTTTCTATCACGATACTTTTATAAACTTTTTACTATGAAAAATGAATGTTCATTTAACATTTATAGAACATATAAATTTACCCACTATCATGACCATCATTTATTTGAATATTCCTTGAAAGTTTACAAGGTTATTTTTTAAAGAAAATTTTTTTCCTA
The DNA here is from genome assembly GCA_963277665.1 of Viscum album. Taxonomy (NCBI): domain Eukaryota; kingdom Viridiplantae; phylum Streptophyta; class Magnoliopsida; order Santalales; family Viscaceae; genus Viscum; species Viscum album. Next base: position 814,172,530 of record OY728167.1, on the reverse strand, counting down.
ATATTCTGGAAAAAAATTAAGGTGTTTTTCAAAGAAAAAGGTTTTAAAAAAGGTTTTATGTTTTAATTTTTTTTAAAAGTGGAATGATTATTTTCAATAAGAAATGTTTTAAATGATATTTAATAATTATTATCCATCTAATATGGAATCCTTTGATATATTTTATTATTTACTGGGGATAAGTACACCATTTTTATTCTTATTTGAATGGTTTATATTTAAGATGAAAAGTTGTTTATAAAACCTATTTCTATTCTATGGGTTATACCATGATAAACAACTTTTGAAACCCACTTATTTTTATGTGTTATGATATGATGAAATGATTATGAAACCTGTATCTTTTACAAAAGTTTTGATATGATGACATGTTTATGATACCCATTTCATTTCTTGGGTCATGATATGATGAATTTTTATGATCTTATATCACACATATGTATGAATTTATTATGTGAAGGGTGTGACCTATATCTCCCTCCAATGTATTAGGTAATGATAAATGTTCTATGACCTAAAAGGGTAAATGGGTGGTCAGGCCAAGCCTGAAACAAGAGGTTAAATGGGAGGTTATCCCAATCTCATAACAATAGGGTATACAGGAGGTAATCCCAAGCCCACAATAAGAGTGTGAACAATAGGCCATCCCAAGCTCATAATAAGAAGGTACATGGGAGGTCATCCTAATCCCAAAATAAGAGGGTACACGGGAGTTCATCCCAATATCAAAGAAGTTACATGGGTGATTATCCCAAACCTAACATATTATGAATGTCGTGGTAGGTATCTTTGACATAAGATTTTCTATGATTATGTGTACACCATAAATTCCTTGTCTTATTCCATTGTTATGATCACATGGCACATGTTCTTTGACTATCTTATGATTCATGTATTATGAACTAGCAATCTTTATTCCATGATTCTAGATTATGATATTTGATATGGGGGGTATGCTTTTTCAAATGTTATGATCATGTTCTCCCTTACTGGGCATTTGAGCTCACCCTTTCTTATGTTTCCATTCTGTAGGTTATGAAGAGAGGTTTTAAGTAAGAGTATTAAAGGGGAAGATCTTTATAGGAGATGTTGAAGGTCTTTCACCAAATTAGAAGAATGTGTTCCAAGTTTCCAAAGGCACTAATCTTTTATACTCCTTATGAATGTGTTTGTATAATCTAATGAATATTCATATAAAAAGATGTAATATCCATGTATTAGAATCCTATTTCACTATATTTGGTATCAAAGGAAAGGATTATTCAACCTTTGGAAACTAGGATATGAAAACTTTAGTGATGTCCCTAGGGATATTTATATGGATACTGTATGGATGTCTCTAAGGATGAGTCTAAGGATGTTTCAAGGTTTAAGAAAATGTCCTATAATTTTAGTAAAGGATAGATCAAGCGGTTTCCTTGAAATAAATCACTATATAGATACTACAAGTGGATGTGGATCTAGAATAGGTGTACCCTGGTGTAACAAACCTAAAAACACTATATTGATCTAGACTCAATCGGGGACTGGTGCATGACAATATACCTTACTGCATACCTATTTTGACACTCCTAGGAGATATTATTTGGAAATTCGTTAACTCTTTATGAACCATCATGAAGGATTTAAATAGATTATGATCATGGATAACCATGGATAAGTCTAAGGTATCATAGATTTAAAATAATGGTTCATAATTTCAACATCCTATAAGTGTTTTTTCATTATTATATTTTTTTCACTCTAATAAGTGTTGATAAATATATGATTTTTAGTTTTATTCAATGGAGGTAACTAGAAGGAACTAGGTTAACATTGAATTTTATGATAAAATTTCTAATGATAAGTCAAATGGGATGATGAATGGAGTTAATGATGTTGTGATTATGCTTAATTGGTTTTCATGGAACATGATTAACAATTTATACTTTAACCAACTCACAGACTCACCAAAGAAGATGTGGAAATATTTCACTGAGAGTTCAGGTAGTAGAGATCATGGTGGAAAGAAGATTCATTTTCCTGTGTGTTAAGCATGTGGGAAGAAACACCCAAGTAAATTTATTGGATGAATAAGAAAATTTTTTGACAGTTGAAAAGGAAACATTCCAAGTAACTTTAAAGGGGAAATGAAAAATTAAATTAACTAAATATATGGGAATATTGGTCTCCATAAGATATCGTTGATTGTTTAATGTTTTAAATATTGAAATTATAGGAATTATTAAAATAAATTTATAAGGGGAAATCTCATAAAGGAAATCATAAAGGTTGTATGAGTAATATTTTTGTTGCTGATGATGAAGAGACCACATATTACATATTAAAGGTATGTGTTGCTCTAATAGTTTTGTTTATAAGAATGATTGATTGAGTCTGATTAATTTTAACACATGATTTGTATTTCATATTTTAGGAATGGTGTATTAGTGAATAAGATGTTGAATCCTAGTTAATGGTTTGAGAAGGAAGTGGGATTATTGAATTATTTTTGTATTTGGATTGAAGAATTAGGAATTTTTAAATATATAAGGGTTTTTTAATATAAATTTTCATTAAGGATTTGAATGAATATATTGAATTGTACTGATGGGATAAAAAAGTTATTTAATTAAAAGGTGATATTTTGATTATGGGAAGGTTCCCCTTAATATGTTTAAAATTCTGAGAAAATGATGTTTAATATGGATAAAGAAATTATTGATATGGATAAAGTAAATTTTATAGTATCGATGACCTCGAAAATGATAAGGGGTTTGTTTATAAAGTAGTGCATATTATCATTTATGGAGTTTAAAAAATTATTAAATCTATGGAATATATTCAATAATATATAGTTTTATTCAAGGAAATAGGATGAATTATTTTTTCATTAAGGTTCTATAATAATTCATGTTATTAACAAGTTTGAAGAGAATAAATGATAAAGTTATTCACATGTTGTGTATGTGACAATCAAGAGATACTTTATGATATATGTTGGATTAATTTTAAGTTTATTTTGAGAAATTTAGTGACCTTCTTTATAGAATTTTGAATTTTCACCTTTAGGAAGGGCCAAAAGGGTAACCATTTATAAAAAGGTTTATGTTGAACTTTTGATGAAGCTTCAGAGATTAATTTATTATTTCATTATATGAATATTTATGCATGACTTGTGATAACTATTTTGTAGTGTTGATAACTAAATATAGATTAAATGACTTATCATTCTATATATGGATCTTAGGATCCATTAGTGATTTAGGAATAAAAAATTCACCTTCATTTCTTGGAGTAATATATGATGTGGAAATTGATTAAGGCATAACCAAATGGTGAGATTGCACTTATGAAATAAGTGTACATGTTCGTGAAAAGGTTCTATAAATAAAATTTTATCTTGTTATAATTATTTTGATGATATCAATGACCTTTTTGAAGCCTCTTTGGTTCATAGATTTGTGATCATAAACTTTCTCCTGAACATGTTCTCTATCACTCTCCATTAGTATTTGGGTTTTATTTTTCTCTTTTATGTCCATGTTTTCACTTACCACCTATGTTATCCTCTGTGAAAACCTATATTTGAGTTACTTTTACTAACAATTATGTTTCTAAATTTGCTTTTTAAAGGAAGTTTTATTATTAATTTTTAGGATGTGGGTTTCTATGAAAGTAACTTTCTAGTTTTAAACCTTTAATAACCCAGATGAATTTAGTGGGAGAAATTTATTTTAAGGGGAATAATGTAACACCCTGAGTTTTTATGAATTAAATTTTTTATAATAAATTAAATTTATTTTATGGCCCAGGTTGCACGCTACAAAAAGTTAAGCATTCTTTATATGAAACACCAAGTTAAGACCGTTCTACATGAAACACTGATATTAACTTGTAGTACATGAAATATTAATTTCACTTGTGTTACACACAATACCAAGTTCCTTCGATAGCTTGTGTTACATGCAAGACTGAGTTTTACTGAACTACAATATACTATTATTATTAATTAATATGATAGTTATAACTATACATTTGAATACAAGGTATGAAAAGGATTAAATAAATTAGGAAAATATTTTTTTCACATTTTTATATAATTCTTTGGTGACAAATTAATTAGAAATGAAAATAAAAACCTTTTTAATATAAAAAAGAAATCTTTTTATGAAAAAAATAATAATTTATGCGCAAAAGTGTACTTTTTATCAAAAAAAATAACCAAATAAATTTTTTTATATAATTTAATTTAATTTATATGTTATAAATTTAATCAAATTTTTAACATTTATCTTATATGTTTTCTGTACAAGAGATAAGAAAAAATACAATTGCACGCCGAAAACTGTATTTTTCTAAAAAATAGTTTTGTTAGCTTTTTATAGAACACTTATTTTAGAACTAAATTTGACAAATTTTAAAAAATTAATTTTATAAAATAAAAATTATTTTTGAAATTGTAATATCAAAATTATGTTAGGTGAATTTTTTGTATTTTTCTGAGGATTTTCATTTTTTGATGAATTTCATCTAAATAATTTATTATATTAAACTATATTTTTAATTGGTTTTAAATTCAAAATAGTTAAATTATACATATAATAATCTAATTTAGGACATTTTAATCAATTTAATATTGATATTTAATATAAAAACTTTGTAAAATTTCGATCTTTTTTTCTTTAAAAACTCATTTTCTCGACACGTTTTTTGAATTTATTTTAAATTAATTTATGCCACTTCTGTGATTTCAATTTGGAAAAATAGATTCCATATTTGGAATCATAATAATTTATAATTTCTAATAAGGGTAAATTAATTTTTTACCAAAGTTATTAGGGATTGTAATTAAAATTAATTACCGCAATTATACAAGATTACTTAGTGGTTAAACATAGAATATAAGGTGTAAAAATGACACAAAACTTGTCCAAAACACATTTTATGGAAATATTTCAACGTTATACCTTATATTATAGATATTTGGACCTTATATAATCCACTTTACATGGAAAAAACTTGAGATTAATTCTCTATTTCAAAAATTTACATTTGTACCACTCACCTCCCTTATAAATGGCCACCCACTATTTCCCTCTCTTCACACCTACAAAACCAATTTTTTCTAAAAATACCTGACCAAATAACTTCTAAAATTCCCTCCTATCATCCTATAATCCTTAATTTTTGTATAAATCCAACCAAGTAATTATTTTGGTGCAATCCAAAAGGAGATATCCGAAGAAGAGGTAATGTTCATCGACGAACATTTTTGTTTTATTTCTTCCTAAAAACCCTTAATTTATTTTTATATCATGATTATATAATAAACTAATTATATTAAAAATAATTATATGTTTTTATGTTAAGTTATATACATAAAAACACACACACTTCAATGAAATGGGTTATGAAATCATTGTTTATGTGTATAACAGACTACCGCCTCACAAACTGATGTCGTTCGTTTTTCTATTAACACCTTTCAGGGTTGGGAATAATGATGTAAATAATTTTATATATGATATATATGATTTTTATGATGTTATTGTTATTCATTAATTTTTATATCAATTATTTCATCATGCTTTCAATTTTGTGGGAATATGATACTGTTGTTCGTGTGTACAGTGGACTATGGCCTCGTGAAGTGATGTGATTCGTTTAAGATTTATATGGGATGTATTAAGGGATGTTTTAATAAAAATATGTGATAAATATTACATACAAAGATTCTTTAATTATAATATATCATATACTTTTATTTCATTCAATTTGATAAGAAAATAAAAAAAGTGTTCATGCGTACGTACGGGCTACCATCTCCATTAACAGTATATTTCACTTCCAATTTCAATTTTTATAGAATTTTATAAATACATGTAAAGTAAATATATATTATATTTATATAATTTTTACCATTATATATATGATTAAATCATGATTAAATAAATAGAACAAAAATATAAAAAATCAAAACATATACAAAAACAAAGTGGTTATTACCCGAAATGTAATTTTAACATGGAATTGTTAATAAATGGGTAATAAAAGGTAATAATAAAATAATAAATGGTATAATATATATTAATATGTTTATATATTATATATTATATTTATAATAAAATTATATTTACTATACATTATGATTGAATGAGTACATTGGAATGCAAGACTTAAGGTTCCGTATTTTCATCTCACTTTTATTTTCTGTGAGACACAAGCCATGTTCACCACTTATTTATTATTTGTTTCATATATGATACCCATGGATTTATTTTATGATTCTTATAATGAGAATTATTTTTATTTATATATCCATTTTAGGATCTCTCATTCATGTGGTTTACAGTTAAAATTATACCAAAGTGGTAAGGGAATTTTCCCTCAATTTTCCTTGTTTGAGACACATGTTTTGTTATGCACCTATTATCTTTTATAAGGTGTATATACTGCCCATTTTACATTTTATATCACTAATATCATTATTTTTATTATATTTTAAGATTCATGTGATGTTATTCTTTCATGGTGATTATGATTTAATTTTACTAAAGTGGTAATATTTTTTTTCTATAATCTCATCGTTTATCGGGATTGTTTATAATTATGATTCCATTGATAAAATATCTCAAGAATTATCATGAATTTTATTATCCTCAGGTTATTCATGATATCTTAAATTAATGTTACCATTTTTTCACTCTTTTATACTTAATATAATTATGAAAATGTTTTTAATAAAATATGACTTTACTTCTCTCTTCGGTTGGAAATTTTTTTTCTTTCAAAATATTGTTTTCTAAAAAAATCAAAAGTGTTTTAACATTTTCAAAGTGATTTATTAAAAAACAATTACCCTTTTTTTATTTTTGTAAAAAAATAAATGTAATATTATTATCATTTTTTGATCATGGCACTTTTATAAGATTTTTTACTATGTAAAAGAATGTTTCTTTAACATGTACAACATGTATAGATTTACCCACTATCATGACCATAATTTCTTCCTTTGAAAGTTTAAAAGGTTATTTTTTTAAATAAAAATGTTTCCTAATATTATATAAATTAATTGTTTTTAAATTGGTTTTCAAATAAAAAGGTTTTCAAATAAAAATATTTTCAAAAATGTTTTATGTTTTAAAAATAATTTTCAAAGAAGAAAGGATATTTTTCTCAATATATAATTTAAATTATATTTCAAAATTATTCTTAATATAAGATAAAATCATTTGATATAGTTTATGCTTTACTAAGGATATGATCCAAGGAAACCATTCTTATTCTTATTTGAATGGTTTATGTTTAAGTTGAATTTTTTTTATGAAACTCATTTCTCCTCTATGGGTTATAAAATGATAAAACGCTTATGAAACCCTCTTATTTTCATGGGTTGTGCTATGATGAAATGATTATGAAACATGTCTCTTTTATAAAAGTTATGATATGATGACATGTTTATGATACCCAATTCATTTCATGGGTTATGATATGATGAAGTTTTATGATATTGTGGCACATATATGAATGATTTAATTATGTGATGGGTGGGACCTATATCTTCCTCTAATGCATTGGGTAATGATAAATGTTCTATGTTCTCAAATAGTATACAGGTGGTCAACCCAAGCTCGCAACAAGAGGGTACATGGGAGTTCATCTCAAGCCTATAAAAAGAGGGTACGTAGGAGGTCATCCCATGACTACAACAAGGGGGTATACAGGAGGTCATCCTAATCCTAAAATAAGAGGGTAAACGGGAAGTCATACCAAGCCCGAAGTAGGTACATGGGTGATTAGCCCTTGACTAACATGTTATAAAAAATTATTAGGTATCCTTAACATAATATTTTCTAAGACTATGTGTATTCCATAAATTCCATGTCATATTCCATTTTTATACTCTCATAGATCATTTTCTTTGATTATCATATGATTCATGTCTTCTGAACTACCAAAATTTATTCAATGATTCTAGATTATGATCTTTGATATGCAGGGTATGCTTTTAAAATGTTATTCTTATGTTTTCATACCCTTATGCTCATGTTATGATTACACATATTCCTTTTTTACCCTTACTGATCATCTAAAATCACCCTTTCTATTGTTTCCTTTCCCCAAGTTATGAATAAAGTTTATAAGTAGGGGTACTAATGCGTAAGATCTTTATGGTTGATATTGAAGATCTTTCACAAAATTAGAAGAATGTGGTCTAAGATTCCAAAGCCACTAAACTATTACAATACTCAAGCATGTGTTTATATAATATAATGAATATTCATATAAAAATATGTAATATACAAGTACGAGAATCCATGGTCTTTATAATGAAGGTTATTAACATTTGTCTCTAGTGAAAGTGGGAGTCTATTGGAGTTTTTTCCATAGAACTAGTTTCTAAGTACTTGATGATTATAAGTATTCATTATACTAAATATTAATTAAGTTTCTTATCACATCATTATTATTCCTATGCGTGAAATAGTATATGATAATGTCCTAAGAATATTCATCACAATGAAAGGTCATAGTAGTTACCTACTATGATGAGAACCTAGAGGTGACAAAAGAATATTCTTGAGTATATATGTTCAGTAGTCAAATGATATCATTTTACATGACACAAATGATATGGGATATCAGGGGTGGAGACTCGTACGACTTTGTGACACCTTCTCATGTAGTGAGCCCTTGGTAATTTCGATAGAAGTAGATTATGAGAACAAGACCCTCAAATAGGAAATCTACATTTATATGTGTCAATGGATGTTCATATTTGCAAACATTTGTATTTATTATTAAACTTTAATATTATCATTAATTAATATCATAATTTATGTACTTTAATGTATAATAAAAACTGTGATGATGTATTCTCACAGAGAATTATGATATGTTGGGTGTGACATGATTGATATTTCATTAATAAATAATGCGAGGAAGGATTTATCCCTTCGGTCCCTTTACAGAAGTTGATATCTTGGGGCCTTTTATGAGAATGAAACTAGCTAGATAAATCCATATCCATGGTATTCTATGGGAATATTCATTTCTAGAAATTCAAATAATTTGACATCGATCACATTGGTTGATGACACGAATATACAACCTTCTTGATTGGATATATCATGATAAAGGGATTATATTACATGGTGGGAATTCATAGGAGGTTTTATATCATTGTGACATTAGAATCTTTCTCTATGAGTGTATTGTCATGTTTCTAGATACTAACCTTTCACTTTAGGCATATACTCCTATTCCCACTAAGAAAGAGGCCTAGAGGGTCACACACTAAATGTATATCGAATATATGTTAAATTAAATTTTGAATTTGAAAATTTAGGATAAATATTATTCATTCCATGGGGTTTAATAATTATTCATGTTTAGTTTATCATAAAGATTTAATCATAAGTTATTTGAAATAATAAGTGAGTTAATTAATAATAATAAATATCTATTTGAAAGGCTTGGAAAATATAATATTTACTATATTTATCAATGAATAATGAAGTGATATTTATTTATTAAATAAATTTTCATTATTTAAGTCTAGATAAATATCAAGGAGGATAAGTGGACTGAGTTTACTGGTTTGATTAGAAATGATATAAATGATATTTATTTATTATTAGGTGATTCACATTTCAGGTGAATAATAATTATATTATTATTAAGTCTTGAGGTTCACTATGAAATAAGGAATTGATAAGGGGGTTTATATGGAAATAGGAAACCCTAAACTTTCCTAAATATATATCTAGTTATACCTCTTTATAAAGATAGATTGGTTGTTCACAACAAATAGAGAGAAGCTCTATTAAACTCTAGAGATATTTCTAGAGATCTAAAAGTGTACTCTATCCTCCACCTTTCTCAAGACATCAATATAACACCAAGAATTCTTCTTCATTGAATAGAATTATATGAAAATAAACCAAGAATTATGCAAGTGATTGCGACTGACCATGCTAGCACCTGGTGATTCTATAGCAATGTTCAGATATTGTGGTTTACATGTAGATCACTGATAGAGGTATTTTTGACTTGGATACTATAATGTAAAGATGTTTTGATGATATTGAGTTAACCAAATCATCAATAAATAAATAATTATAAGTTTATGAAATTCAAGATTTGTTTATAAATTAATTATAAATTACATGTGATGATCCTCCTATTTGGATTTGGGAATTAATATCAATTAATCCTTGAATTAATTCTATTGGTCTTGAAATTTTTGTGTGTGTAAATATCAAATTAATCAATGGTTATAAAAAAATTCTAAGTTGTTCATTCCCAATAAGCACTTCCATTGTTCCTGGAACCCTTAAATATGACCTTGAACAAAATGTACAAACTCTTGATCCCACAACCTCTTTAGGGTGTCAGGGGGAATTTCTTGAAGAAACAGGTTTAGATGTCTTTCGAAGACATCACCATATATTTTCCCACCTGGACCTATAGATCCCAATAGTACATGGGTTTTCTATGATGTATATAGGTTTTTAACTTTATCCTCTTATTAGTGGGGTCTCTATCTAGTTGAAGTTACTATATAATGAATCAACCCAAAACATCATATCTTTTGGAATATTATTACTACTTGAGACACCCTGAGAGGGGATGAAAATAAGGGTATGAACTATTGTTTATGTTATATTGGATTTTGTTCCCACATTGGTAGGAACTTGTTAAATATATTTTAGTTACTTGCTTATCCACCACAACACGAATGTAAAAATTAAATAAAGGTGTAATAATTTTCCTTATTTCATTGCTAAGAGAAAATCCAAGGAGAATACACACATATTTTTGTTGGTGTACTAAAATCTACAATGTAAAGAGTCAGAATTTCTATGGAAAATGTTTTCTTAAATACATGGAAATATTACGAGTCTGCAAAAACTAACGGCGCGTGATTCCGAGGCCCGGTGTGCTCGGAATCTATTTCTGAATTTTTGTTTGGGTACGTTCAGTAAACATATGTGTGGGATTTTATAACTTTTGAACAGGTGCTTGGAATTGAAATATGATGGCACAGTTGAACTCGCAGTGCCAGTATTCACTTAAGAAGACTTTCACCTCGATGGCAGTTGGTCGAGAATGAAACTTAGTATTTGAGTTTTACGTGGGAATAATAAAATAATTTAAGTGCATGTCTTAATTTATTTTATTGGTTATATCCACTGTTTGGAAGTTAGAGGTGGGGACCACCACACCTTAAACTCCCATGAGAGGTTATGGTGGTGGGTCCTGCCCAAACCTAACCTCCTCTTCATGTTTATTGTGGTGGGGAACACCCAGGATTTAAAACCCCATGAAACACCCCATTATAGGAGAAACTCTCAAACTTCCATTAAGTGTAGGGGAGCCTCTTCAACTCCCCTAACACTTAGTGTTCTTTATCCTCCAAATTAATTAATTGATCCATCACATTCAATTAATTAATTTAAACCATTTGAATTTTATTCCAACAATTTAATAGGATGTCATAATCTATTATTTTGTTGGAATTTGTCTTTTTGGTGGAGCTTGGGAAGAGGAGAAAACTTGGAGAAACTATTTCTCTCCAATGAAGAATGATCATCGAAGCATGAAGAACTATTCTTCCACAAATGATGGACATCTTCTTCATTGATCTTCAACCAAAAAAATGGAGGAAGCATCATCTTTGAAGAACGTTGATGACGTCGCCCTTGACTTCTTCATCTTCTTTCCTGACGTCAACGAATCGACATCCTATTTTGTTCTTCTTCATCAAAGAATAATAAACAAAGGTTGGGGTTAAATCTTGGTTAATTGTTGCATGCTCTTCATTTTCCATCGAGGATTAGAATTCGAAGCTGCTTGATATCACCCTACTACGGAGGGTGCGGGCCAAACAAACACGGCCCAACCCCTCTGCCTTCTTTGTGGAATATGACCCTAAACACGGCATGAGTCTGGGATGAGCTTTAATCATCAAAAATGGTTGAGTATCGAAGGCGACGTCCCGAGGAGAGCGCGAATTCTTCCAGAAAAATAATTGGGCCACCAGAACTCGTCTGGTGACCTGCAGAAAGAACGTCGGTGGATGGAACCGACGAGCATCGTCACGTGGCGGCAGTGGCGCAACCACGCTGCCGGAGGAGTATCCTATGCCTGACTAGCCGTGGCGGTGCAGCAGCAGACGGCATAAGGCCGGCCATGATGGAGACCAGCGGCTCGAGCCGCCGGGTTGTTGAGGAAGGCACGACGCAACCGCGCCGTGCAGTGGAACCAAAGGGGGTCGTGGCCCTTGGCCACGGCGGAGCAGCGATGGTCGGTGCAAGGCTGGCTGCGAGGAAGACTGGCAGCCCGAGCCACCGGGTCGCCGGAGGAGAAGCGGCACATTTGCACCACGTGGGAGTCGGATGGTCGCTCGGCCATTCGGGAGGAGTGGGACCCACCGCTAGGTCCCATGTGACGTGGACCCACGCCATGTGGCGCCGGTTTGTCTCCCACCCGAACTACATAGCCGTTTGGGATTCCTAGGGGCGCGCCTCCCCCCTGGACGTAGCTAGGGAGGACCCCATGGGCCGCTAGCCGTGCAGGCCGCCAGCCGTGTGGGCCGCCAGCCGTGTGGGCCGCCAGCCGCACAGGCCGACAGCCACATGGGCCGCTGGGTCGGACCCAGTGCGGGCCAGACCCAGCGCGAGCCGGACCCAGCGCGGGCTCGGCCGCCAGCGTGGGTCGGGCCGCCCCCGTTGGTTGGGCCACCCCCGCGGGCTGGGCCACCACCAAGGACCTGGTCGGACCCACAGACCAGGTCGAACCCGCAAACCGGGTCGGACCCCAGTCCGGACCCGGGTCGGGCCGGGTTGGTCCGACGAGGCCGGACCGGACCAGGACCCGTTCGACTTATTTCTATTCTTTTACCCGTAACATGAGATATGAGAATCTGATTGATGAACCGTCTGTGGAGATGGAAACCTTGGAAGGAGTCAGTTCTTTTGGTATACCCCACTTGAGGTTTGTACATAGTTGGGGTATGGCCGGGTTGGATTGAACGTAAATCCAATCCGGCCCTCGGAATGGAAATGTCAATAACTCTCAGACCGGGCGTCCCATTGATGCACCATCTGTCACGATGATTTTCTAATGGAAAGATGGATCTTTTCAATACATCAACTTGGGACTTCATGTTAGTCGATGTGTCAACACTTTTCTTGAGGAGCAGGCCCTCCCAGAATCAAGCATGATTCGTGTGGAACCCTGTGGCTGGCTGTGCACTGACGACTGTTCCGGGATCCTGTGTGGGTTCGACAGCACTGAAGACTATTCCAAGATCATGTGTGGGTTCGATAACACTAACGACTATTCCTGGATCATGTGTGGGTTTGAAAGCTTCAAGTATTGTTCCTGGATCCTATGTGGGTTCAACATCTCCATTTACTATTCCTGGATCTTTTGTAGGTTTGACAGTTCTGAATTCTATTCCTGGATCCTATGTGGGTTCGACAGAATAGATGATTCAGTGGCTACATCTGATCATCTCTATCTCTCTACAAAAGTTGTATACATGTGTGAGCTGAGTCAGTGACTTATGTGTTTTCCTCATGATTGATATGGGTTACTTGATAACTTAGGTATATGTATGGGCATATACCTAAGTGATGGATGTCTATTGATTTCATACTCTGTGGTTTATCCTTGGTGGATTTTGGGAGATATTGAGGGTCTCAGGGTCCCTACAGAGTATTTTTATACTCACCCCTCCACAGGCTATGCCTGCACCTCATTTTGTTGGATGTAGACAACAGACAGTGCTGACCGAGGCTGAGTGCATGAGGACTAGACAGTACCCGGAGGTGGACCTCACAACGAGTCGGTATCTGAAGGAGAGTGATAGGCATGGAGTGCTGAGGAGGCTATCTATACCTACCCTTTAGGTAGGATCCGTGGTGGACAATCCAAGAGCTTCTTTTTCACCTTTGTGTTGTTTTTTCCCTTTTCAGTTGTACTTGTACTTTACAGTTGGGCTCGAATTTCCGGCCCCTTTACTTTTCAGCACTAACTTGTTATATAGTTTTACTTAGTGTTTTGTATTTAGTGGTGTGATCTATTGTGTGTGTTTATAGTTATAAAAGCAATGCCTTCCCAATTTAGGGAATTACGCCTTTAGTGCTAGTCACCATCCCCTGGCCTATGGAAGGCGTGCTTGGGGTAGTCACAGCACGAGCCCTAGGGGACAAGTCATGAAAAATTGGTATCAGAGGAGTCGGTTATACTATAGAACATAGGACTCTGACCTTTTCTATAAAGTAATAGTGCTTAGGGTAATGAGTGTGGTTTTCAGTTTAGGGAGTCTAGTGTTGGTGCGGCGGCCGACTTATCCATAAACCAGGACCCTGACTTCTGATTTCCGACTCAGTGCACGAAAACACTGATTGCATGTGAGTTTTGAAGAGTCTTCGTTGTGATATCTTTTGAGTCAGCTCACTAGGTATAACTTATTAACTATGGAGCACCTGTTACTTTTCAGGATGGCCCTACGCAGACAGCCAGCCAGGGTTCCAGGCTTTGTATGATATGGAAGCCCACCGAGCGACGAGGCCTCAGTGCAGGGCCCTATTACAGTGGAGGATCTAGTGTTACCACTACCCGTTGAGCCACTGATGCCACCAGCCCCAGCAGCAGAGAGTGCATGTCACCTGAGCGCGTTGCATGAGTTCCAGTGCCAGATACCGCCCAGGTACAGGGGCGAGACGGACTCGCAGGCAGCTGAGGATTGGCTGGAGGCTATGGAGAGAGTTTTCAGACTGGTAGGGACACCAGCAGACCTTATGGTGATCCTTGTCATGAGTCTCCTTCAGGAAGCAGCAGGCAGATGCTGGAGCCTAATGCTCCAGGTGAATGACAAGGCGACACTTCTATAGGAAGAATTCAAGATTCCGTTTTGGGCGGAGTTTGTCCCATCCACTCTACGTGATGTGCGGATACAGGAGCTACTGCATCTGTAATAGGGTATCATGATGGTAGCTCAATACTCAGCGAGGTTCACCGACCTCTTGCGCTACTCCACAGATATGGTACGAGACCCCATTCTTCAGGGCCTAGACCTTCAACCAGGGGCTCAGGTGTGAGATCAGGGCTTTGATGATCTCCCTCAGCATCCCAACGCTGGCGGGGGGTGTTGGAGTGAGCCCTCTTAGTGGAGAGTTTCCTTACTGAGCAGTCACCATTAGCGAGACCCACCACCGGGAGTCACATAGCAGAGTCTTCTATAACAGGCAGTAGAAAGATGTCGCATAGGTCCAAGAAGACCAGACCATCTGGTGGACGACCTCACGACACGGGTTTGGTTGTGCGAGGCACACGAGACAGAGCTAGTCATTCGAGTAACATGTAGTTTTTCACATGTGGTGGGCAGGGTCACATGGCTCGTGACTGTCTGACATACCGTTTGGATGATTGGAAGACAGTTGAGGGACCTCCCAGGCAGAGGCAAAGGTTCGATCGAGGTGATCCATAGGGCATAGGTGGACGTGGAAGAGGAGCTGGTCGTGCGGCTGGTGGTGGATGACATTACAAGGTTTTACCACCACCACCACTAGGAGGTCCACCCCGACCGTAGGGAGTAGGTGGATAGGGGAGAGCTCAGCTCCAGGTAGCTAAGGCATTCTATCATGGTGCTCCGGAGATGATTCAAGGTACGGTCTGTGTCTACTCCACCTTATCTGCAGTTCTTATAGACACATGTGTCAGTCACTCTTTCATTTCCACTACCCTCATTCGGAGCTCGAAGATTCTGACGGAGTCATTGGCTCGATCCTTACTTCTATAGACTCCTACGGGAGTATACTCGATGATCACGCACTGGTGCCGGCAGTGTGAGCTTACTCTCAGAGGAGAGAACTTCAGTTGGGATCTCCTAGTAGTGACGTCGAGGCCTTACAACGTCATCTTGGGTATGGAATGGTTATCTACAGTCCATGCTCATATCGACTGTATTAGGCGTAGAGTACTGTGTGTCCCCATGGATGGGACCAGGTTTTCCTTCACCGGAGATAAGGGAGCCTTTTTAGCACAGGATGGACTTACTCAGAGGAGGGTGTAGTCAATCACTCATCAGTTGACCTGCCTTACCCTCGGAGCAGTTGATGTGGAGAGTCCGACTTATCCTGTAGTGGTGGACCAGTACGTGGATGTTTTTCCCAATGATGTCCCTGGACTACCTCCTCATAGATAGGTGGACTTTTACATTGACCTGTACCTCCAGGATGGCACCGATATCTACACCAGCGTATCAGATGGCTCCCGCGGAGCTTCGCAAGCTACGGGTACAGCTGGAGGACTTGTAGGGGAAATGATTCATCTAGCCTAGTGTTTCTCCCTCAGCAGCCCCGATTTTGTTCACCAAGAAGTCAGATGGAAGCTTGAGGCTTTGTGTCGACTACCGTCGCCTGAACCAAGTGACCGTAAAGAACAAGTACCCACTCCCAAAAATTAAATACCTCTTTGATCAGTTAAAGGGAGCACGGTGGTTCTCAAAGATAGACCTCAGATCAGGCTATCACCAGCTCAGAATTCGAGACAAGGATGTGCAGAAGACGACCTTCAGATGTCAGTACGACCATTAAAAGTTCTTTTTTATGCTATTCGGTGTAACCAATGCTCCAGTAGTGTTTATGGGACTCATGAATAGGTTTTCCAGCCTTACCTCGATCGCTTTGTCATATTCTTCATCGATGACATTCTGATCTACTCGACTACTAAGGAGGAGCATGCCTACCATTTTCAGGTAGTACTGAACACACTCTGAGAGCACCATATTTATGGTAAGCTCTCGAAGTGCTAGTTCTGGATCCTAGAGGTTCACTTTTTGGAACATGTCATCTCGGAGGCTGTAGTTTCAGTAGATCCAACGAAGATTGAGGCAGTACTTGCTTGGGAGCCACCCAAGAGTGTGATAGAGGTATAGAGTTTTCTGGGTTTGGGTGAATACCATCGGAGGTTCATACCAGACTTCTCCAGAGTTGCAGCACCACTATCAGCCTTGACAAAGAAGGGGAAACCGTTTGTGTGGTCGGAGAGATACTAGCAGAGCTATCAGGAGATGAGGCAGAGGCTGACTGGTTCCCCCATATTGAGGCTTCCAAAGGAGAGCATAGGGTACATAGTCTACTGCGAGGCATCAGGGACCAGACTCAGGTGTGTCATGATACAGGAGTGAGCAGTTATCGCTTATATTTCTCATTAGCTGAGACAACATGAGCAAAACTACGCCACCCATGACCTGGAGTTAGCAGCAGTGGACTTCGCCTTAAATATGTGGTGGCACTTTCTGATGGGCGAGCATTTCACAGTCTACTCAGTCCACTAGAGTCTCAGGTATATATTCTCTCAGAAGGACGTGAACCTGAGATGGTGACGTTGGCTTGAGTTCCTCTAGGACTATGACTTAGAGATATTCTATACTCCTGGGAAGGGGAATATTGTAGCAGATGCACTCAGTAAGAGATCTGGTATACAACTACTAGGAGAGGCGACAGAGCAGCTGAATTCCTTACAGATATCCTTTATAGATTGAGATGGAGAAGCTTTCCTTCAATCTCTTATAGTCACTCCTCCACTTCTTCAGTGAGACAGGGAGGCGCAGCGTGGAGACACTAACTGCGATATGAGACGTGCTCAGATATCCATAGGGCATGCACCTGATGGATTTTATGAAGGTGGGTAGAATGCCATTCTCTTCAGAGTATATACTATGGTGCCAATTTCACTTCAGGAGTAAATGTTGAGGGAGTTCCACACTTCCCCTCTAGCAGTACATCTAGGTGTGGTGATGAGGTACCAAGACCTTCGACAACATCACTAGTGGTCGGGGATGAAGAAACTAGTTGCAGAGTTTGTCTCTCAGTGCCTCACTTGACATCAAGTGAAGGCATAGCATCAGGTACCAGCAGGCTTGGTTCAGCCTTTAGAGGTCCCAGAGTGGAAGTGGGATGGGATATCCATGGACTTCTTGATAGGGCTTCCATGTACATTCAGGGGTCACGGCTCTATTTGGGTGATTGTTTACCGACTCACCAAGTCGACCCACTTCCTACCGATCAGAGAGCAGGGTTCAGTAGAGATCTTGTAACGCCCCAACCCAAGTTACCTAGAGTCGGTGCATTATTACATAACAATGGCATGATCCCAAAAGATCAAGTCTCGAAAGAACGATTAGTTTAGTAGACTTGGAATCACTAGATACATTCATAAAGTTTACATTACATCAAAAAGTGAAAACTACAACAACATCTTGTCTTCATAGTCATATCTCCTTATACTATCCCTACAGGTCATTCATAAAATACTTCTTCACATCCTGGGAAAAATAAAACATTGAAATGGGTGAACTCAGATGCTTAGTAAGGATAACAATATAGGGGAAACATTCATAAATAATCATAAACATTTAAGGCATTTTATAACTAAAACAAAATCCTTTTAAACTTGAAATTCAGCATAATATGGCAATGATAAAATGAAATATTGCCATATACTTATTCTCATGGATATTCTACTAGTAGAATAATCACATGCAATATCAATAGCCACTTTCATAATGATGGAATGCATAATTCCACACTTTAATTTCTGTGTCAATGCCTCGTGCCAAGACCCAAGGGATAACAGTAACTGGAACCCAACCCGGAGAGCCTTTGTAACCAGAATCCATCCCGGAGAGCCTCTATAACCGGACTCCAACCCGGAGTGCCTCTAAAAACCGGACACCAACCTGGAGTGCCTCTAATAACCGAACACCAACCCAATGTGCCTCTAATAACTGGAAACCAACCCGGAGGGTCTACTGTAACCGAACCACAACCTGAAACATACTAGTCCAACACATTCATCTTAATAAGAGAATGAAATATAACATAAACATTCGTATTAAAACTAGCATATGAAATGCCAAAAAATTAATCATAAACCATTAATGGCATAAAAATAACTCATACATAGTCAAACATATCACAAAACCTTAAATATAATAAGGATGATTTGTATCATAATAAATCAACTTCAAACAAGTGTAAAATTTATCAATGGATGTTGACATAGATGAAATCAAAACTATTTGAGAGAAATATCTCTTTTTTTGAAATCATTTAAATGTCACATAATTATAGAGAAAAACATTATTTTTAAAACATTCTTATAAGATTTTAAGGGAATCTTCGATGACTTTATAATGGTTTAAAATAGCTTCACCCACCGTATATGCTAAAAAAACATTCTTACCTTAATTTTGTCGAAAAGGTTAAAAAGGACCTTGTTTGGAAAACGACGGAAATATTATTTCATAAACTTCTTATAAAAATTCAACAAGGGTAAAAATTACTTTAACCCATATTATGTAAAATAGTATGAATTTTTTGAAATACATTTTTAAGAAACATGGATGGGGATGATAAAGAGGTCCCAGTAGATAATTACGTATAAACAACCTTGGATAATGAAGAGATTGTGAAATAAACCCTTAAATTGTTCTTTTCCTTGGTTGATGGTAGGTTAACCTCCTGTATAATGGTAAAATAATTGTTATTAAATTATAAAATAATCATATATATTAATATGATATCATATATGATCTTTTAATAGTGCTTTTTTAATAAAATCATAGTATTATCGTCGTTTTGGGTGTTAACTTACTCGTTTTCTTTTCTATGTTTTGTTACTTAAGATATATTTTTTATGGATAGGTTGTATCATATTCATATCCAAAATTATATTAAGTCTTTAAACATTATTTTTAACCATCAAATGAAAATTATTCTCGAATGGATACAATGGGGAATGAATCTCATCGCGTTCGTGGAGACGGTAGTCCGTACGTACGCACGAGCGATAATATCACTCTTTTGATATTAAAATAATATATAATTGGATGGTATATCATATATAAAGAATAATTATCATGTTATATTTATTATTTACATGAATTACATATCATTATTATACCCATCCAAAAAATAATGTATTGAATAACAATTACACCCTGACGTGGAGACGGTAATCCGTACGTACGCACATATGGTGACATTTCATTCAAGGGATGGATAGAATACTGAATATGGTTGTACCATATTTATAATAAAATCACAGTATATAGGGTATTCTGGAGTTAATATTTTATAATGTAAATAATAACGAAAGAAGAAGTTGAAGAAGAAAGGAACTTGAAAGAGGGTGGTGAAAACATTACCTCTTCTTCAGGTTCTTCCTTTTGATTTGATCAAAAGGGCTCCTTAGGTTGGCTTTCGGATCAATATAAGGCCTCTAGGATGAATTTAGGGAAGTTGAGAGAATATTTTGGCAGGTTTTTACTGAGACAAATGGCTTTGAAGGTTTTAATTAGTGAGAAGAGGGAGTGCCCTTTTATAAGAGGGGTGAGGGGCTCCTTTGGAAAAGCTAAAAATATTATTTTATAATAAATTTATATTAAGTTTTTAATGGATCAAAAGTGTATTATTTAAAGTTTAAGGTGGGTATAGGTATAAAAAAACTCAACCAATAGGTTTTAGATAGGTTTGGGTCACATTATTAACCTTATCTTTTAGTTTTACTCTTAGTTAATTAGATTGACATTTACCATGTCTCTTTGTATTTTTATATTATATAGTTAATAAACTTACTATATACCTCCAAGATACCCCCAGGTGGTCCATTAATGATACACCTATCATGACATAAGTCCTTTGGCCGAGCCATAGATTTTATGGAATAGAATATGAATTAATAATATAATATTTGTTTTAAAAACTCTTTTATGTCAATTTTGACACTATTTGGAATTTGATTTTTGTGAAACTCATAACAGCATGATTACTTAAAAAAAGATAATTAAATAAATCCTAACATGTAATATTATCCTATAAAATTATTTGAATTCATGAAAAGTCTCAAATTACATTTATTGGGATATTTATGATATCAATTATTTTAATATTTCATTAATTTGGTAATTACAGCATCACCATTGTGTCATAAATAAATTAACTTATTTAATGTCTAAAAATTATAAATAAAATACCATTATGTAGGAAATATTTTTAGATTTCTAATAAATATTTAAAATCGAATTTATATTATGTTTAACCCTATATTAAAAATGTTTTAGTAATTAAACATTGATTTTAACTCTTTTAGCTCTTTTTTGAATTAAATAATAATAAATGTCCTAATCTAATACAAGTGGGCCTAAATGATAATATTTTATTCCTAAGGTTGTTTTTGATCGAGATACACTTGTCCAATAGAATTATAACATGTTTTAGGATAATATTAATGTCATTTTTACCCTTAATTACCCTATTTACTTTTAACTATGTTAAATAAAGTAAAAAAGTTACTATTCACAAAAAATTATTTTTATCTTGTTGAACAACATTTTACTCCTTGATATTAACCATGTCTCTCTAATTTTTGAAATTCTACTCACAGAAGCGGTAAAATTAAGTTTTACGTAAATTTCCAAATTCTCATGGGAGGTGGGTAAAAGGTGGTGAAAAGTTCAATAAAAGTTTTATATATCTAAAATTATTCTAAACTAACTTCAATGAATTACATTAAACATATATAGGAATTATGTATCTATTTTTATCTTAATTAAATTTAAATGAAATAAATAATTATTGAAATAAAAATTCTTTTTTAAACTATAACTCAGTGTTTTTTCACTATTCATCAAAAATTGAAAGTTTTTAGAAAAATACCAAAAATTCACCCTAGGATAATTTCAATATTCCGAATCCAAATATGAAGTCCATTTTGAAAGATAGAATTTATAAAATTTCAAAAAGTGGGTATTACTATTCATAACATCTGCTTTGATTAGTCGCGGTGTGTTAGAGTCACGAAGTTGCGTACAATGCAAGTTATTGCTTTATTCAAAGGGAAACGTATCGTGGAAGCTTGGGGTGTTACATTCTCCACTCCTTCAAATAATTGTGTCCTCACAATTTGAAATTTTTCTTTGAAAATAAAAGGTTGAAAATAGAAAATACCTTTGTGTAAAACCCATATCGAAAATAGGGTTAATAAAATTTAGTTTTAATAAGAGGGAGAGGGAAATGAGAATGTCACCACCAAATTTGGGTTTCAAATCGGAGAACATTGGTGGAAATTATAGACACGTAATTAGAGGAAAAATGTAAATATTTAAAGGGATTGATTGAGGTCATCAATCACAAACTAGTGTAGAATTGAGGGCCTCAAAACCATCAATCTATAATGATTTAAAATATCATCAGTTCAACAAAACATAAGGTATTAGGATAAAACATTTTTGGTCTTAATATTCCTTCCCTAAAGAATTAATTTCTTCATAGAATAAGATAAATATATATTTATACATCTTGACAAGTAGAGTTTTCATCCTTCAACTAATTTCTACCACAAACTCAACTTTCACTCCAAAAGATAATAGAACTCAAAAATATTATATTTATCCTAATAGTATAAGGTTACAATCATTAACACATACAATTATAATGAATTTTTTTTTAATAACGAGGGAATTCTTGTAGGATAGTGGTAGGTAATAAAGGCCTGTCACACTATGGTTGTCGGTTTGATTCCTGCAGCTTTGTCCGACGCGACAGGTTATCGCTCGACCTACAGGTTGTCCTTTTCCTAAAACTATAGTATCATAATATTCCAAAAATAATCATAAGAAATGTTCTAACCTTGAAAAATACTATCCAAAGTTCAACTTAATCCATTCCAAAACATTATAGTTATCCAAAGTACCTCTCTCCTGACTCTCTGTAAAAGTTATCTAAATTCCAAAATCAATCGCAACATCAGATTCTTCAAAAAGAGTAAAGTTTCTCTTATTGTCACATAATTAAAATATAATTAACTTATTCATATTAAAACCTTAACTAAAACAACAAGTACTGCAGTAAAATCCTTATATATATCACATTATTCTCATAACCAGAATATAATCCATGAGTCTAAAAACACAAATACATTAATTATTCCTCTTCAACTGTAGAAACAGTAGAAGATTGGCCTTGATCCCTTGGCCTTTTTTGAGGAATGTTTCCCTGATTCTTAGGAAATTCATTTGCATAATGCCCCATTTATCTACAATTGTAGCATTCAACATTGACAGCCTCCTTATTTCCCTTCCAATCACGAGTCTGGTGACCTTTTTCTCCACATTTGTAACAAAATCCCATTCCTTTTAGGCAAGGACCGGGGTGTTTATTCCCGCAATTTTCACATAATGGAAAATCCTTCTTTCCCTTTTTCCCTTTATTTGTATCTTGCTCCAACGTTCTCTTCTTCTCTTTCTTTACTTTATTGCCATAAGATTTAGAGAATTCCTTTTCTGTCTTGATAGCACATGAGACAATATCTTCTTATGACGAGAAGGATTGTGAGACTAAATCTCAATGAAGAAATGGTTTTAACCCATAAAAGAAACGATCAATATTACTTCTTGGGTTACATATATAATCTGTTTCATGCCTCGCTAACCTTGTAAATTTAGCCTCACACTTTGCGACATTCTCATCCTCCTTTTGCCTCAGACTCGGAAATTGCCTTTCCATATCTGCTCGATAGTCATGAGGAAAGTATTTTTCTAAGAAAAGCTCTTTGAACTCCCTCCATTCCATATTTGATACTTCATCATCTTCTTCGGTGTTTTGAATCAATTACCACCATTGATTAGTGTCTCCAGTGAGGCGGTAAACTGCCATGATAACTTTTTCCCTTTATCTACTCCCCAAGGCATGGAATATTTTCTCTAAAGAATTTATCCATTGCTCGGCTACTAAGGGATTTGTACTCCCATTGAATGTTGGAGGTTGTTGACTCATTAAGCGATCTAACATTGATCCTCCACACTGTGGATCAGGGTGCTCCATACGGGTAAGGTTATCATTCATAACCTGAGTGAGTTTTCCCAGTATGGTGATTAGCTGATCAGCACTAGTTGCATCACCAACTCCACTATAATTATCTTGAGCAGGAGGTAAATCCCTACATAGAGTGCGTGCATTGATACGGTTTCCATTCCTTCCACTATGCTCCATTTCAAAACAATGGAATAAACTAGATCAGTTTATGAATCAAAATACATAATTCCATACTTATAAAACACTTAACATAAACTGAACTATTTATGGATATAATCCATAATCATAAAAAAAAGTTTTCATTGAGGATGTATATACTCATAAAACCTTCATATTGATTTGTAAAGAAAATGAGAATTATACTAAGCATATACCCTGGGAGTGTCGTAACCAAGAGTGCAGCAAGGCCCATTTTCGTTCACCAGTTCCCGTTCGAGACTAGCTCAAAGCGATTTTTTCGAGTTTTACCCCTAGGTACATCTGTGCCAGAGCCTCTTCTACCTTCTCGTATCCTGACAGGGATGTATTTCTCGGAAAACTCCAAAAATATCTACAATACCAAAATTATAGGAAGTTCTTCTATACTACTCCCGAAAGTCCATCATAGGTCTATGTGCTGTAATCAAAGTTTATCTAAATTTATCTTCCAAGGTTTGTACTAAACTTCCTCTGATACCAACTGTAACGCCCCGACCCAAGTTACCCACAGTCGGTGCATTATTACATAACATTGGATTGATCCCAAAAGATCAAGTCTCGAAAGACCGATTAGTTTAGTAGCCTTGGAATCACTAGATACATTCATAAAGTTTACATTAAATAAAAAAGTAAAAACTACAACAACATCTTGTCTTCACAGTCATGTCTCCTTATACTATCCCTGTAGGTCATTCATAAAATACTTCTTCACATCCTGGGAAAAATAAAACATTGAAAGGGGTGAGCTCAGATGCTCAGTAAGGATAACAATATAGCGGAATCTTTCATAAATAAGAATAAACATTTAAGGCAATGTATAACTAAAACAAAAGCCTTTTAAAATTGAACATTAACATAATATGGAAAAGATAAAATGAAATAATTCCATTTACTTATTCAAATGGATATTCTACTAGTCTAATAATCACATGAAATATCAATAACCACTTTCAAAATGATGGAATGCATAATGCCAAACATTAATTTTGGTGTCAAGGCCTCATTCCAAAACCTAAGGGATAACTGTAACCAGAACCCAACCCGGAGAGCCTCTATAACTGGACTCCATCCTGGAGAGCCTCTGTAACCGGACTCCAACTCGGAGTGCCTCTAATAACCGGACACCAACCCGGAGTGCCTCTAATAACCATACACCAACCTGTAGTGCCTCTAATAACCGGACACCAACCTGGAGGTTCTGCTGTAACCAAACCCCAACCCGGAACATACTAGTCCAACACATTCATCTTAAAAAGAGGATGAAATATAACATAAACATTCGTATTAAAACTATCATATGAAATTCCAAAACATTAATCATAAACCATTAATGGAATAAAAAACAATCATCTATAGGAAAACATATCAAAAAACCATAAATACAATATGGATGATTTGTATCATAATAAATCAACTTCAAACAAGTGTAAAATTTATCAAAGGATGTTGACATAGAAAAAATCAAAACTATTTGAGAGAAATATCTCTTTTTTTGAAATCATTTAAAAGTCACATAATTATAGAGAAAACCTTTATTTTGAAAACATTCTTATAAGATTTTAAGGGAAGCTTTGACGACTTTATAATGGTGGAAAATAGCCGCACCATCCGTATAAGTTAAAAAAACATTCTTACCTTAATTTTGTCGAAAAGGTTAAAAAGGACCTTGTTTGGAAAATGATGGAAATATTCCATTATAAATTTCTTATAAAAAGTCAAAAAGGGTAAAAATGACTTTAACCCATATTATATAAAATATTAAGAATGTTTTTGAAATACATTTCTATGAAACATGGATGTGGATGATAAAGAGGTCCTAGTAGATAATTACGTATAAACAACCTCGGATAATGAAGAGATTGTGAAATAAACCATTATCTTGTAATTTTCCTTGGTTGATGGTAAGTTAAACTTATGTATAATGGTGAAATAATTGTCATTAAATTAAACAAGAATCATATATATTAAAATGATATCATATATGATCTTTTAACAATGATATGTTAATAAAATATTAGTATTATCGTCGTTTCAGGTGTTAACTGACTTGTTTTCTTTTATATGTTTTGTTACATAAGTTGTGTTATTTATGGATAGGTTGTATCATATTCATATCCAGAATGATAATAAGTCTTTAAAAATTATTCTAACCATCAAATGAAAATTATTCTTGAATGGATACAATGGGGAATGAATCTCATCGCGTTCTTGGAGACGGTAGTCCGTACATACGTACGAGCGACAATATCACTCTTTTGATATTAAAATAATATATAATTGGATGTTATATCATATATAAAGAATAATTATCATGTTATATTTATTATTTACATTAATTACACATCATTATTATACCCATCCAAATAATAATGTATTGAATAAAAATTACACCACGACGTGGAGACGGTAAGTCGTACGCACGTACGTATGGTGACATGTAATTCAAGGGATAGATAGAATACTGAATATGGTTGTATAATATTTATAATAACATAACAGTATATAGGGGATTCTGGAGTTATTATTTTAGAATGGAAATAATAAGGAAAGAAGATGTTGAAGAAGAAAGGAACTTGAAAGAGGGTGGTGAGAACATTACCTCTTCTTCGGGTTCTTCCTTTTGATTTGATCAAAAGGGCTCCTTAGGATGGCTTTAAGTTCAAACTAAGGCCTCTAGGTTGAATTGAGGAAAGTTTATAGAATATTTGGGTAGTGGTTGGTCGAGAAAAATGGATTTGAAGGTGTGAATTAGTGAGAAGGGGGGGTGCCCTTTTATAAGAGGGGTGAGGGGCTCCTTTGGAAAAGCTAGAAATTATATTTTATAAAAAATTCATATTTAATTTCTAATGGCTCCAAAGTAGATTATTTAAATTTTAAGGTGGTGATAGGTCGCAAAAAACTCAACCAATATGTTTTAGACTGTTTTGGGTCACATTATTAACCTTATCTTTTAGTTTTAACTCTTAGTTAATTAGTTTGACATTTACCATGTCTCTTTTTATTTTTATATTATATAGTTAATAAACATACTATATACCTTCAAGAGACACCCAAGTGTTCCATTAATGATATACCTATCATGATACAAGTCCTTTTGCCGAATCTTAGATTTTTAGGAATATAATATGAATTAATAATAGAATATATTTTTAAAAACTTTTTTATGTCAATTTTGACACTATTTGGAATTTGATTTTTTTGAAAATCATAAAAGCATGATTACTTAAATAAAAGTTAATTAAATGAATTATAACATGTAATATTATCCTATAAAATTTGTTTAATTCACAAAAAGTTTCAAATTACATTTATTGGGATATTTATGATATCAATTATTTTAATATTTCTTAAATTTTTTAATTGCTGCATCACCATTGTGTCATAAATAAATTAAATTATTTAATGTCTAAAAATTATAAATAAAATATCATTATGTAGGAAATCGTTTTATATTTCTAATGAATATTTACAATCTAATTTATCTTATGTTTAACCCTATATTAAAAATGTTTTAGTAATTAAACTTTGATTTTAACTCTTTTAACTCTTCTTTGAATTAAATAATAATAAATGTCCTAATCTAATCCAAGTGGACCTAAATGATAATATTTTATCCCTAAGGTTGTTTTTGGTTGAGATAAACTTGTCCAATATAATTGTGACATGTGTTGGGGTAATATTAATATCATTTTTACCCTTAATTCTCCTATTTACTTTTAACTGTGGTAAATAAAAGTAAAAAGTTACTATTCACAGAAAATTATTTTTATCTTATTGAACCACATTTTACTCCTTGATATTAACTGTGTCTCTCATATTTTTGAAATTCGACTCATAGAAGCGTTAAAATTAAGTTTTACGTGAATTTCAAAATTCTCCTAGGAGGTGGGTAAAAGACGGTGAAAAGTTCAATAAAATTTTTACATATCTAAAATAATTCTAAACTAACATCAATTAATTACATTGAAATTATATAGGTATTATGTGTCTATTTTGATCTTAATTAAATTTAAATAAACTAAATAATTATTTAAATAAAAATTCATTTTTAAACTATAACTTAGTGTTTTTTCACTATTCATCAAAAATTGAATGTTTTCTGAAAAATACCAAAAAATCACCCTAGGCTAATTTCAATATTCCGAATCCAAATATGTAGTCCATTTTGAAAGATAAAATTTATAAAATTTTAAAAAGTGGGTATTACAATTCATAATGGCTGCTTTGATTTGTCGCGGTGTGTTAGAGTCTCGAAGTTTCATACAATGAAAGCTATTGCCTTATTCAAAGGGAAACACATCGTGGAAGCTTGGGGTGTTACAGAGCTTGGGACACCTCTACGTGCAAGAGATTATGCAGCTACATGGAGTACCTTCTTCTATTGTCTCTGATCGTGATGCACGGTTTACTTCCCGGCTATGGAAGGGGTTGCAGGAGGCTTTCGGGACACAGCTTTGTCTGAGCACTGCCTTCCATCCTCAGACGGATGGCCAAATTTAGAGACCATTCAGACCCTCGAGGGCATGCTACGTGCTAGTGTCCTCGACTTCGGTCGCAGCTAGGAGGATCACATACCTTTGGTGGAATTTGCCTACAACAACATCTATCGCTCCACCATCAGGATGGGACCTTTTGAGGCGTTATATGAGAGACCTTGTAGATCACCTTTGTGTTGGACTAACCTAGTGGAGTCAGCACTCATGGGACCGGAGATGGTACGGGCTACCCCAGAGAAGGTGCAGATCATCCAGGAGCAGATGAAGACTACACAGAGCAGGCAGAAGTCGTTTGCCGACAGGAGACGAAGACCTCTGGAGTTTGAGGATGGCGACCACGACTTTCTACGAGTCTCACCTCGATGAGGATTATGGAGATTTGGATGAGGCAGAAAGTTATCTCCGTGTTTCATCGGACCTTTCCTGGTCCTCAGCAAAGTTGGCAAGGTGGCATACCGCTTATCTCTTCCAACTCAGTTGCATCGGGTGCATGACATCTTCCACGTATCCCAACTGAGGAGATACGTTCACGACACTTCTGACATCATCAACCATGGGATGATGTACGTCAATGATGGGGATAATTTTATAGAGGTTCCAGTGGAGATTGAGGATCGACAGGAGCGGGTCCTTCGTGGACGGTTGATACCTCTGGTGGGCATTTTTTGGCAGCAAGGTAACCTCTAGGAGAGCACATGGGAGCGGGGGGCTAAGATACTTGCTCAGTACCCTCATTTGTACCCTTCGTTCGAGTTGTAGCTAATAGGAACGTAAAGCCCTGAGGTGGGGAGAATGTAAAGACCCGTAATTTCCATGGAATTGTTTTCTTAAATCCATGGAAATTTTACGAGTCCACAAAAACTAACAGCGCGTGATTCCGAGGCCCATTGTGCCCAGAATCAATTTCTGAAGTTTTGTTTGGGTACGTTCAGTAAATGTATGAGTGGGATTTTATAACTTTTGAATCGGTGCTCAAAATTGAAATCTGGGGGAACCGTTGAACTCGAAACACTGGTATTCTCTTAAGAAGACTTTCACCTCGACGGCAGTTGGTCGAGAATGAAAGTTAGTTTTTGGGTTTTATGTGGGAATAATAAAATAATTTATATGCATGTCTTAATTTATTTTATTTGTTATATCCACCATGTGGATGTTGGAGGTAGGTACCACAACACATTAACCTCCCCTGAGAGGTTATGGTGGTGGGGACCAACCGAACCTAACCTCTTCTTCATGTTTATTGTGGTGGGGACCACCCGGGATTTAAACCCCCTTGAAACACCCCATTAATGGAGAAACTCTCAAACTTACATTAAGTGTAGGGGAGCCTCTTCAACTCCCCTAACACTTAATGTGTTTTATCCTCCTAGTTAATTAATTGATCCAGCACATTCAATTATTTAATTTAATCCATTTGAATTTTGTGCCAAAAATTTAATAGGATGTCATAATCTATTATTTTGTTGGCATTTGTCTTTTTGGTGGAGCTTGGGAAGAGGAGAGAACTTGGAGAAACAATTTCTCAACAACGAAGAATGATCATCGAAGCACGAAGAACTCTTATTCCACCAACGACAAACATCTTCTCCTTTGATCCTCAAATGGAACAAGGGAGGAAGCGTCGTCCTTGAAGAACGTCGACGACGTCGTCCTCGACTTTTTCATCTTCTTTCCCGATGTCAATGAATTGACGTCTACTTTTCCGCATCTTCATCAATGACCAACGAACAAACGTAGGGGTTCAAGCTTGGGTAATTGTTGCATGTTCATCATTTTACATCGAGGATAAGAATTCGAATCCGCTTGATATCATCCTAATGTGGAGGGCGCGGGCCAAACAAACACGGCCTGACCCCTCCAACTTCTTTGTGGAATATGAAGCTAAATGCAGCATGAGTCCGGGATGACCGTTACTCGTCAACAATGGTTGCGGATCAAACGCGACGTCTCGAGTAGAGTGAGACTTCTTCAAGAAAGAGAATCGGGCCACCGGAACTCGTCCATTGACCCGAAGAAAGATCGCCGACAAAGGGAACCGACGACTATCATCGCATGGTGGCGGCAGTGCAACCGCACCGCCGGAGGAGTAGCCCATGGCCGAATGGCCTTGGCAGTGAAGTGCTGGCCTGCGCAAGGCCGATAGCAAAGAAGACCGGTGGCTCGAGCCGCTGGGTTGCCGAGGAAGGCGCGGCGCAACCGCGCCACGTGGTGGAACCAAAGGGGGCTGTGGCCCTTGGCTGTGGCAGAGCATCGATGGACGGTGCATGGCCAGCTGCGAGGAAGACAGGCGGCCCAAGCTGCCAGGTCGCTGGAGGAGGCGAGGTGAATCTACTCTGTGCGGGAGTCGGCTGACCGCTCGGCCAACCAGGAAGAGCGGGACCCGCCGTTAGGTCCTGCATGACACGAACTGGCACCACGTGGCACCTGTTTGTCTCCCACCTGAATGACATAGCCCTTCGGGAGTCCCAGGGGGCGCGCCTCCCCCCTGGACGTGGCTAGGGCGGACCCCGAAGGACACCAGCCATGTGGGCCGGGCTGCCATCTTGGGTCGGGCTGCCCCTACGGGCCGGGCCGCCCCCACGGACCGGGTCAAACCCCAGTTCATCCCGGGTCGGGCCAAGTTGGTCCAACTAAGCCGAACCGGACCTGGACCCGTTCGACCTATGTCCACTCTTTTGCCCGTAACATGAGCTACGAGAAACCGATTGATGAACCGTATAAGGTGACAGAAACCTTGGAAGGAGAACGTTCTTTTGGTATACCCCACTCAAGGATTGGAAACAGTTGGGGTACGTTCGGGTTGGATCGAACGTAAATCCAACCTGGCCCTCGGAACTGAAATGCCAATAACTCTCAGACCAGGCGTCCGATTGAGGCACCGTCTATCGCGTTGAGTTTGTTATGGACAGATGTATATTTTGGATAAATAAACATGGGAATTCATGGAAATTGTTGTATTGACACTTTTCTTGAGGATCAGACCCTCTCGGAATCAAGCATGCTTCGTGCGGAACCCTGTGGCTGGCTCTGTACTGACGACTGTTCCTGGATCCCGTGTAGGTTCGACAGCATTGATGACTATTCCTAGATCCTGTGTGGGTTCGACTGCACTGACGACTGTTCCTGGATCTTGTGTGGGTTTGACAGGTTTGACGAATGTTCCAGGATCCTGTGTGGGTTCGAATGCTCCGTTTACTGTTCCTGGATCCTGTGGGGGTTCGACAGTTCTGAATTCTCTTCCTGGATCCTATGTGGGTTCAACAGAATAGATGGTTCAGTGGCTACATATGATCATCTCTATCTCTCTACAAAAGTTGTATACCTGTGTGAGCTGAGTCAGTGACTTCTGTTTTTTCCACATGATTGATATGGGTTACTTGATAACTTAGGTATATGTATGGGCATATACCTAAGTGCTGGCTATCCATTGATTTCATACTTTGTGGTTTATCCTTGGTGGATCTTGAGAGACCTTCAGGGTTTTGGGGTCCCTACTGAGTATTGTTATACTCACCTCTACACGGGCTATGCCCGCACATCATTGTGTTGGATGCAGACAACGGATAGCGCTGACCGAGGCTGAGTGTACGAGGATTGGACGGTACCTGGAGGTGTACCTCATGACGAGTCAGTACCCGGAGGAGACTGACAGGCGCAGAGTGCTAAGGAGGTTATTTGTACCTACCCTTTAGGTAGGATATTTGGTGGATGATCCAAGAGCTACTATTCACCTTTCAGCTATTTTTTCCCTTTTCAATTTTACTTGTACTTTACAGTTGGGATTGTATTTCCGGACCATTTACTTTTCAGCACTCACTTGTTATACAGTTTTACTTAGTGTTTTGTATTCATCTATGTGCTTTGTTGTGTGTGTTTATAAGTTATAAAGGAAATTCCTTCCCAGTTTAGGGAATTACACCTTTGGTTCTAGTCTCCATCCCCTGGCCTATGGAAGGCGGGCTTGGGGTAGTCACGACATGGGCCTCGAGGGACGGGTCGTGACGTACTATGCTTCACTAGTTTTTTGGATACAATTTTTAGTTACGGTCACTTTGTGCTAGACTCACTAACTTAAAAATGATTTTATGGAATAATGTATAACCTCCCTCAAAACACTTATGTTAACTCCTCAATTGAAGAATAATTCAGATAGATGAAACCCCAATTTATCAATGTGAATATTAATTCAATGTTATGAAGAATGTATTCTTTGATTTTAATCATAAAACCTTAAAATTATACCCTGATATATTCCACAATCCCAGTAATAACCACCTATGAAAAATATGTAATTCCCATGCAGTTTATTATTTATCATGTAAACCCTTCAGGTTAATACTTCCTTTCACAAAACTCCTTTCTTATGCACCAATCAAAATTTATGAAAATAAAATTCGGGGAAAAATTGATTCTTATAACATTCCATCTAGGGGAGAATTATTTTCATGTAAATGTCCAAATGGAAGTAATACATTGACATAATCCCTAAAAAAATATATCACTTATCCCTTCTCAAATATTTTAACTCAATCAATTTTAATTATTATTAGCGTCCTATCTATTGGAAAAAAATAACTCTCCATACATCCATTTCTACACCCACAAAACACATTGACTCCATTGTCTTGATCCACTTAAAACTCCAATCTCATAGCATGTTTTCACAACTATACTCTCATAGCATGTTTTCATAACTCCACATCTAGGAGATTATTACTAACTTTCATGATAATACTTACTTTACATAAAAATAATATGAAATCTTCACATACATGAAAGTATTCATAGATTTCATGAGAATCCTTCATTTGATTCCAAATTTTTTGCAACCTTCTTGAACAAACTCCCCTTTCTCAAAGACTATAAGAACTTATAGAAGAATGAATTATGAAATATATTTTTCTCAATACTAGTCCTATATGTATGATTCAATTACTAAAACCTCCTTTCCAAATGAAACTATAGTTGAATAATCTCATTATCTCTCTTTAACTTGTCATTCAACTAAAAATTATAACCAAATTATGAGTTAAAAAAAACAAAGAACACTTATTATAATTACTAAAAATGTTTTAAGAACCTGGTTTTTTTCCATAAAAGACTTTTGAATATTCTTGATGTTATTCTAGAGCACTGCTTTCAGACGGCGTGCAATTCCGAGCCCCGGTGTGGCCGAAATTAGATTTTTAGTGTGTTCACACCGGACACACCAAATAAATAGGATAACTCCTAAATGGAGTTTCGCATCAGAAATCGGAGTGTACAGATGGGTTCAGAATGGGGTGTTTACCCTAGGAACGACATAAAACATGTCGGCACGGGACGTTTGGACCCCTCGCTCACTATCAGAACGTGAAACAGATAAATTAAATAATTAATTTATTCGTTTAACGGCTTAACTCAAGAATCTATTAAAAGGTGTCTTGGATTGGGGAACCGAGGGCACCGTTGAGTCTGGAATGTTCCGTTTACCCTAGGAGGGGTGTAAGTTTCGCGGGTGCGGGCCGTCTGTGAAAAATGGCCTTCGGGGCATTTTCGTAATTTGGAGGCCTCAGGGGATTGAGTTAAATAACTTTTGAATGGGGAATCGGATTAAAATTCTGAGATTTCCATTGCGATCAAAACGTGACATTTAGCCCAGGGGAGGCTTAATATCGACCCCGCTGGATGTTCGGGTTCAGGCCGATGGGCGGGTGGTTAAGTGTTTTCTATTTAAACACTTAACCCACCCCTCTCCTCCCCCCCTTCTTCCCTGGCGCCAACAGCTCCCAATGATGAAGGAGGAAGCTCCTACTCTCCTTCTCCCCTCCGGCAAGGCAGCGGCGCGGCGGCGGACCCTCCGTGAAGCGTCGGGAAACGCCCCAATAGGTAGGGGTTGCATTTTTTATTTTCATTCTCGTACATAACTTCGAACACATATTTAAAAGTAGAATTACTAAAAAATTGTCAATGAGACCCATATTTGCGTAATAAATATTCTGAGCTTTCCGATGCTTGTTTCAAACTTGAAATCTGGGCTCTGTGGGGTCCACAATCATCCAACGAAAGTTGTGGGTCCTTGGGGGGGTTTTTTCGGCGGTCTGACAATGTCCAGGTGGCGGCGTGGCGTCTCCAGGTGGCGACGACATCCCCACGCAGTGGCATCTTCAAGAGGAGGCATGGTCGGCGTGAGCTGCGGGCGGTAGGCTCCTCGGCAGTGGAGGTCAGCATGGGCGGGGTCGTCGGCGGCGCTTGCTGGGGCGACGACGAGCCGCGCTCCGCGGGGGAACACGACCCTCGTCGCGCGGGTCGTCACTCGGTCAACCGGCCTCAGCCGGTCGGCCAAACGGTGGAACAGGTCCACCGAAGGCCCGCACGACCAAGCAGAAGGACAGGCGTTGCGAGCCGGGCCGGCTAGCGCGGTCCGAACCAGACCGGGCGGACCGGCCAGCCCAGGCCGGTCCAGCCCAAGGGGCTTTGCCCCCTCAGTTTTCGACACCCGTATTTTCCTTTACGTGCATCCGTTTTGTGTTCCGTCTATGGCGAAGCATTCCTTGGATCGAGGGGAATGTTTGGAGATTGTTTTGGGAATTTTTAATTCTCGGGACGGGCGTTCCGTGGCACAACACGCATTTAAGTGGAATGGGGTTTTCTCTTGGGGTTCTTGTTTTGGGCAGCGCGAGTGAATCCGACATCTGATTTAAGCGTCGTCAGTGGTGTTGGGACCCTGGCACCGAGGCTGAGCTTTACAGGATGGTTTCAGGCGTTGAGGAGGAAGTTGAGGCATGAGCCCTACGACCCGTCTTTCGACCTGCGTGCAGCATTTCACAAATTTTTCATCGGACGTCCGTTTGAGGCGTGCGAGTAGTCGATTATGAGTGTTTTTCCGAGGGCATTGCATTGGCATAGCCTGCCCGCTTTAATTACGCACGGTGGTGTGGGCCCCACGAGGGCCATTTTGGGAGTTCATGGTGATTTCCACCTTTTCACCGGGTGCCCGTTTTGGAAAATTGTTTAGTCTATCTTGTGTACATTTTCAAGAGGATCGCAATAGTGTGACCCATTCATTGTGCTTCGGGACCGAGGTGCAGGTCCCACGAAGCACCGCTCATGTGCGGTGTGGAGGAATGCATCTTTTTTTCCGGATATCTGTTCCACTCAAGTGACCAGTCCTTTTAACTTGTTTTCTTGAGGGTATCACAATGGTGCGATGTACCCGACTGTTTTTGGGCCTGAGGCTCGGGATCACGGGACGTCGTTCGGGCGTAAAGCAGTGTTGGCTACTTTTCCGTCAGATATCCATTCGAGGCGAGTAAGTAGTCGATATCGCATGTTTTTCTGTGAGGATTATAATGGCGTAATCTTTTCAGGCGACCAGAGCTTCTTACGTGGTCTTATTAAATGTGGAAATATGAAGGTGCCCTAGTGGAGGTTCTTCTACCATGTTTGTAGCGGACCATTGGAATGTGATTGTGTGCACTTCTGTGTGAGTGAAGAAAATGTTTGAAGTGATGTAGTTGGTCATTCTTGGGCTGATGAGGTGGAAAGTTGGAGTTGTTACGTTTACGCCCTTCTCATTGACGTGGGGTGTCGTGTGCACGATAGCCTTTATGATGGAATGTGGTATACTCTGAGAGTATATCAGAATGCTTGGAGGTATATTTTTGTACCTGATAACGTTTGTGCGCTTGGTTGGAGTTGACTTGGGGCCACACGTCATGTGGGCTCCATGTGCGTGTCGTGTTCTACTTCGCGTACTCTTCACCAGCAGGGTTGAGTTTCCCCCTGGTTCAGTTCTTGTTTGTTTAATAAGCAGTGTTGAGTTTCCCCCTAGTTCAGTTCTTATTTGTTTGACCAGTAGGGTTGAGTTTCCCCCTTGGTTCAGTTCTCATTTGTTTGACCAGGATGGTTGAGTTTCCCCCTGGTTCAGTTCTCGTTTGTTTGACCAGCAGGGATGATTTTTTCCCTGGTTCAGTTCTCGTTTGTTTGACAAGAAGGGTTGAGTTCCCCCTGGTTCAGTTCTAATTTGTTGAACACCAGGGTTGAGTTTTCCCTTGGTTCTATTCTCAATGGTTTTCCGGAAGAGATGGTTTGGTTTCTCTGTTTCTTCAGCTGTGAGGGGTTTCAGTACCATTCCCCTTTCACCAGACTGTGACACCGTTTACGACTACGTGTGCTCATATATCGTGGGTGTTTTTCCACATTCTGGGATGAGTTGTCTCGGTCCCCTTCGACAGTGACTCAGCGGATTGGAGCGTGATCGCCCTGAGGGGCCCGGGGGGTTTCTCCCATCTCATCGTGTTCCCTGGTAGATTTCTTGTGGATTCAGTGTGACCCACACATTACGCGGGCACCGATCCTCTACCCAGGAGGTCGTTTCCAGCAGGGCTAGCTAGATGTACCCTACAACTGGGATTTCTAGAGCAGTACCATCCAGCAGGGATGACCAGTGGGTTACCATCCAGTAGGGATGGCCAGTACAGCAGTGTTCACCGAGCAGTACCATCCACCAGGGATGGCCAGAGCAGTTCCGGGTTTACCTTCAAAGGGGCTGGGCAGTTGTCCCTGATGTTGGGCTTACCTCCAGTGGGGTTGGGCAGTGGTCCCCGATGCCGGGTTTACCTCCAGCTGGGATGGTAAGTGGTTCCTGATGATGGCTCTGTGCCTCCCTCCAGTGGAGTACCCTTTTTTGGGACTGGGCATTGGGACTAGTCGACGACTTTAGCCAGGTCTCCCTCCAGTGGATTACCCTGTTACGGGACTGGGCAGTGTGACACCCATCGACTCTTTCTGAGTCTCCCTCTAGTGGGAACCCGTCGACTTCCAGGGATTTCCCTCCAGCGGGGCTGGGCAGGGGGTCGCCTGTCGACTTTGAGGAGACCTCTCGACTGCGGGGAAGTGACGAGGTGTGACTTGACGTACCCCCAAAACTCTCAAGTATGAGGGGTGCTTTCCCCACCGAGACGCGTCCTTGTGACATGACCTAAAACCGTGCGAGCGAGTCAGTTCCACACAAAGAGGATAGTTTCGGGGTGCGGTGATTTGATCCCCTTGACTTGCAGTTCGGGACAGACGTGCGGGATACTGGGCATCGATGGTGGTTACTTCTGGGACTGTTGGCTACTCACATTCTTGGACTGAGCTACGGTATGGATATCCCCTTACGAGCTTTTTCGGCTTCTTGATAGAGCATATATATATGTATATACCTTGTTCCAGTACCCACTCCTTGGGTTTTGGTTACTCTCCTTCAAGGAGAGGCGAAGACGCACGGGGTATGCCACATGCTTTCCATGTCTAGCGTCTCATGGTTAGACGATTCTACTCTCCTGCCATAGGTAGCGAAGACATGACGATAAGTTCATCTTCTCACTGTTTCCAACCCCATGTGTTTGGACGAGTCTACTTCCATTATCTTATTGGGTTGAGCTGGACTCTTTACTGTACTCTTTACTACACTTTCGGTTGTACTCCTTTACTTTCCCCTGTTCGATCTACCTCTCAACCTTTGGTACCTTCTTTGTTTCTCCTTCAAGCCTTCGGGGTATCCTATTGAGTATTTTTATACTCACCCTACTTGGTCTTTTCCCTCACTTGGTGTGCCCTTGCAGACGATAGACAGGTCGGTCGTGACTTCAGTGGAGCTTAGGAGTTTGGGAGCTTGGACTATGTGCAGTGGTTGTAGTCGGGTTCCAGGTGTGGGATCCTCCCAGCTATTTGATTTTTTTTACCTGTTGCCGGGTTGTGGCACTTTTCTGGTTGGTCATGTGTTTTTTCCTTTTCTTTTCAGTTTACCTTCAGCTTTTACTTTGTACTGATTAGAGGCCGATGCACATTTGTGGTTTATTTATAGCAGTTGGTACTTTTCTTTTATTTTTACTCTGAACTTTTGCATTGAGTGTGCTTTGTGTGTGTGTACAGGTACTTATGAAAAGGCCTCCCCGAGTTTTTGTGCCTTTGGCACTGTTCGCCAGCCCCTGGCCTATGGATGCGGGTTTGGGGTAGTTGCGGCTCGATCCCAAGTAGGGACGGGTCATGAAAAAGTGGTATCAGAGCTGGTTCGTTCCTTGGGACATTGTTCGGACTTCCCTAAAAAGGAATTGGTTGGGATTTAGGGAAACAGTGTTAATGTGTCTCGAGAGCGCCTCTCAGGCCAGGGAGTCCAATGATGGTGTGACAGTCGACGTTTCCATTCACCAGGACCTTGATAACCCACTTGTTGACTCGGCATGATGAGACACTTATTGTAGGGAAAATTTGTTTGTGCATCACATAGGATTGAGTCTTGACTTTCCTTCTTAAGTCAGCTCCCCATTGTTGTTGTTGTGATATACATATATGCTCATCTGACTGCGACACTACTAGATAATATTCAGGATGTCTCCGTGAAGACAGCCATCCAGGATACCAGCTTTGGTTCGTGACGACGACCCTGTGAGCTACGAGGCCTTATTCCAGGACCCACCATGTGTGTCCCTTTCTTCGGGTGGGCCGATAGCAGCACCCCCACCCGTTGAGCAGCAGACGACTTCAGTAGAGAAGATGGGGCTTGAGTTCAGGTTGAGCACCCACCGTTAGTTCCAACGGCAGAGACCGCTAAGTTTAGGGGGTGAGATAGAACCTCAGGTAGTAGAGGTTTGGATAGAGACAGTGGTTCACCTTTTCAGACTTGTGCAGATGCCGACAAATCTTATGGTGGCTTTGTCCGCCAACCTTTTCTGCATAGCAGCATGGCGTTAGTAGAGTCTGGTGACTCAATTTCTTGATGAGTCGTCGCTTTCGTGGGGAAACTTTCAGTTGTTTTTTTCTGAGGAGTTTTTCCCCTCCTACATATGATCCGTTTAGATTCAGGAGCTCCTGCAGTTTCAGAAAGGAGGGATGACGGTGGCCGAGTACGCGACTAGTTTTGCAGACCATGCACGCTTTTACCCTGACTTGGTCCATTACGACAACATTCGAGCGCGGAAGTTTGAGAAGGGTATCCACCAAGAGATTCATGTTATCCTAGTACCCTTGAGGATTTCCACATATGCGGGGGTGCTAGAGCAGGCGCTGGTGACAGAGAGCTTCCTGTCACATTCTGGAGTTGGTAGTGGCAGCAGGCACGTTGGAGCCGAGATGTCTGTCGTAGCTAGCGGGTATCGGCAAGCAGAACCTCGAGGCAGGTGGCTTTCTGACAACCGGACTCAGGGGCGTGGTCATACACTATAGTGTCACCAGAGGGCACTAGTTCAGCACAGAGAGCACTGGTGCTATGCTTGTGATGAGCAAGGTCACCTGGCACGAGATTGCCCGACCAGGCGCGCTGAGAGTATCGGGTAGGTAGGAGGTGCACCACCGCGGCAGAGGCAGCGCCATGATTGGAGTAGCACCTTGAGAGGCGGTGATAGAAGAGGAGCAGGAGGAGATGGTAGTGGGGGACGGCTTTACGAGGACTTCCCATCACCACTAGGTGGTCTACGTCAGGATCCGAGAGCTACCGGTTGGGACTACGGACAGCCACGAGCTTTGGATGTCTACGATCCTACAGAGCATGAGGGGACAAGAGGTACACTTTACTGCTCTTCTACTTCTTGTAGTAGAATTGTAAGACTCTATGCGTGGAATGATTTTCTCCCTGCTCCTTGTTTGAGTTTTTACCAGGGTGGCGAGGGGTGTCGGTGTAACCCTGTGTTGGTAAGGTAAAAAGGCGTGGTCCCTTTTTCTTTAGTTGATGGTGTTGACTCCTTCACTTTCCGAGCATGTAAGAGAGTCTTGGTTGCGAGACATAGGCTGTGAAATCTTGTCTAACCATATGTCCTCGGGTGTTTCACTATATGGATATTCAGAAGGAGGGAATCAACGGGATTTGTCTTAGGTCCAAGCTGTGATTCTAGTCGCGGCGTGTGACGTAGTGGTTTGGTCGGGGAGGTGAGCTACCCCTGAGAGCCTTCGGGCCATTTGAGACCGTGAAAAGGGATGGCGAGGTTCCTTACCGCCTTGCCCTAACCCCAAAGTCTATAGTGGATGCATGATGTCTCCCGCGTGGCTTACACGAGAAGATGTGTGCATGCTCATATGCACGTCATCGGTAAGGGCAGATCCCGTGTGATTAGATCAATCCTTGGTTCTTGTGCGGTGACGCGGGACTATGCAAGAGTTCTTTTGGGTACGGGAGAGCCAGGTGCGGGCTTAGTACCCTGTGATGTTCCCTGGTTTTTCTTTTCAGGGATGAAAATCATGAAGAATGTAATTATATAACAACCCAGTTTTGGGACATAAAATACTTTGGAACATTCTTGATGTTATTCCAAAGCAGTTCCTTCAGACGGCGTGTGATTCCGAGCCCCGGTGTGGCTAGAATTAGATTTTCAGTGCGTTCACACTAGGCACGACAAATAAATTGGATAACTCCGAAAAAGAGTTTTGGATCAGAAATATGAGTGTACAGATGGGTCCAGAATGGGGTTTTTACCATAGGAATGACATAAAACATGTCGTCACGGGACGTTTGGACCCCTCACTCGCTATTAGAACGTGAAACAGATAAATTAAATAATTAATTTATTCGTTTAATGGGTTAACTCAAGTATCTTTTATAAGGTGGCTCGGATTGGGGAACTGAGGGCACCTTTGAGTCCGGAACGTTCCGTTTACCCTAGGAGGGGTGTAAGTTTCACGGGCGCGGGCCGTCTGTGAAAAATGGCCCCTGGGGCGTTTTCGTAATTTGGCGGCCTCGGGCGTTGAGTTAAATAACTCTTGAACGGGGCCTCGGATTAAAATTTTGAGACTCCATTGCGCTCAGAACGTGGTGTTTACCCCAGGGGTGGCTTAATCTCGACCCCGCCGGATGTTCGGGTTCGGGCCGACGGGCGGGTGGTTAAGTGTTTTCTATTTAAACACTTAACCCACCCCTCTCCTCTCCCCCTTCTTCCCTGGCACAAAAATCTGCCAACGATGAAGGAGGAATCTTCTCCTCTCCTCCTCCCCTCCAGAAAGGTAGCGGCGCGGTGGCGGACCCTCCGTGAAGCGTCGGGCAACGCCCCAATAGGTAGGAGGTTGCGTTTTGTATTTTCATTCTCGTACTTAAATTCGAACACAAATTCATATGTCGAATTACTGTTGAATTGTCAAGAGAGGCCCATATTTGCGTAATATATATTCTGAGCTTTCCGACGCTTGTTTTGGACTCGAAATCCGAGCTCTGTGGTGTCCACAATCGTCTGGCGAAAGTTGCGGGTTCTTAGGGGGGTTTTTTCGGCAGTCCGGCGAGGTCCAGGCGGCGGCACGGCGTCTCCAGGCGGCGGTGGCATCCCCATGTGGAGGTGTCTTTAGGAGGAGGCGCGGTTGGCGCAAGCTTCAGGTGGCAGGCTCCTCGGTAGCGAAGGTTGGCGCGAGTGGGGTTGCCGGCGGCGCTAGCTGGGGTGACGGCGAGCGGCGCTCCGCGGTGGACAAGGGTCGCGTCGCGCGACCCCGTGGGGGAACACGGACCGCGTCGCATGGGTCATCATGTATGCGACCGACCTTAGCCGAACAGCCCCGCGGTGGACCGGGTCCACCGCCGGCCAGCGCGGCCCGACCCAGATCGGGCGGACCGGCCGGCCCAGGCCGGTCCAGCCCAAGGGGCTTTGCCCCCTCAGTTTTCGGACGCCCGTATTTTCCGCTACGGTCGTCCGTTTTGCATGCCATCTAAGGCGACACATTCCTTGGATCGAGGGGAACGTTTTGAGATGGTTTTGGAAATTTTTAATTACTGGTACGAGAGTTCAGTGGCACAACAGGCCTTTAAGTGGAATGACGTTTTCTCCGGGGGTTCTTGTTTTGGGCGGCGCGGGCGCATCCGACGTCCGATTTAAGCGCCGTCAGTGGTGTTGGGACCCTAGCATCGAGCCGGATATTTCCAGGGTGTTTTCAGGTGTTGAGGCCGAAGTGTAGGCACCAGACCCATGACCTGTCTTTCAAGATGCGTGCATCGTTTCCCCTAGTTCAGTTCCCGTTTTTTTGACCAACATGGTTGAGTTTCCCCCTGGCCAGTTCCCGTTTGTTTGACCAGTAGGGTTGAGTTTCCCCCCTAGTTCAGTTCTCGTTTGATTGAACAGCAGGGTTGAGTTTCCCCCTTGGTTCAGTTCTCATTTGTTAGACCAGCATGGTTGAGTTTTACACTGGTTCAGTTCTAATTTGTTTGACCAGCAGGGTTGAGTTTCCCCCTAGTTCAGTTCTCGTTTGTTGAACAGCAGGGTTGAGTTTTACCCTGGTTTTGTTCTTGATGGTTTGTCCAACATAGATGGTTTGGTTCCTCTATTTTTTCCGCTGTGAGGGGTTTCAGTACCATTCTCCTTTCACCGGTCTACGACACCATTTACAACTACGTGTGCTCGTACAGCGTGGGTGATTTCCCACTTTCTCGGATGAGTTGTCTCGGTCCGCTTCAACAGTGACTCAGCAGATTAGAGCATGATCGCCCTGAGGGGCCCGAGGAGTTTCTCTCATCCCTCTGTGTTCCCTGGTAGAGTTCTTGTGGATTCGGTGTGACCAAACATTACGCGGGCACCGATCCTCTACCCAGGAGGTTGTTTCCAGCAGGGCTGGCTAGTTGTACCATCCAGCAGGGATGGCCAGAGCAGTACCATCCTGCATGGATGGCTAGGGGGTTACCATCCAGCAGGGATGGCCAGTACAACAGTGTTCACCGAGTAGTACCATCCAGTAGGGATGGCCAGAGTAGTTCCGGGTTTACCTCCAGCGGGGCTGGGCAGTGGTCCCCCATGCCAGGCTTACCTCCAGCAAGGCTGGGAAGTGGTCCCCGATGATGGGTTTTCCTCCAGTTGGGCTG
Source organism: Viscum album (assembly GCA_963277665.1). Classification (NCBI taxonomy): domain Eukaryota; kingdom Viridiplantae; phylum Streptophyta; class Magnoliopsida; order Santalales; family Viscaceae; genus Viscum; species Viscum album. The sequence continues at coordinate 814,129,169 of OY728167.1, read as the reverse complement.
GGAAGTGGTCCCCGATGACGGTTCTGAGCCTCCCTCCAATGGAGTACCCTTTTTCGGAACTGGGCATTGGGACTTTTCGATGACTTTAGTTGGGTTTCCCTCTATTGGATTACCCTGTTACGGGACTGGGCAGTTTGGTTCCCATTGACTCTTGTCGGGTCTCCCTCTAGTGGGAACCCGTAGACTTCTAGGGATTACCCTCCAGTGGGGTTGGGCAGGGGGTCGCCTGTCGACTTTGAAGAGACCTCTCGACTGCGAGACAGTGACGAGGTGTGGCTTGACGTACCCCCTAAAATCTAAAGTACGAGGGGATCTTTCCCCTCCGTGATGCATCCTTGTGACGTGACCTAAAATTGTGCGGGTGAGTCAGTGCCGCCCAAAGCGGATAGTTTCAGGGTGCGGTGATTTGAGCCCCTTGACTTGTAGTTTGGGGCTGACGTACGGGATGCTGGGCATCGATGGTGGTTACTTATGGGACTGTTGGATACTCAAATTATTGGGCTGAACTATGGGATGGAGATCCCCTTACAAGCTTGTTTGGGCTTCTTGACAAAGCATATATATATTTATATACCTTGTTCCAGTACCCACTCCTTGGGTTTTGGTTACTCTCCATCCAAGAGAGGGAAAGATGCATAGGGTATGCCACATGCTTTCCGTGTCTAGCTTCTCGTGGTTGGATGAGTCTAATCTCCTGCTATAGGTAGCGAAGACCCGATGATAATTTCAACTTCTCACATTTTCTTGCTCCTTGTGTTTGGACGAGTCTACTTCTTTTCTCTTGGTGGGTTGATCTTGACTCTTTATTGTACTCTTTACTGCACTTTTGGTTGTACTCCTTTACTTTCCCTTGTCCGACCTACTGCTCACCCTTAGGTACCTCCTTTGTTGCTCTCTGGAGCCTTCGGGGTATCCTACAGAGTATTTTTATACTCCCTCTTTCTTGGGCTTTTCCCGCACTTGGTGTAACCTTGCAGATGACAGACATGTTGGTCGTGACTTCAGTAGAGCTTAGGAGTTTGAGAGATTGCACCACGTGCGGTGGTCGTAGTCAGGTTCCAGGTGTGGGATCCTCCCAGTTGTTTGATTTTGTTTACCTATTTTCGGGTTGTGTCACTTTTCTGGTTGGGCGTGTGTTTTGCCCTTTTCTTTTCAGTTTACCTTCAGCTTTTACTTTGTACTGATTCGAGGTCGATGCACATTTGTGGTTTATTTATAGTAGTTGGTACATTGATTTTCTTTTTACTCTCCACTTTTTCATTGAGTGTGTTGTGTGTGTGTGTATAGGTACTTAGTCAAAGGCCCCCCCGAGTTGTTGTGCCTTCGGCACTGGTCGCCAGCCCCTGGCCTATGGAGGCAGGCTTGGGGTAGTTACGGCTCGAGCCCAGGTAGGGTCGGGTCGTGACACATGTAAACTTATCCTCCTATTTTTGATATTCTCTTAAATAAGACATAAATTTTGTAAAAAATCAGGATAGATAACCATGATTCCAATAAATACCATCATCCGAGAAGATGGGTTAGTGTTGTTTCTAGAATTCCCTCATAAGATCTGACATGTATTGTTTGACCCTTAGATCCCTATAGTCCATAGATTGCATAACTTGAAGTATCGTCTCTCAAAACAGCTAATCCATAGGATGTTCTAACACCATATATAATGGGAAATTATTTTCCTTTCCCTCCTATAACTTTACTAGAGGTCGTTAAGGAGGAATATCCCTAAAATTCCAAATGCATGGCTTAGAAAATTTAATCAGAGTTTTTGATAATCAAGGTTTGGAAACGTTATAACAAGAAAATAATATCACTATTAAATAAACACCCTAATCACATAAGGTTCAACTACTACTTAGGTATCCCTTAAAATATCCTACCCACTTTTAGTGTTTAGTATATAATCAAAATTTGATCTAAAAAATTAGTTATCAAGAAGTAGAAATAAAAAAACCGATAACCATGGTTTCATTCAAGTAAGTTCCATAAGTAACTTTTCAAGAAAAAAAATCTAAAACTTATTTCTAAAACATTAAATAACAAATACCTCTTTTATAAATAGTTTATCAATCACAAAAAGGAAAATGAATGTCATGTGAATCCCATGTGGTGTATATAATGCATAAACACACACACTCTTGCCACCATAAGTTAAGAGAAAAAAATAAGTAGTAACTCAAACACTATTGTAACACACTAAGGTTTTCTAAAAATAAATTGAAATGCATGAAACTTTTTTTAATTAGATATTTTTAACTATCCTTTAAACATAATTTTTCCACTTCTATGTTTTGAATTTCAAGAAATGGTCACCTACAATTGTGATTAGTATGTTATTTTGAGTCTGAAAGAACCAACTTGTTTTTTGGTGAATACTAACATACACTTATAAATAGTAATTTGAATAGTAATGTGACTCTTAAGAATATTAAATCAAATTATTATTTTATTTTATTAAGGATATAATATAATGAGATATCGATTAATTTTTTAGGGTGTTAAAAAAGAGTTTTAGATTTAAAACTGTTATTTTTGAATAAATTATGATTTTATTTAAAAAATAAATTAATAATATTTAGAAAATTATTTTCGAAAAATGGATTTAATTTTTAAATTATACGCATAAAAAAATGGTTAGGGTGAATTTTTGGGATTTTTCTAAAACAGTTGAATTTTCAGTGAATAGTAAATATACAGTTTGAGTTTCGGTGTGTTTAATGACATCATTAATGATGTAATAATGATGTAATAATTATGTTCGACTTTTGTATAGTAAAAAATGTTTTGATATGTCCGAATTGGCCGACACCATTAGAAAATACCATGGGCAAGCCCATGGTTTTGCAAATACAACTAATGAGATGTCCCTTGGAAATTAATAAAATATTCCCCCACTTTGGCTATAAATACCAGCCCATTCCTCCATTCCATTAATTAAAAATTACTTATCAATTAATATATGGTCTTTTTAACTCCCTATAAGTCCTCCCAAGGTGTCCTAAATCTCCCAAGGTCCCAACCTTCAAGTTTTAAGAGTTGCTCTAGAAGGTAAGGGAATCCACCACCCTTCACTTTTTCAAGATTTCATTTAATGTTATTATTTTTATTTTCAATTGGATTATATTGGGATATGTCATTAAATATCCCCATTAATACCCATATTATTTAATAATTATGAGATACCCCTTTCTTCTCATCAAAATATTTTATGAAATTTTAAGCAACGCTGTTAGGCTGCCAAATTTTCGTAAGGGATTTGTCAACTTTTCTTTTATTTCGAGACTCCTTTATTTTATTTTTATTTCCTAACCTAACCTTATATAAGTGGAATGAATGATCCAGTATCTTAAATATTATTTATTTAATCATGTTTATGTAAGACTCACCATTAGATTCCTCCTCCTCTTCCACTTATTAAAGAAATTAAACATCGTCTGTGATGTGTCGATTTACCGACATCGTGGACAATGTGATTTCAATTTATTTTACTTCCTTAAATACTGGTCATGAAACAATATTTATGGTTGAACCAGATTATAATTTATGTATTATATCTTATAGAAGTTTTTGGAATCATTTTTTACACAAGTGATAAATTTATATAACAAAATGAGTTCAATACGATCAAAGAATCACCAAAATGACCTAAAAAAATATCAATAATGTTCTAACTTATGAATCATCATCATGTTAGATTTCAAAATGATAAATGGTATAATTTATGGTTATTTAAATATATAAATAACATTATATTCTAATTATTTATTTTCAATTCCAATCGACAAAAATATCTATCATGAATCGATAATGGAAAGCATGTAAAGAACGCACCCAAAACAATGGAAGGAACAAAATAATAACAATTAATGGGAGAAACGATGGAATTAAATGATCATTTATGGTATTATAAACATGAATATTTTTCCTTAAGATATTAATAAAACACTTTTAACCATTATAAAGGAGTTTTAAAACAAGTTTGAAGTAAGACAAACCCAAGGTAAGGGAATTCTTAACCCGATTTCCATTCTTTGGGTTAACCTTCTACTTCATTATTTATGTGGTATTAAAATTGTATGTGTGATAAAAAAAAATATATTATGATTAATTATGTGTATTTAGAGTGTATATACATATTCCATCTACTATATTATTTATCCCATCAATTATAGGATGTTTGTAAGGGTCTTTTCTTTTAAAAATCCTCTTTTAAATTTTTGTTTTACGAAATTCAAAAGCAATGTTTTTTATAGAATTATTCCTGTTGTATGATTATGTATTAGTTATTGGGATTTTTTTATGATGAAGGGTGGGGCCTATATTTCCCTCCAATGCGTTGGTTATGTTTAATTTGGATTTTGGTCGTATGGTTACTCCAAGTGTAACTACGATGGTTACACAAATTGTAAGGTAGTTGTGAGGGATATAAATTATAAGGTAGTAGAGAGGGTTACCAGATTATGTAAGTAATTACCCAAGATACCTTTGTGGTTCTATTTAAGTTCTTATGTTTTTTTGGGATCTTGTGGAAATCTCATATTTCACAATGTAATTATATATAGGGGACAAGTATGTCTTTTGAAAATAATTTCATACATTACAAGTATTCATGGACTAATGTGTTCTTTCCTTCTTTTTATATCCCTTACTGAGATTTTTGTGCTCATACCAAGTTTTTAAATGATTTTCACTAGTTATAAGAATTTTTAAGAAAAATAAGAAATCCAAGTTAAATGTTTGAATAATTGTCAATGAAATCATGTTTGATTTGAAAAGTTTTATATTTTGGAAGAAATGAGTACTGTTTTTAGGGTATCCACTCTATATTAATGTGTAATTTCATGAATGTTTTATGTCCCATTTCTCTAAATTTATAAACTTGAAAATATCATCAATGTTAAAGGAAGTTATTTCTTGATTAAATTCATGATTATGTAATGCAATAAGGTCAAGTCCTTATAGTTGGTATCAGAGGATGGTTTAGATAAATTTAGGGGATAGGGTGATGTTAATAGAATACCATAAATGATTTTTACTCTATGATTAATTTGAAATGTTATAGAATTTAAATATTCCCATGTTTTTTCGACTAAGATATGTTTTTTAAAAATGGTTGTCTATGGAAGAAACATGGAAGCTGAAGAGAAGAGGCACTGACAGAATGATATCCTATCAAATCTGCAACCTGGAATGGTAAGGATTGAAACCGAGTTATTTGTGATAGTAATGGATTAGCTAACATAGGAAATAAATGGTGGAAGTATCCATGAAAGAGAACAGCTATAAGTACCACAAGAGATCATGACAATAGTGTGACATTTTATGGGACAACACCCTCCTGCTTTCAATGGATCTTTTGACCCAGTAGCAGCTGAAGGATGGATTCAATCCCTTGAAAATATATTCAATGTTATGGAATTATTAGATAATCAAAAGGTAAGTCTTTACATTTATCATTTTGAAGGTGAATTTGATCAATTGTGTTCAATGGTCAAGAATATCAGGGATGTAGAGTATTTTAATGCCTTAAAGTGGGATGAATTTAAAAGTATTTTCATTGACAATTATTTTCCAAAGGTGGTTCGACTTAGGATGGAGAATAAATTACTTGAATTGAAGAAAAAGGAGGAATATTAAGTGGTTGTGTATGAATAAAACTTCACCCAACTAGAGAGGTATGCTCTAAATATTGTTTTGTATCTTGATAGTAGAATCAACTGATTTTACTCAGGATTAAAGTCAAGTTATCGAAGGGCATTGGCCTCCCATGAATTCAAAAGTTATGAGAAACCTATCCAATGTGATGACAGGGTAGAGAAGGATTTTTTTGATGTTTATATGCATTTTTTTCAACAAGGATAATAATAGGTCTATATGGAAAATGATGGGTAAGAATCAACCAAAGAAATCTGATGGTAAGAAAATCCAGTTTCTAGTTTGTGAAAAGTGTGGCAAGAAGCACCCTGGGGAATGTCTTACCAAAATTGGGAAGTGTTTTTGATGTGGTAATCGTGTAAGTATGGTCCAAGATTGTAATTAAAATTAGCCTAAGACTAATCCTGATAAGAAAACTGTTATGTGTTTTAAATGTGGAGAGATGGGTCATTATGCAAATGAATTCCCAAAGAAATATTTGAATGATTCAAAGAAGCCAGAATATAAGTAGAAAGGTTTAGTAAGATAATTGGTGACTATGTAAGTAGATGTTGGGCCATCAAATGAAGTTGTATCATGTACTTTGTTTGTTTACTCAGATTTCTCTAATGTTTTGTTTGATACAGGGTCTACACATTCCTTTATTTCTGATAAATTTTTTGGTAAATTGGAAATGTCACCTCAAAAAATGAGACTGAACTAATTGTTAAAACAACATGGTGAAATATTATAGAAAATAGGAATTATAAGAATCTTTCTATTTTGGTATGAAGAAAGACTTTACCTACAAACCTTGTTGTTTTTCCCTTAGTAATGTTTGATGTCATTATGGGAATGGATTGACTTTCTGTTTATCATGCGAAGATTGAATGTAGAGCTAAAGAAGTTGTTTTTCTAGAAGAGTTTCAGTTTTTATACTAAAACAAACCCATACAATTGATAACATATTAGGAAGATAAGAAACTATTTAAATATGGAAGTGGAATTTATCTTGCTCATATTGTTGAAAATAAGTGAATTATTCAGATTAATGATGAATCAGTGGTAAATGAATACCTGGATGTTTTTCCTGATGATTTTCCCGGTGTTATTCCTAATCAAGAGGTTGAGTTTACTATTGACCTATTCCCTAATGCTAATAAAATTTCAAAAACCCCATATCTTATAGCTCAAATGGAACTTCTTGAATTAAAAAATCTGTTTCAAGATTTTCTTGATAAAGGCTTCATTCATCCAAGCACTTCACCATGGGGTGCTCCTATTTTGTTCGTTAAAAATAAAGATGTTTCCATGGGACTTTTCATTGATTATAGAGCTTTGAATAACATGAATATTAAAAATAAGTATCCTTTTTCACATATCGATGACTTATTTGATCAGCTCCAGGGAGCTCAGTACTTTTCCAAGATTGACTTGAGATCTGGATACCATCTGCTAACGGTGAAGGAGGATGAAATACCAAAAATATATATTCATACTAGATATGGGAATTATGAATTTGTTGTTATGCCATGTGGGTTAACTAATGAACCTGTTGTATTCATGGATCTTATGAATAGAATATTTCATCGGTTCTTGGATAAGTTTTTGGTTGTGTTTATTATTGACATTTTGGTATTTTATAAGAGTAAAGTAGAGTGTGAAAAACATATGAGGGTAGTTTTAAAAACCTTAACGGAAAAGAAACTGTATGGAAAATTTAGAAAGTGTGATTTTTGGTTAGAACAGATTTCTTTTCTTGGTCACATTGGAAATAAGAATGGAATAACAGTTGATCCTGCCAAAATAATAGTGGTTGATGGATGGAAGAGACCCACAAATGATATAGAGATTCATAGTTTTATTGGATTATCAGGTTATTACCGATGGTTTGTTAAAAAAGTTCATGTTTATCTAGCCCGCTAACCATGTTAACATGAAAGAGGGTTAAATTTATTTGGACAAAAGAATGTGATGTCTGTTTTCAGAAACTGAAGAAGAGATTGGTGAATGCTCAAATTTTTTCCTTGCCTTCTCGAAATGGTGAGTTTGTCATCTAAAATGATGCTTCATTAAAGGGACTTGGTTGTGTTCTGTTGAAGAATGATCAGGAAATTCATTATTCTTCAAGACAAATAAAACCACATGAGTTAAATTATTCCACACATGATTTGGAATTGGCAGCTATGGTTTTTACTTTGAAAATTTGGACGCATCATTTATATGGAGCCAAATTTCAAATATATACTGACAATAAAAGTCTAAAGTATATATTCACTTAGAAGGAATTAAAAATGAGGTAGAAAATATGGCTTTATTTGATAAAGGATTATGATTGCATGATCAATTACCATCCGGGAAAAGCAAAAAAATTGGAGGATGCCTTGAGTCGAAAACATCATGCATCATTAAAAATGCTATGTTTGGAACATGATCCCTTGATTAATGATTTGATAAATTTTGGCTTAGAAGTTATTGTTGTAGGAAATACCTCTTTTTTGTTTCAAGTTTCATTGTAGTCATCGTTATCAGACAGAATTAAGAAAACAAAGAAGGAAAACCATGAGCTACAGAAAAAAAGAAGAATTGGTTAAAATGGGTAAGTTTCCAAAATTTGACCATGATAAATATTGTGTTTTAAGATTTGGTAAAAGGTTTTGTGTGCCTTGAGATTCCCAGTTGAAGAAATATTTGTTGTGTAAAGCTCATAGTTCTCCATTTTCAGTTCATCCTGGAAGAACTACGATGTATAGAGAACTTTGGGAGTATTATTGGTGGGATGGAATGAAAAGGGGTATTGCATAATTTACTGTGAAATGTTGGACATGTCAATAGGTTAAAGTAGAGCGACAGTTATCAATGGGGATGCTTCGGACTTTTCCAGTTCCAGAGTAGAAATGGGAGAATATATCCATGAACATCATGGTTGGACTACCTAAGACTTCTCAATGTAAAAATCAAATTTGGGTTATTATTGATCGGCTGACAAAATCTACCCATTTAATTTATATTCGAGATACATTGTTGTTGGATCAGCTTTCTCAGTTGTACCTCAAAGAGATTGTTAGGTTACATGGAGTTCCTCTTTCCATTTTATCTGATCAGGATCTCAAGTTCACTTCTAATTTTTGGAAGGGCCTTTAGAATTCATTGGGCACAGAATTAAATTTCATTACATATTTTCATCCTCAATTAGATAGGTAGTCAAAATGAATGATTCAGACTTTGGATTATATGTTTCGAGCTTGTTCAATGGACTACCTTGAAGTTGGGATCAACATCTTTCTTTAGTTGAGTTTTCTTATAATAATAATGTTCATTTTAGTATACAAATGGAACCTTTTGAGGCATTGTATTGGAAGGGGTGTCGAACTCCAGATTTTTGGGATAATGTCAGGGAAGGGAAGTTGATGGGACCAGAATTAGTAGAGGAAGTGGCTAAGAAAGTGAAGCTGATCCAGAAACACATGAGGATAGCTCAGAGCAGGAAGAAAAGTTATGCAAATAATAGAAGAAAAGACTTCTCTTTCGAGGTAGGTGACCATGTTTTCCTTAAAATCTCTCCTTAGAATAGTTTGATGTGTTTTGGTAAGAAAGGAAAGCTAAGTCTGTGGTTCATCGGTCCTTTTGAAATCCTAGAGAAAGTTGGACCAGTTGCATACCGATTAGCTTTGCCTCTGAGTTTGTCTAAGGTACACAATGTTTTTCAAGTTTCGATTTTGAGAAATTATGTGCCAGATTCAACTCATGTCTTGAGACCAAAAGCAGTTCAACTGGAAAAGAACCTTTCTTGTGAAGAGAAACCGGTTCAAATTCTAGATTTAAGGGAACATGTATTGTGGAATAAGGTAATCCACCAGGTAAACGTTTTTTAGAGAAACCTCATAGTTGAAGAAGCAACATGGGAGTCTAAAAATGCTATGAGGGAAAGGTACCCTCACTTGTTTAATAAGTAAATAAAATTGTGAGGACGTAATTTCCAGAAGGTGGGGATAATGTAACAACCCATGGTTTTCTAAAAATAAATTTAAATTCATGAAACTTTGTTTTATGTAGATATTTATAACTATCCTTTAAACATAATTTCTCTACTTCTATGTTTTGAATTTCAAGAAACAATCATATACAATTGTGATCAGTAAGTTATTTCGAGTCTGAAAGAACCAACTTGGTTTTTTTAGTGAATAGTAACATACCCATATGAATAGTAATATGACCCTTATGAATAGTAAATCAAATTATTATTTTATTTTCTGAAGGTTATAAGATAATGAGATGTCAATTAATTTTTCAGGGTGTTAAAAAAAGAGTTATAGATTTAAAACTGTTATTTTTTAATAAATTATGATTTTATTTAAAAATTAAATTAATAATAATTAAAAAATTATTCTCAAAAAATGGAGTCTATTTTTTAATTCTACACATCTAAAAATGGTTAGGGTGAATTTTTCGGATTTTTCTGAAACAGTTGAATTTTTAGTAAATAGTAAAAATACAGTGTGAGTTTCGGTGTGTTTAATGACTTCATTAATGATATAATAATGATGTAATAATTTTGGTAGACTTTTGTACAGTAAAAAAATTATTAGCTTTCCCAAGTGACCAATACCATGGGAAAATACCATGGGAAAGCTCATGGTTTTGCAAATACCACTAATGAGGTGTCGCTTAGAAATTAATAAAATATTCCCCCACTTTTGCTATAAATACCAACCCATTCCTTCATTAAATTCATTCCAAATTCCTCCTCAACAAATATTTGGTATTATTACCTCCCTATTAGTCCTCAAAATGTGTCCTCAATCCACCACGGTCCCAACCTTCATGTTTTAGCAGTTACTTTACAAGGTAATGGAATCTACCACCCTTCTCTTTTTCAAGCTTTCATTTTGTGTTATTATTTTTATTTTCCATTATCTTATGTTGGGATATGTAATTAAATATCCCTCCTAATTCCCATATTATTTAATAATGATTAGATACCCCTTTTTTCATCAAAAAATTTTATGAAATTTTAAGTGACTCTGTTAGGCTGCCAAATTTTCGTAAGAGATTTCTCAACTTTTCTTTTATTTCGAGATTCCTTACTTTTCATTTTATTTCCTCACCTCCCCTTATCCAAGAGGAATGAATTACCCAATATATTACATATTATAGATTTCATCATGATTATGGAATACTCAAAATTATATTCCTTCTCCTCTTCCACTTATTCAAGAAATTAAAACATCGTCTGTGATGTGTCGATTTACTGACATCATGGACGATGTGATTTCAATTTCTTTTACTTCCTTCAATACTGGTAATGAAACCATTTTTATGATTGAAATATATTATAATTTATGTATTATATATTATATAATCTTCTAGAGTAATTTTTTAAACATGTGTTAAATTTATAAAACAAAATGAGTTCATTACGATCAAAGAATCACCAAAATGATCTAAACAAATATCAATAATGTTTTAACATATGAATCATCTTCTTGTCAGAATTAAAAATGATAAATGGTATAATTTATGTTTTTTTAAATATTTAAATACCATTCTGTAACACCCGAGACTTTTATGAGAAATATTTTGTTTTTATGTTGTATAAATCATCAAAGGAATCTTTCACTACACACAACACTAGCTTGGCTTGCTTTACACGCAACCGCGACCTTCCTCGATAGCTTACGTCGTACGCAATACCGAGTTTCACTAAACAACGATATGCTATTAAAATATTATTAAAACTATCCGTTATGAATATTACTAACTGAATTTTGAATTTTATAACATTTTAATTCAACGTATACATTTTCTAGAATGAGGTATAAAAGCAAAATCAGTTTTTTTGGATAAAAGAAATATTTTTCAAAAACTACAGTTTTGCCGCCTTTTGATGGCGCACCCACATTAAATCTAGTTTTGGACATGTTTATAAGTTCAATTTTACAAAATAAAATTCTGTTTTTGAATCAGGGTATAAAAATTTACTTTGGATAAATTTTTGATATTTTTCTGATAACTTTCATATTTTGATGAATAGTAAAAATACGCTAATTTTTAATTAAAAACAACTTTTTTCATTGAGATAATTTATTTGGATAAAATATAATATTGAATGGTTTTAAAGTATAAATAGAATATATTTTTACCATTTAATATAATTTATGTCATTAGCATTAATTTCACATTGAATTCATAGGTAAAAACATTTCAATCTTTTTGCAATGTTTTAACTTCTAAAACTCATTTTATTAACAATGTGATTTATTTTAAATTAATTACTGCAACTTATATGTTTTGAATTTTGAAAAATGGATTCCATATTCAGAATCAGTGGGTCCAAATTATGTTAATATACTAATTTTTATTTTTGGGCATTATGAATAGAAACTACGGTAAATTGTATTTACCATAGTTAAAGGTAAATCGGGTAATTAAGGGTAAATATAAGATTATAAAATTATCCAAACACCTTCCAAAATCCTATTGGATGACTAAAAGTATACCCATATCACCTAAGGGTTGGATTATATTCATTTAATGGACTTTTGTCCATGAAAATAATTTAATTATTATTAAAACCAAAGAATGTGATAAAATGTCACTTTCTTAAATCTTATAAGTATAATAATTTTAATTTGGTGATAACCTTAATGAAACTTCGAACATGAATAGTCTCCAGAAATCTAATACCATTATCTACATCATAGGAATTTATTTAGAATTTTTAGGGATTAAATATTTATCATTAATTATGACACAATAGTAATGTTGAAATTATTTTATTAATTAAAATATCAAATAAATTGTTTTAAAAATATTAAAATAAATATTATATGAACAATTTAATGTGCCACACTAATTTTCTAGATACATATGACATTTTATGAATCTATTAAAGCTTTTAGTTCGAACATATCTTCTGTATATATTTTATTTAAATTCAAATAAATGAATAATGTCAAAATTGACACTATTGTTATTTTATAAAAATAACATATTATAAAATTGTTTAAAAATCACAAAAATATTTAAAAATTATAAATTAAAATTTATATGGTCTACAATGTCATAAAGTGTAAAATTATAGAAAGTTCACAACACATATGTAATTATTTATAATAATTTAAAATTTAGAATATTATTACCACAAATAAAATTAAATTGATAAATAAGGATAAATCAAGTTGATAATGTTTAAAATAAATTCCTAACATGTCTAAATTTTATTGGTTGATGGGATTAAAACCCTATCTCATCTAAGCTTCGGATATGAGTCATTTTGGAAGTTTTTAAGTGGGTTGGGATTTAATATAAACTAATATTTCTTAAATTTCCAAAGGTGCCCCTCTCCTCCTTTATAAAAGGGCACCTCCTCCCTCTCTTCCTCACACCAATTTGAGACTTCAATCTCGCCCAACCCCTGCCAATTTCACTTCCCCACTTCCTTAGAAACCTACTAGTGGTACTGGTCTTATCAAAAGACCAACTCTAGTGCCTTAAGAGAAAGTTTAAAGGAGGAACTTCGAGAAAGAGGTAATACCTTCTACCGTTTTCTTCAAGTTCCATTCTTCTTCTACTACCTCTTCTTTAGTTGTTTCATTATGAGGTAATAACATAAGTATCACTTATATACTGATATGTTATTATAAATATGAAACAACCCTATTTCACCTCTTATCCATCCTACGGAAAACGAAATCACCGCGCGTGCGTACGTACGGAATACCGTCTCCACACCGTGGTGTAATCTATTTTCCACCACCACCATACTTGGATGGGTATAAGGGTGAAAGTAATGAATATATATGATTATTGTAAAGTGGTATTGATTCGGAAATAGTATACATACACTCCAATACAATTCCACGATCATGGGAACGATATCATCGCTCGTGCGTACGTACGGAATACCGTCTCCACGATGTGATGTGATTCGGTCTACATGATCTTCATTACATAATGATTATATAAATGAATTGAATGAATGAATATGATATATATTACACTAATACAATTCTAGAAATGAGGTATCTATAACCTAAAGAGAAGAATAAGAATTTATTCGACAAACACGCATAAAAACAAAAAGTAATAAACACCCGAATAACAAGTAGTAATGAAATATTATTAATAAGAAGCTAAGAATATGACCGTATATGATATCATAAAAATATGTATGATTCTGGAATAAGTCAATAACATTATTTAAATCATTATACAGGAGGTTCGGACATATACGACGCAAATTGGACCTAAGGTAAGGGAAATATCACAATCTCATTTTTATCCGAGATTGTTTATACTTTGGAATTTACTGGGGTGTATTTTATCATCAACATCCATGTTTCCTCAATATGTAATATTTATATCCTTATACAATAGTTTATATCAAATTTTACCCTTCGGTGAGTTTTTTGTAAAAGATATGAAAGGAATCTTTTGTCGTTTTTCGTACGAGGTACTTTTTGACTTTTCCGACAAAAGTACGAGAAGGATGTTTTCTTTTAAGTTATACGACATGAATGGATTTTTAAAACATTATTTCCAAGAAGCTTCTCTTACAAGTTTTCAAGTTTATTTTTAGTCAAATTCTTTTAGTTTAAAATTTTATAACATGTTAAAGAAAGGAAAGTGTTTTTGAAGTAGAAAGGATATTTTCCTCAAGAATGGAGTTCAAGTGTTTTATCAAAATTATTTTTCATATAAGATAATAAAGGGTTCTGTTTCTATCCATATTGTTAAATTGATTTGATTATGTTGTGATGGAATTATTTTTATGAATTCCTTTATCTTATATGAGTTATTTTATGATGTCACGATGTTTAAGATTCCCATTTTTACTACATGGGTTATGCAATGATGTATGATTTATGATTTTGTGGCACACATAAGAATGGTATCATTATGAGATGGGTGGGGCCTATATCTCCCTCCAATGCATTGGGTAAAGATGTTATATCTCATGAGATAGACATGGCTAGAACAGTAGGTTATACCGGTTCAGTAAAACAGGACTGAAACGAGGAGTGAACTCAGTTCAGAAATGGACTTTGTCCACTAAGATAGTCTTGGAAATGAGTCTTGACTAATAAGAAACGATTCTCTATGATTATGTGTGTATTCCACAAAGTTTCATGTTTTAGGTTATGATTATTTTGATTACATTTCACTGCCATGATTTATCCCATGTTATGAAATTATGATTTCTTTTGCAGGTTAATATTTCCAAAATGTTATGTTCTTATGAATATGATGTGATTGATTTTTGTTTTGTTTACCCTTACTGAGCATTTGAGCTCACCCTTTTGTATGTTTTCTTTCCCCCAGGTCAGGATGAAGGTTATTAAGTAAGATATGCCAAAAGGGACTATAGATATGATGAAATAAATGGGAGACAATGTAGATGCTTTATGAACCAGTTGTTTATGGTTCCCAGTTTCTAAAGACATTATATCTATACGGTCCTTTCGTGGTTTTGTTATATATTGTAATAGGTATGCTTCAATTCTAATGTAATAACAATGTATGTAAAGTATGGTTCATTATAGTTGGTATCAGAGGAAAGGTATAGTCAACCTTTGGAAACTAGGATTTGAAAGCCTTAGTAAGAATCCTAAGGATATGTCTAACCATAGAACACAATCTTAGTGTTTTAGAAATGACAATGAATAACCTAGGATAAGACCTTAAGTGTGAAATTTTATTCTTGATTGTTTGGTTTTCCTATTATAATTAGTGTTTCTCACACTATTCTTCTTGGTTTTAGTCAATGGTTGGAACCCGAAGGAACCGTGTTAATGCGGAATGCGACGGGAAATGAAATGATTGTCCCCCTGAGAAACCAAACGTTATGGGAGATGGAATGAAAAATCTTGTAGCCATGCTCACACAACTTTCTCAAGCTATGAATCATGCAGGACTTCTAAACGAGCAAAGGAAGGAGCAACATTCTGTTGAATCCTTCACAAGGCGGCGTCCACCTTCTTTCAGCGGGTCTACTGATCCATTAGTTGATGAACAATGGATTAGTACTACTGAAAAGATATTTTCAGTTCTCCAATGTTCTGAACATGATAAAGTCATCCTAGCAGTGTATCGTTTGTAAGGAGATACTGATCAATGGTGGAATCTTATTAAGAATATGAGGCAAAGGGATGAAATTGAGTCCATAGAATGGGACGAGTTCAAGAACTTATTTTTCAATAATTACTTCCCTCGTATTCTCCGAAAAAAGATGGAGAAAGAGTTTCTTGAACTGAAGCAAAAGGATGATGAATCTGTTGGTACCTTAGAAGCAAATTTTACAAGACTTGCAAGGTACTCTTCCGGTATTATTATCCAACCTGAGAGTAAGATTGATCGATTCTTTAGTGGCTTAAAACCAAGTCTTCAAAGGGCGTTAGCCATAAGGGACTTCAATAGCTACGAGGAAATCGTTCGATGTGCTCTCAAAGTTGAGATGGATATTGGAGTAACCCATCAGTCATATGGGTTTGATAAGAAGAGGAAAATGGAATTCAAAGGAAAATCTAAAGAGAACACTGAAAAGAAGATGAGCTTTCCCTTATGCTCAAAGTGTGGAAAGAAACATGGAGGGAGTTGTCTTAAAGGGACAAGTAAATGTTTCAAGTGTGGAAAGGAAGGTCATCGGGCATTTGAATGTCGCGATGATGGGAAGAAGATGTCTAATGATGCAAACAAAGGAAGAGATACACAGAATGAACCTACTACACTTCAATGTTTTAAGTGAAAGGAGATGGGGCATTATGCCAATAAATTCCCTAATCCAAGGGTTGTTGATGATGATCGACATCAACAAAATCTTAAGGCTAAAGAAAAAGGATAGTCACATGCAATTTCTATCAGCGATGTGGAGTACAATAACGATGTGGTGAAAGGTACACTTACCATCCACTCTAAAGTAGCAAATGTTTTATTTGATTCTGGATCCACCCAATCTTTTATTTCTGAAGATTTTTCTAAGGGTATCACCGTATTACCTCAACAATTAGATGTTGAGTTAGCTGTGAAAACACCTAATGGCACAACAGTCGCATCAAAAGTTTATAATTCTTCCCCGATTGAAGTTTGTGGGAAAGTGCTTCCTGAAAATCTTGTGATCCTTCCTATAGTGGAATTTGCTGTGATTCTTGGCATGGATTGGATTTCTTTATATGGAGCTCATATCAATTGCTAAATAAGGGAAGTCACATTTCATATTCCAGATCAATCTATGATCGTCTATCGATGCAAGGATGAACATAGCCTTCTAGTGGAAATTTCTTCCATCTTATGGGTCTTGATTCCACTAAATGAGGGTTATTTATCTCAAATGGTTGGTGAGAAACTCACAATTAAGAATATTCCCATTGTACGGGAGTTTGATGATGTCTTTCCGGAGGAATTGCTGGGTCTTCCACCAAATCGTGAAGTTGAGTTTTCAATAGAACTCATACCGGGTGCTTTGCCTATTTCAAATACACCTTATAGAATGGCCCCAATTGAGTTGCAGGAATTGAAGAAGCAACTCCAAGAGAATCTTGATAAGGGATTCATACGCCCTAGTGCGTCACCTTGGGGAGCACCTGTTCTATTTGTTAAGAAGAAAGATGGATCAATGAGACTCTGCATTGATTATCGAGAACTTAACAAGATCACTATCAAGAACAAATATCCTCTCCCACGCATTGATGACTTATTTGACCAAATACGCGGAGCTCAATACTTTTCCAAGATTTATCTCCGTTCATGGTATCATCAATTAAGGGTCAAAAGGGAGGATATACCAAAGATGGCTTTTCGTACAAGGTATGGACACTATGAATTTATAGTGATGTCATTTGGTCTTACTAATTCCCCTGCTATTTTCATGGATCTGATGAATAGAGTCTTTAGAGACTACCTTGATCAATTTGTGGTAGTCTTTATAGACGATATTATTGTCTATTCAAAGAGCAAGGAAGAACATGAAGATCACTAGAGAATTATATTGAAGACCCTGAGAAAGGAGAAGCTATATGCCAAATTTACCAAGTGTGAATTTTGGCTTCAAAAAGTTTCATTTTTGGGTCACATAATCTCAAAAGAGGGGATATCTGTGGATCCAGCAAAAACAAAGGTTATCGAAAGATGGTCAAGACCAACAACAGTAACTATGATCCGAAGTTTTCTTGGTTTGGCTGGATATTATCGACGTTTTGTGAAAGATGTTTCACGATTATCTAATCCACTCACCAGGTTGACTCGGAAAGGAGTTAAGTTTGTTTGGACGGAGTAATGTGAAGAGAATTTCAAGGAGTTGAAAATAAGGTTATCCAGTGCACATGTGCTCACACTACCTTGTAGTGGAGAAAGGTTTGTGATCTACAGTGATGCATCCAAGAAGGGGCTGGGGTATGTTCTTATGCAAAATGATATTGTGATAGCTTATGCCTCACGACAGTTGAAAATCCATGAGCAAAATTACCCAACACATGATTTGGAGTTAGCTGCGGTAATCTTTGCATTAAAGATTTGGAGGCATTATCTTTATGGAGAAAGGTGTGACATTTATTCTGATCATAAAAGTTTAAAGTATATTTTCACACAAAAGGAGCTAAATATGCTCCAAAGAAGATGGTTAGAGCTGATTAAAGATTACGACTGTTCAATTCATTACCACCCTGGGAAAGCAAACAAGGTGGCAGATGCATTAAGTCGAGAAGACCATGCCAGTTTATCAATGATGAGGATCACAAAAGATCCAATATTTATGGATTTACAAAGGATGGATCTTGGAATTATAATGGAAGGGGGAAAATAGTATCTTTCTTAAATGAATGTTCAACCATCTATACATGTGAAGATTAAAGAGGCACAAAAAGAAGATGTAGATTTACAAAAGAAGGTGAGAAATGTTCCTGAATTCAACCTTGATTGTGATGGGATAATAAAGTTCAGGAATCAGGTTTGTGTTCCTCCCATCCCCGAATTAAAGAAGGAGCTGCTGGATGAGGCTCATAGTTCTTCATTCTCTATTCATCCTGGAAGCATGAAGATGTATAGGGACCTGAAAGAGTACTTCTGGTGGGATGGCATGAAAAGAGATGTTGCTGAATATGTCTCTCGATGCTTGGTTTGTCAGCAAGTTAAAGATGAGAGACAGAAGTCTAAGGGGATGTTACAACCATTACCCATACCCGAATGGAAATGGGAAAACATCACTATGGACTTTGTCATAGGACTTCTTAAAACATCCAAAGGCAATAATGCTATCTGGGTCATAGTTGACCGTCTTAAAAAGTCTGTACACTTAATTTCTATTAGAGAGGATTTCCCTCTGGATTAGCTTACAAGAATATATGTAAAGGAAGTGGTAAGATTTCATGGAGTACCACTTTCTATTATATCTAATTGGGATCCGAGATATACCTCGAAGTTCTGGCGAAGTCTTCAGTATACTCTGGACACAGAGTTGAGTTTCATCACTACTTATCATCCTCAGACAGACGGTCAGTCTGAGAGAACAATTCAAACTCTAGAAAATATGTTGAGAGCTTGCTCTATGGATTTCAAAGGTGGTTGGGATCAACACCTACCTTTGGTGGAATTTTCTTATAATAATAGCTTTCACTCCAGTATTCAGATGGCTCCTTATGAAGCTCTCTATGGAAAGAAATGCAGGGCTCCAACTTGCTGGGATGAAGTTGGGGAAAGAAATCTATTAGGACCTGATCTCATTGATGAAATGGCAGAAAAGGTCCGATCTATTCAACAACACATAAGAGCAGCTCAGAGTCGACAGAAATTTTATGCCAACAACCGAAGAAAATACCTAGAGTTTGAAGTGGGTGATAAAGTGTTCTTACGAATATCTCCCTGGAAGAGGGTCATGAGATTTGGAAAGAAGGGGAAGTTGAGCCCTAGATATATTGGTCCTTTCGAAATACTGGATCGTGTCGGGAAGGTAGCTTACCGATTGGCGCTTCCTCTGAATCTCTCTCAAGTGCACGATGTGTTCCATGTATCTCTCCTGAGAAAGTATAAACCTGATCCTTCACATGTACTCAGCTCAGAAGTTTTACCGCTATAACAAGATATTTCTTAAGAAGAACAGCCGAAAGAGATTCTGGATCGTAGTGAAAAAGTCCTACGAAACTAGACCACTCGCTTGGTTAAAGTTTAATGGAGGAACCACCAATTAGAAGAAGCTACATGGGAGCTTGAGGATATGATGAGGGAGAGGTATCCTCATCTGTTTGTTACAAAGTGACAAATTTCGAGGGAGAAATTCATTTTAAGGGGGGTAGAATGTAACACCCGAGACTTTTATGAGAAATATTTTGTTTTTATGTTATATAAATCATCAAAGGAATCTTTCACTACACACAACACTAGCTTGGCTTGCTTTACACGCAATCGCGACCTTCCTCGATAGCTTGCGTCGTACGCAATACCGAGTTTCACTAAACAACGATATGCTATTAAAATATTATTAAAACTAGACATTATGAATAGTACTGACTGAATTTTGAATTTTATAACATTTTAATTAAACTTATACATTTTCTAGAATGAGGTATAAAAGCAAAATCAGTTTTTTTTGGATAAAAGAAATATTTTTCAAAAAATATAGTTTTGCCGCCTTTTGATGGAGAACCCACATTAAATATAGTTTTTGACATGTTTATAAGTTCAATTTGACAAAATAAAATTATTTTTTTTAATCAGGGTATAAAAATTTACATTGGATAAATTTTTGATATTTTTCTGATAACTTTAATATTTTGATGAATAGTAAAAATATGCTAATTTTTAATTAAAAACAACTTTTTTCATTGAGATAATTTATATGGATAAATTATAATATTGAATGGTTTTAAAGTATAAATAGAATATAGTTTTACCATTTAATATAATGTATGTCATTATCATTAATTTCACATTGAATTCATAGGTAAAAACATTTCAATCTTTGGCAATGTTTTAACTTCTAAAACCCGTTTTCTTAACAACGGGATTTATTTTAAATTAATTACTGCAACTTATATGTTTTGAATTTTGAAAAATGGATTCCATATTCAGAATCAGTGGGTCCAAATTATGTTAATAGACTACTTTTTATTTTTGGGCATTATGAATAGTAACTACGGTAAATTTTATTTACCATAGTTAAAGGTAAATCGGGTAATTAAGGGTAAATATAAGATTATAAAATTACCCTAACACCTGCCAAAATCCTATTGGATGACTAAAAGTCGACCCATATCACCTAAGGGTCGGATTAGATTCATTTAATGGACTTTTGTCCATGAAAATAATTTAATTATTATTAAAACCAAAGAATGTGACAACATGTCACTTTCTTAAATCGTATAAGTATAATAATTTTAATTTGGTGATAAACTTAATGAAAATTCGAACCTGAATAGTCTCCAGAAAGCTAATACAATTATCTAAATCATAGGAATTTATTTAGAATTTTTAGGGATTAAATAATTATCATTAATTATGACAAAATAGTGATGTTGAAATTATTTTATTAATTAAAATATCAAATAAATTGTTTTAAAAATATTAAAATAAATATTATATGAACTATTTAATGTTCTACACTAATTTTCTAGATACATATGACATTTTATGAATCTATTAAAGCTTTTAGTTCGAACATATCTTCTGTATATATTTTATTTAAATTCAAATAAATGAATAGTGTCAAAATTGACACTATTGTTATTTTATAAAAATAACATATTATAAAATTGTTTAAAAATCAAAAAAATATTTAAAAATTATAAATTAAAATTTATATGGTCAACAATGTCATAAAGTGTCAAATTATGGAAAATTCACAACACATATGTATTTATTTATAATAATTTAAAATTTAGAATATTATTACCACAAATAAAATTAAATTGATAAATAAGGATAAATCAAGTTGATAATGTTTAAAATAAATTCCTAACATGTCTAAATTTTATTGGTTGATGATATTACAACCCTATCTCATCTAATCTTTAGGAATGAGTCATTTTTGAAGATTTTACGTGGGGTTGGGATTTAATATAAACTAATATTTCTTATATTTCCAAAGGTGCCCCTCTCCTCCCTTATAAAAGGGCACCTCCTCCCTCTCTTACTCACACCAATTTGAGCCTTCAAGCTCAGCCAACACCTGCCCATTTCACTTACCCACTTCCTTAGAAACCTACTAGAGGTACTGGTCTAATCAAAATACCAACTCTAGTGCCTTAAGAGAAAGTTTAAAGGAGGCACTTCGAGAAAGAGGTAATACCTTCTACCGTTTTCTTCAAGTTCCATTCTTCTTCTACTACCTATTATTTAGTTGTTTCATTATGAGTTAATAACATCAGTATCACTTATATACTTATATGTTATTATAAATATGAAACAACCCTATTTCACCTCTTATCCATCCTACGGAAAATGAAATCCCCACGCGTGCGTACGTACGGAATACCGTCTCCACGTCGTGGTGTAATCTATTTTCCACCACCACCTTACTTGGATGGGTATAAGGGTGAAAGTAATGAATATATATGATTATTTTAAAGTGGTATTGATTCTTAAATAGTATACATACACTCCAATACAATTCCATGATCATGGGAACGATATCATCGCTCGTGCGTACGTACGGAATACCGTCTCCATGATGTGATGTGATTCGTTCTACATGATCTTCATTGCATAATGATTATATAAATTAATTTAATTAATTAATATGATATATATTACACTAATAACATTCTGGAAATGAGGTATCTATAACCTAAAGAGAAGAATAAGAATTTATTCGACAAACACGCATAAAAACAAAAAGTAATAAACACCCGAATAACAAGTAGTAATGAAATATTACTAATAAGAAGCTAAGAATATGACAGTATATGATATCATAAAAAAAAGTATGATTCTGGAATAAGTCAATAACATTATTTAAATCATTATAGAGGAGGTTCAGACATATACGAAGCAAATTGGACCTAAGTTAAGGGAAATATCACAATCTCATTTTTATCCGAGATTGTTTATATTTTGGAATTTACTGGGGTGTATTTTATCATCCATATCCATGTTTCCTCAATATGTAATATTTATATCCTTATACAATAGTTTATATCCAATTTTACCCTTCGGTTAGTTTTTTGAAAAAGATATGAAAGGAATCTTTTTTCGTTTTTCGTACGAGGTACTTTTTGACTTTTCCGACAAAAGTACGAGAAGAATGTTTTCTTTCAACTTATACGGCATGAATGGATTTTTAAAACATTATTTCCAAGAAGCTTCCCTTACAATTTTTCATGTTTATTTTTAATCAACTTCTTTTAGTTTAAAATTTTATAACATGTTAAAGAAAGGAAAGTGTTTTTGAAGTAGAAAGGATATTTTCCTCAAGAATGGAGTTCAAGTGTTTTATCAAAATTATTTTCCATCTAAGATAATAAAGGGTTCTGTTTCTATCCCTATTATTACATTGATTTTATTATGTTGTGATGGAATTATTTTTATTAATTCCTTTATCTTATATGAGTTTTTTTATGATGTCATGATGTTTAAGATTCCCATTTTTACTACATGGGTTATGCAATGATGTATGATTTATGATTTTGTGGCACACATAAGAATGGTATCATTATGATATGGGTGGGACCTATATCTCCCTCCAATTCATTGGGTAAATATTTTATATCTCATGAGATAGACATGGCTGGAACGGTAGGTTATACCGGTTCAGTAAAACAGGACTGAAACGAGGAGTGAACTCGGTTCAGAAATGGACTTTGTCCACTAAGATAGTCTTGGCAATGAGTCTTGACTAATAAGAAATGATTCTCTATGATTATGTGTGTATGACACAAAGTTTCATGTTTTAAGTTATGATTATTGTTATTACATTTCACTGCCATGTTTTATCCCATGTTATGAAATTATGATTTCTTTTGCAGGTTAAGATTTCCAAAATGTTATGTTCTTATGAATATGATGTGATTGATTTTTTTTGTTTACCCTTACTGAGCATTTGAGCTCACCCTTTTGTATGTTTTCTTTCCCCTAGGTCAGGATGAAGGTTATTAAGTAAGATATTCCAAAAGAGACTATAGATATGATGAAATAAATGGGAGACAATGTAGATGCTTTATGAACCAGTTGTTTATGTTTCCCAGTTTCTAAAGACACTATACCTATAATGTCCTTTCGTGGTTTTGTTATATGTTGTAATAAGTATGCTTCAATTCTGATGTAATAACAATGTATGTAAAGTGTGGGTCGTTATACATTCCATTACAATTCTATATTTTCACTTCTAATCTACAAGAATATCCATCATGCACCGGTCATGGAAATCATGTAAAGAATGCACCCAAAACAATGAAAGGAACAAAATACTAATAATTAAAGAGAAAAATTATGTAATGAAATGATCATATAAGGTATTATAAACAAGAATATGTTTCTATAAGATATTAATAAAATTCTCTTAACCATTATACATGAGGTTTAAAATAAGTTTGAAGTAAGACAAACCTGAGGTTTGGAAATTCTTAACCCGATGTCCATTCTTTGGGTTAACCTTCTACTTCAATATTTATGTGATATTAAAATTATCTGTGTGATAAAATTTGTTTATATTATGATGAATTATGTGTATTTATAGTGTATATACATATTAAATCCACTCTATTATGTATCCCTTCAATTATATGATGTTTGTAAGGGACTTTTTTTAAATCCTCTTTTAAAATTTTATTTTACAAAATTCTGAAGAAATGTTTTTATGGAATTATTCATGTTGTATGATTATGTTTTGGTTCTTGGTAATTGGTTATGATGAATGTTGGGACCTATATTTCCCTCAAATTCATTGTTTATGTATATGTTTTAGTTCATTTGTATGGTTACTCCAAGTGTAACAACGATGGTTACACAAATTTTAAAGTATCTATGATGGTTACAAATTATAAGGTAGCCGGGAGGGATACAAGATTATGTAAGTAAATCCCCAAGATACCTTTATGGTTATATTTATGTTCTTATGTTTTATGGGTATATTTTTTAAATATCATGTTTCACAAATTAAGTATATATTGGTTACATGTATATCTTTTGAAAATGATTTCATACGTTACAAGTATTCATGGACTAATGTGTTCTTTCCTTATTTTTTATATCCCTTACTGAGATTTTTGTGATCATCCCAAGTTTTTAAATGATTTTCATAGGTTATAAGGACGTGTAATACAAAGAAGGTATCTAAGTTAAATTTTTGTATAATTTTAAATGAAATCATGTTTTATTTGAAAATTTTATATTTTAGAAGAAATGAGTACTGTTTTTATGGTATCCACTCTATATTAATGTGTAATGTCATGAATTCGTTATGCCCCATTTCTCTAAAGCTCTAAACTTTAAAAGATCCACAATGTTAAAGGAAGTGATTTCTTGAATAAATTCACGATTATGTAATGTAATAAGGTCAGTTCCTTATCACTATATTCCTTGAAATAAAAAAATTATAATAATCGAGACACATTCCCACTCTTAAGTAACTTGGAATTCCCCATACAGGTGCTATCTAGGTACAAGCATAGGGTCAATACTAAGTGTCAACCAATCCTATATTTATCTACCATGTCCTGGGTAGTAAAATGAATAAAAAAGGGCTCTTATACCAATTTTTTGTGTCACTAACTATGTTAAACTAAATGTCATTAAGGAAAATCATCACATTATCTCAAACATGCCTCCTTATACACTAGAGGATACTAAATAATGGATAGGTTCTATCACTAATGTAGGGATACTATACCCTCAATCAGGTAACCATAGATAAAATATCAATAATAATAAATCATTATCCACAATATTAAATCTTAATATAGATATTATAGTGATAATTAAACCATAAAAAATAACACATGTTATAATAAAATTTGTACCTACTGTAATACCATACAGTACATGCATCAAATACAAGATCATCCATTGTGTTGATCATATGTGAAACATAACATAAAATATATAAAATGAATGGAGACAAAAAAATAGTCTATGTTTATAACATATCGCATCTTCTAATATCATCTACCCATCCTCAGGTATTACATTGACTATAAGGCCCTTATCTGTACCTGAATCCCTTACCACAAAGTCTGCAAACCCACCTAGGTGTATGTGGAGCATGTGAAAATTATACTTAGTAAGTCATTTACAATATTGAACCTAAATAAATCCCACATATATTGGTCTATTTATAATATCATATGGTAGTAAAAAAAATAACATAACCATCATCACATCATAGAGTGTTAAGGAGACACCCAAATTACTGACCATACCTACTTTGACCAGTGCTAGAATGGGATGATGCTCTCGTGGTTTGATCATGACAATAGGGTGAATGAGTTATCACTACTCGTAATAATAAC
The DNA here is from genome assembly GCA_963277665.1 of Viscum album. Classification (NCBI taxonomy): domain Eukaryota; kingdom Viridiplantae; phylum Streptophyta; class Magnoliopsida; order Santalales; family Viscaceae; genus Viscum; species Viscum album. Next base: position 814,103,106 of record OY728167.1, on the reverse strand, counting down.
CTAGGTAAACGAGTCATGGTCATAAAAATAATGAATGAGTGAATGATGCAATGATATTTAATAATAATCCAGGGTGAATGAGTTATCACCATAAGAGACAACAGGGGTGAATGATTTATCATTAAATACCAAGCTTAGGTGAATGATGCATCACTGTCTTGATAACCTGGGTGAAGGAGGTATCACCTCAAAACTCACTTGGTGAATGATTTGTCTCCTTAATAACAAGTTTGGGTGAATAATGCATTATAATCAAGATAATTAATGGGTGAATGATATGTCACCATACACATTATAAGGGTAAATTATATATCACCAAACTAATAAACAAGGGTGTAAAAATGTATCACCAAAATACTAAATGAGATGAAGGATGATTTTCAATAGTAATAACAAGGGTGAATGATATATAATCACACTAATAATAATGGTGAGTGAAGAATCAAAAAACAAATAGACATGAGTGGATTATGTATCACTATAATGATAATAAGGTTGAGATATAAATCACTAAATTATTATACAAGGGTGTGGATTATATACAAAAAATATAATATTCAAGTTGAACTATATATCAGAAATAAAAAATGAAACATGGCTTATCAAAAAATTGTATCTAAAAGAGTTTCCACTAATAACTCTCATGGGAGACAATTACACTCCATAATCGGACACACTGGACTACGATAACCCATTATACTATATATTCCATAAGTTTCATACACCTAGTTATAACTCATCACACCCAGTAACTATTGGAAAGGATTTGGATTCTATATAGCCACACATATCAAAATGGCTATGCCATATCATCCACTAATGATTCCAAAGTATCATAATGTGACTAATTCACCACTTTCCTAACCCATAAATAAGCTTCCTACCAAGAAATATTTCATAAGGATGCCTCACAAGGGTCATTAACTCAAGTCATCGAAATGGAAACCCCTGTCAAGTTTAATTCTCTAGGTAACTCTCTAATTTACCTATTATAAATTGGCTTGGGGCTAACCTAACACATCACCTAATATAGCTCATGAAAAGGTCCCAAAAATTACTCCCCATAATCCAAAGACTTACATTTAGTGGAGAGGGTATGAAGAGATACTGTGGGGATATTATAACGTCGTATCAGATTAAAACATTAGTAAAAAATAACCAAACTCATACTCATCAATAACATCAGAGTATGCATGGTAAATAAATAGGAACATGCTATAATAAATGAAATGAAACATAAAGACACATGTTCATGATAGAAAACAAAAATTGATCACCCACTGGGATGACCACATATATAGAATAAATAAAATTTAAAAGGTTCTACTATTATCCCTAATACATGCCTCATACCCGATCTCCAAGAACTATTGAGCTGCTCCATCATGATCCTCAGACTCTACACGAGGGGCCCTTCTTGATCATTCATCACAAGGACAGAGCCCCAATCATTATTAATCATGTTCTCAACATGAATGTAGACATAATGTCCTAAACACACACCAAAGTTCCCACACAAGGGGTTAGAAATAAATCTTAGTAGTTCACCCACAATGGTTCTACCAAACATTTACTTTCATAAAAAATTTATGCACACTTGATATTCCCATAAAATTAAAATAAGAACTATAATTAAAAAGTTAAGTACCTAAAATAGAACAACCTTTGATCCTTGGGTTCAAAAAAGACACCCAATATTAAAGAAAACTATTTCATACAATGCCAAAATTTTCTTAAAATTTGGTTCACCATGCCATAAAATATATTGTTCATCTACAAAAGCTTAAAGAATCACTCATATGTCTAGAACTAAAAACCATGGATGGTGGACCCTATGATCTCTATTGGCATCCAAAATAATAACATATACCACTGGAGTGATTTAGGACTCTAATATCATGATCTAAAGGAACTCTATTTCGACACTGAGAGAAACTATCCATATCCTGGTAGACCTGTGGAACTAACCAAGAACCATAACCATCAGGGATCTCAACAAAAACCTTAGGTCATAGCAACATCTAAGACCATGGAAACCTAACCATTACTCATAGTGTAATATTAACTATAGGGGTTTTTATAAGACTCAAACCCACAGTCCTAGATCTAGTTCCATAAACTCATACTTTACATACTATCTTGGATACAAACTGTATATTCTCAAACATAACTATCCCATAATTACATGACATAAAGAAAACACTCCATCACATATATTTCCAATACCTTTTAGTTTTATAGATTTAGAGAATTTGGAAAAAACATAAACAAAAAAACCAATATATTTCTCAACTAATTTATATTTTCTTCTACTAAATAAGAAACTATTTAATCTATGATAATTCCTCAATATCTCCAAAAAATTCTCCATACAGCTATCCTATTAGAAATTTCATGTGTAATACTTTTATTTATGACCAAGGAAAATAGAACCATAAGAAGGGGTGATATCAAACACTTAATAATGGAAAACATACATCTGAGGAAATCATGTCATAAGAATAGCATAAATATTTTGGTAGGAATAAGTAATCATCATAATTCCATAATCAACTGAAACTAGAAACATAATATATCCATGGATATAAATAAAAATAAATGAATCACATGGATAGTTATAACTAGTTCCTTAGTGATTAAATTCATAATACTAAACAGATTATTCCTACCATAATCCAAGACATCATGATATTAGAAATCATGATCTTACCATCAAGGAAATATCTTCTTATGGGAAAGCATACACAAAAATTACCAAACATATTTTACTCATAAGACTTAATGATGCATAGAGGGTTTATATAACATTAGGCCCCTCCCATAAACTTTTTAAGTATAATGAATTTATCATATGATATATTGAGTAAAAAATACATAATAAAATTTTTAATATTCATCCATATTGTAATAATAACATACATAATTCCAATACTTTTCTCCATGTTAATAAAATGGATAATGTTATCATAAACCATCTGGAGAAAGAAGGTGGATGGTCAAAAAATACATCATCAACATGCCAATAATCATCTGTATTGTAATAATAATATATGGAATACAAATAATTTTCCCCATTTCAATAAAATGGATAACATGATCATAACCTGTAACATCCCGGTTCCGGAAGCCGCCTAGAGGTGCCCCGTACCCGGTTGGTCACATGGCCTCAAGTGAATTTCCCTAAATGTCATAGGATTCTAACTAGAAGTGAGGGCCTGGGGTGTGATAGTGGGGAAAATATTCCCTCATTGTAATAGTACACAGTGGAAGTAAAATAGATAAACAATAGTGGAAGCAGTAATAACATCATACAACAGTAAAGAGCGGAAGACTGTCAGTACGAAATAAATAGATCACATATATAAATGATGCATGATACATATGTCTAGGAAAGCATCCAAACACGTCACAATGATGAAATATAGTACAAAACCAAAGTAAAAAAGAAAACATATAAACTCCTCAGCATCACAAGACGCAGCATGGTCTCATGCTCTCCAGATCCAAAATAGTCAAGTACCTGAAGTAGAAGGGTGCTTTCCCTTATCTCTACTAGCATCAATATAATCTATTTATACCTAAAAGAATGACCCAAACATGGAGTGAGACTAATCCCAGTAGGAAACCACCCAAAGATATGTTCCTAATAGTTAGTGAATATATATATAAGGTAATAAACAAAGGAACAATAAACAATGAAGTACTCAGTATAAAATTCCTACAGTTCAAAAGAAATCAATTACATATAACAAGTAAATAGCTAAACAAAGTAGGTAACCCTCTAGGAGTACTCAAGGACTAACCCCTCTGGTTCAATCAAACAAGAACAAGCAACCCTCTGGGAAGTATGCATAGTCTAACCCCTCTGGTTCAGCTTAAGCATTGACTCTCTGTGGAAGCACTCGCCTTCAATTCCCCCTATAGTCTCATATCGATAACTAAAAGGAATTTTGGGGAAGCACTTACGTCTCATTCCCCCTGTGGCCCACATCAAGGGACTAAAGACACTCTTAGTAAGCACTTACGTCAATTCCCCCTATGGTCTCGCATCGTAACAGAAAAAATAGACACTCTGGAGAATCCCTTACGTCCATTCCCCCTATGGTATACTGCACCAGGTTCCCATAACCCTGTGTAAATCAATCGAGCATAGAAATGAATTGCGGCCAAAGTAAACCTCAAGAACTACTTGGATAACAGTCTACAGCATAACAACATGTCAGATAATAAAAACGCTCCATCCTACAATACTAGTCATGGAAAGCAAAGTAGTATCCTAACAGTAAAAGCTAGACCAAATGGTCATAAACCAAAAATGCATGGGAAATACTTCCAAATTATAGAAATTAACCCTATTCACATTCAATTAACCTCTAATCAATAATACAAGCATAAAAGGTAATTAGCAGGGCTAAAATCGTAAACACGCAATACCCCGTTCAATGGTATTGGGAACTTTTTCACATATAACTCAAAGACTATCTACAAAAGGGCACAAACCACCTACCTCGGCATTGTAGGATTGTTATGAATGAACCTCAATCCTTGAATCACCCAAGAACACCGTAAATCTACAAAAATTCTAAAAACACTCAACCGAGGATAAATCTTGAAAGAGGAGGAATCAGGAAACAAAGCTCCAAAAGAAGGAAGATCTTACCGTGGAAATCCTGATGCAATAGAAGATGGTAGAATTGAAGAAAGGATGCTCAATCGGGGGGGTTCATAGAAGAATCTAGGTCATATGGACACTCTCGGACGAGTCAGAACTAAAAATAGGGATTTATGTTGATTAGACGTGACCCCGGTGCGTTTAATGAAAAAAAGAACACGGAATGTACTTTAGAAGAACACAGAATGTACTTGACCTTACCAGACCCCGCATTAGGCAGTCTCCAGGTCACCACACACAGCCGTGTGCATGGCCGTTACACGGCCAGTACCCCGCTACCCATGGTAACCGAGTACACGGCGTGTACATATAAAGTACACAACGTACACTTATAAAGTACATGGTGTGTACTTAAAAAATTTCCAGAAACTCCTATTTTTCTCATAAACACTCGAAAAGGGGAAAACATACCTGAAAAGAGGACCTGGGTTCTTACAAACTCCCCCCCCCCCTTACAGAAATTCATCCCCGAATTTCCCTAGCAAGGCGGCATAGAAGAAGAAACATCGAAAAGATCCGTCCACTGCGATTGTACATCGGCCTCCCTCTCCCAAGTCTCATCCTGTACTCGCACATGCTGCAATAGCATTCATACTAGAGGAACATACCATCCATGGATAACCTTCATACTTCGATCAAAAATCTGGATAGGATGCTCCTCGAACAAGGAGTTCACCTCCAAATCAACCTCCTCAGGTTGAAAAACATGAGGTGGGTCTAAGAAGTAACGTCAAAGATGAGAAATGTAGAAGACGTCACGCATATTTCGGTACCTCTAAGGTAAGTGAAACTGATAGTTAACCAGCCCAACTTTCTCCAAAACCTCAAACAGCTCAACTTACCTCAGTGAAATCTTACCCTGTCTCCTAATCCTCCTGTGTCCCAACCTCGGTGTGACATGTAGGAAAAAATGATCTCCGAACTCTAACTCCATAGGTCATCTTTGTCGATAAACATAAGGCTTCTGTCGCGACTGTGCATTAGCCATCCTCTTTCAAATCAACTCTATCTACTCTATGGTCTCCTGGACAAGATGAGGTCCCTGAATAGCTTCTCTGCTGCCTCCAGCCAACATAAGGGTGATCGGAATCACCTACGGTACAAAGCCTCATAAGGTTCCATATGAATTATTTCCTGAAAACTATTGTTGTAGTCAAACTCCACAATAGGTATATGATTATCAGAAGAACCTCCAAAATCTTGGATACATGCTCGAAGCATGTCCTCAAGCACCTGAATCGTATGCTATGACTGGTTATCTATCTGGGGGTGGTACACTGTAATCAAAAGTACCTATGTTCCCAAAGCCTTCTATAGCCTTTGTGAGACCCATGAAGTTAAACAGGTGTCCCTGTCTGAAATAATGGAGTGTGGAACCCCATGTAGACGTACAATATCTCAGATATACAACATTCCCAACTCATCTACACTGAACGTCTCCTTGATCGACAAGAAGTGAGCAACCATCGTGATTCTGTCAATGAAAACCCAAACTGCATCATTCCCTTGAGGTGACCTTGGAAAACCTGTCAAGAAATCTATCGTGACATCATTCCAAATCCACTTGGGAATGGGTAACTACTGTAAAAGCCCTGATGGTCACTGATGTTCCACCTTCACCTGCTGACATGTGGAACACCTCATCACAAAACCAGAAACCAATCTCTTCATAGATAGCCACCAATACTAATAATGTAGATCACAATACATCTCGGTGACACCAGGATGAAGTGACCAAACTGAGGAATGAAATTCCCACATCATCTCCTTGCGTATGTCTGCTGGTGCCCATATGCACCCATAAAAATGCAAGATCTCATCCTCACCTATGGTCCATCCAAGAATAGGGTCCTCTCCTAACAAATTTTCCCATAAGACTAGGCCTTTAGAATCTGATAGTTTCCTTATTCGAACTCGATCAAGAAGAGTAGAGGTAACAGCTACAGAAGAAAGAAATGTCTTCCCCTATCTATCATGCTCCTCCAAATGCATCTCAGAGAACAGATCCATAAGCTTCCACTCACTACTAGCCTCATGAACTATCTATATCTGAGTCCTCCTTCTCAATGCATCACCTACTGCATTTCCTTTCCCAGGCATGTAGGCAAGCTCAAAGTCAAAGGATTGAAGGTACGCAACCCACCTTCGTTGTCTCAAATTCAGGCCACGTTGAGTGAAGATATACTTGAGACTTTTGTGGTCGGTGAAAACCACAAAATGATCTCCCAAAAGATAATCTCTCCAATAGCGTAAAGCATGAACAACTATATCCAGCTCGAGATCATGTGTCGAGTAGTTCCCCTCATGTGGCCTCAATTGCCAAGACCCATACGCAATGACTCCTTCCCCTTGCATAAGCACAGCTCCCAAACCGATACCTGATGCATCACAAAAAATAGTATATCCTTTTCCCAGCTCTGGAAAAACTAGTATCGTTGCTAAATTCAACCTTCCTTTCCTCTCTTTAAAGGCTGACTCACAAGAGTCTAACCACAATAACTTTGCACCATTATTATTCAGGACCATCAATGGAAATTCTAAGCATGAAAAGTCCTGTATAAAACGTCTGTAGTAACCTATTAGGACTAGAAAACTTCGTATATCAAATAAATTCTCTAGCTGCTCCTAGGAAACTACTACCCTCACTTTCTCTGGGTCTATTGACACTCCAGTCTATGAGATGACATGACCCAAGAAGTGGATTTGGTCCATCCAAAAGTGGAATTTTGATATCTTAGAATATAACTGATGCTCTCTCAGTGTACTCAAAATGATCTCAAGATGGGTATCATGGTTGTGTCGAGTGTGAGAGTACACCAATATGTCGTCCACGAAGGCCACCACCAAAGAATCCAAGTATGGATGGAACACTCGATTCATCAGTTCCATGAAGAATACAGGCACGTTCGTAAGACTAAACGGCATAACCACATACTCATATAGACCATACCTGCTCCAGAAGGTTGTAAGAGGTACATCTGATGGTTTAACACGCAACTGATGGTAACCGGATCACAAGTCAATCTTCGAGAACACCCGGGATCCTCGAAGCTGATCAAAGAGATCATAAAACCTTGGTAAGGGATATTGATTCTTGACCGTCAACTGGTTCATCTTCCTATAATCCACACAAAGTCTGAGGGTACCATTCTCCTTCTTTATAAACATGACGGGCGAACCCCAAGGAGAAGTAGTGGATCAGATGAAGTATTTTTCCTGCAACTCCTCTAACTGCTTCTTGAGCTCCTACAACTCTGGTGTAGCCATCCTATAAGGATGAATGAACATCAGTGTCGCTCCTGGGACAAGATCAATAAAAAATTCCACCTCTAGATTAGAAGGAAAACCTAAAAAGTCCTCTGGAAAGACATCCTTGAAATGATCCACCACTGGAGGAAATTCCATTTGTGAAGTCCCTGGTCATCTAGATGTAGACTAGAAATCTGGGTTGTAACTCCTCTCAACACATGATGCTTGGGTCCCTCTCTGCTTGGTTAGACATCCCACTCACCCTTATAATGGAAAAAACCACCCTCTGGTGATGTGAAACTCACCTTATGGTGATAGCAATCGATAAAAACTTGGAAAGGAAGTAATCAGTCCATTCTGAGAATGATGTCACAGCCTGTCATCTCTAAAACATAGAGGTCCCACAAGAAGTGACACCCACCAACCTCAATAGGGAAATCCTTGCACTGACTTACACTAGTTATTCTAGTTCCCAACAGAGTTTCTAACATCAAGATATTGGCAGAAGAAAATATACAGAGCCCAAGGCCCTCCACAACAGCAACAGATATAAAACTATGGGAATCCCCTTGTATCGAAAAGAGCAGAAACTAAAACTGAGGCAACCAGAATCGTACCTCGAACTATAGAGGGTCCAGGATCCTTCACCTATTGGGTCTTCTCTACTACAAATTTCTGACCTGAACCGCGACTCTGTGACCCCTAGGAGGGGTGTAAGTTTCACAGGCTCGGGCCGTCTGTGAAAAATATTCCCGGAGGTGTTTTCATAATTTGGATGCCTCGGGTGTTGAGTTAAATAACTTTTGAAAGGGGCCTCAGATTAAAATTCTGAGACCTCCATTGCGCTCAGAACATGGCCTTTACCCCAGGGGAGGCTTAATCTCAACCTCGCCGGAAGTTCGAGTTCGGGCCGACGGGCGGGTGTTTAAGTCTTTTCTATTTAAACACTTAACACACCCCTCTCCTCGCCCACTTATTCCCTGGTTCCAATTGCTCCCAACGATGAAGTAGGAAGCTCCTCCTCTCCTCCTCCCATCCGGTAAGGCAACAGCGTGGGGGCGGACCTTTCGTGAAGCGTCGGGCAACGCCCCAATAGGTAGGAGGTTGCGTTTTGTATTTTCATTCTCATACTTAACTTCCAACACAAATTTACATGTCTAATTACTACCGAATTGTCAAGAAAGACCCATATTTTCGTAATAAATATTCTTAGCTTTCCGACGCATGTTTCGGACTCAAAATCTGAGCTCTGTGGTGTCCGCAATCGTCCAGAAAAAGTTGCGGGTTCTTGGGGATTTTTTTCGGCGGTCCGGCGAGGTCCAGGCAGCGGCGCGTCGTCTCCAGGCGGCGGCGGCATCCCCACGCGGTGGCATCTTCAGGAGGAGGCATGGTTGGGGTGATATGCGGGCAGAAGGCTCCTCGGCAGCGGAGGTCAGCGCGGGCGGGGTCATCATCGGCGCTAGCTGGGGCGATGGCGAGCGGCGCTCCACGGTGGACCGGGGTCACGTCGCGCGACCCCGCGGGGGAACACGACCCACGTCACGTGGGCGACCGGCCTCAACCGGTCGGCCAAGAAGGGGACAGGTTTCACCGCCAGCCCACGCAGGCAAGCTGAAGGCCAGGTGTTGCGAGTCGGGCCGGCCAGCGCGGCCCGACCCAGACCGGGCGGACCGGCCGGCCCAGGCCGGTCTAGCCAAAGGGGCTTTGCACCCTCAGTTTTAGGACGCCTGTATTTTCCGCTACAGGCGTCCGTTTTGTGTGCCGTTTGCGGAGACGCATTCCTTAGATCAAGGGGAACATTTTGAGATGGTTTTAGGAATTTTTAATTCCAGGGATGGGAGTTCGGTGGCACAACACACCTTTAAGTGGAATGGCGTTTTCTCTGGGGGTTCTTGTTTTGGGCGGCGCGGGCGCATCCGACCTCCGATTTAAGTGCCATCAGTGGCGTTCAGACCCTGGCACCAAGGTGGAGATTTCTAGGGTGGTTTCAGGCGTTGAGACCGAAGTTTAGGTGTGGTACCTCGACCCGTCTTTCAAGCTGCATGCAGCATTTCACGACTTTTTCATCGAACGTCCGTTTGGGGCGTGCGAGTAGTCGATTATTAGTGTTTTTCTGAGGGCATTGCATTGGCGTAGTCTGCCGTCTTTAATTCTGCATGGTGGTACGGGCCCCACGAGGGCCGTTTTGAGAGTTGATGGTGATTTCAAGCTTTATCACCGTGTGTCTTTTTTGGAAAAGTGTTTAGTCAAACTTGTGTACTTTTTCGAGAGGATCACAACGGTGCAATCCATTCGTTGTGCTTCGGGACAGGGGTGAAGGTCCCACGAAGAACCGCTCATGTGTGGTGCGGCAGAATGCATATTTTTCTCCGGATATCTGTTCCACTCAAGTGAGCAATCCTTTTGACGTCTTTTCCCGTGGGGATCGCAATGGTGAGATGTGCCCAACTGTTTTGGGGCCAAGGCTCGGGATCACGGGACGTCGTTCGGGCGTAAAGCGGTGTTGGCGACTTTCCCGTCGGATATCCGTTGGAGGTGAGTAAGTAGTCGATCTTGCATGTTTTTCCGTGAGGATTACAATGGTGTAATATGTTTAGGGGAGTAGAGCCACTTACGTGATCTTATTAAATGTGGAAATATGAAGGTGCCCCGGTGGCGGTTCTTTTACCGTGTTTGTAGCGGACCCTTGGCGTGTGATCGTGTGCACTCCTGTGTGAGTGAAGAAAATGTTTAAAGAGATGTAGTTGGCTTTTAGCGGTCCGATGAGGTGGCAAGTTTGAGTTGTTACGTTTACGCCCTTTGCGTTGACGTGGGGTGTCGTGTGCATGATAGCCTTTGGGATGGAACGTGGTATACTCTAGGAGTATATGGGAACACTTGTAAGTACATGTGGTTATTTATACTTGAGAACGTTTGTGCGCTTGGTTGGAGTTGACTTGGGGCCACACGTCATGTGGGCCCCATGTGCGTTCCGTGTTCTTCTTCACGTACTCTTGACCGGCAGTGTCACGACCCGACCCAACGGGGCTCGAGCCGCGACTCCCCAAGCCCGCCTCCAATAGGCTAGGGGCTGGCGACTAGCGCAGAGTAGGCTATCACACACATGGGAGGCATTATCCCAAGGTACCTGTACACACGCACCCACAAACACCCCCATGCAACAGTGCAGAGATATAGAAACTGAAAAGTAAAAGCATGCATAAAATCTATCCCAAACCAGAGTACAACAGCAAAAGTACAAGGGAAAAACAAAGCCCACCAAAAGAAAACTACAAAAGCGCGTCCAACCTACTCTGAAGATGGGGAACGCTGCCACAAACACCCGCCAGAAAGATCCCTCGGCACTGCTCCGGTAGACACCCCGGTCAACTCGCTCACTAAGCTCCGCCTGCTCCGGGTCCTCCTGGGACTCCGTCAAAAGGCTTGTGGTCTGCACAAGACACAAACATGTGCGGGCAAAGCCCATATAGGGGTGAGTATAAACATACTCAGTAGGCACCCCAAAAACCCAAAACCCAAGGGAGCAACTGAAAGGCAACAGTCCGCTCAACCCAGCCAGAGGGAACCCAGACAAGAGAGAAACTCCATCTCATGACCATCCTCAGCTAAACACAACTAGTCAGCTCAGCTCAGGTGTATGCCCATACATACACCTTGAACAATCTAGATATACTCAGCTCACGCCACAAATCCACAAGAGGTACCGACCTCATCACCAGCAACTATCCCAACCAGGAGAGTACACCACACGAACACTGTCATACCAAATGACACTCATCTGAGAGATACACTCCATTGGGTCCCAAACAAACATCTCAAACGCTCACCCGAGAGACCACGCTCGTCGGATAACATCACTGAGGAAACATCGATGAAACAACATAACCACCAAACTCCTCGGATAGGGGATCGCCGCTAGGGTCCGCTAGGGGATACCAAGACCCACTCCAGTATATGTAGCTCATAGATAGGGGATCACTCCCAGCATCCGCTGGGGGATACCACGACCCGATCTGGTATATGTAGTTCTCACAGATAGGGGATCACACCCAGGATCCGCTGGGGGATACCACAACCCGATCTGGCACTCGACAGAAGCTCCACACTCAGATAGAGGATCATCGTCCATATAAAGATGGTCACGACGATACCTGAACCCTATCTGGTACAACTCGCGATGTAGGGGATCGAACTGACGATGCCCGAACCCTACCGAAACCACGCGCTGAGTAGGGGATCGCATAACCAACGATACCGCAACCCTACCGACACCAAGCACAGAGTAGGGAATCATATAACCAACGATACCGCAACCCCACTATAAACTTCATGCTGAGTAGGGGATCGTATACCCGATGATGCCACAACCATACTGGGCAAGACCCACCGCATAGGGGATCATATTCCCGATGATGCCACAAACCCTACAGGGTTAACCTGCTAGATAGGGGATCACCGCCCATGAATAAGCGGTCACAGCGATACCAAGAACCCGATCTAGCATAAAGATGCTAGAGGATCCGCTCCGGGCCCACCGGAGGGATGCCACAACTCTAACAGTTAAAACATCCCATCAAGAGGATCACAAACCCATACGAAGGTTGTGATGCCACACGAACCCTCGTAGGAACGAACCAAGGGAGAACCCTCAACCAATGTTGGTCCAAACGTCGCTAACCCAAGAGACCCGCCACAACGCCACACTGCGCACCTCCTGGGCCAAAACCGAGGCCACTATCGCGTTCCACGCAGAAAAACACGCAGGATAGGCTATTTACTCGCCCAAAACGGAGCACCGGTGAAAAAGGCACTATTCACCATAGCTAGCCCGTGTGGGGCCCACACAACGATCCCGAAACTCATCGAGTGGACCATACCACGACGATCCCCTCGGAAAAACAAGCGGAATCTACTACTCGCTCGTCCAAAACGGACACCCGGTGAAAAATGTACTATTCACCGAAGGCCAGCTCGGGTGGGGCCCACGCCTGGATTCCGAAACTTATCGAATGGATCGCACCATTGCGATCCCCTTGGAAAAACACACAGGATCGACTATTCATCCGCCAAAATTGGACTCCTGGTGCAAAAGCTGTGTTTCTCCGCAAACGCCAAAACCCGGCCTCGTGGGGCCCGCACCCCGTTCACAGTCCCAACACCCAGAAACCATCTCAAAAAGTCCATCGTACCATCAGGGTCTCAACGCCACTGACGGCACATCAATCGAACGCTCCGGGTAGAAGTTACAACGACCCGAAGTCGGAAAATAATAAAATAATATTATTTTATACGACGTTTCTAACTTCCGGGCCACGATCCCGAACCCTTAAACCCTCAAAGTAAGTTCAAAAGGTCCGTCTCGACGCAAGGAGCGCGTCGCCGCAAACGGCTCGCAAATCGGAGTTACGGTTTGCGAGTTATGGGGGTTTAAAGAACCCCCGAAAAATCCTGGCCGGACCACTGCCAGCCTCGCCGGAAACCACCGCGCCGCCGCCGGATTCCGCCGCGCCGCCGCCGCCGCCACCGGAAACCGCCGCCGCGCCGCCGCGCCGTCGCCGGATTCCGCCATGGCCGCTGCCCGTCATCACCGGAAAACTTCCAGGAGCCACCGGGAGCACCCCGGTGCTCCAAATTCAGATCCGAAACAAGTTTCGGAAAACTCTAGACCCGAACTACACAACTCTTATGACGATTTGAAGAAAAACAACACATCAACGGGGTCCGAGATTTTAAAACTCAAACCGCCTACTTGTTGGCGGATCGCCGAAGTTTCGGGTGCAGAACGACGCCTGCGACGCGCTGGAGCTCGTTCTGCTGATGATCGGCGCTGGAAACGGACGCTCGAAGCTCGATCTGACGAAGAAACAGAGAAGGGGGAGGGTTGTCGCCGCCTGCGCGTGAGGGAGGAGGGAGGTAAGGAGGGGGGGTAATGTTTTTTTTCTTTTTTTTTTAAACAAAAAATATCTCATATCTCTGGCTCCCGACTCCCCTCCGCCCGATGCCCGATGCGAACAAAGGTAAGGTCACCCCTAGGGTAAATGCGCTGTTCTGAACGCAACAACGGAATCAGATTTGCGATCTGATACTCTGTTCAGAAGTTATTCGAGCCGACGCTCATAAACCAACTTTTCAACTTATTTATGAAAATGCCCCTGGTGGTGTTTCTCACCGCAGGCCCGCGCCCGCAATGTTTACACCCCTACTAGGGTAAATGACACGTTCCGGATGCAACCGTGCCATCAGATTTCCGTTCTGAGCTACCGTTTAGGAGATATCACACCCCTGCCATGTTCATAGTATACACATACTTAATATTTTTTATAAAATTAATTCAGGGCACCCCGGGCCTCAGAATCACACGCCGTCTGCGCGCCTAGCTCTGGAATTCTTTGTAGAAATATTCCAAATTCTGACAGGACCAAAAACCCGAGTCGCTACATCCTCCCCCCCCCTTAGAACTTTTCGTCCCCGAAAAGCCCTAAGCACAAGGAAAACGACTGGACTCTCAACTGGGTCTCACACACCAGCGAGCTCACCAACCAACACCCATGCCTGAACACATAAGTCAGAGGAACTCATCCACCACACCTCAATACTATCCGCTTTGGGCGGTAGTGACTCTCCCACACTGTTTTAATCGCGTCACAAAAACTTGTCTCGGAGGGGGAAGGATCCATCTACCTCACGCATTCGAAGCATGCGGAACAAATCCCACAAAGGGTCTTACCAACGCCCTGAAAAAATCTCGAGCAAGCAACAAAAGGAAAGAGTACCACTAAACAGTGTCTGAAAAACTACTGCAGTAAGTAGAAAAGACACAAGGCGTACCTCTATCTATCCGCGGTGCCTCTGGGTCGACTGCCTCCAGGGCATGCAACTGTCCTCGCCCTCGGCCACCAGCTCCCTAAGCTTTGCGTGGACCACCTGGGGGTGGGGGTGGTGGCAAATGGTACTGCCTACCACCGCCTCCCGCTGCACCAGCTCCGCCACCACGTCCGCCGCCCTGCGGACCTCCTTGCTCTAGACGCTGCCTCTGCCAAGGCGGTGCATCGACCGACTCCCTCTCAGCAGCACGTCGGGTCGGACAATCTCTAGCAAGATGTCCCCGACCATCGCAAGTGTAACACCGCCTCTCCTGCGGCTGACCAAAACTGGCCTACGAGCCCTGTGAGCCCTAAGGCTCAGATCCTCCATCCTGGGGTCGCCTCCTGAAACATCGGCCACGTCCAGACCCCTGAGTCTGTCGTCAGCTACCAGATGCCGATCCAACCGACGAAGTCTCAGCTCTCTAGTGCCCAACACGAACAGGGGGAATCTGATCAGCCAGAAAACTCTCCACCACCAACGCTCACTCCAGCACTCCAACGTAGGTGGGTAGACACAAGGAAACCACACCAGCTCGGATGTCCCTGCGTAAGCCCTGCTCGAAGGTCCGAGCCCTAAAGAACGGGTCTCGAACCATATCCATGGAGTAGAGCGACAGGTCTGTAAACCTCGCTGAGTACTCCGACACAGTCATGCTCTCCTGTCGAAGCTGCAGAAGCTACTGGATCCGCACTGACCTCAGCGTCACCAGATAGAACTCCTCCCTGAAGAGCCGCTCAAACTCTTCCCACGTGAGCGTCTCCTCGTCATGAGAATGTATCACCAAACTCCACCATCTCCTGGCAGAACCATGCAGAAGGCTTGCCGCTAGGACCACCATCTGATCTGGAGGTGTCCTCATTAGGCGGAAAACTCGGGTGACTGCCTCAAGCCAGTCATCAGCTGCCTGGGGGTCTGGATCACCCCAGAACCTCAGAGGTCGCTGCATCTGGAACTCGTGCAGTGAACTCAGCCTGCGCGCAACCTCGTCCTGCACCGCCGGCACAACCAGCTGCTCGACAGGTGGTGGCTCAACTGGCAGACCACCTGGAGGTGCAACCTCAGAACCTGCGCCCTGCTCCACAGCCACTCCACGTGGCGGGTCATCAACACAAACCTACTGCGGAACCCTCGTTGGCTATCATCGTGGTGGAATCCTGAAATACATTCAAGACACCCCACAGTCGAAGAGTATATATGGAGAGCTGACTCAAGAAGGACAAGGAAAAAAACCCCAAAACCCAGTCCTATATGATGCATGTACCATTATGTCCCCGCGACCAGTGTACAAATGTCCCGAGTCGAAAGGCAGGTTATCAGAGTCCTGGTGTATGGATACGTCGGCTGCTGCACCAACACTGGAGTCCCTGGCCTGAAATCCGAACTCGAAACATCATAACACCACCGCAATGCAACCCAAACCAAACTCACAGCTAGACCAGCTACGCTCTGAGATCCCAAAGGTGGAACCTCCTCTGATACCACTCTGTCACGACCCGACCCAACGGGGCTCGAGCCGTGACTCCCCAAGCCCGCCTCCAATAGGCCAGGGGCTAGCGACTAGCGCCTAGTAGGATATCACACACATGGGAGGCATTAGCCCAAGGTACCTGTACACACACACCCACAAACACCTCCATGCAACAGTGCAGAGATATAGAAACTGAAAAGTAAAAGCATGCATACAATCTATCCCAAACTAGAGTGCAACAGCAAAAGTACAAGGGCAAAACAGGGCCCACCAAAAGAAAACTACAAAAGTGCGTCCAACCTGCTCTGAAGATGGGGAACGCTGCCACAAACAACCGCCAAAAATATCCCTCGGCACTACTCCGGTAGACACCCCGGTCAACTCGGTCACTAAGATCTGCCTACTCCGAGTCCTGCTGGGACTCCGTCAAAAGGCCTGCGGTCTGCACAAGACACAAACATGTGCGGGCAAAGCCCGTGCAGGGGTGAGTATAAACATACTCAGTAGGCACGCCAAAAACCCAAAACCCAAGGGAGCAACTGAAAGGAAACCGTCCGCTCAACCCAGCCAGAGGGAACCCAGACGAGAGAGAAACTCCATCTCGTGACCATCCTCGGCTAAACACAACTAGTCAGCTCAGCTCAGGTGTATGCCCATACATACACCTTGAACAATCCAGATATACTCAGCTCACTCCACAAATCCACAAGAGGTACCGACCTCATCACCAGCAACTATCCCAACCGGGAGAGTACACCACACGAACACTGTCATACCAGATGACACTCATCCGAGAGATACAATCCATCGGGTCCCAAACAAACATCTCAAATACTCACCCGAGAGACCACGCTCGTCGGATAACATCAATGAGGAAACATCGATGAAACAACATAACTACCAAACTCCTCGGATAGGGGATCGCCGCTAGGGTCCGCTAGGGGATACCAAGACCCACTCTAGTATACGTAGCTCACAGATAAGAGATCACTCCCTGGGTCCGTTGGGGGATACCACGACCCGATCTGGCATACGTAGTTCTCACAGATAGGGGATCACACCCAGGATCCGCTGGGGGATACCACAACCCGATCTGGCGCTCGACAGAAGCTCCACACTCAGATAGAGGATCATCGTCCATATAAAGATGGTCACGATGATACCGGAACCCTATCTGGTACAACTCGCGATGTAGGGGATCGAACCAACGATGCCGCAACCCTACCGAAACCACGCGCTGAGTAGGGGATTGAATAACCAACAATACCGCAACCCTACCGACACCAAGCGCTGAGTAGGGGATCATATAACCAACGATACCGCAACCCTACTATAAACTTCATGCTGAGTAGGGGATTGTATACCCGAAGATGCCACAACCCTACTGGGAAAGACCCACCGCATAGGGGATCATATTCCCGATGATGCCACAAACCCTATGGGGTTAACCTGCTAGATAGGGGATCACCGCCCATGAATAAGCGGTCACAGCGATACCAAGAACCCGATCCAGCATAAAGATTCTAGAGGATCCGCTCCAGGCCCACCAGAGGGATGCTACAAATCTAACAGTTAAAAAATCCCATCAAGAGGATCACAAACCCATACGAAGGTTGTGATGCCACATGGACCCTCGTAGGAACGAACCAAGGGAGAACCCTCAACCACTGCTGGTCCAAACATCTCTAACCCAAGCGACCCGCCACAACGCCACACTGCGCACATCCTGGGCCAAAACCGAGGCCACTATCGCGTCCCACACGGAAAAACACACAGGATAGGCTGTTTACTCGCCCGAAATGGAGCATCGGTGAAAAAGGAACTATTCACCGTAGCTAGCCCGTGCGGGGCCCACACAACAATCCAGAAACTCATCGAGCGGACCATACCACGACGATCCCCTCGGAAAAACAAGCGGAATCGACTACTCACTCGTCCAAAACGGACAACTGGTGAAAAAGGTACTATTCACCGAAGGCCAGCTCGGGTGGGGCCCACTCCTGGATTCCGAAACTCATCGAACGGATCGCACCATTGCGATCCCCTCGGAAAAACACACAGGATCGACTATTCATCCGCCAAAATCGGACTCCTGGTGCAAAAGCTGCGTTTATCCGCAAACGCCAAAACCCGGCCTCGTGGGGCCCACACCCCGTTCACAGTCCCAACACCTGGAAACCATCTCAAAAAGTCCGTCGTACCATCAGGGTCTCAACGCCACTGACGGCACGTCAATCGGACGCTCCGGGTAGAAGTTACAACGGCCCGAAGTCGTAAAATAATAAAATAATATTATTTTATACGACGTTTCTAACTTCTGGGCCACGATCCCGAACCATTAAACCCTCGAAGTAAGTCAAAAGGTCTGTCTCGACGCAAGGAGCGCTTCGCCGCAAACAGCTCGCAAATCGGTGTTACGGTTTGCGAGTTACGGGGGTTTAAAGAACCCCCGGAAAATCCCGGCCGGACCACTGCCAGCCTCGCCGGAAACCACAGCGCCGCCGCCGGATTCTGCCGCGCCGCCGCCGCCGCAACCGGAAACCGCCGCCGCGCCGCCGCGCCGTCGCCGGATTCCGCCTTGGCCGCCGCCCGTCGTCGCCGGAAAACCGGGTTTTCGCCGGAAAACGTCCGGGAGCCACCGGGAGCACCCCGATGCTCCAAATTCAAATCCGAAACAAGTTTCGGAAAGCTCGGGACCCGAACTACACAACTCTTATGAAGATTTGAAGAAAAACAACACATCAATGGGGTATGGGATTTTAAAACTCAAACCGCTTACCTGTTGGCGGATCGCCGAAGTTTCGGGTGCAGAACGACGCCTCTGACGCGCTGGAGCTCGATCTGCTGATGATCGGCGCTGGAAACGGACGCTCGGAGCTCGATCTGATGAAGAAACGGAGAAGGGGGAGGGTTTTCGCCGCCTGTGCGTGAGGGAGGAGGGAGGTAAGGAGGGGGATAATGTTTTTTTCTTTTTTTTAAACAAAAAATATCTCATATCTCCGGCTCCCGACACCCCTCCGCCCGATGCCCGATGCGAACAAAAGTAAGGTCACCCCTAGGGTAAATGCGCCGTTCTGAACGCAAAGGCGGACTCAGATTTGTGATCCGATACTCCGTTCAGAATTTATTCGAGCCGACACTCATAAACCAACTTTTCAACTTATTTACGAAAACGCCCCTGGTGGCGTTTCTCACCGCAGGCCCACGCCCGCAAAGTTTCCACCCCTACTAGGGTAAACGGCATGTTCCGGACGCAACCGTGCCATCAGATTTCCTTTCTAAGCTACCATTTAGGAGATATCACACCCCCGCCACATGCATAGTATAAAAATACTTAATATTTTTATAAAATTAATTATGGGTACCCCGGGCCTCCGAATCGCACGCCGTCTTCGCACCTAGCTCTGGAATTCTTCGTAGAAATATTCCAAAGTCTGATAGGACCAAAAACCCAAGTCGCTACAAGCAGGGTTGAGTTCCCCCTACTTCAGTTCTCGTTTGTTTGACCAGTAGGGTTGAGTTTCCCCTGGTTTAGTTCTCGTTAGTTTGACCAGCAGGGTTGAGTTTCCCCCCTGGTTCAGTTCTCGTTTGTTTGACCAGAAGGGTTGAGTTTACCCCTAGTTCAATTCTCGTTTGTTTGACCAAAATGGTTGATTTTTCCCCTGGTTCAGTTCTCATTTGTTTGACCAGCAGGGTTGAGTTTCCCCCTAGTTCAGTTCTCATTTGTTGACCAGCAGGGTTGAGTTTTCCCCTGGTTTATTTCTTTATGGTTTGGCCGGTAGAGATGGTTTGGTTCCTCTGTTTCTTCAGTTGTGAGGGGTTTCAGTACCATTCCCCTTCCACTGGACTACGACACCGTTTACGAATATGTGTGCTCATACATTGTGGGTGTTTTCCCACTTTATGGGATGATTTTTCTTGGTCCGCTTCGACAGTTACTCAGCGGATTCGAGCGTGATCGCCTTAAGGGGCCCGGGGGGGGGGGTTCTCCCATCCCTTCGTGTTCCCTGGTAGAGTTATTGTGGATTCGGTGTGGCCAACACATTACGTGGGCACTGATCCTCTACCTAGGAGGTTGTTTCCAGCAGGGCTGGCTAGTTGTACCATCCAGCAGGGATGGCCAGAGCAGTACCATCCAACAGGGATGGCCAGTGGGTTACCATCCAGCAGGGATGGCCAGTACAACGGTGTTCACAGAGCAGTACCATCCACCAGGGATGGCCAGATCAGTTTCGGGTTTACCTCCAGTGGGGCTGGGCAGTTGTCCCCGATGCCGGTCTTACCTCCAGTGGGTCTAAGAAGTGGTCCCCAATGCCGGGTTTACCTCCAGCTGGGCTGGGAAGTGGTCCCTAATGATGGATCAGAGCCTCCCTCCAGTGGAGTACCCTTTTTCGGGACTGGGCATTGGGAATCATCGATGACTTTAGCCGGGCCTCCCTCCATTGGATTAACCTGTTACGGGACTGGGCAGTGTGGCACCTGTCGACTCCTTCCAGGTCTCCCTCTAGTGGGAACCCATCGACTTCCAGGGATTATCCTCCACCAAGGCTGGGCAGGGGGTCGCCTATCGACTTTGAGGTGACTTCTCGACTATGGGGAAGTGACAAGGTGTGTCTTGACGTACCCCCAGAACTCTCAAGTACGAGGGGCGCTTTACCCACCGAGACGTGACCTAAAACCATGCGGGCGAGTCAGCGACACCCAAAGCGGATAGTTTTGGGGTGTGGTGATTTGAGCCCCTTGACTTTCAGTTCGAGGTAGAGGTGTGAGATGTTGGGCATCGATGGTGGTTACCTCTAGGACTATTGGCTACTCACTTTCTTATACTAAGCTATGAGATGGAGATCCCCTTATGAGCTTGTTCGAGCTTCTTGACAGAGCATATATATATTTGTATATACCTTGTTCCAGTACCCACTCCTTGGGTTTTGGTTACTCTCCTTCCAGGAGAGACGAAGACACGCGGGGTATGCCACGTGCTTTCTATGTCTAGATTCTCGTGGTTCGACGAGTCTACTCTCCTTCTATATGTAGCGAAGACCCAACGGTAAGTTCCTCTTCTCACCATTTCCATCTCCTTGTGTTTGGACGAGTCTACTTCAATTATCTTGTTGGGTTGAGCTGGAATCTTTACTGTACTCTTTACTGCACTTTCGGTTGTACTCCTTTACTTTACCATGTTTGATATACTTCTCACCCTTCGGTACCTCCTTTGTTTCTCCGTCGAGCCTTTGGGTTATCCTACTGAGTATTTTTATACTCACCCCTGCTGGGGCTTTGCCCGCACTTGGTGTTCCCTTGCAGACAATGGACAGGTTGGTTGTGACTTCGGTGGAGCTTAGGAGTTCCGGAGCTTGGACCGCGTGTGGTGGTCGTAGTCGGGTTCCAGGTGTGGGATGCTCCCAGCTATTTGATTTTGTTTACCTGTTGCCATGTTGTGGCACTTTTCTAGTTGGGTGCGTGTTTTTCCGTTTTCTTTTCATTTTACCTTCAGCTTTTACTTCATACTGATTTGAGGTCGACGCACATTTGTGGTTTATTTATAGCAGTTGGTACTTTTCTTTTCTATTTACTCTGCACTTTTTCATTGATCTTGTTGCGTGTTTGTGTACAGGTACTTAGGAAGAGGCCTCCTAGAGTTGTTGTGCCTTCGGTGCTAGTTGCCAGCCCCTAGCCTATGGAGGCGGGCTTGGGGAAGTTGTGGCTCAAGCCCGGGTAGGGTCGGGTCATGAAAAAGTGGTATCAGAGCTGGTTCGTTCCATGGGACATTTTTCGGACATCCCTAAAAAGGAATTAGTTGGGATTTAGGGCAACAGTGTTAATGTGTCTCGAGGGCGGCTCTCAGGCCAGGGAGTCCAGTGATGGTGCGGCGGCCGACATATCCATTCACCAAGACCCTTATAACCCGCTTGTCGACTCGGCATGCTCAGACACTTGTTGCAGGGAAAATTGGTTTTTGCATCACATAGGATTGAGTCTTGACTTTCCTTCTTGAGTCAGCTCCCTATTGTTGTTGTTGTGATATACATATATGCTCATCTAACTGCGACAATCCTTGATAATATTCAGGATGTCTCCGCGAAGCCATCCAGCCAGGATACCATCTTTGGTTCATGAAGACGACCCTGTGAGCTAAGAGGCCTCAGTCCAGGACCCACCATGAAAGTCCCTTTCTCCGGGTGGTCCGGTAGCATCACCCCAACCCGTTGAGCAGTAGACAGCTCCAGTAGAGCAGACAGGGCTTGAGCACAGGTTGAGCGCGCACCGTGAGTTCCAGCGGTAGAGACCGCTGAGGTTCGGTGGTGAGCCAGAATCTCAGGTAGCAAAGGTTTGTCTAGAAACATTGGTTCAACTTTTCAGACTTGTGCAGATTCCAACAGATCTTATGGTGGATTTGGCCACCAACCTTTTCCGTAGAGTATATTGGCATTGGTGGGGTCTGGTGACTTAGTTTATTGACGAGTCGTCGCTTTCATGGGGTGACTTTTAGTTGTTTTTTTCATGAGGATTTTTCCCCTCCTGCTTATTCGCCCTTCAGATTCAGGAGATCTTGTAGTTTCAGCAAGGAGGGATGATGGTGGCCGAGTACGCGGCTAGTTTCGTAGACCTTGCACGCTTTTACCCAGACTTGGTCCATGATGACAACATCCGAGCGTGGAAGTTTGAGCAGGGTCTCCACTGAGAGATTCCTGCTGTCATAGTACCCTTGGGAATTTCCACATATGCCGGGGTGCTAGAGCAGGCACTGGTGACAGAGAGTTTCATGTCACGTTCTAGAGTTGGTGGTGGCAGCATGTACATTAGAGCCAAGACGTCTGCCGCAGCTAGCGGGCATCGGCAAGAAGAACCTCGATGAAGGTGTCTTTATGACAACCGAACTCAGGGGCATGGTCATACACCACAGTGGTGCCAAAGGGCACCAGTGTGGCCCAGAGAGCGCTGGTGCTATGCTTGAGACGAGCAAGTTCCCCTGGCGCGAGACTGCCTGACCAGGCACGCTGAGAGTATCAGGCAGGTAGCAGGTGCACCACCGCGGTAGAGGCAACACTGTGATAGGAGTAGCGCCCTAAGAGGCGGTGCTAGCAGAGGAGCGGGAGGAGCTGGTAGTGGGGGATGGATTTACGAGGACTTCCCATCAGCACTATGCGGTCTACGTTAGGCTCCGGGTGATGATGGTTGGGACCACGAACAACCACAAGCTTTGGATGTCTATGATCCTGCAGAGCATGAGGTGACAAGAGGTACGCTTTATGGCTCTTCTACTTCATGCAGTAGAATTTTTAGACTATGTGTGGAATTATTTTCTCCTTACTCCTTGTTCGAGTTGTTACCAGGGTGGCGCGGGGCGTCAGTGTAACCCTGTGTTGGTAAGGTAAAATGGAGTGGGCCCTTTTTCTTTAGTCAATAGTGTTGACTCCTTCACTTTCCGAGCATGTAAGAGAGTCTTGGTTGCGAGACATCGGCTGTGAAATCTTGCATAACTAGATGTCCTTGGGTGTTTCACCATATGGATATTCTGATGGAGGGAATCACCGAGCTTTGTCTCAGGTCCAAGCGATGATTCTAGTCACGGAGGGTGATGTAGGGGTTTGGTCGGGGAGGTGAGCTACCCCCGAGAGCCTTCGGACTGTTTGAGACCATGCAAAGGGATGGCGAGGTTCCTTACCGCCTTTCCCTAACCCCAAAGTCTATAGTGGGTGAACGACGTCTCCCGCATGGCTTACCTAAGAATATGCATGCATGCTCCTATGCATATCATCAGAAAGGGCAGATCCTGCGTGATCAGATCAATCCTTGGTTCTTCTGCAGTGACGCAGGACTATGCAAGAGTTCTTCTGGGTACAGGAGAGCCAGGTGTGGGTTTAGTACCTTGTGATGTTCCATGGTTTTTATTTTCAGGGATGAAAATATTGAAGGAGGGAATGATGTAAGAACACAGTTTTTGGACATAGAAAAATTTGTAATATTCTCGATGTTATTCTAGAGCAGCGCCTTCAGACGGCGTGCAATTCTGAGCCCTGGTGTTGCCGGAATTATATTTTCAGTGCGTTCACACTGGGCA
The DNA here is from genome assembly GCA_963277665.1 of Viscum album. Taxonomy (NCBI): domain Eukaryota; kingdom Viridiplantae; phylum Streptophyta; class Magnoliopsida; order Santalales; family Viscaceae; genus Viscum; species Viscum album. The sequence continues at coordinate 814,078,788 of OY728167.1, read as the reverse complement.
CACCAAATAAATAGGAAAACTCCTAAATGGAGTTTCAGATCAGAAATCTGAGTGTACGGATGGGTCCGGAATGGGGTGTTTACCCAAGGAATGACATAAAATATGTCGGCGCAGGACGTTTGGACCCCTCACTCGCCATCAGAACGTGAAACAGATAAATTAAATAATTAATTTATTCGTTTAACGGCTTAACTCAAGTATTTCTTAAATGGTGGATCATATTGGGGAACCAAAGGAACCGTTGAGTCCTGAATATTCCATTTACCCTAGGAGGGATGTATGTTTCACGGGCGCGAGCCGTTTGTGAAAAATGGCCCCAGGGACATTTTCGTAATTTGGTGGCCTCGGGAGTTGAGTTAAATAACTTTTGAATGGGGCATCAGATTAAAATTTTGAGACCTCCATTGTGCTCAGAATGTGGCGTTTACCCTAGGGGAGGCTTAATCTCGACCCCACAAGAAGTTTAGGTTCGGGCCGACGGGTGGGTGTTTAAGTGTTTTCTATTTAAACACTTAACCCACCCCTCTAATCTCCCCCTTCTTCCCTGGTGCCAAAAGCTCCCAACGACAAAGGAGGAAGCTCCTCCCCTCCTCCTCCCCTCCGGCAAGTCAGCAACGCGGCGGCAGACCCTCTGTGAAGTGTCGGGCAACACCCCAACAGGTAGGAGGTTGCGTTTTGTATATTCATTCTCGTACTTAAATTCGAACGCAAATTTACATGTCGAATTACTACCGAATTGTCGAGCGAGGCCCATATTTTCTTAAAAAAATATTCTGAGATTTCTGACGCTTGTTTCGGACTCTAGATCCAAGCTCTGTGGTGTCTGTAATCGTCCGGAGAAAGTTGCAGGTTCTTGGGGGATTTTTTTTCGGTGCTCCTGCGACGTCCAGGCGGCGGCACAGTGTCTCCAGGCGGCGGCGACATCCCCACACAGCGGCGTCTTCAGGCAGAGGCGCGGTCGGCACGAGCTGCGGGCGACAATCTCATTGGCAGCGGAGTTCGACACGGGCGGGGTCGTCGACGGCGCTAACCGGGGCGACGATGAGCGGCGCTCCGTGGTGGACTGGGGTTGCGTCACGCGACCATGCGGGGGAACACGACCCCTGTCGTGCGGGTCGTCACGCGGTCGACCAGCCTCAGCCGGTCTGCCAAGAGGTGGACCGGGTCCACAGCCGGCCCACACAGCCAAGCCGCGGGCCAGCAGTTGCGAGCTGGGCCGGCCAGCGCAGCCTGACCCAGACCGGGCGGACCGGCCAGCCCAGGCCGGTCCAGCCTAAGGGTCATTGCCCCCTCAGTTTTTGGACGCCCGTATTTTCCACTACGGACATCCGTTTTGTGTTCTGTCTACAGAGACGCGTTCCTTGGATTGAGGGGAACGTTTTGAGATGGTTTTGGGAATTTTTAATTCCTGGGATGGGAGTTCGGTGGCACAACACACCTTTAAGTGGAATGACCTTTTCTCTGGGGGTTCTTGTTTTGGTCGGCGCAGGCGCATCCGACGTTCGATTTAAGCCCCGTCAGTGGCGTTGGGACCCTAGCCGAGGAGGAGCTTTCCAGGATGGTTTCAGGGGTTGAGGCCGAAGTTGAGGTGTGGGTCCCACGACCCATATTTCGAGATGCGTTCAGTGTTTCACGACTTTTTCATCGGACGTCCGTTCGGGGAGTGTGAGTGGTCGATTCTGAGTGTTTTTTTAGGGAATTTCATTGGCATAGTCTGCTCGCTTTAATTTCGCATGGTGGTGCTGGCCCCATGAGGGCCATTTTCGGAGTTGACGGAGATTTGCAGCTTTATCACCAGGTGTCCGTTTTGGACAAGTGTTTAGTCGATCTTGTGTACTTTTTCGAGAGGATCGCAACGGTGTGATCCATTCATTGTGCTTCCAGACCGGGGTGTGGGTCCCACGAAGCACTGCTTGTGTGTGGTGTGGCAGAATGCATCTTTTTCTCTGGATATCTGTTCCACTCAAGTGAGCAGTCCTTTTGACGTGTTTTCCCGAAGGGATCGCAATGGTGCGATGCGCCCGACTGTTTTTGGGGCCGAGGTTTGGGATCACGGGATGCTATTCAGGCGTAAAGTGATGTTGGTGACTTTTCCATCAGATATCCATTGGAGGCGAGTAAGTAGTCGATCTCACATGTTTTTCCATGAGTATTACAATGGTGTAATCTGTTTAGTCGAGCGGAGCCGCTTATGTGATCTTATTAAATGTGGAAATATAAAGGTGCCCCAGTGGCGGTTCTTCTACCGTGTTTGTAGCAGACCCTTGTCGTGTGATCGTGTGCACTCCTGTGTGAGTGAAGAAAATGTTTGAAGAGATGTAGTTGGCTGTGCTTAAGCCGATGAGGTGGCAAGTTGGAGTTGTTACGTTTACGCCCTTCACGTTGACGTGGGGTGCCATGTGATCGATAGCCTTTGGGATGGAATGTGGTATACTCTGGGAGTATATAGGAACGCTTGGAAGTACATTTGGTTGTTTGTACCCAAAACATTTGTGCGCTTGGTTGGAGTTGACTTGGGGCCTCACATCATGTGGGCCCCATGTGCGTGCCATGTTCTGCTTTGCGTACTCTTGACCAGCAGGGTTGAGTTTCCCCCTGGTTCAGTTCTCGTTTGTTTAACCAGCAGGGTTGAGTTTCCCCCTGGTTCAGTTCTCGTTTTTTTGACCAGTAGGGTTTAGTTTCCCCCCTAGTTCAGTTCTCGTTTGCTTGACCAATAGGGTTGAGTTTCCCCTGGTTTAGTTCTTGTTTGTTTGACCAGCAGGGTTGAGTTTTCCCCTGGTTCAGTTCTCATTTGTTTGACCAGCAGGGTTGAGTTTCCCCTGGTTCAGTTCTCATTTGTTGACCAACAGGGTTGAGTTTACCCTTGGTTCGGTTCTCGATGGTTTGGTCAGCAGAGATGGTTTGGTTCCTCTGTTTCTTCAATTGTGAGGGGTTTCAGTACCATTCCCCTTTCACTAGACTATGGCACCGTTTATGACTATGTGTGCTCATACTGCGTGGGTGTTTTCCCACTTTCTGGGATGAGTTTTCTCGGTCTGCTTCGACAGTGACTCAGCAGATTGGAATGTGATTTCCCTGAGGGGCTCGGGGAGTTTCTCCATTCCCTTCGTGTTCCCTGGTAGAGTTCTTGCGGATTCGGTGTGACCAACACATTATGTGGGCACTGATCCTCTACCCAGGAGGTTGTTTCCAGTAGGGATGGCTAGTTGTACCATCCAGCAGGGATGGCCAGAGTAGTACCATCTAGCAGGGATGACCAGTGGGTTACCATCCCGTAGGGATGGCTTGTACAACGATGTTTACCGAGCAGTACCATCCAGTAGGGATGGCCAGAGCATTTCCAGGTTTACCTCTAGCAGGACTAGGTAGTGGTCCCCGATGCCTGGATTACCTTCAGAGGGGCTGGGAAGTGGTCCTCGATGCCGGGTTTACCTCTAGCTGGGCTGGGAAGTGGTCCCCGATGACGGTTCTGAGCCTCCCTCCAGTGGAGTACCGTTTTTCGAGGCAGGGCATTGGGACTTGTTGACGACTTTAGCCGGGTCGCCCTCCAGTAGATTACCCTATTACGGGACTGGGTAGTGTGGCACCCGTCGACTCTTGCCGGGTCTCCCGCTAGTGGGAACCCATCGACTTCCAGGGATTACCCTCCAGTGGGGCTGGGCATGGGGTCGCCTGTCGACTTTGAAGAGACCTCTCGACTACGGGGTAGTGACGAGGTGTGGCATGATGTACCCCCAGAACTCTTAAGTACGAAGGGCGCTTTCCCCACCGAGAAACATCCTTGCTACATGACCTAAAACCGTGCAGGTGAGTCAGTTCTTCCCAAAGAGGATAGTTTTAGGGTGCGGTTATTTGAGCCCCTTGACTTGCAGTTTGGGACAGACGTGCGGGATGCTGGGCATCGATGGTGGTTACTTCTGGGACTATTGTATACTCAATTTATTGGGCTGAGCTACGGGATGGAGATCCCATTACGAGCTTGTTTGGGCTTCTTGACAGAGAATATATATATGTATATGCCTTGTTCCAGTACCCACTCCTTGGGTTTTGGTTAATCTCCTTCCAGGAGAGGTGAAGACACGCGAGGTATGGCACGTGCTTTCCGTGTCTAGCTTCTCGTGGTTGGATGAGTCTACTCCCCTACTATAGGTAGCGAAGACCCGATGATAAGTTCATCTTCTCACCGTTTCCAGCTCCTTGTGTTTGGACGAGTCTACTTTCTTTCTCTTGTTGGGTTGAGCTGAACTCTTTACTGTACTCTTTACTGCACTTTCGGTTGTACTCCTTTACTTTCCCCAGTACGATATATTTCTCACCCTTCGGTACCTCTTTTGTTACTCCCTCAAGCCTTCGGGGTATCTTACTGAGTATTTTTTATACTCACCCCTGCTTGGGTTTTCCCGAACTTGGTGTGCCCTTGCAGACGACAGACAGGCTGGTCATGAATTCCGTGGAGCTTAGGAGTTCGGGAGCTTGGACCACGTGTAGTGGACGTAGTCAGGTTCCAGGTGTGGGATCCTCCCAGCTGTTTGATTTTGTTTACCTGTTGCTGGGTTGTGGCACCTTTCTCATTGGGCGCATGTTTTTCCCTTTTCTTTTCAGTTTACCTTCAGCTTTTACTTTGTACTGATTAGAGGTTGATGCACATTTGTGGTTTATTTATAGGAGTTGGTACTTTTATTTTCTTTTTTACTCAGAACTTTTTCATTGAGTGTGCTGTGTGTGTGTACAGGTACTTAGGCAGAAGCCTCCCCGAGTTGTTGTGCCTTCGGCGTTGGTCTCCAGCCCATGGCCTATGGAGGCGGGCTTGGGGTAGTTACGGCTCGAGCCCAGGTAGGGTCGGGTCATGACACATGTAAACTTATCCTCTTATTTTTAATATCCTCTTAAATAAGACACAAATTTTTTAAAAAATCAGGATAGATAACCATGATTCCAATAAATACCATCATCCTAGAAGATGGGTCAGTGTTGTATCTATAATTCCCTCATAAGATCTGACATGTATTATTTGACCCTTAGATCCCTATAGTCCATAGATTTCATAACCTGAAGTATCCATTCTCAAAAAAGCTAATCCATAGGATTTTCTAACACCATATCTAGTGGGACATTATTTTCCTTTCCCTCTTATAACATTACTAGAGGTCGTTAAGGAGGAATATCCCTAAAATTCCAAATTCATGGCTTAGAAAATTTAATCATAGTTTTTGATAATCAAGGTTAGGAAACGTTATTACAAGAAAATAATATCACTATTAAATAAACACCCTAATCACATAAGGGTCAACTACTAATCAGGTATCCCTTAGAATAGCCTACACACTTTTAGGGTTCAATATATAATCAAAATTTGATCTAAAAAATTAGTTATCGGGAAGTAGAAATAAAAAACCGATAACCATGGTTTCATTCAAGTAAGTTCCATAAGTAAATTTTCAAGAAAAAAATGTAAAACTTATTTCTAAAACATTAAATAACAAATCCCTCTTTTATAAATAGTTTATCAATCACAAACAGGAAAATGAATGTCATGTGAATCCCATGTGGTGTATATAATGCATAAACGCACACACTCTTGCCACCCTAAGTTAAGAGAAAAAAATAAATAGTAACTCAAACACTATTGTAAGACACTAAGGTTTTCTAAAAATAAATTGAAATGCATGAAATTTTTTTAAGTAGATATTTATAATTATCCTTTAAACATAATTTTTCTACTTCTATGTTTTTAATTCCAAGAAATGTTCATCTACAATTGTTATCAGTTTGTTATTTTGAGCCTGAAAGAACTAACTTGGTTTTTTTGGTGAATAGTAACATACACATATGAATAGTAATATGACCCTTATGAATAGTAAATCAAATTATTATTTTATTTTCTTAAGGATATAAGATAATGAGATGTCAATTAATTTTTCTGGGTGTTAAAAAAAGAGTTATAGATTTAAAACTGTTATTTTTGAATAAATTATGATTTTATGTAATAATTGAAATAATAATATTTGGAAAATTATTTTCAAAAAATGGATTTTATTTTTAAATTATACACATAAAAAAATGGTTAGGGTGAATTTATGAGATTTTTCTAAAACAGTTGAATTTTCAGTGAATAGTAAAACTACAGTTTGAGTTTCGGTGTGTTTAATGACATCATTAATGATGTAATAATGATGTAATAATTATGGTAGAATTTTTTATAGTAAAAACGTTATTAGATGTCCCAATTTGCCAATACCATGGGAAAATACCATGGGCAAGCCCATGGTTTTGCAAATACCACTAATGAGGTGTCCCTTAGAAATTAATAAAATATTCCCCCACTTTTGCTATAAATACCAGCCCATTCCTTCATTAAATTCATTAAAAATTCCTCATCAATTAATATATGGTCTTTTTAAATCCCTATAAGTCCTCCCAAGGTGTCCTAAATCCCCCAAGGTCACAACCTTCAAGTTTTAGGAGTTACTCTACAAGGTAAGGGAATCTACCACCCTTCACTTTTTCAAGCTTTCATTTTATGTTATTATTTTTATTTTACATTGGATTATGTTCGTATATGTCCTTAAATATCCTCATTAATACCCATATTGTTTAATAATGATGATATACCCCTTTTCTCTCATCAAAATATTTTATGAAATTTTAAGCAAAGCTGTTAGGCTACCAAATTTTCGTAATGGATTTTTCAACTTTTCCTTTATTTCGAGACTCCTTTATTTTCTTTTTCTTTCCTCACGTACCCTTATATAATAGGAATGAATGATCCAGTATCTTAAATATTATTTATTTAGTCATTTTTATGGAAGACTCACCTCTATATTCCTTCTCCTCTTCGACTTATTCAAGAAATTAAAACATCGTCTCTGATGCGTTGATTTACCGAAAATGTGGACGATGTGATTGAAATTTATTTTACTTCCTTAAATACTGGTCATGAAAACAATTTTATGGTTGAACCAGATTATAATTTATGGATTATATCTTATAGATTTTTATGGAATCATTTTTTACACATGTGATTAATTTATAAAACAAAATGAGTTCATTATGATCAAAGAATCACCAAAATGACCTAAACAAATATCAATAATGTTTTAACTTATGAATCATCATCATGTTAGATTTCAAAATGATAAATGGTATAATTTATGGTTATTTAAATATATAAATACCATTATATTCTAATTATGTAGTTTCACTTCCAATCGAAAAAAACATCCATCATGAATCGATCATGGAAATCATGTAAAGAACGCACCAAAAACAATGGAAGGAACAAAATAATAACAATTAAAGGGAAAAATGATGTAATTAAATGATAATATATGGTATTATAAACATTAATATGTTTCCTTAATATATTAATAAAACTATTTTAACCATTATATATTAGTTTTAAAAGAATTTTTAAGTATGAAAAACCCGAGGTAAGGGAATTCTTAACCAAATTTATATTCTTTGGGTTAACCTTCTACTTCATTATTTATGTGGTATTAAAATTGTATGTTCGATAAAAAATTTATATTATGATTAATTATGTGTATTTAGAGTCTAAATATATATTCCATCCACTATATTATGTCTCCCTTCAATTATATGATGTTTGTAAGGGACTTTTCTTTTAAAAATCCTCTTTTAATTTTTTGTTTTACGAAGTTCAAAAGAAATTTTTTTTATAGAATTATTCATGTTTTATGATTATGTTTTATTTATTGGGATTTTTTTATGATGAATGGTGGGACCTATATTTCCCTCCAATGCATTGGTTGTGTTTAATTTGGAGTTTGGTCGTATGGTTACTCCAAGTGTAACTAGGATGGTTACACAAATTGTAAGGTAGTTGTGAGGGTTATAAATTATTAGGTAGTAGAGAGGGTTACAAGATTATGTAAGTAATTACCCAAGATACCTTTATGGTTATATTTAAGTTCTTATTTTTTTTTGGATCTTGTGGAAATCTCATATTTAAGTAATAATATATGGGTGACACGTATGTCTTTTGAAAATAATTTCATACATTACAAGTATTCATGCACTAATGTGTTCTTTGCTTCTTTTTATATCCCTTACAAAGCTTTTTGTGCTCATAAAAAGTTTTTAAATGATTTTCACTATTTATAAGGATTTGTAAGACAAATACGTGAGCCATGTTAAATTTTTGATGAATTGTCAATGAAATCATGCCTTTTTTGAAAAGTTTTATATTTTGTAAGAAATGAGTACTATTTTTATGGTATCCACTTTATATTAATGTGTAATTTCATGAATGTGTTATGTCCCATTTCTCTAAATTTATAAACTTGAAAAGATACTCAATGTTAAAGGAAGTGATTTCTTGATTTAATTCATGATTATGTAATGTAATAAGCTCAGGTCCTTATAATTGGTATCAGAGGATGGTTTAGATAACTTTAGGGGTTAGGGTGATGTTAATAGAATACCATAAATGATTTTTACTCTATGATTAATTTGAAATGTTATAGAATTTAAATATTACCATGTTTCTTTGACTAAGATATGTTTGTTCTAAATGGTTGTCTATGGACGAAACAGGGAAGCTGAAGAGAAGAGGCACTGACAGAATGATATCCTACCGAATCTACAACCCGGAATTGTAGGGATTGAAACCGAGTTGTTTGTGACAGTAATGGATTAGCTAACACAGAAAATAAATGGTGGAAGTATCCAGGAAAGAGAACCCCTAGAGGAACCACAACAGAACATGACAATAGTGTAACATTTTATGGGACAACACCCTCCTGATTTCAAGGGATATTTTGACCCAGTAGCAGCTGAAGGATGGATTAAAACCCTTGAAAATATATTCAATGTTATGGTATTCTTAGATAATAAAAAATTAAGTGCTTAAATTTATCATTTTTAAGGTGAATTTAATTAATGGTGTTCAATGGTCAATAATATCAGAGATATAGAGGATTTTAATGCCTTAGAGTGGGATGAATTTAAAAGTCATTTCCTTGAAAGATATTTTCCAAAGGTGGTTCGACATAGGATGGAGAAGCAATTAATTGAATTGAAGAAAAAGGAGGAAGATTCAGTGGTTGTGTATGAAGAAAAATTCACCCATCTAGCGAGGTATGCTCCAAATATTTTTTTGTATCTTGATAGTAGAATCAACTGATTTTACTCAGGATTAAAGCCAAGGTATCGAAGGGCATTGGCCTCCCATGAATTCAAAAGTTATGAGAAACTTATCCAATGTGATGAGAGGGTAGATATGGATTTTTATGATCTTCATATGCATTTTTTCAACAAGGATAATAATAGGTCTATATGGAAAATGATGGGTAAGAATCAACCAAAGAAATCTGATTGTAAGAAAATCCAATTTTTAGTTTGTGAAAAGTGTGGCAAGAAGCACCCTGGGGAATGTCTTACCAAAATTGGGAAGTGTTTTTGATGTGGTAATCCTGGAAGTATGTTCCGATATTGTAATTAAAATTATCCTAAGACAAATCCTGATAGGAAAACTGTTAAGTGTTTTAAATGTGGTGAGATGGGTCATTATGCAAATGTCTTCCCAAAGAGATATTCGAATGATTCACAGAAGCCAGACTATAAGCATAAAGGTGTAGTGAGATCCTTGGTGACTATGTCAATAGACGTTGGGCCATCCAATGAAGTTGTATCATGTACTTTGTTTGTTTACTCATATTTTTCTAAAGTTTTGTTTGATACAGGGTCTACAAATTCCTTTATTTCTGATAAATTTTCTAGTAAATTGGAAATGTCACCTCAACAAATGAGACCGAACTCATTGTTAAAAACCCAGGGGGAAATATTATAAAAAATAAGAATTATAAGAATCTTTCTATTATGGTCTGAAGAAAGACTTTACTTACAAACCTTGTTTTTTTCCCTTAGTAAAGTTTGATGTCATTATGGGAATGGATTGGCTTTCTGTTTATCCTGCAAAGATTGATTGTAGAGCTAAAGAATTTGTTAAACTTGAAGAGTTTCAGTTTTTATACTAAAACAAACCCATAAAATTGATAACATATTAGGAAGATGAGAAACTATTGAAAGATAGAAATGGAATTTAACTTGCTCATATTGTTGAAAATAAGTGAATTAATCATATTAATGATGTGTCAGAGGTAAATGAATACCTGGAAGTTTTTACTGATGATTTTCCTCGTGTTATTACTAATCAAGAGGTTGAGTTTACTATTGACCTATTTCCTAATTATAATACAATTTCAAAAACCCCAAATTTGTATGGCTCAAATGGAACTTCTTGAATTAAAAAACCAGTTTCATGATTTTCTTGATAAAGGCATCATTCTTCCTACCACATCACCATGGGGTGCACCTATTTTGTTCGTTAAAAATAACAATGGTTCTATGATACTTTTCAATGATTATAGAGTTTTGAATAACATCACTATTAAAAAAAAGTATCTTTTTCCTCATATCGATGACTTATTTGATCCGCTCCAGGGAGATGAGTACTTTTCCAAGATTGACTTGAGATCCGGATACCATCTGCTGAAGGTGAAGGAGGATGAAATCCCAAAAATATATTTTCATACTGGATATGGGCATTATGAATTTGTTGTTATGATGTGTGGGTTAACTAATGAACCTGTTGTATTCATGGACCTTATGAATAGAATATTTCATCAGTTCTTGGATACGCTTGTGGTTGTGTTTATTAATGAAATTTTGGTATTTCATAAGAGTAAAGAAGAGTGTGAAAAACATATAAGGGTTGTTTTAAAAAACTTAAAGGAAAAGAAACTGTATGGAAAATTCATAAAGTGTGATTTTTGGTTAGAACAAATTTCTTTTCTTGGTCACATTGTAAATAAGAATGGAATAAGAGTTGATCCTGCCAAAACAATAGTGGTTGATGGATGGAAAATTCCCACAAATGTTACAGAGATTCGTAGTTTTATTGGATTATCAGGTTATTACCGATAGTTTGTTAAAAACATTTCATAGTTATCTATCCCGCTAACCAAGTTAACACGAAGAGGGGTTAAATTTATTTGGACAAAATAATGTGATGTTTGTTTTGAGGAACTGAATAAGAGATTGGTGAATGCTCCAATTTTGTCCTTGAATTCTCGAAATGGTGAGATTGTCATCTAAAATGATGCTTCATTAAAGGGACTTGGTTGTGTTCTGATGCAGAATGATCAGGAAATTTCTTATTCTTCAATACAACTAAAACCTCATGAGTTAAATTATCCCACACATGATTTGGAATTGGAATCTATGGTTTTTACTTTGAAAATTTGGACGCATCATTTATATGGAGCCAAATGTCAAATATATACTGACCATAAAAGTCTAATATATATATTCACTTTGAAGGAATTAAAAATGAGGGAGAGAATATGGATTTAATTGATAAAGGATTATGATTGCATGATCAATTACCATCTGGGAAAAGAAAAAAAGTGGTGGATGCCTTGAGTCGAAAACATCCTACATCATTAACAATGTTACCTTTGGAACATGATCCCCTGATTAATGATTTGATGAATTTGGGCTTAGAAGTTGTTCTTGTAGGAAATACCTATTTTTTGTTTCAAGTTTCATTGTAGTCATCGTTATCCGACAGAATTAAAAAAACAAAGAAGAAATACTGTGAGCTATAGAAAAAGGTATAATTGGTTAAAATGGGTATGTTTCCAGAATTTAACAATGATAAATATTGTGTTTTAAGATTTGGTAAAAGGTTGTGTGTGCCTTGTGATTCCCAGTTGAAGAGATATTTGTTGTGTGAAGCTCATAGTTCCCCATTTTCAGTTCATCCTGGAAGTACTATGATGTATAGAGAACATTGGGAGTATTATTGGTGGGATGGAATGAAAAGGGATATTGCATAATTTACTATGAAATGTTTGACATGTCAACTGGTTAAAGTAGAGTGGCAGTTATCATAGGAGATGCTTCGGCCTTTTCCAGTTCCAGAGTGGAAATGAGAGAATATATCCATGGACATCATGGTGTAATTACCTAAGACTTCTCAAGGTAACAATGAAATTTGGGTTATTATTGATCGGCTGACAAAATATATACATTTACTTTCGATTCGAGATACAATGTTTTTGGATTAGCTTTCTCGGATGTACCTCAAAGAGATTTTCAGGTTACATCGAGTTCCTCTTTCCATTGTATCTGATCAGGATCTCAAGTTCACTTCTAATTTTTGGAAGGGCCTTTAGAAGTCGTTGGGCACAAAATTAAATTTCATTACATATTTTCATCCTCAATTATATTGGAAGTCAAAATGAACGATTCAGACTTTGGATTATATGTTTCGAGCTTGTTCAATGGACTACCAGGGAAGTTGGGATCACCATCTTTATTTAGTTGAGTTTTCTTATAATAACAATGTTCATTCCAGTATACAAATGGAACCTTTTGAGACATTGTATTGGAAGGGGTGTCGAACTCCAGATTTTTGGGATAATTTCAGGGAAAGGAAGTTGATGGGACCAGAATTAGTAGAGGAAGTGTCTAAGAAAGTGAAGATGATCCAGAAACACATGAGGACAGCTCAGAGCAGGCAGAAACGTTATGCCAATAATATAAGGAAAGACTTCTCTTTCGTGGTAGGTGACCATGTTTTCCTTAAAATATCTTCGTGGAAAAGTATGATGCGTTTTGCTAAGAAAGGAAAGCTAAGTCTGTGGTTCGTAGGTCCTTTTGAAATCCTAGAGAAAGTTGGACCAGTTGCATACCGATTAGATTTGCCTCTGAGTTTGTATTAGGTACACAATGGTTTTCATGTTTCGATGTTGAGAAATTATGTTCTAGATTCAACTCATGTCTTGAGACCAAAAGCAATTAAACTAGAAGAGAAACTTTCTTATGAAGAGGAACTTGTTCAAATTGTTGATTGAAGGGAACAAGAATTGTGGAATAAGGTAATCCACCAGGTAAAGGTTTTTTAGAGAAACCTCATGGTTGAAGAAGCAACATGGGAGTCTAAAAATTCTATGAGGGAAAGTCACCCTCACATGTTTAATAAGTAAATAAAATTGTGAGGATATAATTTCCAGAAGGTGGGGATAATGTAACACCCCATGGTTTTGTATAAATAAATTGGAATTCATGAAACTTTGTTTTAAGTAGATATTCATAACTATCCTTTAAACATTATTTCTCAACTTCAATGTTTTGAATTTCAAAAAACAGTCATCAACAATTATGATCAGTAAGTTATTTCGAGTCTGAAAGAACAAACTTGGTTTTTTTAGTGAATAGTAACATACCCATATGAATAGTAATATGACCCTTATGAATAGTAAATCAAATTATTATTTTATTTTCTTAAGGATATAAGATAATGAGATGTCAATTAATTTTTCAGGGTGTTCAAAAAAGAGTTATAGATTTAAAACTGTTATTTTTGAATAAATTAAGATTTTATTTAAAGATTAAATTAATAATATTTAAAAAATTATTCTCCAAAATTGAATTTATTTTTTAATTCTACACATATAAAAATGGTTAGGGTGAATTTTTGGGATCATTCTGAAACAGTTGAATTTTTAGTGAATAGTAAAAATACAGTTTGAGTTTCAGTGTGTTTAATGACATCATTAATGATATAATAATGATGTAATAATTTTGGTAGACTTTTATAAAAAAATTATTAGATGTCCCAAGTGACCAATACCATGGAAAAATACCATGGGAAAGCTCATGGTTTTGCAAATACCTCTAATGAGGTGTCCCTTAGAAATTAATAAAATATTCCCCCACTTTTTCTATAAATTCCAACCCATTCCTTAATTACATTCATTCTAAATTCCTCCTCAACAAATATTTGGTATTATTACATCCCCAGTATTCCTAAAAATGTTTACTCAACCCCCCAAGGTCCCAACCTTAATGTTTTAGGAGTTACTCTACAAGGTAATGGAATCCACCACCCTTCTCTTTTTCAAGCTTTCATTTTATGTTATTATTTTTATTTTCCATTAGCTTATGTTGGGATATGTAATTACATATCCCCCTTAAATCCCATATTACGTAATATTGATGAGATACCCCTTTTTTTTCATCAAAAAATTTTATGAAATTTTAAGCGACTCCGTTAGGCTGCCGAATTTTCGTAAGATATTTCTCAACTTTTCTTTTATTTCGAGATTCCTTACTTTTCTTTTTATTTTATCACCTCCCCTTATACAAGAGGAATGAATTACCCAATATGTTACATATTCCGTATTTCATCATGTTTATGGAATAATCAAAATTATATTCCTTCTCCTCTTCCACTTATTCAAGAAATTAAAACACTGTCTGTGATGTGTCGATTTACCGACATCATGGATGATGTGATTTAAATTTCTTTTACTTCCTTCAATACTGGTAATGAAACCATTTTTATTATTGAACCAGATTATAATTTATGTATTATATATTATATAAGGTTATAGAATAATTTTGTAAACATGTGATTAATTTATAAAACAAAATGAGTTCATTACGATCGAAGAATCGCCAAAATGACCTAAACAAATATCAACAATGTTTTAACTTATGAATCATACTCATGTCAGAATTAAAAATGATAAATGGTATAATTTATGTTTTTTTAAATATTTAAATACCATTCCATTAAAATTCTATATTTTCACTTCCAATCTAAAAGAATATCCATCATGAACAAGCCATGGAAATTATGTAAAGAATGCACCCAAAACAATGGAAGGAACAAAATACTAACAATTAAAGAGAGAAATTATGTAATAAAATGATCATATAAGGTATTATAAACATGAATATGTTTCTATAAGATATTAATAACAGTATTTTAACCATTATACAGGAGGTTTAAAGTAATTTTTAAGTAAGACAAACCCGAGGTAATGGAATTCGTAACCCGATGTCCATTCTTTGGGTTAACCTTCTACTTCATTATTTATGTGGAATTAAAATTATATATTTGATAAAATTTGTTTATATTATGATGAATTATGTGTATTTATAGTGTATATACATATTACATCCACTCTATTTAGAATCCATTCAATTATATGATGTTTTTAAGGAACTTTTTTTTAAAATCCTCTTTTAAAATTTTATTTTACAAAATTAAAAAGAAATGTTTTTATGGAATTATTCATGTTGTATGATTATGTTTTTGTTCTTGGTAATTATTTATGATGATGGGTGGGACCTATATTTCCCTCAAATCCATTTTGTATGTGTAATTTTTAGTTCGGTCGTACGGTTACTCCAAGTGTAACTACGACGGTTACAAAAATTGTAAAGTAGCAGTGAGGGTTACAAATTATAAGGTACTTGGGAGGGATACAAGATTATATGAGTAAATCCCCAATATAACTTTATGGTTATATTTATGATCTTATGTTATGTGGGTATATTTTGTTAATATCATGTCTCACAAAGTAAGAATATATTAGTGACATGTATGTTTTTTGAAAATGATTTCATACGTTACATGTATTCATGGACTAATGTGTTCTTTCCTTATTTTTATATCCCTTAATGAGTTTTTTGTGATCATACCAAGTTTTTAAATGATTTTCACAGGTTATAAGGATGTGTAAGACAAATAATGAATCCAAGTTAAATTTTTGAATAATTGTTAATGAAATCATGTTTTATTTGGAAATTTTATATTTTGGAAGAAATGAGCACTGTTTTTATGGTATCCACTCTATATTAATGTGTAATGTCATGAATGTGTTATGCCCCATTTCTCTAAAGATCTAAACATTAAAAGATCCACAATGTTAAAGGAAGTGATTCCTTGAATAAATTCAATATTATGTAATGTAATAAGGTCGGTTCCTTATCACTATATTCCTTGAAATAAAAAATTATAATAATCAAAAACCAAAAAACACATTCCCACTCCCGAGAAACTTGGAAATCCCCATACAGGTTCTATCTAGTTACAAGCATAGGGTCAATACTAAGTCTCAACCAATCCTATATTTATCTACCATGTCCTGGGTAGTAAAATGAATCAAAAACGTCTCTTATACCAATTTTTTGTGTCATTGACTTGGTTAAAATAAATTTCATTAAGTAAAAGCATCACATTATCTCAAACATGCCTCCTTATACACTAGAGGATACTAAATAATGGATAGGTTCTATCACTAATGTAGGGAGACTATACCCTCAATCAGATAACCATAGATAAAATATCAATAATAATAAATCAGTATCCAAAATATGAAATCTTAATATAGATATTATAGTGATAATTCAAACATAAAAAAATAACACATGTTATAATAAAACTTGTACCTACTATAATACCATACAGTACATGCATCAAATACAAGACCATCCATTGTGTTGATCATATATGAAACATAACATAAAATATATAAAATGAATGGAGATATACAAAAATTATTCTATGTTTATAACATATGGAATCTTCAAATATCATCTACCCATCCTCAGGTATTACTTTGATTATAAGGTCCTTATCTATACCTGAATCCCTTACCACAATGTCTGCAAACCCACCTAGGTGTATGTGGAGCATGTGAAAATTATACTTAGTAAGTCATTTACAACATTGAACCTAAATAAATCCCACATATATTGGTGTATTCATAATATCATATGGTAGTAAGAAAAATAACATAACCATCATCACATCATAGAGTGTTATGGAAACACCCAAATTACTGACCATACCTACTTTGACCAGTGCTAGAATGAGATGATGCTCCCATGGTCTGATCATGACTATAGGGTGAACGAGTCATCACTACTCATAATAATATCCTAGGTAAATGAGTCACGATCATAAAAATAATGAATAAGTGAATGATGTAATGATATTTAATAATAACCCAGGGTAAATGAGTTATCACCATAAGAGACAACAAGGGTGAATGATTTATCATTAAATACCAAGCCAAGATGAATAGTGTATCACTGGCTTGATAACCTGTGTGAAGAAGGTATCAACTTAAAACTCACATGGTGAATGAGGTGTCTCCATAATAACAAGTTTAGGTGAATAATAAATTATAATCTTGATAATTCATGGGTGAATGATATGTCACCATACACATTGTAAGGGTAAATTATATATCACCAAACTAATAAAGAAGGGTGAAAAAATGTATCACCAAAATACTAAATGAGAGGAAGGATGATTTTAAATAGTAATAACAAGGGTGAATGATATATAACCACACAAATAATAATGGTGAGTGAAGCATCACTAAAAAAATAGACAAGAGTGGATTATGTATCACTATAATGATAATAAGGTTGAGAGATAAATCACCAAATTATTATATAAGGGTGTCGATTATATGCAACAAATATAATATTCACGTTGAACAATATATCACCTATAAAAAATAAAACATGGGTTATTAAAAAAAATTATCTAGAAGAGTTGCCACTAATAACTCTCATGGAAGACACTTACACTCCATAACCGGACACACAAGACTAATATAACCCATTATACTATATATTCCCTAAGTGTCATAAACATAGTTATAACTCATCACACCCAGTCACTATTGGAAAGGATTTAGATTCTATATAGCCACCCATATCAAAAGGGTTATGCCATATCATCCACTAATGATTCCAAAGTATCATAATGTGACTAATTCACCACTTTCCTAACCCATAAATAAGCTTCCTACCATGAAATATTTCTTAAGGATGCCTCGTAAGGGTCATTAACTCAAGTCATTGAAATAAAAACCCCTCTCAAGTTTAATTCTCTAGGTAAATCTATAATTTACCTATTATGAATTGGCTTGGGGCTGACCTAACACATCACCTAATCTAGCTCACGAAAAGGTCTCAAAAATGCCTCCCCATAATCCAAAGACTTACATTTAGTGGAGAGGCTATGAAGAGATATCGTGGGGATATTATACCCTCGTATCAGAATACAAAAGTAGTAAAAAATAACCAAACTCATACTCATCCATAACATCAGAGTATGCATGGTAAATAAAATAGGAACATGCTATAATAAATAAAATGCAACATAAATACTCATGGTCATGATAGAAAACAACAATTGATCACCCACTAGGATGACCACATATATAGGATAAATAAAATTTAAAAGGTTCTACTATTATCTCTAATCCATTCCTCAAACCTGATCTCCAACAACTATTGAGCTGCTCCATCATGATCCTCAGACTCTACATGAGGGGCCCTTCTTGATCATTCATCCCATGGATAGAGCCCCAATCATTATTAATCATGTTCCTAACATGAAAGTAGGCATAAGGGCCTAAACACACACCAAAGTTCCCAAATAAGGGGTTAGAAATAAATATTAGTAGTTCACCCACAATGGTTGTACCAAACATTTACTTTCATAAAAATTTTATGCACACTTGATATTATGATCAAATTAAAATAAGAACTATATTTAAAAAGTTAAATACCGAAAATAAAAAAACCTTTGATCATTGGGTTCTAAAAATACACCCAATATCAAAGAAACCTATTTCATACAATGCCACAATTTTCTTAAAATGTGGTTCACCATGCCATAAAATATATTGTTCATCTACAAAAGCTTAAATAATCACTCATATGTCTAGAACTAAAAAGAATGGATGGTGGAACCTATGATCTCTATAGGAATCCAAAATAATAACATGTACCACTGGAGTGATATAGGACTCTAATATCATGATCTAAAGGAACTCTATTTCGAAACTGAGAGAAACTATCCATATCCTGGTAGACCTGTGGAACTAACCAGGAACCATAACCATCAGGGATCTCAAAAGAAACCTTAGGTCATACCAACATCTAAGACCAGGGAAACCTAAACATTAATCATATTTTAATATTAACTATAGGGGTTTTTATAAGCCTCAAAACCACAATCCTAGATCTAGTTCCATAAACACATACTTTACATACTATCTTGGATACCAACTGTATATTCTCAAACATAACTATCCCATAATTACATGACTTAAAGAAAAAACTCCATCACATATATTTACAATACATTTTAGTTTTATATATTTAGAGAATTTTGGAAAAACATAAACTAAAAAACCAATATATTTCTCAACTAATTGATATTTTCTTCCACTAAACATGAAACTATTTAATCCATGATAATTTTTCAATATCTCCCAAAAATTATCCATACAACTATCCTATAATAAATTTCATGTGTAATACTTTTATTTATGACCTAGGAAAACAGAAACATAAGAAGGGGTGAGATCAAACACTTAATAATGGAAAACATACATCTGAGGAAATCATGTCATAAGAATAGCATAAATATTTTGGTAGGAATAAGTAATCATCATAATTCCATAATCAACTGAAACTAGAAACATAATATATCCATGGATAGAAATAAAAATAAATGAATCACATGAATATTAATAACTAGTTAATTATTGATGAAATTCATAATACTAAATATATTATTCCATACCATAATCCAAGACATCATGATCTTAGACATCATGATCTTACCATCAAGGCAATATCTTCTTATGGGAAAGCATAGACCAAAATTCCCAAACATATTTTACTCATAATACTTAATGACACATAGAGGGTTTATATAATATTAGTCCCCTCCCATAACCTTTTTAAGTATAATGAATTTATCATATGAGATATTGAGTAAAAAATACATAATAAATTGTTTAATATTAATCCATATTATAATAATAACTTACAAAATTCCAATACTTTTCTCCATGTTAATAAAAGGGATAATGTTATCATAAACCATCTGGGGAAAGATGGAGGATGGTCAAAAAATACATCATCAACATGCCAATAATCATGTGTATTGGAATAATAATATATAGAATACAAATAATTTTTCCCATTTCAATAAAATGGATAACAAGATCGTAACCAATAACATCCCAGTTTCGGAAGCCGCCCAGAGGTGCCCCGTACCCAGTTGGTCACATGGCCTCAAGATCATTTCCCTATATTTCAGAGGCTGTCGACTAGAAGTGAGGGCCTTGGGTGTGATAGTGGGGAAAATATTCCCTCATTGGAAGAGTACACAGTGCAAGTAAAACAGATAAACAATAGTGGAAGCAGTAATAATATCATACATCAGTAAACAGCAGAAGACTGTAAGTAAGAAATAAATAGAGCCCATATATAAATTATGCAAGACACATATGTCTAGGAAATCATCCAAACATGTCACAATTCTGTAATATAGTACTAAACCAAAGTATAAAAGAGAACATATAAACTCCTCAGAATCGCAAGCCTTAGCTTGGTCCCATGTTGTCCAGCTCCAAAGCAGTCGAGTAACTGAAGTAGAAGGGTGCTTTCCCTTAACTATACCTACAAAAATACAATATATTTGGGCCTAAAATCATGACCCAAACAGGGAGTGAGAATAATCCCAGTAGGAAACCACCCAAAGATATCGGCCTAACAGTTAGTGAATATATATGGAAGGTAATAAACAAAGGATCAATAAACAAGGAAGTACTCAGCAGAAAATTCCTACAGTTCAAATGAAATCAATTTCATATAACAAGTAAATAGCTAAACAAATTAGGTAACCCTCTGGGAGTAATCACAGCCTAACCCCTCTGGTTCAACCAAAAAAGAACAAGCAACCCTCTGGGAAGTACGCATAGTCTAACCCCTCTTGTTCAGCTTAAGCATAGACTCTCTGAGGAAGCACTCGCCTTCAATTCCCCCTATAGTCTCGTATCGGTAACTAAAAGGCATTCTGGGGAAGCACTTACATCTCATTCCCCCTATGGCCCATGTTGAGGAACTACAGACACTCTGAGTAAGCACTTACGTCAATTCCACCTATGTTCTTGCATCGTAACAGTAAAAACAGACACTCTGGAGAAGATCTTACGTCCATTCTCCCTATGGTCTACTACACCAGGTTCCCACAGCCCTGTGTAAGTCAATCAAGCATAGAAATGTG
This sequence comes from Viscum album, assembly GCA_963277665.1. NCBI lineage: Eukaryota > Viridiplantae > Streptophyta > Magnoliopsida > Santalales > Viscaceae > Viscum > Viscum album. Next base: position 814,057,865 of record OY728167.1, on the reverse strand, counting down.
TAGCGGCCAAAGTAAACCTCAAGAACTACTTGGATAACAGTCTACGACATAACATCATGTCAGATAATCAAAACACTCCATCCTACAATACTAGGCATGGAATGCAAAGCAGTAGCCTAACAGTAAAAGATAGACCAAATGGTCATAAACAATAAATGCATGGGGAAACACTTCCATATTATAGAAATTTACCCTATTCACATTCAATTAACCACTAATCAAGCATACAAGCATAGAAGGAAATTTGCAGGGCTAAAATCGTAAACACGCAATACCCCGTTCAAGAGTATTGGGAACTTTTCACATATAACTCAGAGACTATCTATGGAAAGGCACAAACCACCTACCTCGGCATTGTAGGATCATTATGTGTGAACCTAAATCCTAGAATTTTCCAAGAACACCGTAAATCTACAAAAAATGCTAAAAACGCTGAACCGAGGATAACTCTTGAAAGAGGAGGAATCAGGAAACAAAACTCTAGAAGAAGGAAGATCTTACTGTGGAAATACCAATGCAATAAACTATGGTTGAATCGGAGAAAGGATGCTCAATTGGGGGCTCGGAGAAGAATCTAGGTCGTACAGACACTCTTGGATGAGTCGGACCTAAAAGGGGGGATTTCTGTTGATTAGACGTGACCCTGGTGCGTTTAATGAAAAAAAGCACATATAATGTACATTATAAGTACACGTAATGTACTCACCCTTACTATCCCCCGCATTAGGCATTATCCAGGTCACCACACACGGCCGTGTGCATGGCCGTTACATGGACAGCACCCAACTACCCATGGTAACCGAGTACACGACGTGTAATTATAAAGTACACATCATGCACTTATAAAGTACATGGTGTTTACTTAAAAAATTTCCAGATACTCCTATTTTTCTCAAAAGCACTAGAAAAGGGAAAAACATACCTGAAAAGAGGACCTGGGTTCTTAAAAACTTCCCCCCTTATAGAAATTCATCCCCGAATTTCCCTATCAAGGCGGCGTGGAAGAAGAAACCTCGAAAAGATCCGGCCACTGCTATTGTACATTGGCCTACCTCTCCCAAGTCTTGTCCTGTACTCGTGCGTGCTACCATAGCATTCATACCGGAGGAACATACCGGCCATGGATAACCTTCATACTTCGATCAAAAATCTGGATAGGATGCTCCTCGAACAAGGCGTTCACCTCCAACTCAACCTCATCAGGTTGAAAAACATGAGGTGGGTCTGAGAAGTAACATCAATGATAAGAAACATGGAAGACGTCATGCATATTTTGGTACCCCAAAGGTACCTGCAACCGATAGAAACTAGCCCAAATTTCTCCAAAACCTCAAACGGCCCAACTTACCACAGTGAAAGCTTACCCTGTCTCCTAATCCTCCTGTGTCCCAACCTCGGTGTGACACGTAGGAAAACTTGATGTCCGACCTCGAACTCCATAGGTCTTCTTCATCGATCAACATAAGACTTATGTTGTGACTGTTCAGTAGCCATCCTCTTCAAAATAAACTCTATCTACTCTGTGGTCTCCTCGAAAAGATGAGGTCCTAGAATAGCTACCTCTCCTACCTCTATCCAACATAAGGGTGATCGGCATGGCCTACTGTACAAATCCTAATAAGGTTCCATCTGAACTGTTGCTTGAAAACTATTGTTGTAGGAAAACTCCACAAGAGGTATATGCTTCTCAGAAGAACCTCCAAAATCTAGGATGCATGCTCGAAGTATGTCCTCAAGCACCTGAATCATATGCTCTGACTGGCTATCTGTCTGGGGGTGGTATGCTGTACTCAAAAGTACCTATGTTCCCAAAGCCTTCTATATACTTTTTGAGACCCATGAAGTAAAACGGGTGTCCCTGTCTGAAACAATGGATTGTGGAACCCCATGTATATGTACAATCTCTCAGATATACAACCTTTCCAGCTCATCTACACTGAAGGTCTCCTTGATCGGCAATAAGTGAGCAACCTTCATGAGTCTGTCAATGACAACCCAAAATGCATCATTCCCTCGAGGCGACCTTGGAAAACCTATCACAAAATCCATCGCGACATCATTCCACATCCACCTGGGAAAGGGTAACTGCTGTAAAAGCCTTGCTGGTCGCTGATTCTCCACCTTCACCTGCTGACACGTGGAAGACCTCATCACAAAACCAGCAACCTATCTATTCATACCTAGCCACCAATACTGATGGTGTACATCACAATACATGTCGGTGATACCAGGATGAATTGACCAAACTGGGGAATGAAATTCCCACATCATCTCTTTGTGTATGTCTGATGGTGCCCATATACACCCATAAAAATGCAAGATCTCATCCTCGCCTATTGTCCTTCCAAGAATAGGGTCCTCTCCTAAAAAATTTTCTCGTAAGACTAGGCCTTCAGAATCTGATAGCTACCTTATTCCAACTCGATCAAGAAGAGTAGAGGTAACAGCTACAGAAGAAATAAATGCCTACCCCTGTTTGTCGTGCTCCTCCAAATGAATCTCAGAGAATAGATCCATAAGCTTCCACTCACCACCGGCCTCCTGAACTGTCTGTATCTGAGTCCACCTGCTCAATGCATCACCTACTGCATTTCCTTTCCCAGGCATGTAGGCAAGCTCAAATTCAAAGGATTGAAGGTACTCAACCCACCTTCATTGTCTCAAATTCAGGTCACGTTTATTGAAGATATACTTGAGACTTTTGTGGTCGGTGAAGACCAAAAATGATCTCCCAAAAGATAATGTCTCCAACAACATAAATCATGAACAACTGTAGCCAGCTTGAGATCATGCGTCGAGTATTTCCTCTCATGTGGCCTCAACTGCCGAGACCCATACGCAACGACTCCTTCCCCTTGCATAAGCACAACTCCCAAACCGATACATAATGCATCACAATAAATAGTATATCCTTTTCCCAGCTCTGGAGAAACTAGTATCAGTGCTAAATTCAACCTTCCTTTCATCTCTTGAAAGGCTGACTCACAAGAGTCTGACCACAATATCTTTGCACCATTCTTATTCAGGACCGTCAATGGCGCTTCTAAGCATGAGATGTCCTATATGAAACGTCTGTAGTAACCTGTTACGACTAGAAAACTCCGTACTTCAAAGACATTCTCCAGATGCTCCTAGGAAACAACTACTCTCACTTTCTCTGGGTCTACTAACACTCTTTTCTATGAGATGACATGACCCATGAAGTGGATTTGGTCCATCCAAAAGTTGAATTTTGAAAGCTTAGCATATAACAAGTGCTCTCTTAGTGTTACCAAAACGATCTCAAGATGGGTATCATGGTTGTTTCGAGTGTGAAAGTACACCAATATATCATCTATGAAGACCACCACCAAAGAATCCAAGTATGGATGGAACAATCGATTCATCAGTTACATGAAGACTGTAGGCATGTTCGTAAGACCGAACGGCATAACCAAATACTCGTATAGACCATACCTGCTCTGGAAGGTTGTAAGAGGTGCATCTGATGGTTTAACATGCAAATGATGGTAACCGGATCACAAGTCAATCTTCGAGAACACCCGGGATCCTCGAAGCTGATCAAAGAGATCATAAATCCTTGGTAAAGGATTTCGATTCTTGATATTCAACTGGTTCAACTTCCGATAATCCAAAAAATCTCTGAGGGTACCGTTCGCCTTCTTCACAAACAAGACGGGCAAACCCGATAGAGAAGTAATGGGTCAGATGAAACTCTTTTCCTACAACTCCTCTAACTGCTTCTTAAACTCCTACAACTCTGGTGTAGCCATCCTATAAAGAGGAATGTACATCGGTGCTGATCCTAGCACAAGATCAATAGAAACTTCCACCTCTAGATTCAAAGGAAAACCTACAAAGTCCTCTTGAAAGACATCATTGAAATGATCCACCACTGGAGGAAAGTCCATCTGTGAAGTCCCTGGTCATCTAGATATAGACTAGAAATCTCGGTTGTAACTCCTCTCAACCCATGATGCTTGGGTCCCGCTCTGCTTGGTTGGACATCCACCTCACCCTTATGAAGGAAAGAACCACCCTCTGGTGAAGTGAAACTCACCTTACAGTGATAGAAATCGACAAAAACCTGGAAAGGAAATAACTAATCCATTTCGAGAATGATGTCATAGCCTGTCATCTCTAAAACATAGAGGTCCCACAAGAAGTGACACCCACCAACCTCAAGAGGGCACTCCTTGCACTGATGTACACTGGCTGCTCTAGTTCCCAACAGAGTTTCTAACATCAAGATATCGACATAAGAAAAGATACAGAGCCCAAGGCCCTCCACAACAGTAACAGATATAACGCTATGGGAAGCCCCTGTATCGAAAAGAGTAGAAGCTAAAACTGAGGCAACTAGAATCGTACCTCGAATAATAGAGGTTTCAGGATCCTTCTCCTATTGGGTCTGCTCTACTCCAAATGTCTGACCTGCACTGTGGCTCTGTGACCCTTCCTGACTACTCTGAGCTGATCCACCTTGCTGTCACTGAAATCCTAGTGATTGGCTACCATGACCATGACCTCTACCTCAGCCTGAACAGCTAGAAGAACTCCAGTTCCCTGACTGATGATAAACTAGTGGTGCTGCTCCTGAATAAGGAGTCATATAAGAACCCCTGTCACTAGATGCTGGTGAGAAGATCTGACCGAAGCACTAAATATGACCCATCTTGTCGCAAGATCGGCACTCCACTAGGTATCTTGGGCAATGTGGCCTCATATGCCCACTCTTCCCGCACTGGTAGCACCCCACCTAGCTACCATAAGAAGTGTCCGACATTTTTGGATCTCCATTCGAAGACCCCCTGCGGTGCTTCCTACTGTAAGTAGGAGGGATACCAATCCCAGATGTTGATCCGCCCTAGCTCACAACTCCAGAATCCCTCAGATTGCACTCCGTGATTAGCACCTGGTTGACTATAGAAGTGATAGAAGTCAACTTTAAGGTGTTCACCTGGGATTAGATTCTTTTCCTAAGACCATCCTCAAACATCCTTTCCAGGAATAACTCTTCACCTCTTAGAATGGGCGTGAAGCGCTACAGCTCAGTAAAGCGAGACAAATACTCCATAACAGAAAGAGTACCCTCCTCCAAAATCATGAACTCTTGGGCTTGATCGACCCTCAAAGTATCCAGATAGAAGTATTCATAGAAGGAACACTAGAAATCATCCCAGCCATAACCTACCGGTGTCCCGCCTATAAAATCACATCCCACCATCGCTTGGAGGAATCCCAAAGCATATACGTTGAAAACTTCACTCTCCTCTCTAGAGGTGTCTCTAGATGCTGAAAGATAGAAATCATGGCTTCTAAACATGAATCTTCTGCCTAAGGTCCTCCTTCCCCTGTGAAGGTGGGAGGATGTTGCTGCTGAAAAAACCGCGTCAACTCTTCCATAGAAGGGGCAAGATGTTGTACTCCGCAGTAGGTCTGCATGAATCTCATAAAACTTTCTCAGAACTGTAAGTCAGCACCTGTGTCCGAAATGATGGTTAGTGCCAAGACTGGCACAACTGGAGGATCTAAAGGTAGTCCTTGATCAGCCATGTCTGGTGTCTGATCACTACCCTATAACTGGCGGACAACCGGAGGATGTCTCAGTGGCATGAATCTTCAAGGTCAAGCATACACCTTAGATCAAGATCATCAAGGACTGAAAACTAGAAGTTTAAGAAGGGAACATGAGAAAGAAAGCATTCAAGTTTTTCAAAACATGGATAAAAAGCGTGTATAATACCTACACGACATGTTATCCTTAAGCCTTCACATGGGTGTGTACTTCTGCCAAAAATGGCCATGTAACACCCCATACACACGGTGTGTTGTCCTAACACACGGCGTGTACTTGAATCCTCTTCCCCTACCTGACTTTACTTACATGGATAAGCCACACAGTTCTCCTAGAACAAGAATACATGGTGTGTGGGTGCCAGAAACGGCGTGTACAAGAGAACTTCACTGACCCATGTTGTTAGTCACACGGATGGTTACACGGCTCACTCTACACAGCAAGTTCCAGATAGACACGGCATGTACCTAAAATATTTCACTGACCCAAGTTGTTCGTTACATGGATAGATACTCAGGTTACACTACATGACGTATTCAAACTTCACATAGTGTGTATAAGCTAAGATTTATCCATCTGTTTCATTAGCCACACAGGTGGACACATGGTCTACACCACACGGTGTGTACATCTGGTACACGACGTGTTCTACCAAGATTTCCCAACCCCGTTTTTCTTCCCACATAGTCAGTAACACATTTAGAGACTACACGACGTGTACATAAGAAACACAATTTCTTCCTGAATAGAAGAACACACGGCGTGTGTCCAACATTACATGCTGTGTATTCTGGGTTTTTCCAGACAGTAAGCCTCAGAAACCTCTCTGGAATCCAAAAAAACACTGAAACAAACACTAAAGTGCCAAATTCCAATTTGTGAGGGCCCATACACCCTACGAATAAAATCTTGGCATCTTATACATTTCATTAACAAAGATAACAGTGTAATGATCCACCAAATTTCGGTCCATGAGGGCCCATAACACATCAAGAACGAAACTTTGGTGTTCATTCAAACAAAACCTTAGACAAAGAAATACCCTATCAAATAGTAGGTATTCTATAAAGACATTTATCACAACAACATGCATATCTTACACAACATCTATCACAACAACATGAAATCACTAATGCACCCTAAATGGCATGACAAGAATGCATAAAATGCGATTTCTAGTAATGCTCAGTAAGAGATTTCCTAGAAAGTGGATTTCTACTTTAACAAAATCTTCTCCAAGACCGATATGATAAATCACTTCAAGTATCTTGTAGGAAATCTCATGAATCCTCCCGTGACTCAAGTTTTCAAGACCCTAGTCCAAAAGATCATAGATTTTACTCGATTGTTGGACAAGTTTATGGAGAACAAGGATGATTTTGAGAAATCCATGCAGTATGGTGGAGAGATCATTGTGGATTTCATCAAACTCCTGAGGCCCTATCTTCATGTCCAGAGTACAGATATTGTTGCTCTTGCAGCTGCACCTCTTAGACCTGGACTACCTACCTTCACTTCTACCCTATCCTCCAGTACTATGTTTGTCAGCCAAGCCCTGAGTTAGATCAGTCCTGTGATTCTTGATCAACAACTTCATAGATCTTCTATTTCTCCTACTTTGGTTCTATCAATCTTTAAAGGCCTTCCTTTACCATCTTTTTTAACAACCTCACTCCCTTCTTCTACCTCGACCTCTATCCCTATGGTTTCCTCTTCTTCCACTGCTACTAAAGGTAAAGAGAAGGCCAAACCCTGAATAAGAACAATAATTACTCCTTTTTGATAGGAATGATATTGTTTTTGTACTTCTCTTTTGTTTATACTAGACCTTATGCACTATTAATGGAATGTACACTTTTGAATTATCTTATTCCATCTTCTTAATAATCCCAAAAGGGAGAGAAATTTCTATATGTTATCCATTTATCTCTATAGTTGAATCCAATATACACTTTAACTTTACATGATTTATGATCATCAAAAAGGGGGAGATTGTTGGACTCCTCATGTATTAATCATGTTTTAATGATCAAAAATCCTATTCAACCTAGTTAACTCCTGTAAATTATATCATAATCATGTGGATTCATGTGTATTATTGTTTAAGTAGTCTTATGATTTAAGAAGAGAAATTCAAGATTTTAATTTCTATACATTCAGTTTACTTACTTTATAATATCTTTGATCTACTCTAATAATATCTTATTTGACAAATAATTAAGTCTAATCCATTCTATTATCATCATTTCTTAAGTCTGAATACAGTTACGTTGAAAAGTCTGAGACACCATAATTCTGCAACTGGTTATTTCTTTCTGACACCATAAATTAGTCACCGTGAAGTAGACACCGTGAACAAGCAGACATCGTGACCATCATACACCGTGAAGTAGACACCGTGAACAATCAGACACCGTGAACAAGCAGACACCATGAACAATCAGACACCCTGACCATCAGACACCGTGAAGTAGACACTGTGAAGAATCAGACACCATGAATAAGAAGACACTGTGACCACAAGACACCTTGAACAAGACACCGTGAAAAAGAGACCATTAATTAGACACCATGAACAAGACACCATGACCGTGAGACACCGTGACCATGAGACACCATGATCAATCTAAACACCGTGTGAATGCGACACCATTTCCATGACTTACTGTGACCCCGTCTCTTAAACTATTTTATCGTTTTTCAATTTAATCTCTTACGGTCATATTTGATTATTTTAAATGTGTTGACATAATTAATGTTTCTTTATAGACATATTATCTAACAGTATGAGGTACGAGGTGCGGTATCCATGCAACATGTCGGCTCCAACACATGCATTCTATGATTAAAGTGAAGTGTGGCCAAGAATCAAAGAGCGCGATACTAAAAGAAAAAAAGGCTGTGAGCATGATAACAAAGAACCCCGAGAGAATTTCTAAAGGAAGGATTGTCACATGCATGCAACCCGACTCTACTGAAGAACATACGAAGTACATTGGAATCCGGAAGAAAATCTTCGCATTGTAGAACCTCATGAAGAACACAAGCTGAATCATGACACTCTGTTTTACTGACTAGGACTCGAGATCTGCAACTACTTCATCTCAAGAAGTCCAGGGCAACAAAGACTAACACTCAGAGCACTTCTAAACTCATCTATATATTTATGCTCTATTGTGTATCTGTTTATTACCTTTCGAGTAGAGTGTGTATCTTTAGAACAACGCACTCTGTCTCCTGTATTAAACTGAAGGATATAAGATATCCTTAGTAAAACCTCTATTTACTCTTGTATACCAACTGAAAACTGTGGAAGAGGTCCCTATTTGTCCTGGTTGTTTTCATTACTCACGAAAACTGTGGAAGAGGTCCTTGTGTGACCTAGACATTCTGTGTACTGTTGTTAACCCTGATCCAGGGTGTGGAACAAAGTTTATTTATATAAACTTCTTGGTGGCAGGTGATCACCAAGTGGAGTGGATTATGTCTCGACTTGAGACTAAAGCACTTGTTTCATATCCGCGGTGCTTCTTAAATTAGTCTTCTCTGTTTTATTTCTTTACTGTATAATTCAGAAATCACTAATTTCAATTTGATAGTTAGTCTTGGAAAGAAGTTATAACTAGCTTGTATTAGTAGAATAACTTTAAAAGTAATATTAATAACACAAATTAAGATTACGGAGAATTAATCAATCTTCTAAGAAGTTACTTAAAAAGTCAAACTCTTAAACAATATAACCTTGATTAACTGGGCTGTATTTAATCTTTGAGAAACCTTTTTAGAAATAATTTTTACAGAAATTTTTATAGTTACTCAATGAACCCCTCCCTTCTTGAGTAATCTACTCCAACAAACATAATATATTACTTACCTTCTTACACTACCACCCTTAAAAAATGATAACATTGCTCATGCGTACATGTGAAATACCACCTCTCCAATGTGCTGAAATTCATTTTTCACATCCTCATTTCATGGATGATTATAAAATTTTATTTTATGTATAATATTTTTAATTATTCAATGATTAATATTATAGATATTATGGAACAATGAACCATTTTATCATAATCAACTTACCAAATTCATTCTTTAATTATGAACTGAACATCCTCTAAACATCTGATGTGGACTTAACATATTAAATAATTAAATATGTCATCAAAATTAATGAAATAAATGGTTTAATGATAAATTAATAATAATATAAATGGTTCTTAAACAAGTAAATAATTAATATAAGTTTATTACATAGTATTTAAATAACATACATAGTGAGTCACGACTCAAGGTAAGGGGTTTTTAAGTCAATTTCCATTCACTGGGTTATAATTCTACTTAAGTGACTATGTAATTCCAAGATTATGTGTGAAATGAAATCATATTTTATTTTTTTCCACTTGTTTTATGTGGTTTTAAAATTATGAAATATAATCCCATCATTGTTTAATTCTAACTTCAACAATACGATCTTTGTAAGAATTATTCATCTAATGTTATTTCTTTGATACATGCCTTATAATATGCACCTACTTACTTTTATAAGGTGTATATACTATCAATTGAGATATTGTATCATGAATGACTCTTTTATCATGATATTTAAAGTTCTTTTAAAGTTTTAACTTTCATGATATATTTATTTTAATTTTATAAAAGTTGTAAGGATTTTTGTGGTCTCAATTTCAATTCTTTGAGACATAATTCATGTTATGCAACATGATTTATTTTATATGGTGTAATTATTTACAATGAATGTTTTTTAATATATTATTTCTTGGGAATTATAGGTTTTATAGAATCATGTTATGTTCCTTCATTCAATGGATTTTTGATTCAATCATTACTTAAGTTGAATGGATTTATCATCTCAAATATTCTTCCTCAAGACATGTTTTGATTGATACACCTATATTCATTTATATGTTGTATAAATTGAATATTGAAATATAATATTATGAATCTTTTTATACTCATGGTATTTTATTTTCCTTCTTATATTATTTATTTAAAATAGTTTTTTTGTTTTAAAAGGCTATAATGGGGTTTTTATTTAAAAGCGTTATTTTAAAAAATTTAGAGTTTTTTTTAACAAACTCTTCCTCTATGTTTTTATATTATTTTAATTATTTTATTTTATAAACATAAATTATTTACTACAATTATTTTTTATGATATTTTACCTTATTTTAAAATATTTAAAAGGAAATTTCTTAACCTTCTTCACATGGGTAACTTTTTACCTTCTTTACAAAGGTTTTAAAATAAAGATTACTTTCAACATTTAAAACATGAATGGATTTTAACACCATCATGGAACTTATTTGTTTTGATGAATACTTTATAATTTTTTATGTTTATTTTAAAATAATTTTTCCCCAATATTTTAGAAATTATCCTAAAATATTACCAAAATAAAAGGTTATTTTCACTTGTTTTCAAGGAAATATTTTACTTGTTTTTAAAGGAATATTACTCTTTAGAAATATCCTTTAATGATTCATCTTCTTCACTAGGAATAATATCTTATGATAAAATCCCTATTATTTCTTTGTATTTCTTATTATGATTTTCAAAGATACTATCAAAAAACCTATTTCTTTTCCATGAGTAAATAAATTTTTAAAAGAATGCAAGTTGTTTTTAAAAGTTTATTGATGGAGATAAAAGCTTCCATGTATTATATTCACGTGTAGAAATTTGAAATTATTGATTATGATGGGTGATCTTGGTACATCTCATGATGACAGGTGAGATCGATATATCTTATATGATGGGTAAGCCTAATATATCTCCCTAATGAATTGGATAATCTTCCTTGTCTTTAAAGGATTGAAGGAGGGAGTTAACTGGGGAGATTATCTTATGGATTTAAAACAGATTTAGTTATTTCTAACATGAGGGAACACATGTGGTGAAGATAATGTTCCAAGATACCAAAACACTTTATCTATGATTTCTATAAGTTTTTAGTGGTTTAATTGATTAAGATTGACATCACATGATTCATTATTATTGATTATTAAGAAACATGACTTTTTAAAGATTTATTCCATGTCACATGATTAATGATAAAAGTTTTATGGGTATGAATTCTCTTATATAATTTTCATTAACTTTGAAAATTCTCTCATACCCTTATGATCATCTCATACTCACCAAAGATATTCAATTGAAAATCCCTATATTTAGCCTTAATGAGCCTTTGAGATTAACCTTATTATGTTTCTTTTCACAAGGTTATAAATATTTATGTTAAGTAAGATATGTCTAAAAGGGTTTATTATGGGAGATGATTGAGAATTAATATGGAATAAGAAATATTGGGTATAGTAGGAAAAAATGCTCACCTGAGGACATTGGTATTGTTATGTAAGAGTTTATTTCTAATTCTCTTAAACTCTAAACCTAAAATGTCCTTGGGTATGTTCATGATCCAATATTTCCATTTTATATTGCATGTTTTGGATGGAAAAAGTTGGTTCATCTTTATTGGTATCATATCCAGAAATATAAATATTATTTTTTAGCACTGAATCTAGAAGTGTGGGTTTAAGGATGTTATAGTTGGTATCAAATGAAGCATTTAGATAAATTTGGAGATTATAATGTTTTCATGTGCGATAAACTTATGATTTATGGATACTATCATGGGTTTATATTTTTATGTTTGATAAAAAAATTAAAGGTATAGATACCACTTTAATGTTTTAAGTGATTATATTTTAATCAGATTAATGATATTTTGGGAGAAATTTTATTGGGTTAAGGCATATATAACCCTTAGGTTTAATGTGAAGGATTATTTATAAATAATTATATTAAATATTTGGGGATACAAGTTTAAAGGTATGAGATAACCTTTGACATTAAAACATTCTTTAATGTTAAGGTTGTTTATATTAATTGGAATATAAAGAGTTTTATATTTATGGAATGATCTAACTTGAATCTTTGGTGTTTTTGTAGAAATTTTGGAGTTAAATATATTATTTATTTATATGAAGGTTTATTCATTTTGGTTATTGTCTTATCTCATCCTAACCATTTTGGATTTAGTAAATACAATAGGAACAACTTTTTATCCTTTTATGGATCATGTGATACATTAAAAGTTGATTTTAATGCTTCAAGCATCAAAAATTCATCTTGAAAATTCATTTCTTGGAATAAGATATGTGATGGAAGTGGAAATTGATCAAAACACAACCAAATGATGAAATTTTTCTTATAAACTAGATGAAAATCAAGTAATAATATTTCTATATATTCATAGTATAGATAGTAGTGTAATTATTCAACTATAGGAAAATAATATTGAAGAAAAATGTTATCCGGTTTCCTTCAATTATGAAGAATTTATGTTTTTTTCACATATTTTTGGTTTGTGGTTTTATGGTCAGTGGAATTCTGATGATATTTTAGTTTCTTGTGATCAATGTTCTCTGTCACTCTCCATCATTATTTTGACATTAGTTTTTTCCTCCATGTCTATAGTTTCACATCCCACTAATGTTCTTATATTTGGAAACTTAATTATGTGTTATTCTAGATGAACTTTATATTTTCCTTTCCCACTTTTCAAAAATAAGTTTTATTAACCCTTTCTATGATGTGGGTTATCAATAAAGGTATTTTCAAATGTTACACCATTGATTACCAAGATTAAGATTAAATTGCGAGGAAAAAATTTATTGAATGAGGGAGAATTTAATACCCCAAGATTTTAAAATAGGACTATGTTCTATAGTGTATAATACATGCAAAATTGAGCTTTAATAAATGCGAAATATTATTATTTAAATATGACTTTTATAACTTAGCCATTGAATTCGTGAGTATAAATAGGAGTAAACACATTATGATATATATATATATATATATATCAAGTTCATAGTTAATAAAAATTTATTTATAAATTATTAATAAATAAGAAATCATTTTTTAGTAAAGTCATCTTTTATTTTAAAAAACATTTTTTCTTTAAAAATGGTTTTTATTTATTTTTGTGAGTGAATATTATAATTAATTTATACCACTTTTATAAATTTTATTTAATAAAAAGTTTTTATTTATTAAATTAGAATATCAAAATTATATTAAGATTATATTTTGATATTTTTCAAAAAAGATTAATTTTTTAGTGAACAGTAATAAAATACTAATTTTATAGGAAAAGTATTTTCTATTTAGGTATTAATAAAGTCACATTTAATTTTTAATTGATTTAAAAATTTCATTACTTACTTTTTATTGAGAATAATCCAATTATTTTTATTTGAATCAACATTATTCTTCTTTTGGTATAAAAACATTTTTATACTTACAAATACATTTTTCTGGAAAACTATTTTTTCGTATTTTGAGGGTTATTTTAAAATTAATTTATGCCAATTATCGATAATGAATTTGATAAAATTGATTCCATATTTGGGATTAACATATACAGAATTTTTAAAAATTTAAACTTTGTTTTCAATCATAATGAATAGTTATCGAGGTAAGTATTTGTCACCTCGATAAGGATAAATTAGGTAATTAAGGTTAAAAATAATGTGATAAGGATTTAAAAATATATATAACATCTTTCTTATTTCTATTGTATGAGTTTATTTTGACCAGTATCATCGAATATTCAAATATATTTCAATTGGATTCCTTTTTTCTACGAAAATTAGTTTATATTACTTTAATACATTAAGTAATTCCAAGGGTTCCACTCCCATCACTTACAAAAGGGAACCTCCACCTCTCTCTTCCTAAAATATTTTGAGTACAATATATTTTCCAATACATGAAAAAATACCTTCAAAAACTTACTACCTATGACCCAGAGTCTTTGTTCTCATCAAAGGACCAACCTAGAAGGCTTAAGGTGTAAGCCAAGGGTGGTTTTCCAATGAAGTTGTATAACTCCTAACTAATCCTTTTCATTTTACTTCTTCTTATACCTCATTAAAATATTCTTAAAACATTATTATATAATAAAAAAAAGAATATCCACTACAATAAAATTTTATTATGACTATGGTACAACCCTTTTTAATCTCCCTTTCCATCAAATGGAGAATGGAAACATCATTCATGCGTACATGTGGACTACCACCTCCACGAAGAGATTTGATTCATTTTTCATCATTACCTCACAAGGATGGTAATTATCATGGATTTAATAAATATATACAATATTCATGAAATAATTATGATTCTATAAATATAATTTATTTCTTAACTTCTTACCCTTCCACCCATTAAAAAATTATAATGTCGCTCGTGCATACGTGTGGAATACCACTTCCACGAAGTGATGTGATTCGTTTTTCACATAAAACATTAATGGATGATAATAAAAGTTTATTTTATGTATAAAAATGATAGTTATTCATCATATTATGTAAAAATTTCCACTTTGACCATAGTAAAACTAACAGTCATTTTTCAATTATGAATCTAACGTCCTCAAAACACCCGACATGGACTTAACTGATTAAGTAATTAAATATGTAATTGAAATAAATGAAATAAATAGTTTAATGATAAATTAATAAAACTATAAAAAGATATTAAATAATTAATTAATTAATATAATTTTATTATAAAGGAGTTAATGAATGTACCTAGCTAGTCAGGACTCGAGGTGAGATGTTTCTTAACTCAATTTCCATTCATTGAGTTATATTTTTTACTTCAATGACCATGTTATGGAAAGGTTATGTGTGAAATAACCTATTATTATATTATTTATTATTTAAACTTGTGTTTTTTTTTAAATTGTTACACATAATAACTTTATTGATGAATTCTTTCTTCAACAATATTATTATTGTAAGGATTATTCATCTCAATATTTTTTTCTTTGAGACATGTCTTGTAATATGAATCTACTTAATTTTATAAGATGTATATGATACCAATTGAGATATTATATCATTAATTAATCTTTTATCATGATATTTATAGTTACTTTGATATTTTATCTTTTATGAGCTGTAAGGGTTTTCATGGTCTCAATTTCAATTCTTTAAGCCATAATTTATGTTATACTACATGATTTATTTTATATTTTGTACTTATTTCCCATGAATTAATTTTAAAATATTATTTCATGTAAATTATTATTTTTTAAATAATCATGTTATGTTCCTTTATTCAATGAATTTTTGATTCAATTATTACCAAGTTACAAGGGTTTATCATCTCAAAGTTTCTTCATTGAGACCTGTTTTGATTGATGCACCAATATTCATTTATATGGTGTATACACTAACTATTGAAATATAATATCATGAATTTTATTTATAATCATGGTATTTTATGTTCCATATTACGTTCTTTCTTTCAAATGGGTTTTTTAAAAAGTTGTAAAGGAGATTTCCTTTAAATATATTTTTCTAATGTTTTTAGAGGATAACCAAAATCTTCCTCCATATTATTTATTTTATTTATATAATGTTATTTTCCAAAAGATAAATGATTTAATGAAGTTATTTTATATTATCTGTTACCTTTTTTAAAATATTTAAAAGGAAATTTCTTAACATTTTCCTCTATGGTCATTTTTGACTCTCTTTTGAAAAGTTTGAAAAGAATGTTTATCTTTAACATTTACGACATGAATAGATTTTCCTACCATCATAAAAATTATTTGATTTAATTATTCATTTATAATTTTACATGGTTATTTTCAAATAAAATATTTTTACTATTATTCTAGAATTTTTTATAAAATATTACCAAAATAAAATTACATTTTCCTCTGTTTTCAAAGAAATGTTTTAATATTATATTAAAGGAATTTTACACTATGAAAACATCCTTTAATGATTAATATGTTTCACTAGTAATATTATATTATGATACCATTCATATTCTTTCTCTATATGTCTTACAATGATTATTTTAAATAGATTATCTTGAAACTAGTGTATTTTACAAGGATAAATAATGCTATAAAGGAGTGTATGTTTTTTTAAATGTTTGATGATGAAAATGAAATATTCCATGTGTTATATTCATGTGTGGTATTTTGAAATAATTGATTATTATATTTTAGTCCAATATAGATCATGATGATGGGTGAGCCCGATATAGCTTATAAGATGTGTGAGCCTGATATGAATATCCAATGCATTGAGTAATGTTCCTTGTCTTTAATAGCAAGGAGGAGGAAGTTAACCAAGGAGGTTTCTCCTATGGATTTAACTAAGGTCTAGTTATTTCTAACACAGGTGATAAAAATAATGTTCCAAGATACCAACACATTTTCTCTATGCTTTTTATGAGTTTTTATTAGTTCCCCTAACAAGGATTGACATCACATGGCTCATGATTATTGATTATTATAAATATTTCCTATGTTAAAGACTATTCTATTTCACATGATTAATGATATAGATTTTATGGGTATTCATTATCCTATGTAATTCTCAAAATTTTGAATATGTTCTCATACTCTTATGCTCATCTTGTACTCACCGAAGATATTCAATTTTTAATGCCTATGTTTACCCTTACTGACCACTTGAGATCACCATTCTTATGTTTCTTTTCTCCAGGATATAAATAATGATGTTAAGTGAGATATTTATAGAAGGGTTTCTTATAAGAGATAATGAAGTCTTAATATGGAATAATTAATGCTGGGTATAGTAGAAAAAGTGATCACATGAGGACATGGGTATTATTATGTAATAGTTGGTCCCAATTCTCCAAAAATCTAAATCTAAAAGGTCCTTGTGTATGTAAGTGAGCCAATATTTCGGTTTGACATTGTATGTTTTGGATGGCTAAAATTAGATCATATTTATCAATATCAAAGATATAAATGTAAATATTATGTTTTTATCACCTAATTGGGAAGTGTGGATTTAGGTTGTTATAAAGTATATCAAGAATCTTAGTTAGTTTATATATTAATTTAATAAAGGAATAAATATTATTCTCTAAACTAAGAAATAATATTTATTTAGTTACATGAATATTAACATAAATATTTATTTTTTATTTTGTGAATATAATATTTATTTGTTTATTTAATTAATAATATAATGATATTTATTTATTTAAATAAATATTTTTTATTCAAGGTTCATCAAATGTTGAGGAGGATTAATGATCCAAGTTAAGGTCACAGTGGAAATGATATATTTTATTTCATATCATTCAAATAAATATTGATTTATTTATTTAAGAAATGATATTTAAATAGCTGTGAGTTAGCGCATGTAATGGAATATAATAATAATTATATTATTATTATCATTTGATAAGGGATTTTATTTAGAGTCAAAAATTAGATAAAGGACTTAGTGTAATTATCAATTATTTAACCAAAGATATATAAACCTAATTTATATCATTTTGAAAGGAAAGATAAGTGAGCATCATTGTGCACAACAAAATTCTCTCAGGAGTGAATTTTCTCAAGACCAAAGAGAAACTGTTAAAGAACACTCTTAAGAATGAGAGGAAATAATCATACTCCTCTCTCTAAAGACTCAGAGAACAATAGAAGAATACTTCCACCCTAAAGAGATTCTTTTTTGTGATCAATGGTGAATGATTCAAGGCGATCAGTACCGCTATACTAGCACCCATAAACCCATTGGTGGGGTTCCAAGGTTTTTGGAGCATGGGTGAAAATTCTAGATGGATTCTACTTTGGAATGAAATAAAAATACAATAATGTAGGCTAACAATATTTTTCAATGAAGAAAGAAAACCAATCCAAGACATTTCTTATTTTTAAATTAATTACAAATAACATGTGAAAAGATCCACTCTTTGAGTCTTCTAGGTTGTTATTCTCCCAGTTTGAGGATTTATTCAAAGAAACCAACAAAAAAATTATTGGTAATGGGCCCAAACCAGATTTTTCTTCACCCTAGAATATTCAAATGGTAATATAGTGGTCACATATTAATTTTTAATTATCCATCAACACATTTATCAATACATATTTAAATATTAATATTTCATTTATAGTTTTTTATTATTTAATCCAAAATTTGAGATATTATAATTATTCAATTTCATGTGACAAAGAATATGCCAAAAATAAATGAATAAAATTTTAAAATACCATCCAAGGTTTCTAGATACGATGAATGGAAGATACTATTACATTGCTTGTAATCAAAATTACACATTATGTAATCTGGTGAACCACACCATGAAACACCTTAACAATCATAAAACATCATTTAGGTGAAATTACATAGCATGCATAATTATATGCATATAAATTACTAGTTGGCATGTGGATTAATTGGGTTACATGGTGTGTATCCGATGTTCACATCATATAACTACAAATGGATTAACCCCATGTAAATTGTAGAATTCATGTGGTGAAAGTACATGATGTGTAATTTATTACATGTAATAAATACATTCCATATACTGAATTCCAGCTGAGTAATATGGTATAAAAGGGATTAAAAAGTATGTAACTATCTATAAACATCATGTAACTTTTTATTACTCATGTATAATACATGGAAATTCCCTAGTTATGTACTGCAGGTAGGATATAAATGAATGAAACATTATGTAATTCATGCTAGATCATTCTAGGTACATATTGAAATAGTAATTTTATATGAGTTAAAGAGAAAAAAGGAAATATTAATTTTTAGCAAAACCAAACAAAAAAACGTGTAGCTAGTGTATGCACTGTGTGACATGGGTTTTCTAATAAATTACATTCCATGTAATTATTGGAGGGTTTTGTGGAATTTATTTCTTATAATTAATTATTTTCCATATTATTCTTCCAATACACTCCATATATAAGTGTCGTACATGTTATGTAATTTATGGGAAGAGACTATAGTACACACTGAACATATTAATAGCATGTCATATTGTTATACATGTTGTGTAGACTACATAGATTAACCCCAAAAATAACTTGTTGTGTAATATTATGACATTTCTTGTATACTTACATGCCATGTAAGTACACAATACAGGACTGAAACTATACTCTATATACATCAAATGATGTTTCAAGTGATAGTAAACACCATATAAGTAAAGTAGAATAGAACACAATATATTTCCTCCAATACATACTATGTAAATTAAATTCCAGATTGAATTTAAAATCGACTAAAAAGGCATATGTCATGTTATCTATCAGTATATGTCATGTACTAATTAATTTTAAATAAAACTAATTAATTTAATTTATTTAAAATTATAGAGGATGAGAATATAAAGGTCCATTTTTGTGGAAAATTAATATAAAACAAATAATTCAATAATAATTCAATACATCACATCCAGATGGGTTATGAAAATTTAAGGGATTTTGAATTTTTGGTTTGGTGGATGGTTCATTTTAAAAACCAAGACCTGAAGTGGGGTTCGGAGAGTTTGAACACACTTAAATGATCACTTTGGATAGGATTAAAGTTATGGGTGGTTAAATAGGGGTTTGGGTGAGTTTTGTATGAGGAATGGGTGGCTGAGGATGCTAAAAAATAGAAACAACAGCATTTCACGATGTGAACTGGGTGTTCACACCATGAGTTTTTTTTTGGGGGGGGGGGGGAGAGGGAGAACCTCCCCTGCCTAGGTGGTTCAAGATTTGAACCATAGGTTCACACCATGAAATGGGTGGATTTTGTTTTTTCTTAATTTAATAAGGGGATCAAACAACTTTATTTTGACTTGGAAAACACACATAGGAAGGCTTTAATCAGCCCCCCATTCTCCCCACCCTTGATCCAAAGTGTTTCTAGTGTCATTTTCATAGAATTAGAGATGTGATTATTCCTAAACTTCTCTCCATTCTTGGTTCCTATCATTTTTATCTTGATTTGGTTTCCTTGGTTTAGGGTTTTAATTTTTATTTCATTAGATCATGGTGGAATCGACCGTTTTGGGTGGAGCTTTTGCTCAACTTTTGTAGAGGAGGACCCAAGATGATGTATGCACACTGCCATGTGCTATTTCGATTGAGGTATGTTGTGATGCACTTTCATTTATGGATTTTGGCTTAAATTAAATTAATTTTACCATGGATTTGATTATTTTTGTTAGGAATTTTACCTATAGTCAAAGGTACACCATGTGGCATTGGAAAGTGTTTGGTTTCGGTAGTGCTATAATGAGCAAAACTAGGGGGTTTTTAAGTGATTATGAAAAATTTATTTATATTTGAAAATTAATTATAATTTTTTAATTAATTATAATTTTATTATAACTAGTTAAATTGGATGTGTTGGCATGTGTTAGGGCCGTGTGATGGTGGATGATGGTCAGATGGACTTGGACAAGCTTGGGCATAGCTAATGGGGGATGTTTTAAAAAGTAAATGGATTGAGATTTAGGTAGTTGGTCCCTCAAACATGCATAATGGAATTAGGATTCATTTATTTCTCCTTTTAATGTAATGTGTTGCATTTTTATTATGGGATAATGACCTTTTAAATTTAATTAAATTGACTTGTTGAAATACAATTCCTAGATTGAACAAAGTGCTAAGGGCCACGACGAACCCTTTGACACTTACTTGATTACCTTAGTCTCTAAAGGACATGATCTTGATTATAATTATATGATATATAAAAATTTGAACATGAGGAGTTTAAATTATATTAAATTTAATAAATGAGACAAGCGACCCTAGTGGTAGGTTCCCCCAGTGACCTCCTGATAGAGGTGAGAAAAAACTTAAGATAAATGGACAAGGGATTTGATACATGGGATCCTTTTAATGCATTAGATCATTAATTATAGTTTATATGAGTGTGGGGTGATCATTATTTCCCTAATAGTGTATGATAACTAGGTGGATGATCCTTGGGTAGTTTAACTACCTATTTGGTACCCAGACTGACTTTGAGATGACTTGGGTATTAACAGGGGCTTTGAACTTTCTCTATAATAAGGTTTCTATATAGATTTTACTAGGAGGAAGAGGATTCCTTGGTATGGATTGATTATTCCATGTTATGATATTCTATCCAAGTGATGGGTTCTAACCCAAGAGAATTGTTTCAGATAATAGGACCCATGAAGGGTGTCTTGGTTATGATGAGACCTAGTGGGATGCCAGTGACTTGTTGACCCTAGTGAGAGGGAGTGTATGGGAAATGGGTATCAATGAATGTTGGTGTAAAATTTGAACTTAGATTTATTATTTTATCTTTTTTTGGTTGTGACAATGGAAATTCATTCACCAATGTGTCTGAACTCAAATTTTTGATGGGTTTAGGAAAGAGTTCATGTAAGGACCTGACATTAAACATTACATATTCTAGTAATTTTAAAATAGAATTCACATTATTAAATTCCCAAGAATATTTTTGGTTTAGAGTTTTATAGAATTAAGTATAAAGAATACATAGTAAACCCTTAGATAAAAACTAGACACTTATACCTAGTATCCATTGTTTTCATAAATCAAAAGTCTTGAAAAATAAAACAAGAATTCTTTTCAAGGCCAATATTCATAATTTTCCCCTTGATCTCATTCTTGTCTCTATTATATCTTAAATACTTTTAATTTTTAAAAAACTTGGGATGAGCATAAAATCTTAGCACGAGACATAAAATAAGGAAAAATGTTAGTCCAGTGAAAATCCATAATTTTTTTTTCATAAAAACCTACATTTTTATTCAGAAAAATGAATCATTTTTCAATAATATCAATATATTAACATTTTAAAATATAGATATTTTCATGAAAACTCATTAGTAAGAATCTAAAATATAATTATGTAACTTGGGAAATAATTATAAATCATACTCTTATAAATGGATTAACCAATATGGCCAACATCCAACTCCGGAGTACCTAATGCATTGGAGGTTATAATGTAATCACCTGTCATTGATTTATCACAGAACCACCCATAATTGGTTTATCAAGTAACCACCAATAATTGTTTTATCAAATAACCACCCAGAATCATAAAAAATTCCCAATAACCATAACAAAAACATAAATCATTAAAAATTTCATCATAAAAACACTCTTTGAAGAAAATGAAATTTTCATTTTGAAATCAATCATTTTGAAAAACCACTCACGTAAAACATAAATAATTTTATTTGAAATTAAACATATTACATTTTAATTTAAGAATAAAAATATTAAAGTGACATGAAGTTTTGAAATTCTATTCATGACATATAGATAATAAAAAAATTCTTTTTTGAAAAAATAACTTTAAAAGAAGTTTTTTAAAAGAAAGTCCCTTACAAATATCATATTGTTGAAGTAAGAATAAATTAAACGAATTGATTATGTGTATTTTAAATAAATCCACATAAAAGAGTGGAAATAAAACATAATATATTAAAATTTAATATCACACATCATTTTATCAAGACATAATTAAGAAGTATAAGTTTAACCCAAAGAATAGAAACTAGGTTAAGAATTACCTTACACTTTGTAATCAGTCGAATCATATGCATCATAAAAGTAATAATTATAAAATGAAACATTTAATACCATGAATATAATTAGATTAATGATATGATATTTCATAGTGAATTATATACACTACAAAAATGAAATTAGTGGTGAATAAGATATATATCACACATAAGTAAAAAGTGTGATGAGAAACCCTTACACCAAGCTTCCCTTTATTGGTGTATAGTGTATTCTCCTATATAATGGTTTAAATAATGTTATTAATTCATTAACAAACTATAATAATATTTATAACACCTTATATTATACTATTATAGCATCTTAATACTCGCTCAATAATAATATTTCATTATTTTTACTGTTTTGGGTCTGTTCATTTCATGGTTTCATGAACAGTTCATTTGAGCATAATTGTGGATTTTCTTGTAAAATGGAAATAAAAATATAGAAGTGAAATTAAATGGTATTACTGAACTTACATAAGTTTAAATATTCCCATATATCATTTTTATTTCTAACATGAGTATGATTCATATGATAAAATGTTATTGATAAATGTTTAGTTTATTTTGGGGATTTTTTCAAACATCACAAACTATTTTCATATTATTTAATATTATGTGTATATATTAGTTCAAAAACATGAAATAGGTTGTAATATAACTATTAAAATATTATTCAACAATAATTATACTTCTATGACTATCCATGAAGCTGGAAATGGAAAATAAAAAATCATTATTCACAGAGATGATTAACCACCATAATCTAGACAATGGTTTTATTTATTTGAATAAGAGGAGATGTGAAATGAAAATAATATGATATATTCCATCAGAAACACAAAAATATACTATATATATTATTATAGAGTTATAATGACTTTATGGATGAAGTATGAGAGGAGAAAATAGAAGAATAAAATAAAACAAGAGAGGTTCTTTGAGAAAATTACCTCTTGAATATCACTTCCTTGATGGACCCCTTAAGGGCATGAATTTGGTACTTCAGTGAGACCAGAAGAACTTAGACATGGTTATAGCGATAAAGATAGGGTTTGGTAGTTATTTGGGTATATTAATGTCTTTTTAGGATAAATGGGGTCATGAGGGGTGGTATTTATACTCTATGAGGGTGGTTTTAAGTTATTAAATAATGATTATTTTATATTCAAATCCAACCATATTGAGGTGGAATTAATTAAAAAGAATTAGATTAACAATTAATGTTTTAAATGATGGTTATGTTTTATAAAAACATCAAAAACCCATTTATATGTGTATTGTTTTAGTTATTTTAAGCTTTTACCTTTTAACTTTAACCAATTTCATTATTTTACCTATACTATGATAAATATTTTTTTACCATGGTAATTTTTTTATGCATATAAATGAAAATGACCTTAAAAACTATTTTTTAATTTTTATTCCTAATATTGAAACAATTTTAAAAAATTAAATTCACATAATTGAAAAAATTAGATTTAAAGTTAATTATTGTGACAGGACGAGAAAGTGGGGTTTTAAAGTGAAATATTCAAACATTTACTGAGTTTTTATATCTAAATTCAATATAATAATGATTTAAATAACCTAAGTTGGATTAATATATGTATAATTGATCTAATTTTACTTTAAAAAAAATTAAAAATATAATTTAACCTTATAAATCATTTAGATGAAAAGTTAGTTTTCTATTAAAATTTTGTATTTTTTTCACTATTCATCGAAAAATGAAACTTCTGAGAAAAATAAAAAAAATTCACCCTAAGATAATTTTTGATATTATGATTTAAAAATGAAGTTTATGTTATCAAATAAAATTTATAAAAGTTTCAAAATTTAGTTTTAAAATAGGTGCGCCATTATAAGATGACAAAATAACCTTTTTGAAAAAATATAGCTTTTTATATTTAAAATTGGATTTATTATTATATTAAGCCTATAAAACATATTGGATGAATTTTAAAACATTTTATTAAATATATAAAATATAAATTTCATTAATATCTTTCACTAATAGTGATTAATTAAATTTATTAAGATAAAATTCCATTGTAGTCATAAAAAAATAGTTTTTTTATAAAAAACAAATCCTTTATATTCAATTGGTTTTTATTTTAATTTATAATTAATTTTTAACCAATGAATTAATTTTATAAACATGTTTAAAATATATTTTCAAAATTTATTTACTCTCATTTATTCTTACTATTCCAACGACTATGTGATAACTATAATATTTAAATAATAATATTTAGTCATTTGTTTAATCTCGATGTGGCATATCATGTATGATATTGAAAACAGTGTTTCATTTAAACATATTAAAATATAAAATTAATCACTTAATCACTAAATAATTTTATAATCCCATGGTTATCAATATGATAAACAAATGTTACTAAAATTAAATTATCATTTACTTGTTAGATAGGTTAATAAAGAAAAGAAATTTCATACTAACCAAGACATCATGTAGGCCAGTGGTAGATGATGAACCCTTTTCACCCTTTGGTTGTGGGTTCGATCCCCGTGGACTTTTTAGATGCAACAGGTTGTCACAAAGTCTGTGAAGAGTCTTTTTATAAAACTATTAATATAATCCTTATACAATTCCAAAAAATGTGATAAAAATCTTAAAAAATAACCTTAATATATTTAACATTAAATAAATTTTTTATTATCAAAAGTTTTCTCATACATATAATTTTTCATCCCAAAAACTAATAACCAATAATTACCTCAAAATTAGAGATCATATAAACCCTAAAGGTTAACCATACCATTAAAACTATGTCAAAAAAGAAGAAGAGATAATTCTTCCTCAAATTAACTTTTTACATGATAAACATAAGGGTTACATATAACTCAATATAAATAAAAGTCTCCCAAATTACTCCCATCATCAAAAGAATATTAATACATTGAAAAATTTCACCATCCTTAAATCTACCATAACTCTAGAATCCCTTATATATATAAATATTAATTATTCAGTGTTCTTCATAATCCATTAACCATTTTTTCCATCTTATTCCTTAATAATTAATTCCTGTAAAAAAATATGAATCATTTCCTAAGATTCAAAAATTTAAAAACATGAGATAAGAAATAATATATACCTTTCATGTGTCATTTTTATTTTCCTCATCTTCAATTGTAATGACATTAGGTATTTATAGATAGATATCTGTATGGTCCAATTGAGACCAATCATGACACTTATTACTAGGACATTGATTTTCATAATGACCATAATTCCCACATTTAAAACATTCAATTATTAAATAGGGAAGAACTTAGTTCCCCTTTATTGAGTTAACTAAACACTTCCTTTTTTCCTTCACAATTTATGGCTTTATTACCTCCTTTACCACATAAAAAACATCTTCGCATCCTTTTAATAAATTTTACTATGTGATTATTTCCACATTATTGACACATAGGTTATTTAATATATTTAACTTTATGATCATTGTCACCTAAACTTACAGAGGGCTTCATTTTTACCATATTTGATTCATTAGAAAACACACCAAGGTTTAAGTGGTTAATCATTACTTCTGATAGCTGGTTTAGAACAACTACAAGAGTTCTCATTAAAGATCCCATTTTATTTGGTTTCTCAATTATACAACTGCTACATTTTTATTCATATCCATTACTACTTTGGTTCCTTATGGATCTAACCATTTACTAAAACTAGAAAGGTTAGGGTAATTTTATCAATAAAATCATAACATACCATCTTATGAGGCAGATAAACACTAAGATATCATTATTCATGTTATCTCAACCTCATTAAATTTATCCAAAAAAATATGACTCTCCCCACCATTCTAACCATTTTGGTTATATATAACTGGTAACTTATGATTAAATAATATCATAACCTCTAAATCTATCTAAATCATTCTTTGATACCAACCGTAAGGACCATGCCTTAAACATTACATGTTTTAGTGATTTTACACTAAAATTCACATTATTACATTTTGAAGAATAATTTTTGGTTTAGAGTTTTAGAGAATTATTACTAACTCTTACATAATAAACCATTACATGAAAAGTGGGAATTTATACTTAGTATCCATTTTTTCCTAAATCCAAAGTCTTTAAAAATAAAACAAGAATTATTTTCATGATCAATATTCACAATTTTCCCCTTGATATCATCCTCAACTATATTCTCCCTTAAATCCTATGATTTTTTTAAAACATGGTATGATCATAAAATATCAGCAAGAGACATAAAATAAGGGAAAACATTATTCCATTTAAAATCCATAAAAACATTTTCATCAAAACATAACTTTTTATTCAGAAATAGGAATTATCTTTTCAAACATATCAATATCCTACCTTTTGAAAATCAAACGATTTTCATGAAAAAAAATTATAAATAATATAAAATATATGTAAGTAACTTGGAAAATCATTTTACATATCACTATTAAAAATGGTGTATCCAATATGTCCAAGATTCAAATCCGGAATACCCAATGCATTTGAGGTTATAACATAACCACCCATCCTTGATTTATCACGAAACCAACTATCATTAGTTTATCACGTAACCACCCATCATTGGTTTATCACATTACCACACATCATTATTTTATAAATTAACCAAATTTCATCAGAAACAATTACCAATAACCATAACATAAACATAAATCATGAAAGATTGCATCATGAAAACACTCTTTGGAGAAAAAGAACTTTTCATTTTGAAATCACTCATTTTGAAAAACTGTGAATGTAAAATGGAAATCATTTTATATGAAAGTAAAATTATAAAATAATAATGTAAGATTAAATATATTAAAGGAATATGAAATATGGAAATTATTTTCATGATATATATATAATAAAATAAAAATTTAAAAAAGAACTTTAAAAGAGGATTTTTAAATGAAAGTCCCTTAAAAATATCATATAATTGAAGTGAGTGTTAATAAAATGAATAAATTATGTGTATTAAATTTAAATAAACATAAAAAATTGGAAATAAAAAACAATATATTCAGAATTAATATCACACATAATCTTAGAAATATATAATTAAGAAGTAGAAGTTTAACCCAAAGAATATAAATTGGGTTAAGAATTCCCTTACACTTTGTAACCAGTCAAATCGTATGCACCATAAAATTAATAATTATAAAATTAAACATTGAATAAAATGAATATAATGATATTCATGATATGATATATCAAATGGTAGTATATAAACCACACAAAATAAATTAATAGTGAATACAACATATTTCTCACAGAAGTAACAAGTGAGATGAGAAACCCTTACCACATGCTTCCCTTTAGTGGTGCATACTTTAACCTCCTATATAATTGTTTAAATAATTTTATTAATTAATTAAATAAATATAATAATATTTATAATACCTTATATGATACTTTTATAACATCTTACCACCCATTCATTAATTATATTTCATTATTTTCACTATTTTGGGTGCATTCGTTTCATGGTTTCATAATCGGTTCCTTTGTGTATAATTATAGATTTTTATTTTAAAATGGAAATAATACTCAAGAAGTTAAATGAAATGGTATTCATTAAATTACATAGGATTATATGTTCATATATATCATTTTTATTTCTGACATGAGGATGATCATTTGATAAAATGTCAATGATAATTGTTTAGTTTATTTTGGAGGTTTTTCCAAACGCTTCAAACTAGTTGTGTATTATTTTATATTATGAGTATATATTAGTTATAGAACATGAAATAAGTTATAATATACTTATTAAAATATTATTTAACCATAATTATACTTTTATGACCATCCATGAATGTGGTAATGGAAAATGAAAAATCATTATTCATAGAGACGATTAACCACCATAATTTGGACAATGGTTTCATTTATTTGAATAAAAGGAAATTAAAAATGAAATGGATATGAGATATTACATTGGAAACATAAAAATATAGTATATTCATTATTATGGAGTTATCATACCTTTATGTATGATTTAGGTGAAGAGAAAATAGAGGAAGAAAAGAAAACAAGAGATGTGGTTTGAGAAAATTACCTCTTGAATATCACCTCATTAAAGGACCCCTTGAGGACATTGGATTTGGTATTTTGGTGAGAAAATATAAAATTGAAAATGGGTATAGTGATTAGGATAGGTTGTGATAGATATTTTAGTATCTTTATGTCTTTTTAGGAGAAATGGGGTGGTGAGGAGTGATATTGATATGTGAGGAGGGGTGGTTTTAATGATTATTTTATATTTAATGCAAACCACTAAACTAACTACATTTTTTTTTCAAATCGGGTACAACCGCGAAAGCGGCACATGGCACAAAGAAGAAAATTACATTGATGTTGAATTAATTAAAATAAATTATATTGATAATTAATTTTTTAAAGTATTTTTATAGTATAAAAAAATCAAACACCCATTTAATGTTTTAGTTTTTAGTTATTTTATGTTTTTACCTTTTATTTTTAACCTGTTTTATTATTTTACCCATACTACGGTAATGTTTATTACCACAATAAATTTTTTGTGGATATAAATGAATATGAACCTAAAAAATAATTTGGGATTTGCTATTAATAATATTTGATACATTTTTCGAAATTAAATTCACATAATAGGAAAAATTTGATTTAAAATCAATCCTGTAGATGGGACGATAAAGTAGGATTTTAAAGTGAAAATGTTCAAAAATTTACTGAGTCTTTATATCTAAATTCAATATAAAAATGATTCCAATTAAATAAATTGGTTCAAAATAATTATAATTGATTTAATTTTACTTTAAAGCCAATTAAAAATGTAATTTAACCATATAAATCACTTACACGAAAATATAGTTTTCAATAAAAAGTAAGTATTTGTTTCACTATTCATCAAAAAATAAAAATTCTTAAAAAAACAAAAATAATCCTAAGATAATTTTGATATTAAAATTTAAAAAATGAATTTAATTTTTTCAAATAAAATTTATAAAATGTTTAAAAATTAGATTTAAAATAGGTTCACCATTAAAAGGTGGAAAAATTGACTTTTTGAAAAAAATATAGCTCTTTACGCTTAAAATTGGATTGATTCATATACTAATCCTATCAAACATATTGGATGAATTTAAATTTTTATTGAATATATAAAATATAAATTTCATTAATATCCTTCAGTAATAGTGATTAATTTTATTTATTAAGATAAAATGCCATTGTGGGCATAAAAATAGTTTTTTTATAAAAAAAACATCCTTTATATTAAATTAGTTTTTATTTTCATTTATAATTAATTAGTAACCAATGAATTAATTTTATAAACATTTTTAAACTATGTTTTCATAATTTAGTTACTCTCATTCATTCCCACGATTCCAATATCAAGGTGATAATTATCACATTAAAATAACAATATTTAGTCATTTGTTTAAGATCGATGTGGTGTATCTTAAATGATATTAAACATAGTGTTTTGTTTTAAAATATCATTATGATATAGGTCAACCCCATATAAATGAGTTATATGATATTATTTGTGTGGGATGAACAACCCACTAATACATACAGGTTTCGGATACTAAGGAAATGCTCTTAGGATTTGGGTAAGGCCTATGAGTGTATTTTATGTTGCCATGGAGTTAGGATGACTACTAGTTTGGGAAACCTACAAAATGATCCTAGGAGTTGGGTGAGAACTATGACCATTTTTAGGGATACCATGGATTTGGATCTAAGATACCATTATTTGGGATACCTTGGATTTGATACTTAGAGTTGAGAAGATGTACCATGATTTGGGATGACATGTATTGGAGCCAGGAGTACAATGGTTTGGGTTACCTTGGATTTGATCCTCAGAGTTGAGATAATGTACCATTATTTTGGATATCATTTATTGAAGCTGTTAGTACCATGGTTTGGGTTTCCATGGATTTAATCCTTAGATTTGAGATGATATAACATGATTTGGGCTGCCATGCATTGGATTTGGGAGTACCATGATTTAGGATGGCTTGGATTAGATCCTTAGAGTTGAAAGGATACTATAGTTCTTGGTTTGGATATAGATTCCCTCATATTTTTGGGTCTCCATGGACTAGTTCCTTAAGACCAGGATGATATTTGGTTGGCATGATTACATGACATGCTCAAAGACACCCCAACACTGGCTGGAGTAGGTTTTGGTTGATCCTAGGTGTTATACAAGAACTGAGGATCGAAAATTATTATTTATTTATAATTCCATAATAATATATTTTTTTCTAATCATATCACATATATACAGTACATTTACTAGTTATTTAATGGACTATGTTAGTGGTTCCCTACTAAGTTGTACTCACACCCTGATCAGACGGCCATGTCACTTGGGTACCTGAGTAGATCTCATTTATCATAGGTTAAGGTTAGGCTGAGGCCCAAGGGTTTCATGATTGAGTGGGATATCTCAGATGGGATTGGAGACTGGGATCGAGGTAGGGATTGGGGATATAGTGGAGACTTAATGTACTTTTATTCTTGTTTTATTTGTATATGTGGTAATCCTGGTGGGTGGGAAGTGAGTCTGTATGACTATATTCTAATTCATTCATTTATTATTGGTGGATATTTTTATTTCTTCCATGAACTTTGGTTTATGTTATATATTATTCATGATTTATTTTACTATTATTGTGTCCTTTGATATGTGGGTATAGTCTTTCCATGCTACTACCCTAGGTCCAAACTACTAATTATTAGCCTCTAGTGTATAGGGAGGCATGCCTGAGGTCTCATAATGACCCAGTCTGATTAATATACATAGTGAACCATGGTTGGGATGTTTTAAAGTGGTGTTAGAGTTTTTATGCAACTCATATCAAAGAGTGTATCATAGTTTTTATTTTATCTTACTATTTGTGGAGATGGTAAAAAGGTGATATAGGTATGTATCGAAGCTTATGATGGATGCGTTTAGAACACATTTTCTAATAGGAATACTAGGTTACTGGGGATATGGTATTACTATTATTGGTTTCTATTTTTACGGTTGTATGTTTTTTAACTAGTGTGAAACAGATGTGATTTGGATTAATTAGATTCATGATTTGTGTGGTTTTTATATCTTGGACTAATGATAGGAGGTTAGGTTCATGTATCATGTTCAATATGTAGGATTCACATAACATTCACATTCCTGTGTGTGATTGATATCACTGATGATAGGTTTTAACCATTTAAAGTGTCAGTAATAACCTAAATGGAATTTCCTATATATATTTTTGGTAGAATTATAATCAAATAGACCATTGTATAGTTTCTTTATAACTATTGGTTATATTTATATATAGTGAGATGATTTATTATGACAATTATAAAATCCCTTAGTACAAGGAACATGCAGTGACCCTGGTAGGTTGGTACAATCATTTTATGCATTGTGAAGAACCCCTTATGAATGAATTTGATTATGACATTGATTCAAAAAATAAAATGTTCTATTTTATTTAAAGTGTTATAAAAAATCTATAGGATGTTTTCTATATATATTGGTGGTTTCATTCTAATTAACTGAACCCTATGACTATGGGATACTCAATAAAGATCATGGTAGGGAGATTTCATTATACACATATATATTGATAGATGAGATGTGATCCTTGAGGGGGTGACTCTAGTATATGAAGAACTAGTGAGGATATTCTTGTGATAATGAATTCCCAAGGGGTTAGTCATGTAGGAAGATTCTTGGTGAGAATTAGTTCCTTAGTAGGAAATGTTTTGGAATTCAATTTCAATGTGTGTATGTTTGTATGAGATCATAATTATCAAGGGGTATTCCCGTATGTAGGATCCATGTGAGAATTAGTGACCATGAGTAGGATTATGAGTTTTCATGTGATGCGTGAGACAAACATGTAAACCCTAGAGTGGGTAGTTTGGCATGTGGGTTTTCGTTTGATATTTGAGAAGATAACAAGGTACTATAACCCATGATTTATGACTTAGTGAGGTATGATTTATGGGTTAGATGGGAGAGACGAGTAATTTATGATAGGTATTAATATGTTAGTGATCCAGTGGTTTAATATGAGATGTGACATATGAGGGTAATATGCAAGATGGGTTCTTAGGATTTTGAGTTACCTTAGAGATAGACGCATGTGTAAATGCTTTGGGTTGAGATTGGTATACAGAAGGTACTACCAAGTATGGGATATAGACACGTTGATGACTTAGATTTTGTGAATTTATAATGAATAGGTAGGTGGATTTCCTTAAGACTAGTTCACAGGAGGTGCTACTGGGGTTATGGTATATGTATGGTGATGTCTTCAATGATCTTGAACATGAAAGCACATGGGTGCTTCTGGTATCAAATTAGGAATTTGAGGGCATAATCAGTAGGAAACTTGACCAAATGTATTTTTGATATGATTTCAGTGGTGTGATTAGAGAATGGATGGATTCTTGTAGTTTCAAAATGACACTTGGATGATGGGTGATCATGTGATAGATCATGTCATAGGTGAGATGTCTGATTTTACAAGAGGAGAACCAAGGGTTATTTTAGTTAGGCGAGATTGATTATGGTCAATTATTTATGCACATGATCCTAGTTATGATGTGATATAACTAATGGATCATGATTTGGGCTAAGTGTCCAGGTGTTATGGGAGCATATACCCATTTCTTTTGGTTGAGATCAAAGTAGTTTGTGCTGAATATTCACAATGTTGTTGAATATTGAATTAGTGAGGATCCATGTATGATCCAAGGACCAATGAATATAATAGATTGCTTATAGGATTGGTTGGTTTGGGTTTTATAAAAGTGATAGAGGTCCCTCCATCATATATTAGAAATCAAAAATGGATTGGGTGTGGTGGTGTGGTTAATATGGGAGTTGATACTATATAGTTGTTTCTTGGGATAGAAGAGCATGGATAGATCGGAGTGACATGTGTTTGATAATGGAATCTATTGTGGTTACACTCAAGGAGTAGTATAAGGGTATTCATATGGTGGGGAGTGAAACATTGGTCATTTGAAAGTGTGACTCTCATTATAGATGGAATTATGGTGGATGCCAAGGATGAAGTTCCTGGTGAGTTGAGAATTGTTAGAAGTTGATGTTTGTGTTTGAACTCGATTATGAGCAGGATGAGTACATCTAGTTATTACCTAAGGTAATGGATGGAGTGTGGGATGTGGAGTCATGACCCTCATACTGAAGGTTCTTTAGTGTGATGAGATCTATTGTTGGATGGTCGAGGTAGTTTTAGATCCTGGTGAGTGGTAAATCTGATTTATCTGATCCCATGTAAATACCTTTTCAAAGATTTAGATACATTTTTGGATGGAGTTCATGAATTGACATCAGGTTTGTGATGATATTGATGTGATCTGAAGGAAATTTGTGAGGTGAAACCTAGTTTTTGACATAGTTTAGCGGTTGAACCGTGGTTTGTGACATTTTTCAAAGGGTGAAACCAGGTTTGTGACATGGTTTATGGGGATAAACCTTGTTCATGACATGGTTCAGTGGGTGAACAATGATTCATGGATTGATTTAGGGGGTGAATCATAGGAAGAAACACAAAGATGTGTCATTTTTGGGGTAGCGACACTTAGAGATTAAAGATAAGCTGGTACCTTGGTTTGGGGTATGTTATATATGGTATAATAGGGGTATTCTAAGGTTTGGCCTGAATCTTTCTAGGAAAGGTAAGCATATGCAGTCCCTGTTCAACGGTTGTGGAGACATGTCCAATTCAGTTAAGAATCATAGATGAGAGGTATTTTTAGAAATTAACTATTATATATATATATATATATTTGTGTGGTGATATGGAAATTGTGCTGATCGGGATGTTGGACCACTAGAGGGCGTGTTTCAATTAGTGGTTCCTATACTGGGGAGCATTGTGGATCAAGATCATCTGATATGAGTTGAGGTGCATGGTGGGGAGAAAACTTGTTGGGTGATGATTTTTTGTTGACAATATGGTTTCCTGGGATGTATGGGTGTATGTAAGCACCATTTCAGTGTTTTGGTGATCAAAGTGAGTGGTGTAAGAATTTTGATGGATAACATGGCTTATATTTGGAGTTGTGAAATAAGAGATTATTCAATATTTGGATATAGAGCATGATTAGTCAATCATGAGTTTGTTACATGAGTGGGTTGGGTTTGTGGATTACATGCTTGAAAATACATCCCAGGGATGATAAGTTTTATGATGGGGATATTTTAATACCTCACATATAGAAGAGTTTTGAAAATTTGAGTGATTTTTAATTTTTAGTATGGTGGATGATTTATTTTGAGAATTGGGACATGGAATATAATTCTGAGAGTTTTAACATCCTTAAAAAATTATTTTTTATAGGATTCAAGGATTGAATAATGAACTAGTGGTTCAGGTGAGTGTCATAGGAGGAATGAGTGGTTGGGGCTATTGAAAAATAACACTAGTAACCGTTCATAGTGTGAGCTGGGTGTTCACACCATGAATTTTTAGGGGGTGGGGGAGAGTAGAGGGAATCCCCCATACCTAGGTGGTTTATAGTGTGAAAAATAGGTTTATGATTTGAAAGGGGATGTATTTTTTTCATTTAAGAAAGGGGATCAAACCCCTTTCTTTTGGTTTGGATAGGCGTATGTAGGGAGGTTTCAGCCAGACCTCCCCCATTCTTTCTCTCCACTTTATCAGAGGAATTTTGAGTGTCATTTTCAGGAAGATGGAGGTAATATTATTCCGCCTCTTCTCTATGATCTTCATTCCTATCATTTTTATCTTCATATGGTTTCCCGACTTTAGGGTTTTGGTTTTGATTCCACCGGAGCAAAGTTAAATTGGCCATTTTGGGTAGTGCTTTTTCTTGACTTATGTATAGGACCTAAGAGGATATATATATACTGACATGCACTATTTAGGTTGATGTATGTTGTACCATGATTTCGTTTAGCGTTTTTGGCCTAAATTAAATTAATTTGGCCATAAATTTGATGTTGCATGTTAGGTATTTTGACTATAATGAGGTTAGTGGTATGCCATGGGGAATTAGAAAGTTTTTTGTTGTAATTTTAGTGTGATGAGGTCAATTGATTAATTTTTCAATGATTATACCAAATTTTTTTAAATTATAAAATTTATTATAATATTTAATTAATTATAATTTCATTATAATAAATTAAAATGGATGTATTAGTATGAGTTAGGGCCTCATGATGATAGGTGGTGGTTGGATGGACTTTGACGAGCCTGGGTAGAGCTTCTAGGATTCATTTTAAAAAGGAAATGTCTTGAAATTGAGACATGGACCCCCATACATACCCTATGATATTTTCTTTTATTTATTTATACTTTTCATGTGATGTGTGGTCTATCTACTGAGGGCAAATAAACTTTTAAGTTGATTTTTTTGTTAAAACGTAATTCATTGACTGAACGAAGTGTTAAGGGCCATGATGGACCCTTGGGCACTATCTTTATTTCCTCACCCATCGATGGATGAGGATTTAATTATACTTATATTATCTATGACACATGGACCCTAAGGGGTGTAAAGTATATGAAATGCAATGAATGATATGAGAGTCCCAATTGGTATGTACCCCTAGTGACCTCTAGGTAGAGGTGAGTGATGACTTGAGATAAATGGCTAAGGGACTGGCCATACAGGAACATTGAGATGACTTAGAGACTTTGGGATAGCTGAGAAGAGTTTTGGTTGATCATTATTTCCCCACTAGTGTATGATCACTGGGAAAATGATCCTTGGGTGGTTTGACTATAGGTTAAGTGTTTGAACTGACCATGGTATGACTTGGGTATTTATATGGGATTTGATCCCTCTCTCTAATGAGGTGCCTTTATAGCTTTTCCTAGGAGGCCAAGGTGGCCTTGGGATGGATTAATGATGTTAAGGGACACTATTTCCTATGAGTGATGGGTGTTGACATGAGAGACTTGTGTCAAATATGAGGACCCATGAAGGTTTCCCTAACTGTGATGAGACTTAGGGGTCCCCGGTGGGTTCCACAATGTCATTTTGACCCTAGAGAGAGAGTGTGTATAGTAAATGGGTAGTGATGATTGCACGTGTAACCTTATAACCTGAATCGATGATTTGATCATGTTGTATCTATGATGATGGTAGGTCGTTCACCATTGTGGTTGACCTCAAGTTTTAGATGGGTTCATTAAGGAGGCCAAACCTATTAAGATACATTATATGAGATTATTTTGGTGGGATACACTGCCCATGAAGATATATGGGTTTGGGATACCTAATAAATTCTCCTAAGAGTTAGGTGAGTCCAATTGGCATGTTTTGGCTTACCATGGATTGATCCAAAATGTTGGGATGATTGCTATTTTGGCTACCTAATAAATTCTCCTAAGTGATGGATGATCCCTACAAGCATGTTTTGGGATTCCATGGACTTGGAGCTAGGAAACCATGATTTGGTATAACTATTATTTGATTCTTAGAGTCATGATAATATACCATGACTTGGAAAACCTTGAATTCGAGATGGGTGTACCACAGTTTGGGTTGACTTGTATTTGATCCTCAAAGTTTAGATGATGTAACAAGATTTAGGCTACCATCTATTAGAGCCAAAAGTACCAAAATTTGGGCTTCCTTGGATTTGATCCTTGAAGTCGAGATGATGTAACATGATTTGGGCTGACATGCATTGGACCCAAGAGTTCCAATATTTGGACCACCTTAGATTTTATCCTTTAAGTCAAGATTATACCCTGAATCTAGGGAAAGATGTAGATTTCCCCATAGGTTTTGGTCTCTATGGACTAGTTCCTTAGGAAAAGGAAGATATTTAGTTGGTAAGATTATGTGACATGCTCAGAGATAACCCGACATAGGGAAAATCAGGTTTAGGTTGATCCTGAGTGATATATACGATAGGATCAACATTGGTTATTTAATTATACTTATACAATAATATATTTATTTTCTGAGCATATCACATGTATACACTACACTTACTAGTTATGTACGAGGCAAGGTTGGTGGTGCCCTACTAATTTGTAACCAAAACCTGATCGGGTGTCCATGGAACTTGATTCAACACCTCATTATTTTATGATATAGTTCTCTATAAATAAATTTGATTTCTTCGATATGTTTCTTTACACACAACACCGAGTTTAAATGAACCATGATATACTATTGAAATATTATTATTTAATGTGACAGTTATCATCTAGCCATTGGTTTAGAAGGTATGAGTAAGAATAACTAAATTATGAAAAAAAATTAGTTTAAACATGTATAAAATTAATTAATTGGTCATCAATTGATTATAAATGAAAATAAAAATCATTTATAGAAAAAGTGACATTTTTATGAAAAAATGTATTATGCACACAATGTGTTTTTATCTCAATAAATTTAGTTAATTAGTATTAGTGAATGATATTAATTATATTTATATATTATATATTAAAATGTTTAAATACTCATCTAAATATTTTTCTTAGCATGAGATAAGAAAAATTCTAGTTTTATGCTTAAAAATGTATTCTTCTAAAAAAATTGTTTTCACCCCATTTTGCGCACTTATTTTAAAATGAATTTACGAAACAAATAAAAATTGAATCTTGAAAGATGGTTTCCATATTTGGAATCAGTATATTCAAATTTTTTAATAGTTCCCTTTTATTTTTGATCATTATAAATAGTAAACTTGGTAAATTTTTATCACCCCGGTAAGGGTAAAACAGGTAAAACATGGATAAAACATGGGGATAAGGATTTAAAATTCCTCTAAATCTTTAATTTATCCTATTTTACAAGTTAATTTCAACCATTATCATCCAATTCTTAAAAATATGGCTACTTTTTTCCATTTTTCTTTGATAATGGCCTTTATATTATTTTAAGAAAATGATAAATACAAAATGTCACTCTCTTGAATTTATTAACTTTAATTTTTTATAAGGAATAAATTAGGATAATTTAGGTCTTAAATGTTTATTTTAAATATTAATTAATTTTTTTATCATGGTAATTTATTTATAATTTTTAGTGATAGAATAACTACCCTAAATACTTACTTAACACTAACACAATATTTATTCAATTAATAGAAAAAATAAATGATTTAAAAAAAGTAATAAATTTTTTGTGAATTATCATGTTTGAATAATTTTATATAAAAATATAACATATTAGTAATTTTTTAAAGGTTTATATTTAAATTCATTTACTTTCATGTTTTCTTTAAAGTCAAATTAAATGAATAGTGTCAAAAATGACATTAATGATATTTTATGTTAAATAATATTTTATCAAATGATTTAAACATCATAAAAATATTTCAAAAGGACATGTAGGATGATAAATGGTTGAAAATATCATCCCTTGACCATTTATTTTCTAATTGTTTCCTTATAAGTAAAATTATAACTCTTTAATATAAAAAACGTTATTACCATGGTTAAGATTAAATTTGGTTAACTAGGGGGTTAATCTAAAAGATATATTTTAAAATGACAAAAAAATGTATAAAATTTTCATTTGATGATTATATTTATACTTCATCATAATTTTATTTAAATATCTGGTCATTTTGTATCATTTTTCTTGAGAATCAATTAATTATATTTTACTCTTTATAGTAATTCCAAGTGTGTTGTTTACCTCCCTTATAAAAGGACAACACTTACCACTTTTATTTACATAAATTTGATCCGTATAGACAGAAAAATCCCATTATTTTCTAAGCTTATATATACAAAAATTACAGGTTTTTTCTTTTTAAAATACAATTCCAAGGGTCCTTAAGAAAGGATCTAAATGAGGTTTCCAAAAGAAGAGGTAATCGTTACCCGACTTATTTCAATTTATTTCTTCTTATAACTCCTATAAATATGTGGTATTCATTACAAAATAATAAATTACGTATCATAAATATACTAAAATTTTATCATGTTCATGAAACTATCATTACCCACCCTTTTCCCATCCAATGGGAAGTGAAAGTATCCCTCGTACGTTCGTGTGGACTACCACCTCCACGCAACGATACAATTTATTTTTCATAACTATATTAAATGTAAGGATATTATGATAGGTTTAATTTTTATAAATTATATTTATGAAATTATTATTATTCTATAATTGTAAAATCATATATGCATTCTTACCTTCCAATCCGTCGGAAAACGATAACATCGCTCATGCATACGTGTGGACTGCCACATCCACAAAGCAATGTGATTCAACTTTTGTTTTAGATTTAAATTGATGGTAATAAGGATGAATTTAATGAATATATAAGATATATATTATGAAATAAGTTTTCTTTAAGGGTGAATTATTATTTACCTTTCTTTCATTACATCTTTCGGAAAGTGAAAACAACGTTCATGTGTATTACAACCAACTGTCTCCATGAACGATGTAATTCATTTTTCTATATCTAACTTTTATGAATTATTATAAATATGAAATTAATGAATATTTAATATATTTATATCATAAATAAAATTATTTATATGGTGGAACCATATCAAATAAAAATCACTGAAACTACGAAATAAAAATTCTTATGAAAAAGGAAATAGTTAACAACCAGAAATGATGATTTTAATAAGAAAATATTTATAAATAGGTATTTAAATGTTATAGTTGGGTAATATATGATATTATAAGTATTTTAATTTCATATTTATATAATTATAATAAAATTAAATTTATTAAACATGATTTTAGAGTACCTTTAAAGAAAGTAAAACTTGAGGTAAGTGATTTTCGTTACACTTTTACTTCTGTGAGACACATGTCATATTCACCACTTGTTTCTTTTATGTAGTGTATATAGTACCCATGAATATATTTTATATTTATTATAATTAAAATTAGGGGTATATAAATATCCATATAAGGTTATCTCTTTCATGAGGTTTTTATTTGAAAGTTACCAAAGTGGTGTGGATTTTATGTTACAATCTCATTGTCTACTGGTATTATTTATAAATAATTTTATAATGATGAAATTTCATGATCTAACTCTCAAGAATCAAATTTTTTTCTTCTACACGAGTTATTTATGGATAATACATGTTTTCATTTCATTTTTATCACTTTATTCACTCAAGATACCAAAATAATATTTTTAAGGAAAACCAAATTTATTTATATCTTCAATTGAAAATATGTTTTCTTCCGTGTGGATGTTTTTTAAAAATGTTTTCAATAATTTTTTATTATTTTACTATGATTATTTAAATTAATTTTAACTATGTTTTTCTATTTAAAAAATGGATTAAAATGAATATTCATTTCATTTTCTAAATGATGTACTTTTTGACTTTTTTTCCTGAAAATGTGAAAGGAATCTCTATTTTAAGGTATATGACATGAATGGGATTTCTTATCATAATGAGTGCTCAATGATTTGATTATTCAATTAAATGTTTTCAAGTTTCTTCAAAAATAATTTTTTTCCTTAATATTTGGGAAATTTTTATATTTTAAAGTGTGATTTTAAAAAAAGTTTATTTTCCTCAAGAAATATTCCAATGATCTTTTAGAGGAATTTTTCATCTATGATAAAATCCTTTGATATTAATTATGATTTACTAGGGTTATGATCCTGTATGATCCAAACCTTTTCTAAACTCATCTTAAGCGTGTTTTAGGTTCTTATTGAGGTTTCTAGGCACCATTATTTTGGGAGTAATGGCTTGGGGTGCGTTTTGGTGAATTTTTAAGAAAAACTAATGGATAGTAGGATGTACATGGTTTGCGCATGGTTTGACAAACCGTGCGAATAAACCATGCCAAATGTGAAAACCTGAATAGAGATGTCCGCATTGTTTTCACATGGTTTGAAAAACTGTGTGACTAAACCGTTCCAACCATGAAAACCAAGATAGAGAGGTCTGCACAGTTGGAGCACATTTTTCCCTAACCATGCACCCCTTCCCAGGAAACCATGTGCGCAGGATTAATTATCCAAAAATCTATTTTAAAACCACCCAAACCCCCAAGACTCCCATATTTTGACCTTTTATAGGGATTTAAAAATTATAAGTGATCCCAAATAATTTTATAGGGATTCCAAGTTGATTTAAACATTGTTCATCGAGATCAAAAGCTCAAATTAAAGATCCACTCTCTTCCCAGTAAGTGGATGTCATCACATCGCTTTTCCCTTTCATTCCTTTATCTTTCCTTGATCTTTTCATGGAATATCTCCACCATTTCTATGGATCTAAACCTATGAGTTTATATTTAGATCTAGGATTGTGGATCTAGATCTAGATTTTCAAGATCTTGATGCCTTTGATCTTAATTTGGTTTAGGGACTTAGATCCGCAGCATGATCGATGAAGTTGGGCTACTCAAATTTTGGGGATTTTCCATTAGGATAACATCAATCAATAAACTAAGGTAGGTGGTCTAAATCTAACTCCCATAGTCATGGATTTTATATGTGAATGTGAGTTTATAGATTTTTTAGCTTCCCTTGATAATTTATTTCCTAAATTAGAGTAATTAGGAATATGGTATTGACTTGTGATTGCCTTGGTGATTAATTGATGACTGAATAACGAAACAGACGAAGAGTGGTTTCCCAAATAGATGTTTGTTTTGGAGATTGGTTATAGGTTGAGATATTTTAATTGATATATATAATTGACTGTGTTAAGATAATCAATTGGGGGAAATTAATTATGAAATGATGTTTGGTTATGTAAGATAATTAACTGTGAGAATTAATTATGTGCCATGATGTTGATCAAAGATAATAAATTGTGATAATTAATTATAAAAAGTTGATATTTGATATGGATAATTAATTGTGAAGAATTAATTATGGAATGAGAATTATGTTGATTGATTAATTAATTGATGAATTAATTAATGGGTTATGTGCATAGTTAATTGTTGAGTTAACTAATGGCCTTTAAATTGATTAAATAATAATTGGATTAGTAATGAAATTATGTGTCTAATTCTTGTGAAGTAAATAATGATTAAATGGTTGAGATTTTTGTGGTGCTATACATGGCGTTCTAGACCGATTAGAAGTTGGGACTTGGACATGGAATTCCTCCCCACTAGTTATCCAAGCTTGAGATGTTGGGTTGTTTGGCATGACAACCTACACCGAATGAGATATGCAGTGTTGGGCATGATTACCTGCACTAAATGAGATTTGGGGTGCTTGAAATGACATTAAACACCAAATTAATGATAATAATGAATTATTATTCAAATGGAAAACATGAATTGAAACTGGTCCTAATGTGATGATTAATGATTAAATGACAATGTGATATCTATTTAATTATGCATTGTATTTATTTCTACATAAAACTGTATACACTATCTCTTGACTGGGCTTGTTTTAGACATTGTTGGTGGTGGCCTAATGAGTTATACTCACACCCTATTCAGGACACCTGATCGGCACCCGAGTAGACTTTGTTATTGTAGGACAGGATAAGGGCAAGGCCCTGGGATAGGTTGGTGTTTGGGATTGGGGAATGAGAGAGGGAACTATATGTAGTTCGGGACTTGCTTGGGAGTTGATGTGTCTTTACTTTTAGTTTCATTCTAAACACTTGGTGTTCGCATTTTCATATCATGTTTTACCTTTTAGTTGAGTATTACATTTTCTTGTTTTGAATATCATATGATGTGGTATTGTTCTGGTTATTTATACGCTTTTGCACTTGGTTATTACTGTTTACTTTCATTGGTTTTTTATTTTGATAAAAGAGGGTATAGTCTCCCCAAGAGTAACTTACTAGAACCTTGCTGCTAGTCGACACCCTTTTGAATATGGGAAGATGTGCTTGAGGGAATGTGACCAACTGGCTCGGGGTACCATTTAGTGGCACCTGAGTTAGGACGTCACAAAGTGGTATCTGAGGAGTTTTCTTTTCTTTCTTCTTATTTTGTCTTACTATTTTGGTGAAATTAGACAGGAGACTAGGAAGAGTCAAGGCTTGGTAATGAGATCGTTTGGTGGAGTTGCAAACCCATGTACAAGGAAAAATCTGAGTACTCATGGTGGGATTGTTGTGATTGTTGTTTGTTGTTACAGTTGGATATTATTTTACCTTGGGTGGTTCACTTGTAGTGTGATATGATATTCTTTTTGACAGTTTTTGAATTTTGATTTGTGGTCTAAAGAGGCACGATACTTGAGTATTTATGAATCATTCTAGGCCCTCAGGGTTGTTGTGACATGCATCATTCTAGGAAATCACCGGAAAGTGGGTTATGGGTAAGTTGTTGAACTTGGACCATTTTTCCTTTTTGTGAGATTGAAATAATGATGCAAAATGAGAATAAATGGGTGTCTAATGAGAAAATTGGTTGATTAAATAAGTATAATTAATTAATTAATTGTTGAATTAATTAATTTGAGATGATGCAATTAATTAATGGTTAGATTAATTAATGAGAATTTATGTACCCTTGTTAACCAAGACCTAGGAGTAGGATGGTTAAGGGTAGTGATAAGGCCTTAGTGTTGACCATGTGTCAAGAAAAATGGGTAAAGGACATGTTTAAACTTTTTTTTTAGTTTCTCCTCTTATGTAAATGATATAATGTTTCATTATGATACCTAAGGCGTGTGTTTGGATTTGTAGAGATATGCCTCCATGATGCTTGTTGAGGGAGAGATTTACGGCTATGGCCCAGAACGAACTTCCAAACAGAGAACTTGAGGCACCATTTGTGAAAGCTGGGGAGGAAGGGGAACAGTTGTGAGGGAAATTTTCTCGTTTCATGCAATTCATGGAGAGAAACCCAGGGTGGGTTCTAAAAAGCATGTCTGAGTTGACAAGGGAGTTTCAGATGTAGCACCCTCCTACTTTT
This sequence comes from Viscum album, assembly GCA_963277665.1. Lineage (NCBI taxonomy): Eukaryota > Viridiplantae > Streptophyta > Magnoliopsida > Santalales > Viscaceae > Viscum > Viscum album. Next base: position 814,013,026 of record OY728167.1, on the reverse strand, counting down.
ACTGGAGAAGGTGGACCTGAGGGAGCTGAATTATGGATTGAATCCATAGAGATGATACTTGACCATTTGGTGACTCCGTTTGGGAGGAGGGTTATGTTGGGTGCTTATATGTTATGGAGTTCAACGAAGCACTAGTGGGACATTCAAGTACAATCTGGATAGACTGATGATATGATATGGAAGGAATTTCTGGAGAGGTTCTTGGAGCACTTCTATCCAGAGACACTGAGACAGGAGAAGGCATCCGAGTTTATACATCTGACCCAAGGAATCATGTCCATAAAAGATTATGCTGAACGTTTCACATATTTAAAATGTTTTGATCCAGATTTGGAGGTAGATGATGCTTCTTCGGCAAAATGATTTCAGGATGGACTTAGGTGAGAAATTAATTCCTAGGTAAATATCTTTAGGCTAAAGAAATTATCAGAAGTGGTTAATCATGCTCTCATTTTAGATGGGAACCTGAAGGAGGCTTCTAGTATTGGACATGTATCTATTGCTGGATGATCAGTGAGTGTGCCTTACGAGAGTAGGAAGCACCGTTATGAGAAAATTAGTCAGGATAGTGGAAAGCAAGGTGGACAACCATGAGTAATAGTTTAACTGGATCTTACTCATGTGCTTTTCCACCAGTGCGGTAGGTAGGGACACTATCATACACATTGTCCTCGACCACCAGTGGAGTGCCAGTTTTTTTGGCAAGATGAGGAACCTATAGAAGTTCTGTAGGAAGCTGCGACAGGCTCGTGCTGAGGGAGTAGCTACTCAGAGTGAGAGTGTGGTAAGGGGGTCTTCTACACCATACAGGTCTGGCATATGAGAATCTATGGGAAGAGGTGGTAGAGTTAGTGGATATGGTGCTTCAAGGTATGAGTGCCTGTATCATCAGAGTGGTGCTACTCAAGGGAGTCAGAAGACACCACAGGGAAGAGATTCAAGACAGTTACATGCAGTCTAGTCTACACTTGTGGAGAGCAAGGGTGGTCCATCGACAGTGAGTGGTACTATTCTAGTTACTTCGACTTTAGCTACTTCCTTATTTGATAATGGTGCCTCTCATTCCTTTATATATAAAAATATTGTTAATGGTTTAATCCTGGAGGTGGATTTGGTAAGCAGGGTGATGAATATCGATACACCATTGGGAACATGGTCTAGGGATATATTTTTATGCAAGGAATGTTCGTTAGAGATCGGAGAGTATTGTTTTCTTTGGGATTTCTATATAATTGATATAACAGGATTCAACTTGATTATGGGTATGGGCTAGCTAGTCGCATATTGAACCCACATAGATTGTTATCATAGGAGAGAGACATTTATATCTCCTAAGGGAGACCGGTATGTTAATCGTGGAGAATGGTATATCCATACAGGACAAGCTGGGCCAATTACTCAGCAACTGGGAGAGCCATAGCCCATGTTGCTAGTCCTTTGTTGGATGATGGGAGTTGTAGGAAAGATGTACTTCCACCAGTTGTAGAACTATTTTAGGATTTCTTTCCTAAATAATTTTTATGGTTTCCACTTAAGATAGACGTGGAATTCACTATTGAGCTCATGCTGGGGGCTGAGCTGGTATCTATTCCACCTTATAGAATGACACCGACTCGGCTTCAAGAGCTCAAAACGTAGTTGTAGGAGTTATATGATAAAGGGTTTATCCGTCCAAGTACGTCACCTTGGGTATCACCTATATTGTTTGCAAAGAAGGACAACAAGAGTTTATGCTTGTTTGTTGATTACAGGAAGTTGAATAAAATGACAATGAAGAACTGATATCCTCTTCCACATATTGATGATCTGTTTGACCAGCTGAAGGGGGATTGGGTGTTCTCAAAGATCAATATGAGATCAGGCTATCATCAGGGGAGAGTTAGGACCTCTGATATACCAAGAAATACTTTCAGAAGAAGGTATGGACTTTATGATTTTTTTGTAATTTCGGTTGGGTTGACAAATGCTCCAGCAGTATTTATGGCCTTGATGAACAAGATATTTCATCCATACTTAGATCAGTTTGGGGTGGTGTCTGTGGATGAAATCTTAGTGTACTCTAAGACTCATGAATATCATTCCAAACATCTTGACATCATCCTGGGTACACTGAGAGAGCATCGACTATATGACAAGATATATAAATTTTAGTTTTGGATTGGAAGAGTACACTTTTTGGGGAAAATAATATCATAAGAAGATGTGGTAGTGGACCCGGAAAAAGTGTTGGAAGTGATTTATTGGGAGCATCTAAAGAATGTTTTTGATATCTAAATCTATTTGGGATTATATGTTTATTAAAAGAGGTTCATCTAGGAATTTTTCTTATTGGAGTCACTACTTTCAGGTTTGAAAAAGAAAGGGATGAAGTTTGATTGGATAGAATCATGCAAGAATGATTTATAGGAGTAGAAGAAGCACTTTTCATTGGAACCAATTTTGATCTTACCCGAGTTGGGTAAGGATTACATGGTGTATTTAGAATCTTTTTGGATCAAACTCAGAGTTGCGTTGATGAAAGGGGATTGAGTTGTTTCTTACGGGTCTCAGCAACTGAGGCCACATGAACAGAATTACCCTACGCATGACCTTGAGTTGGCAGTAGTGGTTTATGCTCTTAAGTGTTGGAGACAATATCTTTTGGGTGAGAAGTTTACAATTTTTATAGATCAGAAAAGCTTTAAGTATATATTTTCATAGTGTAACTTGAATCGTTGACAATGAAGATGGGTAGAGTATATGAAGTCCTTTGATTTTGAACTGGCATATACACTTGAAAATGGGAATAGTTTGGCTGATTCCTTGAGAATGAAAACTTAGATTCAGTTGGTATATGAGTCGAGTGTAGAGTGAAATATGGTGACCTTGCTGGTGGAGGTAGTTCAGGAGAGTTAGGAGAGGAAGTCTCTGGTTTCGGTAATAGTGCAGTCTATACTCTTAAGATGGATTAGGGACAGAAAGTATGAGGATCTAGAGTGTTTAGACTTAATGGAAAGCCTTAAAGGTGGGGAGACACCTTTAGAATAGATAATAGATAAGGATGAGATCATCTATGTGAAAAATCGGGTTGTTGTGCCTACAAGTATGCGAGAGGAACCCATGCAAGAATTTATTGCCTCAATATGGGTGGTACATCCTGGGGTGAAAAAAATGTATTGTGATGTACGATGAAAATTTTGGTGTACAAGAATGAAAAAGGAGATAGTAGGGTTCGTAACAAGATATTTCACCTATCAGCAGGTGAGAACAGAGCATCAATAACCTGGAGGCCTATTGCAGCAATTTACTATTTCGGAATAGAAGTGGGATGACGTGACTATGGATTTTGTGGTAAGACTTCCAAATACACTTAGGAAAAATGATTCTTTTTGGGTCGTTGTGGATCAACTAATTAAGGTAGCACATTTATTTCCTAATAGGGAAACCTTTACCATAGAATAGTTGAGATAACTCTATGTACAAGAGATAGTTCATTTTTATGGGGTGCCACCGACTATAGTTTCAGATCGCAATTCGCTCTTTACTTTATACTTCTTGTAGGTACTACATAAGGCACTTAGTATACATGTTTTTTAAGTACAACCTTCCACCCATAGAAATATGGGCAGTCGAAGCATACCATACATGTGTTAGAGGATATTCTATGAGCATGTGTGCTTGACTTTGGTGGTTCTTGGGAGAAGCACTTGGATTTAGTGGAGTTCGCCTATAAAAATAGTTACCATAAAACTATATATATAGAACCATATGAGGCACTTTATGGTAGACCTTTTAGATCACTTCTATGTTGGTTAGAGGCAAGTGAGTAAGAGATGTTGGGACTGAGTCTTGTTCAAGAGACATCAGAGCAGGTGTAGTTGATTTGGAAACATATGGTTATGGCTCAGAGTAGGAAGAAGTCATATGATGATAGACAAAGATAATCCCTAGAGTTTAAAGAGGGCGATTTTTTATTATTTTAGGTGTCACCTAGGTTGGGTCACCATAGGATACGAAGGCAGGAAATGTTGGTACACAGGTTTGTAGGACCGTTTGAGGTATTGGAGAGAATCGAGCTAGTGATGTACCAATTAGCCCTTCCATAGAAATTAAGTTCTATGCATGATGTTTTCCATGTGTCATAACTATGAAAGTATCACCCCGAACCTTATCATGTGATTGATGTGGAAGAGGTTGACCTTGAGATAGATGCGTCCTTTGAGGGACGTCTGATATGTGTGCTGGGTCGCAGTAAGAAAGTGTTACGGGGAAATACCATGCCGTTAGTTCATGTGTTATGGAAATATGGAAGTGTTCAAGAGGAAACTTGGGAATTGGAAGAAGACATGAGAGATCAATGGTCCAATATTTTTGGCTCAGAATCTTAGAAAAGTATGGGAGAACATCTTGAGGGTGAACTATTATAAGGTGGGGAGATTGTAAGATCCCGAACTTTTTTGGAGTCATCTCCGGTGCATTTTTAGGTACGTTTTGAGATTTTTAAGTACCTTTGTTTTTGGAGTAGTGGCTTGGGTCTGTTTGGGTGAATTTTTATGAAAAAATAACAGACAGTGGGTTGTGCACGATTTGCGCATGATTTGAAAAACCGTGCAACTAAACCATTCCAACCGTGCAAACCTGGACAGAGAGGTCCACAAGGTTGATGCACGGTTTTCCCTAACCATGTTCCCATGCCAAAGAAACCAGGTACTCTAAATTAATTATCCAAAAATATATTTTAAAACCACCTAAACCCCTAAGACTCCCATATTTAAACCTTGGCTCGGTCTTGACAAATTCTAGGTGACCCTAGAGCCTTTTATAGGGATTCCAAGGTGATTTTAAAATCATTCTTAGAGATTGAATGCCCAGATTGAAGATCCAATATCTTCCTGGTAAGTGGATTTCATCCCGTTGCTTCTCCCATTCATTCCTCTACCTTTCCTTGATCTTTTCATGGAATATATCCTCCGTTTCCATCAATCTAAACCTATGAGTTAAGATCTAGATCTAGTATTGTATATATAGATATAGATTTGAAATATCTTGAAGCCTTTGATCTTAATTTGGTTTAGGGATTTAGATCCAGAGCTTTATTGATTGTGCTACTTGAATTTTGGTGATTTTCTTTTGGGATAACATCCATCAATAAACTGAGGTAGGTGGTCTAAATCAAACTCCCATAGTCATGGATTTTATAATTGAATGTGAGTTCATAGATTTTATTGCTTACCTTGATAATTTATTTCCTAAATTAGAGTAATTAGGAATGTGGAACTGACTTGTGATTGCCTTTGTGGTTAATTGATAACTGAATCTTGGCATAAATGAAGGGGGGTTTCCCAAATATATACTTGTTTTGGAGATTGGTTATGGGTTGAGATATTGTAATTGAGATATTGAATTGATTGTGTTAATATAATTAGTTGGGGGAAATTAATTATGAAATGATGTTTGGATATGTAAGATAATTAATTGTGAGAATTAATTATGTGCCATGATGTTGATTGAAGATAATTAATTGTGATAATTAATTATGAAAATTTTATATTTGATATATATAATTAATTGTGAATTATTAATTATGGAATGAGAAATGTGATGATTGATTAATTAACTGATTAATTAATTAATGGCTTATGTTCTTAGTTAATTGTTAAGTTTACTAGTGGCCTTTGAAATTTTTAACTAATAATTGTATTAGTAATGGAATGATGTGGAAAATTATTTTGAATTCAAGAATGATTAAATGAATGAGATTTTGTGGTGCTAGACATGGCGTTATAAACTGATTAGAATTTGGGACTTGAACATGGAGTTCCTCCCCAATAGTTATCCATGCTTGAGATGTTGAGGTGCTAGGAATGATGACCTACATAGAATGAGTTATAGAGTGTTAGGCATGGCGACCTACACTTAATGAGATTTGGGGTGCGTGATATGAAATTCAACACCAAATGAATTTTAATAATGAATGGTGATTCAAATTGAAAACATGAATTGAAACCGGGCCTAATGTGGTGATTTAAGATTAAATGAAAATGTGATAACTATTTAATTATGAATTTTATTTATGTCTTCATGAAACGACATACATTTTCTCTTGACTGGACTTGTATTTGACACCATTGGTGGTGGCCTAATGAGTTGTACTCACACCCTATTCAGGCCACCTAATTGGCACCCGAGTATACTTTGTTATTGTAGGACAAGATAAGGTCAGGGCCCTGGGATAGGTTGCAGTTTGGGATTGGGGCATGAGAGAGGGAACCAGATGTAGTTCGGGACCCGCTTGGGAGTCATTGTGTCTTTACTTTTAGTTTCATTTTAGATGCTTCACATATTCATTTTCATAGAATGTTTTACCTTTCAATTGATTATTGTATTTTCTTGTTTTGAATATCATTTTACATGGTATTTTTCTGGTTATTTATACGCATCTGCACATGGTTATTGATGTTTGCTTCCATTGGTGTTTTATTCTAATAAAAGAGGGTATAGTCTCCCCAAGACTGACTTACCAGACCCTCAATGCTAGTTGACACCCTCTAGCATACGGGGAGGCGCATTTGAGGGAATGTGGCAAGCTGGATCAGGGCACCATTTAGTGGCACCTAGGTCGGGACTTCACAAATCCAATGATACAATTTTTATCCATTTTATGGATGGTTTATGGTTACGATTTTGAAATATCAATGAAAATAATTTTTTCCATGTGTTAACTTGTGATTAATGTTTTTATGGTATTATGACATACATATGAATTGATTTATGAATATGTTATTGGTGGGGCAAGAATTCTATATCCTTCCAATAAGTTGGGTAAAGATTAATATTTTATGAGCTCAAAGGGTAAACCAGTGGTTATCAGAATCTTGAAAGAGGGTACATGGGTGGTTATACCAATCATAAAAGTGAGTATATGGGAGGTCATCCCAATCCCTAAGTGGGTACATGATCTATTAACCCAATCCTAACAGGTTATGAATGCCTTGGTTGGTAGACTTGAAATATGATTTCTGTGATTATAAATATTCCACACTATATGACACTCTTTTATGATATGATATTATTAAAATTTAATATTCTCATAGCTCATGTTCTTTGATCTCATTCATGTATTATGAACTGCAAAAATTTATTCCATGACTAATTTTTTTGATCTAAGAATTATTGGGTTTGGTTATCATACCCATAATACCCATGTTATGTTTAAATGATCATTGATATCCCCCTTATTTACCCTTAATGATCATATAAGCTCGCCCTTTATTATGTTTTTCCCCTAGGATATAATGAATTTTTTTGTATGATATTACTAAAAAGGGTGATAGTTATCAAGAACGTAGTGAGAGATGATGTATATATTTTATGAACCGGTTATTTATGTATCCATTTTACAAATACACTAACCTCTATAGTTACGGCCTGGATCATAATGCTATGTAATGAATATGAATCTAATAAGATGTAATATTTATGTATGAAAAGTATGGGTTGATATACTTTGGTACTTGAGAAGACCTAATTGATCATCGGTTTGGTCTAGGTAGAGGCCCGAGGTTGTATGATCAAGAAGGATAGCTTACATGAGATTGGACTTGGGGATTGAGTCAGGGATCGAGGATGTATTGGAACCTCAATGTATTTTTATTCTTCTTTTATTAGTATATGTGGTCATCTGAGTGGGTTTCTAGTGAGTCCATTTTTTAAAAGGTTGGGGCCACAACCTCATTTTATATTAAAAAAATTAAAGACCTCTTTTTGTATGATTTTAATATATTACATTCATTTATTATTGATGGATATTTTTATTGATTCTGTGCACTTTGGTTTATGTTATGGATGATTCTTAGTTTATTTTCCTATTATTATGCATTATGATATTAGGGAATAGTATCCCCACAATAATTCCATATACCCCCATTTCTAGTCCAAGCCTCTGGCATATAGGGAGGTGTGTCTAAGGTCCTATAATAACCCAGTCTGATTACTATTCATAGTGAACCGGGGTGGGGACCTTTCAAATAAAATGATTAATTATTAATTTGGGTGATTTTATCTTAATAAGGAATGTATTGAAATGAATTGTAGAAAGTTTAAATAAGTAATTGTTATATGAATGGATGATTATGAGTTTGATTAACCAATGTATGAATTGGGATTATATTTAATTTAATATTTTTTACATGAGTTATATTATGTGATCAAAGATTTATTAAATTAAATATGATAATATGTATATCATCCCTTTCATATTTATTATATAAGTTCATATGTTTACATGGATTCTTTTCTGCAACACATACACCTGGTTCCCCTCACCCATGAGGGAGTAAACACATGTAATGGTTAGAGCTCCAAGGAAAGTAGGTGTTTCAAAATCTTAGTTGAGGTGAAACTAACTAAGTAGATACAAAGGTCTAAGGTAGAATACTATGGATTTATCTAAGCCTAGCTCAAGGAGTTATTCCCAAAGGGTTATGGGTTGGTTTTTCATCCACTTAAAAAAACAATAAGTGTTCAAAATATCATGATCATACCATATATTTATTTTATTCTATCCAGTTATTGGTCATTTATTCATTTGTGGGACACAAGTTTACTTGATTTTTAAGTGTGATCACATAAAGTAAATGAAATAACAAGCATTACCATATGGAATAAATTTAATGGATTATGCCTAAATTATTTTATCAGACATGATTAATTAATTATGTAAAATATATAATATATTAAAAATCCTGTAAAAGTATAAAATAACTAATATTTATGATTAAGATAAAATACATAAAATAAATATTAATTTGAAAATTCATTCTATTTTTTTGAGCTAAGATATGCTCATAATTAAAGTGTCGATCAAGCCATAATCTGAATTAATTTTCAATTATCTATAATCATTAACAATGAAAATAGACTGGATTAACCAAATTTAAATTAAGTGTAATGGATATAGTCTATTTAATAAAATTTGGAGGTAATTGTTGAGGTAATACAAGTTAATATTTCAGGATTATAGAGTTTATTCAATGGATCAAGGGTCTGCCGTTTTTATAGTTGAAAAAACTACATACCTAAATACCTTTGAGTAATTTATAAGGCCATAGTCTTGGTTATGAGAATGTATATATGTATAATTTTCACTAAAATATACATTCAATGATATATTTTGAATTTAATAGTGAGGGATATTGGGCTTTGATAAAATATTGGAATACTAATAAGATAAAAATTTATTACATCTCATAATTTTTGTAATCAAGAAAATGTACTAAAAATAATTTTTTTTATTGTAGAAAATGGAAATTTAATCAACCATGAATTTATCCATACAATTAACATTGTATAAATAAAATATCCTAATCTAAATGAACTTCTATGAGTTGTACAGACACTTGTGGATTCTACTCTGCAAACATAGGAAGTATTATGTGATGGAGTCCCCAGTTCCTGATAGTCCTTCCAACAAGGAGAGTGATGAGGATCACACTATCTTTTAGAAAAATGTGTATGATGCATCATATATCCAATGAATCATGCTATCATCCATTTGTAGTGATATCTATAAGATATATGAAAACATGGATGCATACACCATGTTATCCCATCTCTGTGTTCCTCATTAAGAGAAGGATAGATATAAGGCCCCAACCTTAAACGTTAGATAATATTGAGTTAATTCAAGAATTTAAATTCATTAACATTGAGGATATTTTTAGTTTTAGTATTTTAGATAATTTTTCCCTAATAATTACATAACAAATCAACTATTACAAAGTAGTTAAGTCTACTCACTATGGTTTTTTAATAATATAAAACATTTTAAAATAAAACATGAATTATTTTTATTGATAAAAATATTCATAACATTCATATTTTATTCTTCATTTATATTACCCATCCTCATACTCTGTGTAAAACATTTCAAAAACTTGGGATGAGCACAAAAATCTCAGCAAGGGATATAAAATTAGGAATGAAACCGTTAGTCCATGAATATTTTAAACTAATGAAAACATTTTCACATAATCAAAGTTTTCACCCATAAAACATAAAATCATTAACATACCTAATGGAATCATATTATTCCTGAAACTTATTATAAATAATAAATCATAAAGGTAACTTTTGGCATCCATATCATTCTTACATTGCAGCTTTCACATCTACATAGGAAGTAACCTTCATGGTTACATTTAGAATACCCATCACAGTATATTCCTTAATTATCTTAGGGGAGACCTTAAAATTTAACTATGTCTCAATAACCAATTAATTAGAGATATATCATGAGATCACTCACCCTCATTTTATCACGGTACCACCCATACACATAAGTAATGTCTAAGAACCATAACATAATCGTTACACATAAAACGCGCATAAAGGAAAAATAACCTTTCTACATTGAAATAACAAGATATAATTTCAAGATATTGATATAATAAAACCATTATTAAAACCATTTTCAATACCAAAATACCCAAAAAAGGAATATGGTATTCATTTTTCTCTTAAAAATATTACGGCTTGTATTGGAAGCCAAATATCAAATAATAGACACGATGGAGGAAAAGTCATTGTCTCTATATACGTTAAAAAAATATCTTTTTGTATTTGAGTAAAATTATTCCTATAAAAATATTCCTTTTAAAAACCTTTGAATGGAATTAAAATTAAAAGGGATTAATTATACAATTTGAAAAGAAGGTGGTGTATAACATCAAAATATGCCTCAATGAAAGGATATTGAGAAGAAGTCTCTTACCTCGAGTATGAATCATCTCATACATTCTTTATATTCATAAATAATAAACTTAGGTTAATTTATACTTTACTGAGAACCTTTTTCATGTTTATTATTCCCTTTATATCACTTATTACCATGTTATAACAATTATATAATTATTTAAGTTCAAATAGGATGTTTTGTCAATATTCAGTACTTGAGTTGAAAATGAACTTGGTATGATTTCAATAGTCCATGTGGTCATAAGTACATCATAAACAGAATAATATTCATCACATAATAATAACTTTTATATATCAATTATACTTTTAAACCCATTCATTAAATATTGATATGAAAAATTGAACAATGTTACAATCTTGGAGACGGTAAGCCGTACGTACACATGAGTAACGTTTCCATTTCTAATTAATCATTATGTAAATAGGTTAATTATTATTTTATCTCTAAAAAATGATCATAATATTTTTAAAATCATAATAATCAGTGAAATATACTTATATATATCATACAAGTGTTGCAGTGAATAAAAACGATTCACATCGCTTCATGGAGGTGATAGTTCACACGTATGCAAGAACGATGTTATCATTTTTATATGCATTAAGAAAATAATTGATATATTATTCTATTATAATTATAAATATTTCATTAATATCATATATAAACATTAATTCCATAATTATTACCATTATTGAGAGACGTCAATGAAAAATGAACTATATCGGTTTGTGAGGCGGTAGCCTGCCGTACACACGAATGAAAAGTCCATTTGCCATTTGATGAAATTTGAGATGAATTTATGTGATTATATTAACATAATAAAATATCATTATATTTAGGATTATTTTTTTATTATTAAATCATGATTTAATAAGAATATAAGGATGTGTAAGAATAAATAAAATAGAAATACTTAAATAAAAACATTATATTTCCTTTAGATGATCACATTTCTTAACACCTTAACAATTATAAGGAGGGTGTTATTCCAAAACTAAGGATTAAATAATATGGGGAGGGATTATAGTAATGGGTTTGGGTATATCTTGGCTAATACAAAAGGTTTTTGAAGTGTGAGTAATGGAGAGGAATGAGTGCCTTTTTATAGGAGAGGGGATGAGCACCCTTGGAATTATTAAAAGTATTAAATTAATATAATTTAAGTTTTGATTTAAAATGGGTAAAGACTTATTTATTTAGAATATATAATGATAATGGGTCTAAATATAACCATAAAACGAAAATTATACAAGTTTTAAATAATTTTTAATCCTTATCTTATTGTTTTAACCCTATTAACTCTTACCGTTTTATCAAGTAATTTACACTTTGAGAGTTAAAATAATTACCATAAAATACTAAAAGACTAATGAAATAGTCATTAATGAAATTTTTAGTCTTATCCTAACCATTTTTACAAATATTAGTTTTTTATGAATTTTATAACATTTAATAAAATATTTTATATTTTTAAATACCAATAGTGTCAATTTTGACACTATTCATTATTTGAATTTTAAAAATATCATAACAGGAAGATAAGTTAAAAAAACTATTTTAAATTATAACCAAAAAGAAAAATTAATCCAAACAATTCTTGTATGGAATCAATTTTCTCAAATTATATTTATTTTAGTATTTATAATATCCTTTATTTGATTCTTTCATTAATAAAGCAATTATTGCATCATCATTGTGTTACCATTTAATTTAATTATTTATTTTCTAAAAATTATAAATAAATTAGCATGATGTATTTAATTATTTTATATTTATAAATACTATTTATTGTCAAATATATCACTTATATAACACTATATTAAAAATGTTTTACTTATTAAAAATATGAGTATGAAATTTTTATTTTTGATGACATAAAATATAATAAATTTCATATTATACCAAAGTGGTATAAAAAGGTTATAATTTCGTCCTAAGGTTTATTTTAACATAAAATAACACATAAAATTAAATTAGGATATGTTTTAGGTTAATTTTATAATATTATGATATTATTTATAACTTCAATTACCCGATTTACCCTTAATTGTGGTAAATAAAATAAAAATTTAATGTTCACCAACAATTAAGTTGATCTTATTAGATCAAAATTTTCGTACTCATTAAAAAAATTATTTAATTTTTTTTAGAATTAAATTCACAGAATTGATTAATTTTTTAACACTAATCTCGTTGATGGATTGAGAAAATGAGTTTTTGAAGTAAAACGTTCAAAAGTTCATAAAGGTTTTATATCCAATTTCAATGTAAAATTGACTCCAATGACCTAAATTTTATCGAATGATAAAAAATTATTTAATTATACTTTAAAAATAATTAAAATTATAATCTAACTATACAAATAAATTAGAGGAAAAAGTAGTTTAGAACTAAAATGCAGTATTTTTAACTAATCATTAAAATATGAAATTTATCAAAAAAATACCAAAAATTTATCCAAAGTAAATTTTTATGTCCTTATTACAAATAATAATTTTATTTTTTTCAAATAGAATATATAAAAGTTTCAAAAAATAGATCCAAAATGAGTTCTCCATCAAAAGGTGGTAAGCATGCCTTTTATAAAAATACTTGATTTATGCATAAAATTCAATTTAGTCTTATATCATGTCTAGAAAACATATAAAATGAATTTTCAACATTATAATAAATATTATATATATATATATATTTAATTAATAATCCAACAAGAGTTATTTTTTTATGTATTGGTATAAAACACACTTGCGCACATTTAAATAGTTTTTCATAAAAACATTTCCTTTTATTTTAAAAAGGGTATTAATTTAATTTATAATTAATTATTTACCAAGGAATTAATTATATATAAATTTTTAAACCATAATTTCATAATTCAGTTAATACCATCCATTACTTTCATTAAAACTACTAGGTTAAAATGATTACATTTAAATAAATATTTAGTTGTTTGTTTAAGCTCAATGTGGAATATCATGTACACTATCGAACATAATATTTCTTTCTTAAAATTAGGGATGTTACATTACTCCCCCATTTTGAAAATTTCATCCTCACAATTGGAATTTGGATTTTTTAACTAAGGTATGACTTTTCAAAAGACCTTTGTTGTAATCCCACAATGAAAAAAGGATTAATAAAACCACCACTTAAAAAGAAAGAAAGGGAAGTACGAAGGTTACCTAACATAACACATACTAGGGTTACATGTAAGAAAACATGGATATGGAATAAAAAATAACTATCTATTTATGATGTATAGTGATTGAAAACATTTCCAAGAGAATGTTAACAATCAAAAAATCATATATTTGTGATGGTTTAATGATCATTGATTTCTTAGAATGAAAAGTAAACAGATAGATTTTTTGTTCTAAGATCCTTTCCATCGAGATGTGGAATTAATTTACTTCCTTGACTAAGAACACAAAGAAACATACTTAATTGAGAAGTATATTTTCATCCTTTAGAAAATTTCAACCATAAAATTATCTTTTTCCTTAAAAGATAAGTTTTCAAGATGATTTTTTCATGCATGAAACACTTGAATCAACTTCTAGAGAATCACATATAAAAAAAGATTAACTATCTATTTATCCTATCTTGAAACATTAACCCAATCCAATATGGTTTGATAAAGGTAAAAAAATTCTCTAAAAAGAATAAACCATTGGATGATGAAAAATTACTTTTAATCTCCAAAATTAAATTATAATAACAAAAGTCCAACACCGACCATTCAAAAAATATTTGTACTTAAAAATCCCTTAAAATAATCCAAACTAAGTTTGAAACCCAAGACTCAGAATAATTTTATTACATAGTATTCCAAGATAAATTTTAACATTTATCTCCAAATAACATCGATCACTCTTAATGTATTATACCAAAAATGTAATTTCCAAAATCACAGATTCTCCAAGATAGGTTAATCATTTCCCTAAATAACCCAAATCTCCATAATTTCAGAATAAAATCATATATTCTTCAAAAATATAATTCAACCATTAATCCTCAAATAAAATCCCATAGAATTATATTTACCTTAATCATATAAAGTTCCAAAAATAGTGAACGTCTTCCAAAATAACATTTATCAATTAATCCCAAATCACTTTTCCAATCTCAAGGATATCCATTTGATAAAACATAAATTCCCAAAATCAACTTATTATTATTCCATAAATTCTTTTCAATAAAAATTCTTACTAACCGAGGACTTTATGTAGGCTAGTGGAAGTTAATAATTCCTTGACACCCTTTGGTTGTGGGTTTAATTCCCAAATACTTATCCAATGTGATGGGGTTTTCTCCGTTCCTACGGGTTTTCCTTTTTCCAAAACTATATAATTATTATAAAATTTAAAAAATATGAAAAATAAAAATTTATCAAAAATAACCATAACATGTTTTAACCTAAAAGGTTGTCTTGTACCTCTCATTTTCATCTCAACTCATAATTACCTCAACATCTTAATTAATTAAGTCCTATATATATTAACATTTTTTATTTCACCTCCATATGTTTTAATAAAACTATTACCAAAAGAAATAACATCGTACCTTGATCACAGTGTCCACCTGGTTTCATCATCATTTTTTTCACGTATATAAAAGGACCTTGCATTTTAACAATGATTTAGAGATTATTCAAAACCACTTGCTTCCTTTATCCAAATACACCTTGTATAACTTGGATCGTATGGGTGTTCATAGAAAAATAGTTTTGGAAAATAATCTTGTATGGAATATAATATCAAAACATCAGATATGACTTGATTTTTATAATAAATTCCGACATGAAACATTTAGTCAATGGTACTTTTAAAATACCATAAATATGTGCTGAAAGAATATATTTTAAAAGAAAATATAAATAGGCTGCGTAAGGGTCTCTTTCTTCAGAAGCTTTTTCAAAATCATAATATGCTTCCAAATCTTGTGATAAGGTAAAATATCTAAACATTCCTTGATAATATTTACTTTTTTTGAAAATATGAGAATATTGAGAAAATATGATTTAATTAAAAACAACCTATGATCCACGATGGTATGAAGGTATAAATTATGTGTTTGATATATCATACAAATATTTACAAGAGAGTTTTATGTTAGAATAAAGTTTTAGAATCATCCAGACATGACTTTGTTATAATTATTACAAGAAATCCATCAGGAAGAGATTGAAATATTATTTGAGATCCTCCTCCTTGAATTTTTAACTGAATTTCCTCGATCTGATAAAGTTATAAAACAAGTATTTAACTAAAAGAATATACATAGAAACTTACCACATGATTAACTAAAACTCATAATCCCTAAAGTTTTCTAAAAATTTCTTATGATACCAACTTTAAGTCCCCAGCCTTAAACATTACATAATATTGAGTTAATTCATGAATTTACATTCATTCAAATTGAGGATATTTTCAGGTCTATGATTTTAGATAATTAGGGCATAATAATCACATATCAACTCAACTATTATAAAGTAGTCATGTCTACTCACTATTGATTTTATTTATAATATAAAACATTTTAAAATAAAACATGAATTATTTTTCTTGACAAAAATCATCATAACATTCATCTTGTCTCTTTAATTTCTATTACCCATCCTTATACCCTATGTAAAACATTTCAAAAAACTTGGTATGAGAAAAAAAAGATCATTAAGGGATATAAATTAAGGAATGAAACCATTAGTCCATGAGTATTTTAAACTCATGATTTTTTTCAAAAAATCATACTTTTCATCCATAAAACATAAACTCTTTAACATAACTCATGAAATAATAAGATTCTTGAAAATTCTTAGAGATCATAAATCATAAATTTAACTTGTGGCATCTATATCATTCTTACATTGTAGCATTCACATCTATATAGGGAGAAACCTTAATGGTTACATTTGGAATACCCATTACAGTATATTCCCTAAATATATTAGGATAAACCTTATCATTTAACTACATCTCATTACCTAATTCATTGGAGAGATATCACGAGCTCAACCACCCTCGTTTTATCATGGAACCAATCATATACATAAGCAATTCCCAAGAACCATAACAAAATAATAACACATAAAACATGAATAAATGAAAAATAACATTTCCACTTTACAATCAAAAGATATAATTTCAATATATTGATACAATAAAACCATTCTTAAAACCATTTTCAGTACCAAACTACTTGAAATGGGAATATTGTATTGATTTTTCTTTCAAAAACATTATAGATTGTAGAGGAATCCAAATATCAAATAATGGTCACGATGGTGAAAAATTCGTTGTCACCATATACATTAAAAAAATTATTTTTTCATTTAGAAAAATGCATCATATAAAAATATTCCCTTTAAAAACATTTGAATGAAATTAAAAGTCATATGTCTTGATTATAAACTGTAGAAAAGAAGGTGGTGTATAATATCAAAATATGACTCAATGAAAGGAGATTGAGACGAAGTCCCTTACCTCAAGTACAACTCACCTCGTACATTAGTTATCTTCATAAATAATAAGCTTTGGTTAATTTATACTCTATTTAGAACCTTTTTCAAGTTTATTATTCCCTTTATATCCCTTATTACCATGTTATAATAATTACATAATTATTTAAGTTCATATTGGATGTTTTGTCGATATTCGTTACATGATTCGAAAAAGAACATGGTGTGATGTCAATCATCCATGTGGTCATAAGTCCATACACTACAGGAAAATAACCTATTAGCAGAGGTTTAATCTTCCACTATATGATTTGGTGGCGGTTTTATGAAACCACTTCTAAATTGCGCGTTGGGAAACTATTAGCGACCGTTATATTCGTTTCGTAGTGGTTTAAATGAATCGTCGTTGTTGCCTCATTTCGCGGCGGTTCTGGTTTTTTTTAACGGTGGTTTTACAGCCGGTGGATCTCTTTTGTTTGCAGCGGTTATAACCGCTGTGAATAAAAAACACCCCATCACCGGAAATGTGCCACTAAAATAATCAAAACCACTATAGAATACATGCAGATGATGGGACACTGTAGCTGCGGTTTTAACCACCACTATGAGAAAAATATCTATATTTAGCGGCGGTTAAAACCACAGCTATAATTTTACCATTTTCATTTAGCGGCGGTTAAAACCGCCTCTAAAAGCTCATCCGGGAAAAAAATAGCAACTCTGCATCCCCTTAACCAGTGCCCTGAAAAACAATCCATTCCAGGAATACAAATAGTCTAACAGAATACAGAATAGTCAATATGAAAAGAGATTCTTAACTAAGCACAATCAATTTAATCTTTCAGTAAGGTATGCAGATATACATATCACATGGCCATTATACCTTTAAACAAAATTATAAACAATCATTTCTTCCATATTTCATGAAAACAATGCAAAGCCTAGGTTCAACATTTCCATCCATACCAGTTCCAACCGTGACATAACAATTAATATCAACATACATCCCACTTGTAATATATGATGAATTATGTATGATATTCATAATTTATGGTCATTATCTCATATCATTATTCTTATCTTATGATTTCGTATTATTATTAATTGATATCTCTCATGTTTACCCTTAATGAACATTCGATATGACACATTCTTTTGTTTCCCTAACCACTAGGTTATAAAGAACTACTACCCAAACTATAAATTAGCATGACACAATAAATCAATTACATGTTCACATAAAAATAATTTTAATTTTTTCCAAAATGAATTCTTTGAAAATAAGTTCATACAAGAATGGACTTATATTCTATAAAAGTGAGTACAAGTCATGCATAGTGGAAAAACAGTGCATACAGTAGTCATGTCACAATTACTTTCTATATAAGTGAAAAATATTAATGTATACTATAAAATAAGAACACATATGAATTTGTATATTGGAAGAAATAAAATTAGTAACATATATAGAGAATAAAAAAAGATTACATGTATAATAAGAAAGCACATCCTTTAGTAATATAAATCGAAAATTAAAAAAAGAGAAACTAAAAACATAAACTCATGTATGCACTTATGTTATGAAGTTAATTTTGTGTGATTTTATCATCATTAATTATTCAACATCATCTTGCCTCAACCTCTATTATGAGAACGTAGGAAATTAATTGTTTGGTAACTCTACAATATGGATTCCCTTGACCGGGTTTAGATTCTATGAGCCTTGTTGGCATGTAAAGTTTTCCAATACCTTCATTATGCTCTAGATATAATCAAGTAATTTGGTCTATCATCACACCCAAACCATGATGCTCAAGTCCATATCATCTTTCTTGTACATCCTATTCACCCTTGTGAATAAAAAACCCACCCTATGGTGATGTGAATGACACCCTTTGGTGATAACAATCAATGTAAGCATAGTAGGGGAACAACCATTCCATCACAAGAATGATGTCAAAACCATCATCTCGAGGAAAACAAAGTCCCATATGAGGTGACACCCACTTATATCAAGGTCCACTCCCTACACTAACATAAATTCTCTAATCAAATCCCCAAAAAAGTTTTGAGTGTCATCACTTCATAGGAAAACTGAATGTCGAGCCCAAGGATCTCTACAGCATGCACAAATATGATGGAATGAGAAGAACCAATATCAAAACAAAATATATACTAAAGTGGAAGCTACCAAAATAGTACCTCTCACTATAGAAAGTCCAACACTCTTTTCGTCACATATTGGTCTCACTTTATACAATTATACTGATCTGTGACCCTAATATATAGACTATATACCTTGAGAAGGTCCTCAATGCTAGTGATGTAAGTCTTGTGTCTGGATGCTTTGACGATGACCACCGCTTTAGACTGATCGATTGGCCAAAAAATATCTCCCTTCCTAACATGAAGCTGATTTACCCACTCTTAAATGTGGAATTATTGCAGACACTCATTCACTGTGTACTATAGGAAAAGATCTACAACAATCCTGTAGATGGATCATCCTACTGAAATCTCGACACACAACTTGATTACTATCATATAGCCTCCCCATGTATCCCTGCCTCCCACACCAATGATAGAAAATATAATTACCAACACCAATGCTATAGAAATTATTCCCTTAATGATAGGTCACAAAGTGTCACTTCCTTCCACCAAAAGCTTTTCCAATGGGTCAACAAACTGAACTACCCTACTTTGTGCCCAAACCTTACCTAGAGATATGTTATGTAATAAGAACCTGATTTATTTTTGATATGATGGACAACCAAAATACATTCACCTATGATCAAATGACATGATCGTGCCTAAACACGAATTATATCACCCTAGATGGATCATCCATAAAACAAAAATGCACAAAACCTAAAAGCTCGTAAAGCGAGTCAAACACTCCATAATAAACATAGAACTATACTCTAAATGCATAAAATCTTTGGCCCTTTAATTCCTAAAATTCTATGGAAAGAATAATCATAAAAAATGAATCATAAAAAATGAATCATCACAATAAAGAATCGACATATATGGTGCATACCAAACTCAATAAATCAAGATATGAAAGGAAATATTAGAAATCAATAAAATGCATAAAAGGAAATATGGGAAATCAAGAAAATGTTAGGTCATGAAAATGTTTGGTGGAAACTATGTGCCCCACATGATACATATACAAACCAACTATTCCCATATTTTTCCAACACATCAGCAATACAACTACTCACGGTCTGATGATGAACAAGTATCGTCACCCTCTCCACCTCCATCTCCACTTCCTACGGTCACCTGTAAGTAAATTATATTGAAAATTAAATACTATTGCATATTTATATTTAAACTTAAACCAATAAAAGTTTTAAAACTAAATGATTTTCATTTTTTGTTATTTACCTACTTACCACCAATCGATGCATTACCATCGGGGGAATATCTGCTCATCTGCTGATCTATATCAGTCATTGCTTTCGGCAAAGCGGATATCTGAGTTCCCTAGTCTTGAACTGTGGTTTGTAGAGAAGAAATTTACCTATGAGAATATTCAGGTATGGTCTGACTATAATTTGAAGTAGATTCATTTGGAATCCCTAGTGGCCTACTAAAGATCTCAGATGGTACGGGTCCGAAATCCATCCCGCGCACTCTACCAGGATGCTCCTTCCCAAGGACTTTAGCAACCAGATCATCATGGGAGACTGAGTAGGACTGACCTGGATTGACATCCCATAGTTCGTTAAATTGTACCTATAAATCAAATATCAATATATATTCACACTATAAAAAATAATAATAAGTTATCATAATAAAAAATTGACTTGATACCCCAACTTCTTTTGCAGGCTCATTAAGAAAACATCCATATGATTTTTTGTGAACATCCAACCACACTTCAGTTCGGGATGCTTCATGCCCTAAACTCTATGACTGAATTAAGAAAAGATAAATAAAAAATTTAATATATTAAATAGATAATATTGTCTTATAAATATTTATACTAATGAAAATATTACTTGATTCGTTCCACTTCTAGAAAAGCTTTTTGACCCCGCAGTGTGAGGGATGACTTGCTTAGCCCAGTTTGATGCATTCTGTCTTGAGAGATCATTAAATAAATAAAATGAAATTCAACAATAATGTATTCAATGTCATATCATCTTCATATAAATGTATAAATGTAAAATGCGGATAATATAATAATATATATTTCACTACCATCCGCTTCTCATCATGATGTCTGTCAAGAAAAACTTTTCACTGTTCTTTCGGTACCCCACTAGGTAGCTTCTCATACATTTGTTGCACGGTCAACGAAGTATCATTGACATCGCACCACAATCTCTATATTAATTATTTCCATTTATTACCAAGATTTTTCAACGTCCACTTTCGTGCTATCACATCAGCAACTGTAAAGTGGAAGAACATCTAAATACAAAAATCCATTTTGAACATATTAGTAACATGAAATTAAATTAAACCATAATGTATTAAAATTACCTTTATTTGGGAATCAAAAACTTCATTTTTCCAACTTGGAGGCATATGTCTCCAATCATCATAAGAAATAGGTAGGGAAATGGGCTCCGCTACCAGTTGGCCTTGAATATGGCCAAGTAACCCCGCATCATCATATGTAGGGAACCCAAATGAACCAAATGGAACGACTATCTTCTCTCCATTCATATTCCAAACATATGAACTTTTTATTTTTTTCTCCATGGTTTCATTTTTTTCATCTTAAATGAGAAAAAAATTAGTATAAACAGATTGTAATAAATTTATTTATATTAAAATTTGTACCTATGACAGTGACCCTCCAATATGCTTGTGATGAACTGGAAGGGGCGTGCTGCCGCCCCACTACTGAGGCTCCTGGAGGGAGATTCAACGACTCAACCTCTAATGGGACACCCAAAGAGGGTGTGAGAGATGGTGTAGGGGGAGATGGTGTAGGGGTGTATACAGCTGGTGGCTCAGATGCCGTGGGGAGGGAGACAAATGGATCAACATCTGTCGTAGTCATAGATGAAATAGTGTACCGCTTCCTCCTTGGCATTCCTGTCATTTAATCACATAAAATTAATTTCAGAATATATATTTCAAAAAAATTATGCATAAAAAAAATTTAAAAATGATAATAGATGCCCAATACTAACAAATAAAATATATATAACAATGATAATGAGTGACTGCACAATTGAAATAAGTGGTTGCTGAATGAATAAATAACTGTAAATAAAATCATTTTACTATTCAATCATATTGGTTTATTACTCCATTACTTCATCCACTTCATTCATCCTTGCTATACTAATATTTTCAATATCATGATGGACAAATAATTCTGCTTTTTGTTGTTGATGAGATTCAATTTCAGAGGTCAAATCTTCCACTTCATCACCCATATCATACAAATATCTTTGTATTACGTGAGCAACTACACTCCACCCTTCATCCAAAACATCATTAACATAATATACCATTTTTTCTTTAGATTTTAAGATATATGGATCATGTAGTTCATGATCACCAACATCCATCAACTGAGAGAAGTTCACAGAAGTAAATTGCATGGAATCTCTTTTAACACCTCTGATAATATTGACCCAATTGCATTTGAAAAAAACAACAGAAAAATTTCCCATGGTAGTTTAATTCAATAACATCAAGCATCTTTCCATAGTATCCCACTTTAGGAAATGTAAATATTATAATATTATATGTTTTCAAACCCACTTCTTGATCGACTGTTTGAAATCTAAATCCATTCACATTCTAAGCGTCAAACTTTCTAACTTGTTTTATAGGACCTCTAGCAAGAAACATCAAATCTTCTGAAAACTCTGCTTGAGTATCGGTATTCATGATCTAAAAAAAGAAATATAATTTATTTTATTTAAAAAATGTATGTGTCAAACTAATATTCATATTTATTTCAATATTTATGAACTTACACGTCGTGGAAACCATTATAGAAGCTCTATATTCACAACTTTAATTATATCTTTCTCATATTTTGTTCAGACTCTCATTCATCTCTTTGTTTGTATCCTAAAATATTCAATAAATGGATATGAAATTTCACTATTCAGTAGCACATATCTATGTGCCTATAATAATTCCAATTCTGTCAGTGTCACATTTGAGGTCCTCCCAACTGATTGGCCAATAACAAGAAATATTTCTGATTTCTTGTTTATTTGAGATTGAGTCGATGTGTCTTCAACACATCCAACTCAATTAAATCTTGTCTCAATATCATCCAAGTGTCTGGAACAAAAGGTAAGACACTCCTTAGCCAAATAGCCTTCAGCAATAGAGTATTCTGGTTGAGCTTTATTTCTCATGTATGCTTTCAAATGCCCAAGATATTTGTGAAATAAAATAATCATAATTATGAATTTATTTAAATGCCAAAAATTGTTCACTTAACTGAAAAACATATAAATAAAATAACTCTCAATTGGATACATCCATCGATAATGAACGGGGCCTCCTAATTTATTTTCCTCAACCAAATACACATTTAAATGCATCATGACAGTAAAAAACGATGGAGGAAAGATCATCTCCATTGCATAATGGGTCAATACAAACCTCTCTTAAAGGTTGTCAAGATGAAATGAATGTAGAGATTTCTCACATAATTGCCTAAAAATGTGCAGAATTGGAGTACAAAAGTAGTAAATTTTTTAGGTAAAAATGTACGCAATGCCAATAGTAGTAACTGTTGTAACAAAATATGTGAATGGTGACTTTTCAATCCATGTAACTTACGATTCTTCAAGTCAACACACCTCGAGATGTTACTCGAATACCCATTAGATACCTTCACATTCTTTAAAATTCTAAGGAATGTATCTTTATCCCTATTTTTCATTGCAAAAATTTCTAGAGGATACTTTTCATTCACATCTGGTCAGAGATCACGTTTTATGTTCATTACTTATAAGTCTTTGTGAGAATTAAGATGATCCTTCGACTTTCCATTCTCATTAAGTAATGTGAAAATCAAATTTTCACAAACATTCTTCTCAATATGCATCACATCAAGATTATGACGAAACAAATTAAATTCCCAATACGGAATTTTGAAGAATATACTTTTTTTATTCCATTGTTGCATTCTGATTTCACTTGACGATGCACTTCAGACCCATTTTCTGTTATAATTCAAATGATGAACCTTCCCAAATTCTGTTTCAAAATTTTCAAGTTGTGTTAATATTTCAGAACCAGTTAACAACTTTAGAGGTGGTCTATGATCAATGAAACCATTAAATTTGATATGTTCAGCCAAAATCTATGAGATGCATCAATAAATCTTCGATGGAACAAGAATCACAATTTTTTACTATGAGGTAGCCGTTTGGGCTCAAAATCAAAGTTATAAATGGGAAAACCCAAACCCATGTAAATGTTCCAACCAGATAAATTCCCATGCCGAGAGAAGTCACTAATGGTACACATTAAAGCAGCATGCATTTTGAACATTGTTTTAGAAGAAGTACAAAATGTCTCAACACCGTTTCTCCATAAATCCTACAATTCGTTAATCAAAGGATGCAAGTATACATCAATATCATTTCTAGGAATTTGTTTTCCAAGAATAATAATCGAAATGATAAAAGATGTTTTTTTCATACACATCCACAAAGGTAGATTATAAGGGATCAAAAAAATTGGCCAAATGCTATAACTGGTACTCAAAGTCCCAAATGGGTTGAATCCATCAACAACCAATCCTAATCAAACATTCATAGGATCAGCTGAGAAATCTGGATGTAATGAATCAAATGTCATCCACAATTGTGAATCTCATGTATGTCTCATTAACCCATCATTTTTATTATCTACAGAATTCCACTTCATGTGTTCGGAAGTTTTCGATGACATAAATAGTCTTTACAATCGAGGCTTTAAAGGAAATTAATGCAAAACCATTGTAGGTGTGTTCTTTTTCTTCTTCTCCTTGAAATTATGTTGATTCAGACTTCCAAAATCATCCTTTGACTGCCATCTAGAAGAAGAACATTTTTTCAATTCTTCATACTTGAA
The DNA here is from genome assembly GCA_963277665.1 of Viscum album. Classification (NCBI taxonomy): domain Eukaryota; kingdom Viridiplantae; phylum Streptophyta; class Magnoliopsida; order Santalales; family Viscaceae; genus Viscum; species Viscum album. Next base: position 813,987,773 of record OY728167.1, on the reverse strand, counting down.
TCCTCTCCCCAATAAATCATACAATCTTTATGACACACATGTATTTTTGTATAATTGAGACCAATCCTGTTAACAATTTTTTTCATATCATAAAAAGACTCGGGGATTTTTTCTTCAGTAAATGCATCACAAATCAATTCAAATATCATGGAAATTACCTTATTTTTAATTCCACATAGACATTTTATATGGTACAACTTCATTAGAAAAGAAAGCATTGAATATTTCAAACACCCACTATACAACTCTTGATTTCTATTGCAACTAAATCATGAAACACATTTTCCTTAGTGATTTTTTCGCTTACATTTGGCTCCACATAATCAATAGGAGGATCAAATGATATGTTAAAATCTTGATCTGGTTGTATTATAGTCTAAAAAACATCACTAGTCAAATTGCAATCTGTAGTACCCTCATCTGGTTGTTCTGTTATGTTTTGATGTTGATAGTGGTGTCTTGCAGTCTTGAATGCATCATTTATGAGGTTTTTCATTTCATTTTCCATTATCGATGAAGTTGGGACCTCATTCTATGGATTAACATCATTTTTCAATCTTTCTATAACGTTCTATTTTCCATGACAAATCCAACACAAATATTGATCAGGGAATTGCTTCAGTATTAAATGTTCATAAATTTCATCTCTCTTCAACCATCTTCTAAATTTACATTTAGGAAATGGACATCTTATTCTCCCTTCAACAGATCAATTAGAAATTGAAAAATCTAAAAACTCCTTCAAACCCTTAACATACTAAAGTGCATTCCTCGGTAATGTGATCAAACTTTTATCCATATATATCACAATGTGACTAAAAAATACTAAAACAAATTAAAACACATAGTGACTACTAAATAGAGAAAGAGATTCATATATACGATAGTGTAATATAACAAAAACATAATATAATAAAGATTATCCATTGATCATAAAGTATGAATAATATAATTGTACTTATTTAAGGATAAAATTCTCAAGTTTATGTGCTATGGTGTAGTGAAATCCATACTTTTTTTGATGTGCTCACACAAGGAACTGCACATGTTGGAGCTATATTAGATCTTATATTCTTGGGAATAAGTATAATAAGGTCATTATTTGGCCTATAATGTTTGACATTCACTTACAAACAAGGATTGGTGTGTATTTTGTTCCAGTAGATTAGGCCTGGCATTAACTTAGGTTTGTGTGGATGTACTTTTGTGTTGCCTATGCCCTTTTGATTGAGGTTTCTTGGTATCTATTTAATTTTTTACTACACCGGTTGAGACTAGATTCAATGCATGAACATAATTATCATGATTCACCACCATTAAAAATTTTGACATAGTAAAGAGATATTACTATCCACACATTTGTTAAATTCAATAAAAATTCTTAATTAATCAATTTAGTTCATTAGATCTAGCTGGATTTATTATTTCCCATTACAATTCTTAGATTTCCATCAAATGATCCTCTGAGCATTAATCTAATCATCCCATAGTTTCCATTATCCCATAAACCAACATCAATACTCATCCCATGAGTTCAATTTCAATTACATTATCAATTTCATAATCGTGGTATTAAATTATCAATCATAATCTACCACAATGTGATACACTAAATAGGGCATATAGAAACTACAACAAGTAGTTGGGAACCAAAACAATCATCCATTTGATAACAATAAATCAAATCATTCGAAAATGAATAAGAAAGAAGGGAATACCCATCTCTAAATTTAAACATAAACAACCCATCAAAAATCTTCACACAATAACCCAACAAACATGATAAAAGAACTCTCAACCTGAGGCATCTATTCCTATTAACCATATGACAATAAATGGAAGAAAGAGATCCCCTATCTTAACAAACACCATCCTCCACTTTTTTCCATCAAAACCCCAGACATCAATCTTAAAATGCCTCTACCACCCTAGAGCACACACATATAGAATCAAAATTATTTTTATCATCAGAAACACAAAGGGAAACTACGTCCATGAAAAAATTGATAAAATCCCTTAGAAACAAAGAATAGACTCACCTATCCCCAGATAATTATTTCCATAACAAACCTGATCATTACAAAATTGAATTAATAGATTCATTATGCATAGGTTTCAACACTAGAAAACCTATAATCACCAACTATCAAAGCAAACAACCAAACATAAATATATTTAAGAAATATTTCATATTCAATAGTTTTGATAGATGAATGGTAATCAATATCTCATGCCACATTCATTAATCAATTAATTATTTCCCACATTATTTTCTTATTCAATTTCAATACTATAAACCACTATAAACAACAATAAAAATCATATAAAGTAGATAACAAACTATTTTGAAAATTATAAGAGGCGTTATGAAAAATGCATTAATACATATGACCACAACATCCATCCAAGAAAATAATGTGTGTAATAATAGAGAACATGAATTAGAATAACTAATCGGCGAAGAAGAAACAAACCCCAAATCACTAACTGGTCGCGGGGTCGCTGGGAGAAGGGGGGTCACGGGGTCACCAGGAGAAGGGGGGTTGCGGGGTCGTGGGGGGTTGCGGGGTCGTGGGGTTACAGGGGGTCTTGGGGCAGAAGGGGGGTCACCGGGAGAAGGGGGTCGCCGAGAGAAGGGGGTCACTGGGGGGGATCGCCGGGGGGGTCGCCGAGAGAAGGGGGGGTCACAGGGTGTCATCGAGAGAAGGGGTGTCGCGGGGTCACAGGGGGTCGGGGGGAGAATTGAGGTCACGGTCAGGGGGAAGGGTCAGGAGTGTAAAAAAATAGATGGATTCACAACGGTTTATTATAAACCGTCGCGAAACCATTTTAGAAAAATGTTTAGTGGCGGTTTTTTGAACCTCCGCTACAATACCACCACTAAAGTCAATTTATATTATAGTGATAATATATAAAATAATATTCAAGAAATTATAATAACTTTTATATGTCAATTATACTTTTAATCCCACTCATTGAATATGGATATGAAAAATTGAACAATGTTACTATCATGGAGATGGTAAGTCGTACGTACGCATTTCCATTTTTCATTGATCATTATGGAAATAAAGAAATTATTATTTTATTTTTACAAAATTATAATAATATTATTAACATCATTATAATCATTTAAATATACTTATATATATCATACAAGTGATGTGGTGAATAAAAATGATTCACATCACTTTATGGAGGTGATAGTTCACACGTACGCACGAACGATGTTATCATTTTTACGTTCATGTAAAGTATGAAAGTAATTGATATATTATTATATTATAATTAAAAATATGTCATTAATATCATATATGAACATTAATTCCATTATTATTATCAGTCTTGAGAGACGGTAATGAAAAATGAACTATATCTGTTCACGAGGCGGTAGTCCGCCGTACACACGAATGAAAAGTTCATTTCCCATTTGATGAAATTGAAGATGGATTTAGGTGATTATATTAACATAATAACATCTATTTATATTTAAGATACTGGATTTATTATTTCATCATGATTAAATTATAACTGATGCAAGTGGAAGAAGAAATAAAATAGAAATACTTGAAATAAAAACAGTACCTTTCCTTCGGATGATCACCTTTCTTAACACCTTAACAGTTATAATGAAGGTTATATACCTAAAATTAGGATTATATAATGTGGACATAGATTCTAGGAAGGGGTTTGGGTAGATCTTGGGAAAAATGGTTTTTGAGTTGTGAGTAATAGAGAGGAATGAGTTCCTTTTTATAGGAGAGGGGAGGGGCACAATTGGAATTATAAAAAGTATTAAATTAATATAAATTCATTATCAATTCCAAATGGTTAAAAACTTATTTTTTTGGATATAGGATGATTATGGGTAGAAATATAATTATAAAATTAAAATTATACAAATTTATAATAATTTTTAATCCTCATCTTTTTGTTTTAACCGTTTTAACTCTTACCGTTTTATCAAGTAATCTACAATTTGAGAGTTAAAATAATTTCCATAACTTTCCAAACGACAAATGAAAAAGTCATTAATTAAATTTTTAGACTTATCCTAACAATTTGGATGAATATTATATTTTTATTAATTTTATTACATTTAATAATATATTTTATATTTTAAAATATCAATTGTGTAAATTTTGACACTATTCATCAGTTGACTTTTAAAAATATCATAAAAGCAAGATAAGTTCAAAAAAACTCTTTTTAATTTTAAATAACATGTCAATTATTCAAAAAAATTAGTGTATGGTATCAATTATCTCAAATTATATTTATTTTAGTATTTATAATATCATTTATTTGATTCTTTCATTAATAAAGTAAACGCTACATCGTCATTGTGTAACCATTTAATTTAATTATTTATTTTCTAAAATTATAAATAAATTACAATGATTTAGGTAATAATATTATATTTCTAAAAAATATTTATAGTCAAAGATATCACTCATATAACCCTATATTTAAAATTATTTACTTATTAAAAATATGAGAATGGAATTATTAACTTATCTTTAAATAAAATATAATAAATGTCATATTCTTACCCAAGTGGCATAAAAGGGATATAATTTCAGACTAAGTTTGATTTTGGTCAAAACCCACTCATAAAATGAAATTAGGATAAGTTTTATGGTAATTTTATAATTTTTTAATATTATATTTTTCTTTAGCTACCTTATTTACCCTTAAACGTTGTAAATAAAATAAAAAGTTACTATTCTCCAAAAATTAATTTGATCATATTTGATCAAAAATTTCAAACTTATTACGACCATGTATTTATTTTTTGGAAAATTCAATTCACAGAAGTGGTTAAATTAGTTTTAACACTAATCCCGTTGATGAATCCAGAAAATGGGGTTTTGAAGTAAAACACTCAAAAGTTCACAAAGTTTTTATATCCAATTTCAATGTGAAATTGACTCCAATAACCTAAATTGAATTTAATGATAAAAAATATATTTAATTATACTTTAAAAACAATTAAATTTATAATATAACTATTTGAATAAATTGGATTAAAAAGTAGTTTTGAACTAAAATGCTATATTTAACTATTCATTAACATATTAAATTTATTAGAGAAATATAAAAAATTTATCCAAAGTAAATTTTTATTTCCTTATTAAAAAGAATATTTTTTTTTTCAAATATAACATATAAAAGTATCAAAAACTATATTTAAAATGGGTTCTCCATCAAAAGGTGGTAAAAATGCCTTTTTTGAAAAATACTTGTTTTATGTATAAAATTCAATTCATTCTTATATAATGTCTAGAAAAAATATAAATTGAATATTAAACATTATAATGAATAATATATATATATATCATTAATAATATGACAATAGTTATTTTTTTATTTATTGGTATAAAACACACTTGTGCACATTTAAATAGTTTTTCAAAAAAACAATTCCTTTTATTTTAAAAAGGTTTTTACATTAATTTATAAACTATTCACCAAGTAATTAATAAGATATAAATTTGTAAACCATACTTTCATAATTCAGTTAGTACTATTCATTCCTTGTATTCTAATAGTTATGTTAAAATGATAATATTTAAAAAATAATAATTAGTGGTTCATTTAAGCTCGATGTGGCATATCATGTACGCTATAGAACATAATGTTTATTTCTTAAAACTCGGGATATTACACTAGACATGAAATATACAATATTTATGTGGCACTCACATGCAAACTTGGAGAAGGTGAACCACACAAGATTTATGTAGTTAAGATGATTGGATATATTAAGAATGTAGACGTTACGAGTTTCAATTTATCCAAATAATTGTGCAAAGACCTTCTAATTGCCTTATTGCTTCAGATATTCTCCTATTTCCTTGTAAATTTTAACTTGAAAAATATTTATAAGTCACTCTTAAATCTCCTTACTATTATTTTCTAGGCAGATATAGACATAAGGCATGAAAAAAATGTGGTATTTATGGTGAAAAAGAGGAATGGAAAGGATAAAGGCTCCAAGACTAACACTAAGCCTAAGGAACTATTATACCACCTGGATGATAAGAGGAGGATCAAGGGGTAGGCAAAGGAAAAATATTTATGGTGTTTTTCATGTGGTAAGAAGGGAAAATGGAAAAAGTGTTGCACCTTAGTGAAGAAGAAAGGGGAAGTATAAATGAATTCATTATTGAATGTTTTTTTTCTAGATACCTGGTATTAGATTTAGTGTAATTACCCCGACCCTAGTATCCCAAAGCTTGTCCCTTACTTTATTACATTGGCATAGATACAAGTAATCACATCCAAAAAGACCAAATAGTTTAGTATTTTTGCAAAATTAGATATATACTTAGATCTTACATTATATTTGAAAACATAAAATACAATATATATAAATACCTTTTAAAACACCATTAAACCATATCTTAATCTTACATATCAATCCTAATAATCTCTTGGGAATCTTTGGGAAAAACTACAACATAAGAAAGGGGTGAGCTCAAATGATCAGTAATGGTTAAATATGATGGAAGATATCATAAATAAGAATAAACAAATGTGGAAAGGTAGATAACTAAAAAAATCCCATTTAATCAATATCTTGATGATAATATGGATAAAGTAAAATATGATAAAATAATTCTATATAAATAATCACATGAGATTATAAAATGACCACAAATATTCTACCAATACAATAATCATTTGGAAATAAATAATTAATCTCATAATGATGGAATACATAATGATGGAAATATAAAATACACCTTCAAGGCTTTGTGATAAGAATATAATACTGTCAAGGATTTATTCCAGTAATCTAACATTATCAAGTCTTCATGCCAAGAATATAATAAATGGGTAAGGCCTTGGACAAAACCCAGTCTAGTTTGTCTCGTGAGTCCTACTGATGCATTGAGGGGCTATAGAGGATCCCAGGAGTTACTTACTAAGTCCAATACATTCCTCATATGAAGGTGGTGATACATAATAAACATATACATTTGTATTGAATCTATTATACAAAATTTAAATAAATTTCATTATGTATACGTAATCACTAACCATCCAGAGTAATATGGTGAATGGTATCAAAATAGTATATCCCCAGTCAAACTAATCAATAAACATTTAATAAAATATGGTAGATTTTTTCAAAAGATATAAAAATAAATTAATTATAATATTAAAAAAATTATGTTTACATATATAAAAATAATTTAAATGATACCACTAAAAAATTCTTGAGGAAAATAATCTTTAAATATTCCAAAGTGTCACATACCACTTTAAAACATTTTTATCATAATGCCCTTGAAGGAATAAAATTAAATTAAACCTATAATATCATGAGAATTAATATATTAATTATATAACATGTAAAAGTATTAGTATGTACACCTCATAAAATAAGATATTTGTATAACATAACAAATGTCTTAAAGAAGGAAAATTGTATCAAAATTCTATTACCACTTGGGTAACTTTGAAAAAATAAACCCCATGAAATAGAGATACTAAAATGGATATGTAAAACCTCATATATTTAATTATAATAAACATAAAATAAATTAATGATTAGTATATACACCACAAAAAAAGTGTTGAATAAGGCATATATCTCACATGAGTAAAAGTGAGATGAGAAACCCTTACCTCATGCTTCCCTTTAGTGTAGTGTAATTTAACCTTCTGTATAATGGTTTAAAGAAAGTTAATAACTCATTACAGAACTACATTAATATTTCTAATACCTTATGAGTTGATTTTATAATATCTTATGACCCATTCATTAATAAGATTTCATTATTTTCTTAGTTTTAGGTGTGTTCGTTTCAAGGTTTCATGACCTTTTCATTTGTGTAAAATTATGGATGTTCTTGTAAAAAGGAAATAAAACTAATAAAAGTTAAATGAAATTGTATTAATGATTTTTTTAAATTTTTTCCCATTAATCATTTTTATTTCATACACAAGGATGATTCATTTGATAAAATGTTAATGATAAGTGTTTAGGTTATTTTGGCAATTTTTCAAAACACCGCAAACTAGATTAATTTTATTTGCTATTATAAGTATATAATAGTTCCAAAAACTAAAATAGGATATAATATACTTATTAAAATATTAGTTAAATATAATAATAGTTTTATGACCATCCATGAAGGCAGTAATGGGAAAAAAACAAAATCATTATTCATGAAGACGGTTTATCGCTATAACTTGGATAATGGTTTCGTTTATTTGAATAAGAGGAGGTAATAAAAAGGATGGATATAATATATTCCATTAGAAACGTAAAATTATAGTATTTAAATTATTTTTTAATTATTATTACTTTATGTATGAAATAGATGGGGATAAAGTAGTAGAAGAAATGAAAATAAGAGATGCGTTTTGAGAAAATTACCACTTCAATATCACCTCCTTAGAGGACCCCTTTAGGACCCTGGATTTGGTCTTTTGTTGAGACCCAAAACACTTGGACATAGAGATAATGAGGAGGTAAAGTTTTGGAAGAGTATTTATAAGCTTTAATTATTTTGGGTTGAAAAGGGGAGGTGATGGGTGATATTTAAACTTGAGGATAGGTGGGTTTAAGTGATTAAAATAATGATTATATTATATATAAACCCAACCACATTGAGGTTGAATTAATTTCAACTAATTATATTGTTAATTAATTTTTTAGGATTTTTAGGGTCTATAAATACCTAAAAAAAACCATTAAAGTTTGTAATTTTTTAGGTATGTTAAGCTTTTACCTTTTAACTTTAACCCTTGTCACTATTTAACCTATACTGCGGTATATAATTTTTTTACAATGGTAAATTTTTTATACCTAAAATTGAAATTAAAATAATAACATAATTAGTACGTTATTATTCTAAATATATAATCCATTTTACTAAATTCAATTTACATAACTGGAAAAAATAGATTTAGAATTAGTCCCGCAAACATAAAAAAACGGGTTTTAAAAGTGAAAAGTTCAACACTTTGAAATATTTTTATATCCAATTTCAATGTGAAATTGATTAAAATAACATGAATTGGTTTTATTTATTTATAATTGAACTAATTATACTTTTAAAACAATTTAAAATTTTATTTAACTCTATAAATAAATTATAATAAAAAACTATTATCAATTAAAATTCAATATTTTTCACTATTCATTAAAGAATTGAAATTCTACGAAAAATACCAAAATTTTAACCTAGGATAATTTTTATATAATTATTTTAAAAAATAAATTTATTCTTTTCAAATAAAACTTATAAAAGTTTCAAAATATAGATTTAAAATAGACTTTCCATGAAAAGGCGACAAAATTGCCTTTTAGAAAATATAACTTTTTATACTTAAAAATGGATTTATTCTTATCTTAAGACTATAAAACATATTGAATGAATTTAAAAAACTTGAATTAATATTTATCAAATAAATTTAATTAATATCTCTCACTAATATTGATGAATTTAATTTTTTAATATAAAATGCCATTGTGGGCATAAAAATAGTTTTTTTTATAAAAGCGCATTCTTTATGTTCAATTGGATTTTATTTACATTTATAATTAATTGTTAATAAATGAATGAATTTTATAAACATGTGTAAAATATATTTTCATAATTTATTTTATATCCTTCATTCCCACCATTCCAATGTCTAGGTGATAACTATGAAAAATAAATAATAATATTTAATCATTATTTTAAGTTAGGTGTTCTATGAAATTCAAGATATAGAAGAAATTGAATTTATTTAAGATGAGACATACCATAAAATAATGAAATGTTATATATAGTGATCAGTTATAACATTTTTTTCAAATAAATAAATTGAGTAATTTCAAGAATTTTTCTAGAGGTGAGGTGGATCTATCAGCTTTCAAATGAGCAAGCTTGGCTATACCATATATCAAAGACTACCATCATACTTTGTGGAAATGTTTAATTTTAGTTTTAAAGAATTTTTATTATGTTCTTAATGTTAAAAAAATTTATTTCCATATATATTTTATACATATATGGATTTATATTCATGTTTTGAAATAAGAGTATCTACCTTTATAAAGATATTCTTTGTTATGGTATGTAAAATTTGAATAACAATATTTATGTACAAGAATATGAAAATAAAGTGTTGAAAATTTATAATTAATCAAGTTCACATGAATCATAAAAAACTCGATTATGGAATCAATTCTTTGTTCATGTAAACAAGAAATACTTGACATAGTTCTCTCAATAAGGATATTTTGATTATTTTGAACTAAAACCCATAGATATATGTCATGCTTGTTTACAAGGTGAAATTACCAAATCTATATTTAGTGGAAAGGGTGAAATATCCACATATATTCTTGAATTGGTTCATACATATGTCTATGGATGATTTTCAGTTTAAGATTGATGTAGATATGTTTACCTTATAACTTTTACTGATGAATTTATTAGATATGTATTTGTCTACTTAATGAGGTATAAGTCTGATTCCTTTGAGAAACTTAAGGACTATATGTATTAAGTAGAGAATTGGATTCATAAAAAAGATAAATAAACTCTTATTATACTATGATGGAGAGTATGTTAACCAATATTTCATCAATTATCTATTAGAGTTTTGGATACTATATCAACTCACTCCCCATTTTACACCATAGTGGAATAGTGTTAGTGAAATGTGGAACCACAACTTGTTAGAAATGGTGATATAAATGATGTGTTGTGAAAGTATTAAATTATCCTTTTATGGTTATTAATTGCAAACTACAACACACATAGTAAATTTAGTGCTAAATAAAGTGGGAAACAATATTCTATATGATCTTTTGTATGGGAGTAAGTTTGTTTTGTCACATATATGAGTGTGGGGATTCCAATCATTATTTAAGGCTATCTCTAGAAAAAAACGTAAACTTTGAGGAACTAAGTATATCTTTATAGGATATCCTATGGAGAAAAAAGGACATTACTTACACAACCTATTAGATAGACTGACATTTCTTGAGAGGGAGCATGTCTCTAAAAGAGATAGTGGGGGAAAGATCGACTAAATGAATTTGGGGATCAAGATTTAATGTTTTTTGAATAAGAAAAAAATTATAAAAAGTTTCATAAAATATGTTGTTCTAGAGACATAAGTACTATATAGGATCCCTATTAAGGTTAGATAATCTGAGAGATATGGTTTGATAGTCACAAAGGATTGTGAATCATTATTAGTTAATAATGATGAACTTGTATCATATTAAGATGCAGTAAGTGGTAGAAAATTTTCTAGGTAGAAGAAATCCTTAAATTATGATATATATTCCACATAAAAAAAATCCAATTTTGGGTTTTGGTATATCCTCTAATAGAGGTAAATCCTATTGGGTGTAAATGGGTATTCAAGAAGAAACTGGAAATGGAAGGTAAAGTAATCACCTATAAGGCTTGGAAAGTTGTTAAAGGGTTTAATCAATGTCAAGGCATTGACTATGATAAAAACTTTTCACCAATTTCTATATTGAAATCCATTATAATTTTTATTTCCATAGAATATTACCATGATTATTAGATTAAGTAAATGGATGTAAAAATAGCCTTTCTTAATGGGAACCTGATGGAAGATTTCTATATGACACAATCAGAAGGGTTTGTGAATCCAAAGGATGACAATAAGATATGAAAGTTTCAGAGATACATTTATAGGATAAAAAACATCAGATCAAGGAACATTCATTTTGATGAAGCCATAACACAATTTTTTTTCATAAATAATGAATGCAGTCCTTGTGTCTACAAGTGGTTTAGTGGGAGTGCAATCATTTTTTAGTAATATATGATGATCATATATTACTGATAGGAAATGAGATACCGAGCTTATAGTATGTTAATAAATGGTTAAAAAATGATTTTATATAAATGAATATGGCGAATAATTATACATTCTTGGGATTGGGATCCATCATGATAAATCCAATGGGCTACTTGGACTAATATTGGGTACATACACTGACAAAGTACTAAAGAGATTTAGTATGAAAAAAAATCCAAACGGGGATTGTTTTTAGTGTAAAATAATATATATATCGACAAGAAAATGCATCATTAGATATAAGAGGAGATAAATAGGATGATCAGGAATCCTTATGCTTTATTGATTGGATCTGTCATCTATGACATGCTATATACTAGTATTGATGTTCCCTACACCTTAATCATGGTAGAGAAATATCAATAAGACCCATGAGAATTCCATTGGATGGATATCAAAACTATCATATCGTATTTGATGCATACTAAGGATATATTCTTTGTTTATATAGGATATGGGGAGCTAGAAATCAGGGGATATAAATATTCTAGTTTCTAAATATATTAAGATAATATGAAATCCTATCCAGGATATATCTTCTACCATAATAGAGGCGTTTTGAGCTAGAATGGATCAATGATGCCAGTGGTCATTGAATATATGGAAAAGTATGAGTATATCATGGCTTCCTATATAGCTAAAAAATAAATTTGGATAGAAAAATATATCTAGTTGAATGATGTTGTGCCTAACACTAAAGATGTTATCACACTATGTTGTGATAATATTACAGTTGTAGCTATTTCCAAGAAGCCAATATCACAAGAGTGAATAAAGAATATACTTTGGACATATCACCTATTGAGGGATTTTTCTTAAATAAATGAGGTTAAAATAACTAGAGTTTATATGAAGGAAAATACGGAAGACCTATTGACTAAATACTTATCTCAATAGAAGAAAAAATATCGTGGGAGAGCTATTAGAATAATAGTCTTTAAAAGTTGGATATCGTGCAAGTGGGGGTCTATGGGAGTTTCCCTAGAACCAAATAATTCTGTACTTTAGATTACATATATATTTAAAGACCTAAATATTAATAAAGATATTATCACATGATGAATGTTCTTTTTCTTAACATTAATGTGTATAATTTTTTTCACATCAAATGTTTATAGTAGTTCCATGCTATAATGAGAACCACAAAGTAATATGATGACATTATTTAACATATATCATATGGTGTTGATAAAATCAATCTAATATGACGCAAATGATGTTTTTACTATCAAGTGAGGGATTCTCATAAGTAGATGAGGCTTTGGATCATAAATTTTCTCACTTGGTAATCTCTGAGAGAGGAGGTTTTGAGGACAAGCCTTTTAATATGAATTCCACATGTAATGTATCATTAGATATTTCAATCTATAGACATGTGTATCAGTCCTTAGACTAAATCTTACGATTAATTCATATTTTTATTCATGTAATTTGATGCATTGATAAAATCCATGATGACATATGCTTGTGGAGAGATAGGATATATTGGGTCTGTCATAAGTGATATGGAATTAATGTATAAGTTAAGAAAGGATTTACCCATTCACAAGATGGGAGATGATATCTCACAACCTTTGATTGAAATCAAACAATTTAATTTATTCTATGGCCATGGAGGTTTGTAGATGAGTTCATTTTAGATAATCAATTGAAGATATATAAAGAAAATAGGTTGATGATGCAATTATACAACTTGTTTGATGAGATATTGAGAAAAGGGATTATATAAAAAAGTGAGCATTCATAGGATGTTATTGTTATTTTAATATTAACTTATTTCTCTATGGATTCATTGATGTGTTGTTAGATGTTGTTCTTGGACTTTAGGCCAACCTGCCTAATGCCACTGAGAAATAGGCCTAGAGGGATACAAAATAAGTGTATCCAAAACCTCAATTAAATTCCATATGAATTTAATAAAGGAATAAATATTATTATTTACACCTATAAATAATATTTATTTATGTTATGTTGATTGCATAGATTTAATCACAAGTTATTTGAATTATAATACATATGAATTAAATATTAAATAAATATTATTTACCAGCCATAAAATATATATTATTTATTTATTTATTTTTTATTATAATCGAGGTAATAAAAAATATTTACTTATTAAATAGGTATTTATTTCGTAATGCGAATATTAAAATAAATGTTTATTTTCTAGTTTGTGAATATAATATTTAAATATTTATTGAATGAATAATATATTGATATTTATTTATTTAAATAAATAATTTATTATTCAATGTTCTATAAATTTTGAGGAGGATTCACAGAATGAGTTAAGGGACCGATGGAAATGATATATATTATTTTATATAATTTAAATAAATAAATATTTATTTATTTAATAAATGATATTTAAATATATGAGAGTTGGAACATATCATAGAATATGATAATAATCATATTATTTTTATTTGACATAAGATTTTATTTAGAGTTAATAATTAGATAATGGCCTTAGAAAAATTATCAATTCTCTAACCCTATATTTATAAACCCAAATTATATCATTTAAGAAGGAAAGAGAAGTGATAATTGTTGTATATAATAAAATTATCTCAAGAGAGAATTCTCTCAAGTCCTTTGAGAAACTCTTGAAGAATGCTCTCAATAATGAGAAGTGCTAATACTACTCCTCCCACTTTAGACTGAAAGAACAAGATTTTAATCCTTTTACCCCAAAGGGATTCTTATTACAATCAATAGTGAAAAATGCAAGGTGATTGGTACCTCTATATTAGCACCTGAAGATCCATCGACGATGTGTCAAGGTTCGTGGAGCATGTGTGGATATCATAATGTGGGATGAAAATTTTAACATTAATTTTCTGATATTCATTGAAAATATTCTTAGTTTAATCCAATTATTGGGTAAATTTATGCTCATTATGACCCATTAATAATCATGACTTAATTTGTAAATGGAATAAGATGATGATTTTTTTTTGATTTATTCTCTTTTAAAATTAAATATTGAAAATCAATTTTGATTGATGTTTTGATTAGTTTAATATGGAATTAAGTAGATTTGGTTTTGATTTTTAACCAATTGAATCATTTTTTGAATTAGAATCCATACAATGATTTTTTTTGTGAAAAGATAAATTATATTAGAATGTAAACATTTAATGGTGAAAATTCGATTAATTTAAAGGGTGAAATTGTGATTTTTTTCATTTTAAAATTTAATTAGAAAAATCCTACACTAAGAAAAAATTTAATATGTACAGGTCAATCAATTTTTGGAAAAGGTATGGATTGATCACAACTTATCTTCTTACGGTCAATCTAGCCACTAAAAATTGATAAAGGGATATATCTACCACACCACAAAATCTAGCTACCGTAAGTGTACATTGACCACAAATAATTTTTTTAGCAAAGTCATGAAGCAACCATGTGTATTGTGGAGAAACCACATAAAGTTATTTTTCAAGCCACTATGAATACTCTGTTGGAAAGTTGATGGATCTACCACACTTGTGAAAAACAGTTATTAAAGAAATATTTTTCAAAGGCATTCATCGACCGAATGGAAAAAATATATCAATTGGAACCCAAAAAAATAACAAAGGGATGAACCTACCATAGAGAAAAAAGGAAGGGACCATGAATTATATATGGTATATAATATCAAAAGAATACAAAAAATGGAAAGGGAATGCATATTCTCTACCAAAAAACAATCCACCACACCACTTCTTGAGGTCAGTTATCCCAATAGACCGTTCCACCCTCTTGCGACCCTAGGGATCTAAAATTGAAGAACAAGAGGGGTATGAAACTGATTTAGTCACCAACATTGGCCTGTTATCTATTAATGATCACCAAACCCTTAAGACAACATCTGGAAGAAAAGGTTGAATCCTGGATCACTTGAATATACTAACCTAGGTTGAGCACCTGAAGCTTACTAGCAGTGGGAACTAAAGAAAATTATTTTTTTGCAGTGCCTATTCTAAAGTACCCTGATCCAATCAGATCTATAGAGCTCGTGGTCACGAAAATGGAGGAAATTTAATTGAAGAAGAAGAACCATCACCCAATCTTAATAAAGAAAAATGAATCTTGAACCACCATTAATAACCTAGACTCACTGAAGATATAAATGATTTGTGCCCAATGAACCCCAAATCTCAAATCATCCAAATAACCATGCTCACTTTTTGTAATACAAAATATGATTATGCTGAGAGTGATGATCAAAGAAGACTACTTACCATTTTCAGTGGAATCCCCATACTTGTTGTCAGTGTTGGTTCTTCAAGGTTCCAAGGATAGAAGAAAATTCCATAACTACTATTTGAAATTAAGTTTTCTAGATCTATTCATGATGCCTTATTGTTCCACCGCTTGAAGAAAATATCACCATGTAGAGGGATGGGATATGAAGACCCTCCAAAGATGAAGTGATGAACCAATTTATAGATTTGTAAGAATATGACCGGGTGTCACTCTTTTAAAATAAAACGACACCACTGATCTAGTAGAATGTCTCCTTTGAAGAAATTTCCAAACCAACTCCACTGGATAAACTTATCCTACCACTCAATAAATAACCACACTAATAGAAAGGATGATGAGCCTAAAATCAATGATCTTGTTGGAGAATCCATCCTTTTGAATTTTGTGGAACCACTAATAAATTCTATACTGAATTAAAAATGACCAAGCTAATAAAAAAGATAAAAAATATATATAACTAATGATAAATCAGGAAATAATTTGAGTTAAAGACACCTTCAATACATAAAATAAAAAAAATAAAAGAAAAATAGGGCATTATAAAATCCAAGATAAAAATAGTGACATGAAACCTCATTCTAGGCTATACACAACACTGTATAGACCCAAGTCTCGTGAAAAGGCTTAATAAACAAGGGCATGTTTTTTAAATTTAATCCCAAAAAATAATTTATGTCCACATACTGAACATGTGTTCCAACTCCTCATATGATGATAGGGAAACACTAGCCTTCCACTGAAGCTAAGGATTAGTGAATAATTTCTCTATGATCCTTCATGAAGAATTATGGATCTTGATTATGGTAGGAGAATGATTTACTAAAAAATATTCAGGTACACTGACTTAGAGAAATCTAGACTATCTATTTTTCACATGGCGGTAATCAAAGAAATGGTAGTAGGGTCAGAATTTGAGGAATGAATTGGGCATGCCAGGTTGATTGGAAAATAAACCCATGCCTTCCATGAGGAAAATATGTAAGATCAAATAACTGGGATAATATATTTTTAAAAATAAGAACTATTCACTATAAAGGGGGTTGTTGTGGGGGGGGGGGTCAAGAAAAAAACCAGAGCTACTATTACCTTTCATACATTTCTTTTCATTTTTCTTCCAATTGTTTATTCTACTATGATGGAACACTAGATTAGCAGTGTTAAATCCAAGGATACCTCTTCCACCCCAATGAAAAATTATAATTTTCAATAAAAAATTATGTATTTGTTTAGTTCTATGGATGTGTTTGGATGCACAACTTTTAGGATATTTTCATTTTTATTTTTATTTAAACATTTCATACATATTTTCACTAGTTTCACACATAGGTCACTTGGGAAGTCCTTCATTACTTATGATAGTCAATAATGGGATAACCTAAGAGTTATTGGTGGTATCTAATCACTAGGCCAGAAAAAGATAGATAATACAGTGACTATTGTATTTTTTTATTCCAAGCTGAACTTTCTATGAATGGGTAATCGAGGAGATTTATTTTTATTAAATAATGTCTAAGAAATAAAATTGAATAATGATTCATGGGTAAGATATGAGAGTAATCCAAGGTTATAAAAATATGATTTAAACACTAAATTAAAAACCATTCAATTTACTCCACTATTTTCAAAATTTGACCCCACTAAAAAAGATTTTAATGCATCTATAATACTATTCTCTTTGGAGACACCCAAGCCCCACTTTTCTACATTTTTATTGGGTTTAACATTATTTTACTTAGAACTTCATGATAGTCTACCTATCAAACCTGGTTATATTTTTTGGATGTTACATGTTCTTGTTTTTAATCGTATTTAAATTATTTTCAATAAATAGATCTAGTTATTCTAACCACAATTGTTTTGGTATTGAGGTTGATGTAATCATGCCCGCTAGACTTCAAACCCTTAAAATAAGAGAATAAGAGAAAATAGAGTTTTTCACCATTACATTATTTAACTCCACTTCCTTCGTTTATTCTCCCATAAGAGTTACATTAGATAGTTAAAATATAGAAGATAATCTTGCTCAACTGAATTGGACTTTGAGGGAATTTTAGTCACCAAATTTCAACATCAATAAAAAAAAAATTAAAATTTAATCATTAGAAATATTATGAAATAAAAAGTAAAATGATATTTACTCTACCTAAATTTCATAGATTATTATGTGAATACCCCAACATGAATTTAATATCATTTAAATAATTATGTAAAATATTCAAAATAAGTGGATTCACTTAGGCTCAAATCGGTTGGAAGGTTTTCCCTTCATTATTAATGGGAAAACCAAGGAGTGGATCTAAAATATAAAAAATATAGAAGTTAACTCATGGTAATAGATATAGAGGGACTTACTCAAAACATTATTCCCTACTTCAAAGAGTTGTCAACTAAGAAAGGAGATATATAGAATCAAATAATAAATTGGTGAAAAACTCTATGAGTTTTGGGAAAGGCTCAAGAAATTGACTACATCCTGGCCACACTAGCCCTTTAAAGAACAAAACTTCTTGGTATTATTTTACCAAGGATTTACGGATAATAATAAAAACATACTAGATGATTCTTAGATAGGAACACTAATTTATAAGTCACCATTTTAAGTTAGATAACCGATTGAGAGAATTTCATAAAATTCTTAATAAGTTGGTACAATTACTACAACTAGTGGTGTGCATGTGGTAAAAATATCAAAATGAACTTTATTTAAAAATAAAATCAAGGAACTAACGTATCTTGTGAGATATCTAGCTATGAAAAAAGTGAAAGAGTAATTACCCAACACACCCCTTGGGTATTCCAACTCTGCTATTCTCAATTGTATTTTACTGATGGACACCCTTAAGTTCAAGGGGTTGAAATATATGATTCAATATTCCAATGGCAGTTCTATAACCGACCAAGTGGAAACCAAGGATTTAGTTATTTTTCCACTAATAAATTTTTATTTTGGAGCCAAGATAATCAAAGGACATCATTCCAATAATAATATTCCAACAAGCTTATAAAACTAATTTCTAACCCCCTCCATTCTAAAGACTGTTGAGTCAATAATGTTTCTTTATGACTTTTCCATTCCTTCATGTTTTGAAAATCACAAACAATCTTTCTTAAGGCAAATTTCATTTTCCTATGTTTTATCTTCATAAGGAAAATTTTCCTTTCCTAAGGAAATTTATCCTTACCATGTTTTCATTGTTCATATTCTAAGTATAAATTTTAGTTTCATATACAAAACCTCAGAATCATATATATACTTAGATATAAAGAATTCTGTTTTTAGGATCTAAATTCAGGTTCCGAACTTTCTGAGTTTTGACTCTGAGTTCTCTAAATTCAGACTCTGAAATTTTATGAGTTCAGGTTCCGAATTATCTGAATTCAAACTCCAAACATTCCAAGTTCTAACTCTGAGTTCTCTGAATTCAGACTCTTAACTTTTATGAGTTCAAACTACGAATTACTATGAATTCATACTCTGAAATTCTATGAGTTTAGGTTCTGAGTTCTCTAAATTCAGTCTCCAAACTCTTATGAGTTCAGACTCCGAATTCTGATGAATTAAGACTCCGAAATTTTATGAGTTCAGGTTTCGAGTTCTTTGAATTCAGACTCCGAACTCTAATGAGTTCAGACTCCAAATTCTTATGAATTCAAAATCCAAAATTTTATGAGTTCAGGTTCTGAGTTATCTGAATTCAAACTATGACTTTTATGAGTTCAGACTCCGAATTCCTATGAATTCAGATTCCGAATTCCAATGAATTCAGACTTTGAATTCTAAAAAGCTCAGACTCCGAATTCTTATGAATTCAGACTCCGAATTTTATATAATTCTAACCCTGAATTCCTTGATAAACAGAATCTTAATATCCATGTATTATATACTCTGAATATTTTTTGGTTAGACTCCGAACTTTCATTTTTTTCTTAGACTCTAAGAAATGAATTTTTTAAGCAACCATATTTTTCTCATTCTTATTATGGTTATAAAACAATGTCATGCTTTTTGTTTATAACTAACCATTTTTTGACTGACACGTGTACATGTCCCTCCAAAATTCAAGGAAAAATATGACCGTTGGAGGTGGGATCCAACCGTTGAAGATGTGCCTATAAATTGGAGCTCATTTGAAAGAGCTCAAGACAGAGAAACAGTTCTAAAAATCTAGAGATTACATGCTGTTGAATTGATTTCTATAGAGAGATACTCTCATGCTTTGTGCATACTAAAAATATTGTTCATATTGCTTCATGCGACAGTGAATGTTGCTGAGTACATTCGAGGGATTCCGGGGATAGGAAGACAGAGGTGCTGACTTCCTTAAAGTTCTAGGACTTCCTTGCTGAGGAAGACAAAGGTTCCGAATACCTTAAAGTTGAGGTCTTGCGGGGATAGCAAGACAGAATCCGATATTTATATCAAGGGATAACCCTGGAGTGGGTAAGATATAATTTTTTGAAAGTATAAATCAAGGGACCATTATCCAAGGTCATTGGATACCCTACTCTTTGGGTTAAAAGATTTACAACTTGTTACTTGTACTGTTTCATGTTTTCCACTACATTTTGATTGTTGTGGAAAGTATAACTCTCTTATAGTTTCTTATACTTTTATTCTGATTAGTAATATTATATACGCTTTAAGGTAGGATCTTTGACCTTGTAAACTTTTGTTATGTTTCATTTTCGGAACCACTTTTCCAAAATCAAGAATGTTTATAAAACTTAGAGGTCTTGTGAATTTATCTTATCTAACTTTGTTAAACATTACCTTATTTAAAAGTTCCAAAGTAATTTTTTAAAGTATAAAATTCACCCCCGTCTTGTATATTGATCATCTACATCATTATTACGATACTAAAATCAGTATCATTTCGATCCTATAAAGACAAAGCCTCCAACCATCCTCATGTTTCTTGTAAGGAAATGTACTAGATCCTTCCATGAAGGACATGCTGAGACAGGTAATAGAATCTCAAAATTGTTAATAGACCACTATCACTACTAATGGATTATATTTGAATCAATTTAAAGGATAGTTTGTCCAGATCATGACCACCCTTAAAAATCAGTTAAATCAAGGCTCATGTAAGATTCCTTCTCAAAAAATTCCTAAAACTAATGGAAATTTTAATTCTATAACATTAAGGAGTGTCAAAGTGTAATAAAATAGTGAATAATAACTCCTATAGATTAAAGCTTAAAGTCAGCAAAAACATGTTCTTGGTGACCCTACCCAAGAAAAATAACTTAAGGAGAAATCTTTGAAGGCATCATCAAATAAAGAAAAATGAAAAGGAAAGATGAAATATACACATCAACACCAATCAAACTTATCTGAATGGATGAAAACACCCAATAAAAACAATTAGGATAGACTAAAGTAAGATATTTTAGAAATGTTAAATAAATAAGAGATCAATATTCCTTTAATGGAGGTCATCCACCAAATCTTGAGGTAAGTAAAATTAATTAAAGGCATGTGCATATCAATAAGAATATTGTGTGTAAATGAATAGGTAAGATTAGGTATGAACGTTTTTTCCATTTTTATCCCACAAATCCCCCATAATTTTTAATATATAGGTATATTTTCTATCCCCTACACCATAGGAGAGATAAAATTTTCCAACACACTTTATGATTTAGAAATATTAATTAATGTAATAACTTACTCAGTTTACTTATCTTCGTATATGGGAGAACTTAAACTTACTGAGTGGTTGTGAAACTTTCAATTTGAGACACTACCTACCCAGTAGGTTTTGTTGAATATGTCTTATTAAGTGTACAAGTTTATCCATTCCCTACCGACTTCTAAATTCTTAATATGGAAGAAGGGAGAAGTAAAGATCAATCTCTCATCATTTTATCTAGACCATTTTTCAAGACAACCAAAATAACAATAAATGTTAATAAAGGCACCCTTTCCATGAATTTTAGTGAGGAAATAGTGGATTTCAACATCCTTGACTTAATGAAACTCCCAAATGAAGATAAATCAATTTTTACGTTATTTTTTTTGAATTTTCATATTCTTATAGAGAGGAAATTGAAATTTTCAATGATATAATTAGATTTGGATAATATTTATAAAAATAAAACCTTTTTGATGAATATATTTTTATAAATTAACTTAATATAGATATAGTATTGAGTGTTGAACAGTTTGAAGTAATTGATGGAAGTTATTTTGATGAGTTACTCAAATTCACTACTAATATTTCAACTTTACATGTGTAGGTTTCCATTATAGAGAACATTGAGATAGAAACATCACTAATAAACCCCCTGAGTTATAATTAAAACTAATTCCATCAAACTTAAAATATGAATTTTTAAAGGAAAATGGGAATATTCCAGTTATAATCTCAAATAATTTAGAGCATATCCAAGGACACCAACTACTAAATTTTTTGAAACATAATGCAAGGGAAATATGTTGTATATTATTATACATCCTGGGGATTAACCATACCACCTTCATGTGTATAAATGTTTTGGAAGATGAATCAAAACTTGTGATAAATTCTAAAATAAGGATCAAACCAACCATTTTTTAAGTATTAAAAAATGGGGTGGAATGAACTTTAGAAGATCGAAGAATCTACCCCATATTTGACTCCCAATGGGTGAGTCCCATCCAAATAGTTTAAAAAAAAATTTACACAATTATTCAAATTGGTAACGATGAGGTAGTGACTAATAGAATTATATTGAACCATGTGACTAGAAAATTTCACTTCCCCACACCCTTTTTGGACCAAATATTAGAGAGACTGGATAAGAAGGGTCATTATTTCTTCCTTGATGGATTTTATGGGTATTTTTAGGTTCTAATAGATCCCAAAGACCAAGAAAAAAACAATTTCAAATGTCCCTTTTGTATGTTTTCCTATATAAGTTTTCTTGTGGTCCTTGTAATTACCCAAGTACATTTCAACGTTGTATAATATCTTCTTAGAATTGATTGAGAACTGGATGGATGTATTCCTTGATGGCTTTACTATATAGGAATTTTTTTCAAAGTTATCAGGAGATTTTGTAAAAGTTTTTAAAAATATATATTAAGAGAAAATTATTTTTAAAATTTTAAAAGTTACATTTTATGGTAGAAAAAGGAACTATTTTGGGCCATTTAATTTCTAAATATAACAGCCTAGAACCCACACTCTCAAATCCAATGCTAAAATCATAAAATTTACATTTTTGGATTTGATGCTGATAATTGTGACCCAAATTTTTTCCATCCAAACCTTACAACATAAAAAGGAAAAAATGGATCACTTATATTTTGTAGGACCTTTCAGGTATTGAGTTTTAGAGAATTAGGACAAACTCAAACATAAATAGTTCACATTACTTTAAAATATAATTTCTACCACTTAACCCAAAATTTATATTTCACATCAATATATAATAATCATAAATAAGAAATCTCTTCTAGAAATAACTCATTAAAACTCATTATTTATAACCCAGGGAAAAAGAAACATAAGAATGGTTAGGTCAAATACTCAGCAAGGGAAAACATGAGACTTAACAAATGAATATAATCAGTGATCGTAAGAATAGGATAAGGTTATTATGAAATAATCAAAGTTAATTAGTACATGGTAATAATATTAATACCCATAAATACCTGGATCAGCAAAAATAAAAACATGAAATAAGGCTTAAAAAAAAGAAATATTCATAAGAATCAATAATCACGAGCCATGTGATATCAATATTGATCAAATGAAACATCATAAACCCCTAGAAAGAGTAGATAAAACATATTGGAATCTTGGAACATCATCTCATAGAACCCTTAAAGAACCCTTACATAAAAAATAAAAAACCCTTACAAATTAGAATAACTATATGATCAAATTCCAATATAATTATCTAGAGAACATAACCAAAACCAGATGAATTAGAGATCTATAATGGGGCTCACCATTTGTAGAAACTATATTAGGCTCACAAATTTTTCATGAGCTATATTTGGGCTCAATCCTTCATATAAGCTATATCGGGCTCACCCATCATATATAATTTCAAAAACCACAACCTGAATAAAGTTTATAAATATTTCATCATAAAACTCATTAAAACAATAATTATTATTTTATAACCTGATAAAACCATGGAAAAGAAATGGGTTTCATTTCAATATATTTGAAACATTACTATCCCATGGAAAATAAATTATTTCCATAATGATCTCTTTGAAACATGATCAACCCATGGAATATAAATGGGTTCTATAATAATCTCTTTTAAATATGGTTAACCAGTGGAAATGAAATGGGTTCCCTAACAATCTTATTGAAAAAATATTATTCCATAAAGAGAAAGAATTAGGATGGTATCATTACATAATATCCTGATTGGATCGTATTCAAAAACAAAGTTTTTTTACATTTATGAATTTAAATACAATTAAAATATCATTAAATACATTTTGATAAAAATACAATTTTCATTTTGAAAATCACTTTTTAAAACATAATAGATTTTGAAAATATTTTTTCTTTAAAAATAACCTTGATATATTATAAATGAATAATTTAAAAATCATTTAAAACATTTCTTGAGGAAACATCAATTAAGATTTGAAAATCACTTTTTGAAAATAATTTTTTTAGAAAACATGGTTTTGGAAGAAAATAGATTTCTGATCAAAGAGAGAAATGAAGTCAATTTTATGAAAAACACTTTCTAAAATATTTTAAGTATCAAAGAGTGGGAAAATGGTAAAATTATTTTGAATTATCCTAAATAAGTATAGGATAAGATAATTCATGATAATTATAAGATTTTAACATTGGAGACTTAATTATAAACAATCCTAATAAATGATGAGATTGTAACAAAAGACTCTTACAACTTTTGTAAATTTGAATCACAATCTCCCTGAAAGAATGACATTAAAAAAAATTAGAATATAAATAAAATAAGTATATTCATGATATAACATGTAGGAGGGGAATTATATACAACTTATAAAAGTACATAGGTGTAAAACATAACAAACATCTTAAAGAAGGTACATTGAGATAAAAATCCCTTACCTCTTTGGTAACTTTGAAATCGTAAACCCAATAAAAGATAGATACTCAAATTAATATGTAAATCCACATAAATTTAATTATGATAATCATATAATACATTCATGGGTGTTATATACACTAAATAAAAAAATAAGTTGTGAATATGAAAAATATCTTACAGAAATAAAAGTGAGATAAGAAAACCCTTACCTTGAGTCCGACTTATCACATGTGTATTTATCTTCTAGTAAAATAATATTATACTAATTATTTAATTTATTTATAATGGTTTTCAATTTTATTATTAATTTTATTTCACTTATTAATATGTTACATACAATTACTTAATCAATTAAGTTTACGTCAGTTGTTTTGACCATATTCGGCTTGTGTGTCAAAAACGACTTAGTGGGTTGAATATGGTAAAAAAGGTCATTATTTAAACATATATAGAAAAAGAATAATGAAAAAATTATCATATTTATACATCAATTATATTATTTAAACCCATCATGAATGATGGGTATGAAAAATGAACTAACGTTACAATCATGGAGACAGTATGCAGTACGTACGCATGAGTAACATTTCCATTTTTTCAATGATAATTATATAAAAAAGGTAAGTAATAATTTTGATTTACATAATGATAATAAAATCATAAATAAAATATTATTTATATATATATATACAAATATGTCTTTCTCGTGATGTGGTAGTGAAAAAAGGAATCACATCGCTTTGAGGAGGCAGTAGTCCACACATCCACAAACGACGTTGTCATTTTGTTAGTGAGTGAAAATGTAAAAATAAAATGATATATTATATTTAAATAATGATAGATATGTCATTAATATCATAAATATTTCATTTATATCATATATATTTATTATCTTTACCCTTATTGACTTCTATATAATGCGTTATTGAAAAATGAATCACATCGCTTTGCGAGGCGATAGTCCGTCGTACACACGAGTGATGTTACTGTATCTTTATAGAATGGAAGGTAAAAGGGTATATATGATATAACAACTCAATAGGTATAATTATTTTATAAATATCGTATATAAACTTTAAATCTAACATTATTTCCAACCGTGGTAGGTGGTAATGGAAAAATGAATGACATCGTTTCGTGAGGCGGTAGTTCTCCACACACACAAATGATGATTTTGTAACCCATTTGATGGGAGTGTGTGTGGTTTTAGGTTTTAACCTTAATATAACATCATATAAGTATATTTAATATACTTATTTTATTATATCATCATGGTATAAGAATAATTTAAGGGGGTGGAGAAAGAAATAAAACAAAAATGCTCGTTGATGAACATTACCTCTTCTTCGGGTAACTCATTTTGGCTTGCAACAAAGGCCATCATTGGTTGGATTTATTCCCAAAATAAGGATTATAAGATGATATTATTGAATTTTTTAATTTATTTTTGTAGGGTATGGTTGAGAAAATTATCTTGATAGGTGTGAAGAAGCGAGGGGAGTGAATGCCCTTTTATAATTGGGGAGGAGTGACATTGTTGGGAATACCCAAAATTATTAACTATTGGGAGGTTAATATTACCTCATGTGCCTCCAAAATTTAAAAATAATGTAGTGGAGGGAAAATATTTTTGATAAAAACTTACACCACACAAAAAACATACATTTTTTAAACAAGTTGTTCCTTAACTTCTAAGTTTCCTTTATTTACCAATTTAGTGTTTACTACGGTAACTTGTATTTTTATCTATCTAATTCATCATTTAAAACCATAAATAAAATAATCATATTAATTAATTTTTATCCACTGGTGAAAAATATTAAATCAAAATCCTGTGTGTGTTTAAAATTAATTTTAACACAATCTCATGCAATGTGGAAAAACACCACTTTAACCTTAACTTCCCTAACAAAGTTTTTCCTCTTTAGGGGTAAATATATTCATTTTAAAAGAAACAATTGTCCATGAATGAAAAATCATATATATTTATTAACATTTAATAAAAAATATAAATAATATATGATTTTTATCAATTTTAAATCATTTAATAAATCATTATTTATTATAAAATATCATCAATGTTAATTTTGACACTCTTGACTTACATTGATCTTAATAAAATCAATACAACAAGGTAATTAAAATATAATTAATAAATAATTACCTTATATATAATATTTATATATAAAAAATAATTTAACAAAATTATTCATTCAAATTAATTTACATTTAACAATCTTAATATCATTTATTTTATTTTCTTTTTAATTAAATAATTACCACATAGACATTGTATAAGAATTTAAGGTAATTATTTTTTCTCTAAAAATTTTAAAAAAATTACCATGATAAAAAATAATAATTTTTACTTCAAATAAGTATTTATAAATGAATATAGGTTATCCATGTCCCTATCCCGAAGCTTTACATATATTAAAAGCAATAAAGGATCCTTTTTTTCTTTTTCTTTACTTAACATATCATATAGGTCATTTTCAATGGAAAGTGGAAAGAAATTACAATATATTAGAGAATTTTATTTTCAAGGTCTAAAAAAATACATACAATAAAATTAAGACAATATTTTCAGTCATTTTATATAGTACCCCCAGTTTCAGGTATGTAGCCTTTGTTCATGCCTTTTTTATGTGTTTAAAGTGCTTGGGATGAGTTGGAAAGAGGTTGGGGGAGTTTGGAATGATTTTGAATAAGTTTGGAGGCTTTTTCAAGGGCACACTGTTTGAGCATGGTTAGGGAAAACCGTGTGGGTTCTCCATAAAACCGTGCAGGGGGAGACAGTTGGCTTTGCACAGCCTACGCATAGTTTTCCAAACCGTGCAAGGCAACCATGTGGACCCTTTCTCTTGAGATAGTGGTGTGCGCAAGGTTATCACACGATTTTCCAGACTGGGTGGACTAACTGTGCCGCCACTTAAAGATGGGGTTTTTAAGTTCAGGCTCCCTTGGGGGTGCCACATTTCACTCCAAATATTCTCCCACTCAAGCCTCACTTGGGATTTTTGATTCTCAAGGGTTGTAGGGGATCTTCTACTCATTTTGGAAGAGAATTGAAGGGGTTTCTTTGTGGATTAAAGGCGGTTCTTCCCAGGTAAGTCTTCTATTGTGGTTCTTTGTGGTTTCCTCTAGATCTACAACTCTCTCTCTCTCTCTCTCTCTCATTTTTCTAGATCTACATCCGTTTCATGTAGATCTAGAGTTTTGGTCACTTTGGAGGTTAATTTTAAGGCTTTTGGATGTTAGAGAAGGGGATCTAGAGCAGTTCCAGTGGTGTGTTCGCCAGATTTGGGGTGCAGTTTCTTGAGGGTCAATTTCTCCAGAACCCTAAAGGTATGTGTCTTCTGTCTCGACTCCACTTTGCTAGAAATTGAAGATTGTTACAATTAATTTTTGTTTCCTAAAATTAATTGTGTTTTTTATGTGAGAAATTTATTGGGAATTCCTTTGGTGTTGTTTTGGGGGTTTTTGGGAAGAAATGGGTTTTTTGGTAAAATTCTCCTGTTTTGATTTTAAAATAGAGATTTTAAAATGGGTTGTTTTGTTGAATTAATTAAGTTGGATCATGAAATAGTTTTTCAATAAAGGGTTTTTTTATTGAAATGGGATTTGGCATGTAAAAATGTTGGATGGGTGTTTTCAATAAATTTTTGATTTATTGAAGTGGTTCAGCATGTAATTGAAATGGTTAATTGCATATTTTGGTGACCTTAGTGGGTTATATGCTTGGTTATGGCTTGTTTGAATTTTGTGTGTAAGTGGACGGGAAGTGCCACTATAATAAAGGGATGGGTAGTGGAAGGAAGGGCCACCATTAATGGTAAGTGGACAGGAAGTTCCACTATAAAAATTGGATGAAAAGTGGATGGAAGGGCCACTGTCAATAGCAAGTGGACATGAAGTGCCACTTGAGTGGATTGGTAATGAATGGGTTGGACGGGAAGTGCCACCATGGTTTGTTTTGTGCTTTGTTTG
Organism: Viscum album; assembly: GCA_963277665.1. Classification (NCBI taxonomy): domain Eukaryota; kingdom Viridiplantae; phylum Streptophyta; class Magnoliopsida; order Santalales; family Viscaceae; genus Viscum; species Viscum album. Next base: position 813,958,634 of record OY728167.1, on the reverse strand, counting down.
CGATGTTTGTAGATGGGGCTTGTGAGTGATATATGAAAATGGTAATCGGCTTGAAGTGTAGAGACCCGAAGCTTGACGTATATAGACATTACATTACTTTTTCAGAATACTTAATACATAACAAAAACAGACACACAAGGACCGTAATAGTTTAGTGTCTTTGGAAACTCGGAACGTAATATTCTAATCATGGTGAAAGATCTTCAACATCTCCCATAAAGATCTTACACTTTTTGTTTCCTTACCTAAAACCTTTCTTTTGATCCTGGGGGAAAATAAAACATAAAAAGGGTGATCTCAAATGCTCAGTAAGGGTAAGCATGGATAAAATAAAACATACCATATACATTTGAACTTAAAAACATGAACATAATGTTTAAACATCAAAATCTTGAGAAACGACATAAAACATGGAAGTAAAGAAGGCATAGATCATAATGGAACATAAACCATGATAAAATAGAATGGGAATAAAACATGTAACTGTGGCATCCATTAATCACATGTAATGATTTCCATAGTATCCAGGGCATTGCTGCCAAGACCATCTTAGTGGACAACGTCTCATTATGAATTGAGTTCACTCTTCGTTTCAGTCCTGTAACACTGAACCGGATTAACTTACCATTCCATCCATGTCTATATCATGAGATATAAAATCTTTACCCAATGCATTGGAGGGAGATATAGGTCCCACCCATCTCATAATGAAATCATTCTTACTTGTGCCACAAAATAAACATACATCATTCATAATAACCCAATAAATAAAATGGGGTTCATAAACATCATCACATCATCACATAATCCATATAAAAGAAATGGATATCATTTCATAATAAGAAAAGAGAAACCATTTAAATCATAGAGACATTATAATAGAAACATACACATATGAAAATATTGTCATCTTAGATAGAAAATGGTTTTGATAAAACACTTGAAATGAATTCTTGAGGAAAATATCCTTTTTTCTTCAAAATCATTTTCTTTTCAAAAAATGTCATGCAATTTTAAAATAAGAAGATTTTTTTGAAAATGGTCATGAAATCGTTTGGAGGAAGCTTCTTGAAAACAAGGCTTTATAAAACCGTAAAAATCCATTCGTGCCGCATAAGTTAAAAAACATTCTTTTCGTACTTTTGCCGGAAAAGTCAAAAAGTACCTCGTAACGTAAACAAAAGAAAGATTCCTTACATACCATGTAGTAAAAGTAAAAAACGGGTAAAAAGGACTTTAAACATACATGAAAAAACTTTTATAAAACATGAACATGGATGATAGAAATAACCCCAGTAAATACTTATGAATAAGCAATCTCGGATAAAAATGAGATTTGCAAAATTATTCCTTAGCTTAGGTCTGATATGCTTCGTACATATCCAAAACTCTTGTATAATGATTTAAATAATGTCATTTAATTATTACAGAATCATATTAATTGTTATTATATCATATATGGTTCACTTATGACTTTATATTACCCGTTATTTTGTAAATTCATGTTAAAGTAGCATTTTGGGTAAAATCGTTTCATTTGTCGTTCGTGTTTTAAATTGTAATTATTCATATGATTAATTAGATCATGATTACTTAAATCCAGAATGTAAAACATGATTTATATATAATATATATTCATAATATATATATAATGGATCGATAAATGGAAAGAAATACACCGTTCATGGAGACGGTAGGTCGTACGTACGCATGAACGCTGTTTTCGTTTCCTCATTGAATTGAATGGAATTAATTGGATGACATACATATATATATATATACATAAATCTAGTATCATTATTATGTCATATATTTCATTATTACTTATTATATATACTTTATAATCATTTATGAATGGTTAATCATTGAGAATGAATCACATCCCGTCGTGGAGACGGTATTCCGTACGTACGCACGAGCGATGATATTGTTACCATGATCGTGGAATTTTATTGGAGTGTATGTATAATAATAAATAATAAATATAAATTTACAATAATCATATATATTCATTACTTTCACCATTATACCCATCCATGTAAGGTGGTGGTGGAAAATAGATTACACCACGGCGTGGAGACGGTATTCCGTACGTATGCACGCGCGGTGATTTTGTTTTCCGTAGGATGGATAGATGGTGAAATAGGGTTGTTTCATAATTATAATAACATATCAGTATATTAGTGATACTTATGTTATTACTTCATAATGAAACAACTAAAGAAGAAGAAGTGGAAGAAGAAATAAAGTTGAAAGAATCGGTAATGGACATTACCTCTTCTTTGAAGCGCCTCTTTGAGACCTCCTCTTAGGGTGCTAAAATTGGTCTTTGAAGAAGACCAGGACCTCTAGGATGTTTCTAGGGAAGTGGAGAAGAGAATTTGGCAGGGGTTGGCCGAGCATGAAGGCTCAAAGTGGTGTGAGGAAGAGAGGGATGAGGTGCCCTTTTATAAGGGAGGAGAGGGGCACCTTTGGAATTCTTAAAAATATTAATTTATAATAAATATAACCCCACTTAAAAACCACCAAAAATGACTCATATTCGAAGATTAGATGCTATAGGGTTTTAATATCATCAACCAATCAAATTTAGACATGTTTGGAACTTATTTTAAACCTTATCATTTTGATTTATCCTTATTTAATCTATTTAAGTTTATTTGTGGCAATAAAATTATAAATTTTAAATCATAACAGATAATTACTTATTTGTTGTGAATTTTCCATATTTATTTACTTTATAACATTATAGACCATATAAATTTAAATTTATAATTTTTAAATATTTTTGTGATTTTTAAACAATTTTATAATATGTTATTTTTATAAAATAACAATAGTGTCAATTTTGACACTATTCATTTATTTGAATTTAAATAAAATATATACAGAAGATATGTTCGAAAAAAAAGCTTTAATAGATTAATAAAATGTCATATGTATCTATAAAATTAGTGGAGCACATTAAATAGTTCATATAGTATTTATTTTATTATTTTTAAAACCATTTATTTGATATTTTAATTAATAAAACAATTTCAACATCACTATTGTGTCATAATTAATGATAATTATTTAATCCTTAAAAATTCTAAATAAATTCCTATGATTTAGATAATTGTAGTAGATTTCTGGAGACTATTCATGTTAGAAGTTTCATGATGTTTATCACTAAAGTTAAATTATTATACTTATAATATTTAAGAAAGTGACATGTTGTCACATTCTTTGGTTTTAATAATAATTAAATTATTTTCATAGAAAAAAGTCCATTAAATGAATCTAATCGGACATTTAGGTGATATTGGTAGACTTTTAGTCATCCAATAGGATTTTGGAAGGTGTTAGGGTAATTTTATAATCTTATATTTACCCTTAATTACCCTATTTACCTTTAACTATGGTAAATAAAATTTTCCGTAGTTACTATTCATAATTCCCAAAAAAAAAGTAGCTTATTAACATAATTTGGTACCACTGATTCCAAATATGGAATCCATTTTTCCAAATTCAATACAGAAAAGTTTCAGATATTAAATTAAAATTAATCCCGTTGTCGAAAGAAAACGGGGTTTCCTTTAAAACATTGCAAAATATTGAATTGAATTAACCTACGATTTCAATGTATAATCAAGGGTAATTAAATAAATTATATTAAATGGTAAAAATATATTCTATTTATACTTTAAAACCACTAAATATTATAATTTAACCATATAAATTATTGCGATGAAAAAAGTTGTTTTTAATTAAAATATAGCGTGTTTTTACTATTCATCAAAATATGAAAGTTACCAGAATAATATGAAAAATTTATCCAAAGGAAATTTTTATTTCTTGATTCTAAAGAAGAATTTTATTTTGTAATATTGAACTTATAAACATGTCAAAAACTAGATTTAAATTAGGTGCACCATCAAAAGGCGGCAAAACTGCATTTTTTGAAAAATACTTATTTTACCCAAAAAATTAATTTTGTTCTTATACCATGTTCTAGAAAATGTGTAAGATGAATAATAATGTTATAAAATTCAAAATTTAGTTAATACTATTCATAACGGCTAGTTCATAATAATATTATAATAATATATTGTTGTTTAGTAAAACCCGATATTGCGTACAACGCACGCTATCGAGGAAGGTCGCGATTGCGTGTAATGCAAGCCAAGTCAGGGTTGCGTGCTGTGCAAGAATCCTTCGTTGTTTCATATAACATAATCCAACCATATTTCATTTATACATTGAATATATATATATATATATACTCAATGTTGCGTAGAATAACTATTATCAAAATTGTCTGTAACACGATCCAAGAATAGTGTTGCATATACTACAAGCTAATACGGTGTTGCGTATAGCACAAGGTAATATTGGTGTAGAATAAAACACAATAAATTAATGAAATTAAAAGAATATTTTTCATAAAATCTCGGGGTGTTACATTCTAACCCCCTTAAAATGAATTTCTCCCTTGAAATTCGTCGGGGTTATAAATGGTTTACTACTCGAAAGTTTGTTTAATAGAAACCCACATCGTAAAAAGGAATACCAAAACATGGCTTTAAAAACTAAAGTATGAAATGTAACGGTTACCCAAATTAACTCATCACTGGGTTTCCACGTAGTAGAACATAGGTGAAAATATGGATATGGAAGAAAAATCTAACCATCAAGTTCTAATGGAGAGTGGTAGAGAACATGGCTATGAAAAAGCCAACAATCACAAATCTATTGATTTGTGATGATCTAAGGTACCATCTAATTCATCGTATATAAGGGAACTATGACAACATTTTTGGTTTTCAAGATCATTTCCCTAAAGTTGATGAATTAAAAGAAATACTTGCATGATTTTGGTACAATCTCACTGTTGTTCATGAATTGAACAATTTACACTTCATCCCTTAAAGAAATGAAGTTGAATTTGTTATTCATGATGTGTTAGCAGATCATGTGATAGAATGATGTGTCATTCCATCTCTTTCAAACAAAAGGTTAGCAAAAGTTATAAGTCCATCATATGGTTAGATTAATTGTATATGGTTCCAAAAATGATCTTATACTTCATATATCATACCTCTTAATAAAATAAAACTAGTTTCTACTAACCAGGGACTTCCTATAGGCTAGTGTTAGGCAATAAAGGGAAGTCGCACTTTAGTTGTGGGTTCGATTCCCATAGCCTTGTCCGACGCGATGGGATGCCGCCCGTCCTGCAGGTTGTCCTTTTTCTAAAACTACATTACTATAACATCCCATAAATAATATCAAAAAAAACTTATATCCTTAAACAATACTAACTTATGTCCAACATAATCCATTCAAATCTTTAGGCTTATCCATAATACTGCAGTCCACTCTCATATTATAGTGAAAAAAATTACCAGATATTTCATATAACAAGCATGTTAATTCCATCATTGATCCCCATATATCATAAGATATGTCTTTTTGATCACATTCCAAACATTCGAAGGCCTTAATCATGTATTCTCTTGAAAAATGAATTCTCATTGAATCTTAGTGAAAACATGAATGCTGTCAAAAGTTAACTCTTTCCACATACCAAAATCCAAAAATTCTATATACTCAAACCATGATATAACCTTCTCCTTATATCAGTCATGAGCTCATGAATACTATCAAACATTTAATTTTCTTCTTATCCCTTCATTATGCGCATATCATCTACTTTCCAAAAATATCTGAATAACATTTCACGGTTACTAGTACCATTAATCATAAACTTTCAAAACTTAGGAAAGACAATAGTGTAACAATCCTTAGATGTCTCTTTTTTCTATAGTACCATGAGATTACTTATACAACATTACACTTGATAAACATTTAATCATTCCACTACCTTCTTAAACCATTGACCGAGCATCAACAATTCTTTCATCTCACATATCATTTGTAGTTTCTTCATCATCATCAACATAAATAATTCCCATACGACCATACTGATTCTCTTCATGAGACTTTCCCTTAGGGCATTGGTTTTCATAATTCCCGTACATTCCACATTTAAAACATTTAAACATTGTTGATGTCATAGCAATACCATTATCCTCATCCATGGTGTTAACTGAACCTTTTCCTTTGCACTTACTGGCTTTGTGTCCTTCTTTTCCACACCCAAAGCATCTTCCAGTTCCTTTTAAATAATCTCCCCGATGCCTCTTCCCACATGATTTACATGAGGGAAATTTAACTTTCTTTCCTCTATGATCATCATGAAACTTCGTCTTTCTCTTATTATCTGAGTCGGGAAACATACCAAAGTTGAGATTATTGATCATATTATGAGATTTATGATTAGGCATAATAACAATGTTTGGACTTCCAAATCTCGTTTCATTTGGTTTCTCATGAAGAAAATTATTCCACTGTCTATCATATCCTCCATTATCGTGAATCTTCCTGTTTCCAGCCATTTTCTAAAACCCCAAAAGAATAGTGTGAGAGGAAAAAATCATGCTAGGGAAAAAAACATAGTAAAGGGGGATTATCCTCAATATCTAACATCTTAGGTTAAATTCTATGATCGTTACCGTAGTTCTAGGACTGTATCCTATACGTATACTTATCCTTAGGGACATCCATAGACATACCTTAGAAATATCTCTAGGGATGTCACTAACGTTTTCGCATCCTAGTTTCCAAAGGTTGACTAAACCTTTCCTCTGATACCAACTGTAGAGACTATAAGCTTGATGTATATAGACATTACATTACTTTTGCAGAATACTTAATACATAACAAAAAACAGACACACAAGGACCGTAATAGTTTTGTGTCTTTGGAAACTTGGAACGTAATCTTCTAATCATGGTGAAAGATATTCAACATCTCCCATAAAGATCTTCCACTTTTTGTTTCCTTACCTAAAACCTTTCTTTTGATCCTGGGGGAAAATAAAACATAAAAAGGGTGAGCTCAAATGCTCAGTAAGGGTAAGCATGGATAAAATAAAACATACCATATACATTTGAACTTAAAAACATGAACATAATGTTTAAACATCAAAATATTGATCAACGACATAAAACATGGAAGTACATAAGGCATAGATAATAATGGAACATAAACCATGATAAAATAGCATGGGAATAAAACATGTAACTATGGAATCCATTAAGCACATGTAAGGATTTCCATAGTAGCCAAGGAATTGCTGCCAAGACCATCTTAGTGGACAAAGTCCCATTCTGAATCGAGTTCACTCCTCATTTCAGTCCTGTAACACTGAACCGGATTAAATACCATTCCAGCCATGTCTATCTCATGAGATATAAAATCTTTACCCAATGCATTGGAGGAAGATATAGGTCCCACCCATCTCATAATGAAATCATTCTTACTTGTGCCACAAAATAAACATACATCATTCATAATAACCCAATAAATAAAATGGGTTTCATAAACATCATCACATCATCACATAATCCATATAAAAGAAATGGATATCATTTCATAATAAGAAAGAGAAACCATGTAAATAATATAGACATTATACTATAAACATACACATATGAAAATAATGTCATCTTAGATAGAAAATGGTTTTGATAAAACACTTGAAATGAATTCTTGAGGAAAATATACTTTTTTCTTCAAAATCATTTTGTTTTCACAAAATGTCATGAAATTTTAAAAGAATAGCATTTAGTTGAAAATAGTCATGAAATCTTTTGGAGGAAGATTCATGAAAATAAGGCTTTATAAAACCGTAAAAATCCGTTCGTGTCGTATAAGTTAAAAAAACATTCTTTTCGTACTTTTGCCGGAAAAGTCAAAAAGTACCTCATAACGTAAACAAAAGAAAGATTCCTTATATACCATGTAGTAAAAGTCAAAATGGGTAAAAATTACTTTAAACATACATGAAAACACTTTTATAAAACATGGACATGGATGATAGAAATAACCCCAGTAAATACTTACGAATAAGCAATCTCGGATAAAAATGAGATTTGCAAAATTATCCCTTACCTTAGGTCCGATATGCTTCATACGTATCCAAACCTCCTATATAATGATTTAAATAATGTCATTGACTTATTAAAGAATCATATTCATTTTTATTATATCATATATGGTTCACTTATGACTTTATATTACCCGTTCTTTTGTAAATTCATGTTAAAGTAGCGTTTTGGGTAAAATCGTTTCATTTGTCGTTCGTGTTTTAACTTGTAATTATTCATATGATTAATTAGATCATGATTACTTACATCGAGAATCTAAAACATGATTTATATATAATATATATTCAGAATATATATATAATGGATCAATAAATGGAAATAAATACACCGTTCATGGAGACGGTAGGCCGTACGTACGCATGAACGTTGTTTTTGTTTCCTTATTAAATTGAATGGAATTAAGTAGATGACATAAATATATATATATAAATAAATCCAGTAGAATTATTATGCCATATAATTAATGATTACTTATTATATATACTTTATAATCATTCTTGAATGGTTATCATGGAGATTGAATCTCATCGCGTCGTGGAGACGGTATTCCGTACGTACGCACGAGCGGTGATATCATTCCCATGATCGCGGAATTGTATTAAAGTGTATGTATAATATTAAAGAATCAATATACCTTTACAATAACCATATATATTCATTACTTTCACCATTATACCCATCCATGTAAGGTGGTGGTGGAAAATAGATTACACCACGGCGTGGAGACGGTATTCTGTACGTACGCACGCGCGGTGATTTTGTTTTCCGTAGGATGGATAGATGGTGAAATACGGTTGTTTCATAATTATAATAAAATATCAGTATATGAGTGATACTGATGTTATTACTTCGTAATGAAACAACTGAATAAGAATAAGTGGAAGAAGAAATAAAGTTGAAAGAATCGGTAATGGACATTACCTATTCTTTGAAGCGCCTCTTTAAGACCTCCTCTTAGGGTACTAAAATTGGTCTTTGAATAATACCATGACCTCTAAGATGTTTCTAGGGAAGTGGAGAAGAGAATTTGGTAGGGTTTGGCCGAGATTGAAGGCTCAAAGTGGTGTGAGGAAGAGTGGGATGAGGTGCCCTTTTATAAGGGAGGAGAGGGGCACCTTTGGAATTCTTAAAAATATTAATTTATAATAAATCTAACCTCACTTAAAAACCTACAAAAATGACTCATATTCTAAGATTAGATGATATAGGGTTGTAATCTCATCAACCAATCAAATTTAGACATGTTTGGATCTTATTATAAACCTTATAATTTTGATTTATCCTTATTTAATCTATTTAAGTTTATTTACGGTAATAAAATTATAAATTTTAAATTATAACAAATAATTAATTATTTGTTGTGAATTTTCCATAATTGTTTAATTTATAACATTATAGACCATATAAATTTAAATTTATAATTTTTAAATATTTTTGTGATTTTTAAAAAATTTTATAATATGTTATTTTTATAAAATAACAATAGTGTCAATTTTGACACTATTCATTTATTTGAATTTAAATAAAATATATACAGAAGATATGTTCTAAATAAAAGCTTTAATAGATTCATAAAATGTCATATGTATCTAGAAAATTAGTGGAGCACATTAAATAGTTCATATAATATTTATTTTATTATTTTTAAAACCATTTATTTGATATTTTAATTAATAAAATAATTTCAACATTACTATTGTGTCATAATTAATGATATTTATTTAATTCCTAAAAATTTTAAATAAATTCCTATGATGTAGATAATTTTATTATCTTTCTGGAGACTATTCATGTTCGAAGTTTCATGAAGTTTATCACTAAATTAAAATTATTATACTTATAAGATTTAAGAAAGTGACATGTTGTCACATTCTTTGGTTTTAATAATAATTAAATTATTTTCATGGACCAAAGTCTGTTAAATGAATCTAATCCGACCCTTAGGTGATATGGGTCAACGTTTAGTCATCCAATATGATTTTGTCAGGTGTTAGGGTAATTTTATAATCTTATATTTACCCTTAATTACCCGATTTACCTTTAACTATGGTAAATAAAATTTACCGTAGTTACTATTCATAATGCCCAAAAATAAAAAGTAGCTTATTAACATAATTTGGACCCACTGATTCCAAATATGGAATCCATTTTTACAAATTCAATACACACAAGTTGCCTAAATTAAATTAAAATTAATCCCGTTGTCGAAAGAAAACGGGTTTTCCTTTAAAACATTGCAAAATATTGAATTGATTTAACCTACGAATTCAATGTATAATCAATTATAATGACATAAATTATATTAAATGGTAAAAATATATTCTATTTATACTTTAAAACCACTAAATATTATAATTTAACCATATAAATTATTGCGATATAAAAGTTGTTTTTAATTAAAATAAAGCGTGTTTTTACTATTCATCAAAATATGAAAGTTACCAGAATAATATGAAAAATTTATCCAAAGTAAATTTTTATTTCTTGATTAAAAAGAATAATTTTATTTTGTTATATTGAACTTATAAACATGTCAAAAACTAGATTTAAAGTGGGTGCACCATCAAAAGGCGGCAAAACTGCATTTTTTGATAAATACTTATTTTACCCGAAAAAATTATTTTGTTCTTATACCATGTTCTAGAAAATTTTTAAGATGAATAATAATGTTATAAAATTCAAAATTTAGTTAATAGTATTCATAAAGGCTAGTTCATAATAATATTATAATAATATATCGTTGTTTAGTAAAACCCGATATTGCGTACAACACACGCTATCGAGGAAGGTCGTGATTGGGTGTAATGCAAGCCAAGTCAGGGTTGCGTGTTGTGAAAGAATCCTTCATTGTTTCGTATAACAGAATCCAACCATATTTAATTTATACATTGAATATATATATATATATATATATATTTAATGTTTCGTAGAATAACTATTATCAAAATTGTGTGTATCACGATCCAAGAATAGTGTTGCGTATACTGAAAGCTAATACGGTGTTGTGTATAGCGCAAGGTAATTTTGGTGTAGCATACAACACAAGAAATTAATGAAATTAAAAGAATATTTTTCATAAAATCTCTGGGTGTTACATGAATCATGGTTGAATTGGAATCCTTGCGTGGCATGGTTGATTTGGCTTCCTTGTGTGGCATGTTTCGATTATGGCATGTTTGGATTATAAACAATTGGTAGCTTGGTTTTGTTTTATATAAACTGCTTTATATAAATGTGCTAACATTTTTTCCGTAGTGGCATGTGTAGGGAAGTCATTTGGGGAAAACATACTGAGTAGTTGTACTCACCCCCCTCTTTGGCACTCTGGTGTCTTTGCAGATGTCGTGTACCATGACGTGGGAAAAGGTAAGGAATCACCCTCCTTTAGTAGTGCATTGTGATGTCTTGGTGGATCTTGGAGCTTGGAGATTGGATCTTGGTGGGGAGCTATGGTGGTGTCATGGCTCATGGTGTTTTGTTGTTTAGTTTCATCTTTGTACTCTAATGTTTTGTGGACTTGTCTAGTTTAATGGTTTTAGGGTTTGTGATGGAGTTGTTAGTATCACATGGTTGGGTTTGAAAGAACATTCATCTTTAGTTGTTGGTTGGTTGAGTTGGGTTATCTTCTTAAGGGAAAATCATTCCCCACTGTTCCTTAAAGCCCTCATCATTTATTCCCAGCCTTTGGCACCTTGGGAATGTCACTTAAGGCCAAGTAACCCTCACCACCTCCTCAAGCCAATGAGGTAGGGGCGGGGTGTTACAAGTGGTATCAGCTTGTTCGGTCCTTTGGAATTGATTCTCAGATTTGGAGTTGACATTCGTTGTGGTATATTCCTGAGTCGGGATGGTAGCAAGGCGTAGGAATGTCAAAACTTGGAATTTATAGCATAAAAGAATGTATCTAACCCATTTATGCTGAAATTCAAGTTACTGGGTAGTTGGGTACATAAGTGTTTTGGAGACACTTATAGGAATTGCAAATCTCATTGTCGTGGGTGTAGCCAATGAGATGTGCATGGAATATATGGTAGAAATGACTTCCCTCTAGGATGCATATTTCATTAGGCATAATGATTTATGGGATAAATTGAGAAATGGGTTTTCAGATGTGTGAAATTTTAATGTGAATAAATTTGGTATTTTGAAAATGGTTTGGTTTTAAAAAATCAAGAAACATGGAAAATGTGGAATGGTCGAAAGACTCGTTATGATAGTGTTGTGTAATATGATTTGAAATGGGAATTCTTGATCTCTATAGAAGTGAGACTCATGGTTGTTTGTTTTCTGTTTATAGAAATAGCATCAGGTAGGAATCGTAGAGACCAGCCGGAAGTGGCCAATGAGAACGTTGTTGCACCTGAGCCTTAGGTGAACCAACAGTTAGTCCAGATCATAGTACAAGATTTCCAAGCTATGGGAAGTGTGAATAGAGTTGAAGAACCAAAGCATGTTGATTATGCATCTCAATTTATGAGCTTAGTGAATATGTCTGTGATGAAGTATACAGTTAAGTTTATGATCTTAGTGCGGTTTGTACCTGAGGTGGTGGGTAGCACGTTGTTGAAAGCATGGATCTTCGAAGCGGGGTTAAGGAAAGAGTTCCATTCAAAAATAGCATTGTTGTGTATCAGTGATTACACAGAGATGGTGAATTGAGCATCGGTGGATGAGAGAGATCTATTGGGAGCTCTGGGCGGAGGAAGCATGGTGGTACCCATGGGGAATAATGGAAACTAAAATTCTAGGTTCAAGCGGAGGAGGTACACTTATTCCCAGGGTGGGAGTATGGGAAATAATATGATGGCAGGAACGATAAATCTTCCTCTGAAGCCCAAAAGAAAACCAGGATGTTTTTAGTGTGGCTCTAAGACACACATCAAGTGGGACTGCACAACACAACCTAGAGCATGTCACAATTGCAAGAAGATGGGACATCTTCAGCGCTATTATAGGAATTCTCTGAGGTTGGGTTCGTGTGACACACCTCAAGGATCGCAGACGTCATATGATTTGATGGGATGGGGATAGCAGTATACCCATTGTCATCAGAGAAAATTCAGTCATGGTGATTCTCGGAACACCACAACTCCTCAGTAGGGCAATAAAGAGCAGAGTGTGGTAACCAAGGCATTGTTTGGAGCCAAGAGAGTTGTGGTGGATTATTATTCGGGACCATCCACTTTGCAGGGTACAATTATATTAAATTCTACCATGATGCTAGTGTTGTTTGATATGGGTGATTCACATTCTTTTATTATTGCACATGTGGTTGAGTTACTGGGTTTAAGGGTAGAAATGATGCCTTCAGTTTTGAAAATTCAAACTCCTCTGGGTCGAAGAGAGTGTCGAGCCTTACTGTGTAGAGCATGTTGTATCATTGTGGGCAAGGTTGAGCTAATGTGGAATTTCATAGTGCTTGATATTGATGGGTATGATGTAATCCTGGTAATGGATTGGTTGGTGGTGTTTAAGGCCTACATCGACTGTTATGCATGAATAGTGGCTTTTACGACACATGATGGCGTTAGAAATCTCATTAGAGGAGAGATTCATGAAAGGCAGGGTGAAATGATTTTGTTGGCACCAGTAGTGGGCACATTATCGTATCATTTGGATGTGTGCCGTTGGAATCGGTAGAGGGTGTTGAGGAGAGTGTTCCTCCGGCAGTGGTGTATCAATTCATGGATGTTTTTACCAAAGAATTCTCTGGTTTACCTACCATAATAGAAGTGGAGTTTACGGCTGATCTCCTTCTGGGGACTAGTCCTATCTCACTTCCATATTAACGAATGGAACCTACTGAATTTCGGGAATGGAAAGTCCAGTTGGAAGAGTTAGAAAACAATGGGTTTATCCGGCCTAGCACATCTCTGGGGGTAGCGCCAATTTTGTTTATGAAAAAGGTGAATGGAACTTTGAGGCTCTGTGTTGATTATCGTAGACTTAACCAAGTTACGATAAAGAACAAATATCCACTTCCATGAATTGATGATTTGTTCGACCAATTGAGGGGAGCCCAGTGGTTCTCCAAGATCGAATTGAGGCTAGGATATCATCAATTGTGGGTGAGGAAGGATGATATTCCTAAAACATCTTTCAGAACAAGATATGGCCATTATGAAAATTTGGTTATGCCCTTCAGTCTAACGAATGCACCAGCAATGTTCATGGAATTGATGAATCATATATTTTAGAGATATCTTGGTTCATTTGTGGTGGTGTTTGTAGATGATATTTTGGTGTATTCAAAGACAAGGGTAGAGCATGAGCAGAACTTGGTGACAGTGTTGGGGATCTTGAGGGATCATCAGTTGTATGCCAAATTATCAAAGTGTGACTTTTGGATACAGGAAGTCTATTTTCTTGGCCATGTGATTTCTGAAAGGGGTGTTTCAGTGGATCCAGAAATGATAGAGGCTATTATCTCATGGAAACCGCCAAAGAATGTGTTTGAGGTACAGATTTTCCTCGATCTAGCTGGGTATTATCGGCGTTTTGTTCGTGATTTTTCATGTTTGGCTTCACCGATGATAGCTTTGACAAGAAATAATGTTCCATTCCAGTGTAATGAACAGTGTCAGCAGTGTTTTGAAGAGCTAAAGGGTCGCCTTACATTAGCACCAATCATGGTATTTCCAGAACCAGGAAAAGGGAACGTGGTGTATTACAATGCATCGGGATTAGGGTTGGGGTGTGTTCTCATGCAAGGGAATCATGTGGTTGCTTATGGGTCATGACAGTTGAGGGTGCATGAGAAGAACTACCCAACTCATGATTTGGAATTGGCAGCAGTAGTCCATTCTTTGAAACTGTGACATCATTATCTCTTAGGTGATAAATTCATGGTATATACAGATCGTAAGACCATGAAGCACATTTTCTCATAATGGGATTTGAACTTGAGGCAAAGAAGATGGATGAAATATCTCCAGATTTTTGTTTTTGACTTTATGTACACACCGGTTAAGGGAAATTAAGTGGTGGATGTATTAAGTAGAAAATCATATGCTCAGGTGGTGAAACCGACATCAGACTAGTGGCAGTTGGTGTCAGTTATAGCTAACATGCGGTTGGAATGTGAGGACCATGGCGATAGATTGGTCTTCTTTTCGGTTTTGTTGATTCTTGACTTGGTTGGTCTGGTTAAAGAGGCACAAATATCTGATTCTAAGTGTGTGACCATGAGGTCGAAAATTAATAGTGGGGAGACCATTGAGGGTTGGAAACTGAATGGGAGTTCAGTTTTGTGCTTTAGAGATCGGATAGTTGTACCTATGGCTTGTCAGGAAAAACTCCTTCATGCTTACCACCATTAGAGATGGGATGTACATCCAAGTACATAGAAGATGTATAAGGCATTGAAGACGCAGTTTTGGTCGAGTGGCATGAAAAGAAATGTAGTCGAGTTCATCTCACGGTGCTTAACTTGTCCGCAGGTTAAAGCAGAGCATGAGAGACCAACAAAAATGCTACAGTCTTTACCTATCCCAGTGTGGAAATGAGAGCAGATAATGATGGATTTTGTTATAGGTCTACCAAGAATGGTTTGGTAACACGATGCCATATGGGTGATAGTGAATCATCTTACCAAGTTGGCCCATTTCATCCCTGTTAGTGACACTCATATGGTGGAGGATCTATCAGAAATCTACATCCGAGAAGTGGTAAAGAGGCATGGTGTACCAGTTTCAATATTCTCAGAAAGATATCCAAGGTTCAAATCTTGTTTCTAGAAATCGTTAGAGCAAGCTCTTGGAGCCCAGTTGACTATGAGCACGGTGTATCATCCTTAGACGGAAGGTCAATCCGAGCGGACGATAAAAACATTGGAAGACATGTTGCAGGAATGTGTAATGGATTTTGGTGGCTCATTGAGGAGAATATACCCTTGGTGGAGTTCTCACACAATAACAGCTATCAGGCCTCAATATACATGGCTTCGTTTGAAGCATTGTATTGGCATCCTTGTCTTTATCCACTATACTGGGTGGAAACAAGTGAAACTTGACTAGTTGGCTGATACTTGTCCAAGAAACAACAGAGAAGATCAAGTTAATCAGGAAGATAATGGAGATGAATCAGAGTCGTCAGAAATCGTATGCAGATCATTATCGTTGGCCTTTTCCGTTTGAGGTGAGTGATCATGTTTCTTGAGGATCTCTCCTAGGTTGGGAAATCCTCGGTTTGGGAAGCATAGAAAGTTATCCCCAAGGTATATTTGACCTTTTGAGATCCCTGAGTGGGTTGGTGAGGTGGCTTATCATTTGGATTTTCCACCTAGGTTCAGTGGGGTGCCCAATGTGTTTCATGTGTCACGATTGAAAAAGTATCAGCCAGATTGTTACCATGTGATTTTTTGAGATCATGTTGAGCTAGAGCCATATTCTTCATTGGTGCACATTCCAGTGTGAGTTGTGGACAGGAAAAAGAAATTCATTCGGGGTAAAAGCATCAGTCTGGTTCGGGTTTTGTGACAGCATGTCCAAATCCTAGAGGAGACTTGGGAGTGGGAGAAAGAGATGGTTAAGTAATGACCTGAGCTCTTTCGGTAAAGGGTGGGTTCACTAATTTCCGAGGACGGAAAGTCCAATGGTGGGGAGAATGTAGTACCCTCAGTTTGAGGTATGTATCCTTTTTATTCCTTTTTATGTGTTTAAAGTGCTTGGGATGAGTTGGTAAAAGGTTGGGAAAGTTTGGAATGATTTTGAATAAGTTTGGAGGCTTTTCTAAGGGCGCACGGTTTGAGCACGATTATGGAAAACCGTGTGGGTTCTCCAAGAATCCGTGCCGGGGGAGACATTGGACTTCACATGGCCTGCGCACAGTTTGTCAAACTGTGCGAGGAAACCATGCAGACCCTTGCTCTCGAAACAGTGGCGTCCACATGGTTAGCGCACGGTTTGACAAACCATGCAGACTAACCATGTGGCCACTTAAAGATGGGGTTTTTAAGTTCAGGATCTCTTGGGGGTTCCTCATTTCACTCCAAATATTCTCCCACTTGATCCTCACTCAGTATTTTTAGTTCTCAAGGGTTGGAGGGGATCTTATACTCATTTTGGAAGAAAATTGAAGGGGTTTCTTGGTGTATTGAAGGCGGTTCTTCTTGGGTAAGTCTTCTATCATGGTTCTTTGTGGTTTCCTCTAGATCTACATCTCTCTCTCTCTCTAGTTTTTCTAGATCTACATCCGTTTCATGTAGACTAGGGTTTTGGTCGCTTTGGATGTTAATTTTAAGGCTTGTGGATGTTAGGGAAGGGGATCTAGAGTGGTTTCGGTGGTGCATTCTCTGGATTTGGTGTGTAGTTGCTTGAGGGTCAATTTCGCTGGAACCCTAGAGGTAGGCGGCTTCTCTCTTGACTCCACATTGCTATAACTTGAAGCATGGTTACAATTAATTTGTGGTGCTTAAAATTAAATTCGTTTTTTATGTGAGAAATTGATTTGGAATCCCTTTGGTGGTGTTTTGGGGATTTTTGGGAAGAAAGGGGTTTTTGAGTAAAATTCTCTTGTTGTGATTTCAAAATGGAGATTTTAAAATGGATAGTTTTGTTTAATTAATTAAGATGGATCATGAAATAGTTTTTCAATAAAGGGGTTGTTTTATTGAAATGGGAATTGGCGTGTAAAAAGGGGGGAAGGGTGTTTTCAATAAATTTTTGAATTGTTGAAGTGGTTCGGCATGTAATTGAAATAGTTAATTGCACATTTTGGTGACCTTGGTGTGTTATATGCTTGGTTATGGCTTATTTGAATGTTGTGTGTAAGTGGACTGGAAGTTCCACTATAATAAGGGAATGGGTAGGGGACGGAAGGGCTACCATCAATGGTAAGTTGACGGGAAGTGCGACTATAAAAAGATGATGGATAGTGGATGGAAGGGCCACCATCAATAGAAAGTGGACGGGAAGTGCCACTTTAGTGGATTGGATGGGAAGTGCCACTATAGTTTGTTGTGTTCTTTGTTGGTGATGTTTGTAGATGGGGCTTGTGAGTGATATAAAAATGGTAATCGTCTTGAAGCATGATAGAATTGGCTTCCTTTCATGGCATGGTTGATTTAGCTTCATTGTGTGGCATGTTTTGCTTATGGCATGTTTGGCTTAAAAACAATTGGTAGCTTGGTTTTGTTTTATATAAACTGCTTTATATAAATGTGCTGACGATTTTATCCTAGTGGAGTGTGTAGGGAAGTCATTTGGGGAAAACCTACTGAGTATTTGTACTCACCCCCTACTTTGGCACTTTGGTATCTTTGAAGATTTTGTGTACCATGATGCGGGCAAAGGTAAGACATAACCCTCCTTTAGTGGTGCATTGTGATGTCTTGGTGGAGCTTGGAGCTTGGAGCTTGGAGCATGGTGTGGAGATGTGGGGGTGTAATGGCTCATGGTGTACTCTGATGTTTTGTGGACATGTCCAGTTTAATGGTTTTAGGTTTTGTGATGGAATTTTTAGTATCACATGGTTGGGTTTGAAAGTGCATGCATCTTTAGTTGTTGGTTGGTTGAGTTGGGTTATCTTCTTAAGGGAAAATCGTTCCCCACTGTTCCTTGAAGCCCTCGACATTTATTGCTAGCCTTTAGCACCTTGGGAAGGTTATCTTAAGGCCAAGTAACCCTCACCGCCTCCTCATTCCAATGATAAAGGGGCAGGGTGTTACATTTTTACTCTTATATTTTTAGTTTTACCTCACAATAATTTTTTTTACCTTAACCACAATAGTTAATTTTAAATGTTTTCACTGATCATAATGGTCAAAAATTATGTTGACCATATTAGATAATATAAATTATTATGATTCCATATATTGAAACCATTTTTTTAAATTGAACTCAAAGAAGTGATATAATTTAATTTAAAATTAATCATACAAACACAACAAGACAACAGGTTTTTAAGAAGAGTGTTTTTTGAACAAAAGACGATTTTATATTAACTCTATAAATAATAATAATAATAATTGCATGAAACACAATTAATATTTAATTATATGAAATCTATATATTTAATTTAAAACATTTATCATCAGGAATTATTTCAATTAATTTAAATGGAGAAATAATATGCATTTTAAAATAGTTTTCAGAAAAACCCGTTTTTAACCCAAAAATAAACTTATACTAAAAAAACCAATATAAAGTTGATTAAAAATTAATTGAGTGGATTAAATATAACTAAATAATACTTAGGTTACTTTAAATCATATTAAAAACATATTAAGGCTCTTAAATTACTTTATCTATTAAAAATAAAATATTTTTTTATAAAAATTAGTATTTTTCAGTATTCACTGAAAAATCAGTATTTTTAAAAAAATCCCAAAATTTCACCCAAAGTAAAATTTTATATTAATATTCATAAAATAATGTTTATTTTTTCAAATATTTTTTTTAAATTGTTAAAAAATTTATTTTAAATTATGTGTGCAATGCACGATTAAACCATCTTTTAGAAAAATACTGTTTTTTCTAAAAACATTTCTTTTAAAAGAATTTATTTTTTAATCAATATATAACCATATTTTTTCATAATTTAGTTATTACTATTCATACCCACCTTTCCAGAAACTAGGTGATAACTATTATATTAACTAATAATATTTTAATAATATTTCACATTTGGTAATGCCCTGACCCCAGTTACCCAAAGTCGGTGCATTATTTTAATAAATTGGCATGATTACAAGGAATCAAGTCCCGAAGGACCAAACAGTTTAGTAGTCTTGGAAAATAGATTACATACATGAATGTTACATTACACTTCATAACATAAAAAACAACATAAATAATCCTTTATGAACGCCATTATTCCCTTTTATTAACCCCGCATATCAATCACAATACACTTCTTGGAATACTGGTGAAAGTATAACATAGAAAGGGGTGAGATTAGATGATCAGTAAGGATAAAAATATAGTGGAATAATTAATAAATAAGCATAAACATTTAAGGCAATTTATAACTAAAACAAAATCCTTTTAAACTTGAACTTAAACATAATATGGCAAAAATAAAATGATGTAATTCCATTTACTTATTCACATGGATATTCTACTAGTCAAATAATCACATGAAATATCACTAACCACTTTCATAATGATGGAATACATAATGCCAGACTATCATAACCATGTATCCAAGGCCTCGTGCCAACACTAAAAATAAGATTTTGTTGAGGCCTTGTACCAAGACACTAGTTTGTCTCATGAGACCTACCGAGGCATCGAGGAGCTACAGCGGGCTCCACCCGTCACTTACTATGTCCAATGCATTCCTGATAAGAAAAGGTCTAAACATAACATAAACATTCGTATTAAAACTAGCATACAAAATGTCAATACATTACCCATAAACCATGAATGGTATAAAAATAACACATCTAGAGTCAAACATATCAAAAAACCTTCAACACAATATTGATGATTTGTATCATGATAAATCAACTTCAAAACAAGTTTAAAATCCATTAAAGGATTTTTACACAGATGAAAATGATTTGTAAAACTCTTTGAGAGAAATACCCCTTTTTCATGAAAACATTAAAAGTCACACAATTTAGAAATGAAGTCATTTAAAGACATTTTTGAATCAAAGTGTCCCATACAAATTTGAAACTTTTGAAAGGAATTAACATTTTAAAAACATTAATGTCCATATAAATAAATCCTTAAAAAACATTTTGAATACATGGACATTAATGAGAAATATTTAGAAGAATAAATATTTAAAACATTTGAAATGATGTTTTAGTAAAAAAGTCCCTTAAAAAAATCCCTTTGAAAAATATTTCATAAAACATGGACATGGATAATAAATATGTCCCAATAGATACTTACGTAAAAACAACCTCGGATAATAAAGGGATTGTGAAATTAACCCTTACCAATTTGGTAACTTACGAAACATACACCCCATGAAAGAGGTATCATATAATGAATATGTAAATACACGTAAATTAATGTGTTTTACACAAAGAATACAATTATGGGCAGTACATACACAACACAAAAGGTAATAGTGGCAATATGGCATGAATCTCACGGGAATAAGGAGTGAGATGAAAAACCCTTACCTCGTGTTCGACTTGAGTCGTTCATTCTTTAACATCCGGAATAATAAACTAAAGTTAATTTATATTTGCTTAAATTTTTTTCAAGTTTATTATTCCTTTTATATCACTTATTACCATGTTATAAACATTATGTAAATATTTAAGTTAATAACGTTCATTTTGTCGATATTTGGAACTTGAGTAGAAAATGAACACCTTATAGTTACAAGTTGTTCAGATGGTCAAAATATCATTATATCCAGATTTATATTCATGATTTAAATATCATATATATCATATATTTCATATATATCATATATATACATGTATTTATAATAGTACATATCATTTTGGGGTAATAATGAAATGTACCGTTCATGGAGACGGTAAGCCGTACGTACGCATGAACTCTACATTCATTTCTATTTCTTATTTTAATGGACTTAAAACATAATGATACATAGTTATATTATAATTCCAGTATAATATCATATATAATATCATTAAATCCGTCCTTTATATATCCCACATATGGTATTAACGAGTCATATCACTTTGAGGGGGCGGTAGTCCGCACTTCATCAAATGAAATTATCGCTTTACTCATAATGGAAACCATTAAGGTATGCTATAAAAGAAAAATAAAGAAGCATGAAGAAAAAAAAATATATATCATATATAAATACATATCCATCATAATGGCCACCATGAGAGGCGGTAGGAGGTAATTGAACAATCATCGTTTCGTGAGGCGTAATTTTTCCATCCACCGAAACATTATCTTCTTCACCCATTAGATGGAGGTGTGTGTAAGTTTAATTCAAATAAATCTCATAAAAACATCCTAGTATATTGAGGATACATGTGTTTTTATAAAAGAAAGTAATAAAAAGAGTTTAGGGGTTGGGGGAGTAAAATAAATGAAATGAAATTAAGATAACTTGTTACCTTTAATTTGGGTAACTTCCTTTGGTTTCAACCAAAAGGACTCCTTGAAGTTCCTTATGTCTAAGGTAAGGCTTCTAGGAGGAGGATAGAGATGTAGGGAGCTCACTTGGGTAGATTTTGGACGAGCCTAAATGCTTTAGAGGTGTGAGGAATTGGTTAGAAGTGGTCTCCTTTTATAAGGGGGGGAGGGGCTCTTTATGAAAGTGTGAAAATATTATTTTATTATATAATGATATTAGGTCTATAAAGGTCTAAAAATCATTATAGTAGAATATAAGATTACTCATGGTCGAAATAAAATCATCCAATAATAATTTTACACCTTTTGGATATTATTTTAACATTTATAATCAAATTTCATTAAATCATTTATTAATGAGGTAAATATTACATCATTATATTGTCCTAAATAATTTAATTTATTCGATGTCTAAAAATTATAAAAAAAATACCATGATGTAGGAAATATTTTTAGCTTTCCTATTAATATTTATAGTCAAAAATATTACTTATATAACACAATATAAAAATTAATTACTAAAAGGTTTTTATTTATGTCAATTTTGCCTTTACATTAAATTAATTAATCTACAGTGTCATTATCCTTCATAACTGGCTCAATGGGGTCCAAATATAGACCCAAATATGATAATGGTCATACATTAATCATCCAATAAGTTTAGGACATGTGTTAAGGTAATTTTGAATTTTTACAATAGTCTTTTTACCTTGAGTTACCCTATTTACCTTTAACCGCGGTAAATAAAAGTAAAAAGTTACCATTGAACAAAAATTATTTTTATCTTATTGAACCAAATTTTACTCCTTAATATTAACAATGTCTCTCGGATTTTTTAAATTCAACTAATAGAAGCGGTAAAATTATGTTTTATGTGAATTTGCAAATTCTCCTAGGAGGTGGGTAAAAGACAATGAAAAGTTCGATAAAATTTTTATATATAAAAAATTATTATAAACTCACTCCAATGAGTTAAAATGAAATTATATAAGTATTATGTATCTATTTTTACATAAATTAATTTAAATAAAATAAGTAATTATTTAAATAAAATTTCGGTTTTAAACTATAACTTAGTGTTTTTCACTATTCATAAAAAATTGAAAGTTTTCAGAAAAATACTGAAAATTCACCCTAAGCTAATTTTGATATTTAGAATTCGAAAATGAATTCTATTTTACCAAATTAAAAACATAGAAGTTTCATTTATTAATTTAAAATTAATTCCTGTTGTTAAAACCAAAAGGCGTATTTTTAAGAAATAATAACTATAAAAATATTGACACTTGTTTATGTCCAATTTCAAAATGAAATTACATACAATGACCAGCATTGGATTAAATGTTAAAAATACAATCTATTTATACTTCCAAACCATTAAAATTTATAATTTAACACTATAAATTATTTCTATTAAAAAAGTTGTTTTTAATTAAAATATAGTATTTTTCACTTTTCACACAAATATGAAAGTTATCAGAAAAACACCAAAAATTTATTGAAAATAAATTATTATGTCATTATTCTAAAGAAGAAGTTTATTTTTTAAAATTGAATATTTAGATGTTTCAAATATGGGATTTAAAAAGGGTTCACCATTAAAAGACGGTAAAAGTTCATTTTTTTAAAAAATACTTGTTTTATCTGAAAAAAATGAATTAGTTCATACATTATGTCCAAGAAACCCATAATATGAATTCTAAAATTATAAGGATTATATAATGTTTAAAATTCAGTTAATACTATTCATAACCGCTTTTGAACGGCTAGTTTTGTAATCTTGTGGTGCGCTTGAACTTGGTGTTGCGTGTAGTGCAAGTTATTGAATTACTTTGAAGAAATAATGTACTATGAAATATTGGGGTGTTAAATTATTCTCTCCTTCAACAAATTGAGTCCTCGCAATTTGAAATTGTTCTTATAAAATAAAAGGTTGAAAATAGAAAATACCTTCGTGGGGAAACCCACATCGTAAATTGGGTTAATAAAATTTAGTCTTAATAAGAGGAAAAGGGGAATGAAGAAGTCACCACCAAATTATGATCTCAATTACGAGAAAATTGGTGGAAAATAGAGACACATAATTGGAGGAAAAACGTAAATATTTATAGTTAGTTATTGAGGTCATCAATCACAAACAATTGTAGAATTAAGGGCCTCAAATCCATCAATCTATGATGATTTAAAATATCATCGGTTCCACAAAAAATAAGGTTTTAGGATAACACATTTTTAGTTTTAATATCCCTTACCCAAAGTTTAAGAATTAATTTTTCATAGAATAAGAGAGAATATATATATATATATATATATGTATATATATATATATATGTATATATATATATATATACTTGAAAAGTATAGTTCCATCCTTTAACTAATTCCTAAAAAAAACTCATCTTTCACTCTA
Source organism: Viscum album (assembly GCA_963277665.1). Classification (NCBI taxonomy): domain Eukaryota; kingdom Viridiplantae; phylum Streptophyta; class Magnoliopsida; order Santalales; family Viscaceae; genus Viscum; species Viscum album. The sequence goes on along the minus strand of OY728167.1, from coordinate 813,934,206 downwards.
AAAGATATTAGAACTTAAAAAATATATTCTATTTATCCTATTCGTATAGGGTTAAAAAATGAATTCATAATTCATGTACTAGAACCTTTAAAAAAAACATTATTCAATCCAGGATATCACGTGGGTCAGTGGTAGGTGATACACCCTTGTCGCCCTTCGGTTGTGGGTTTTAGTCTCACGGCCTTGCCGGACGCGATGGGTTACCGCCTGACCTCCGGGTTGTCCTTTTTATGGAAATCCAAAAATAATCTCAAACTAGACTAATCCAAAATACTTCTATCCAAACTCACAGTCCAAAATTTATAGGGAAGTTAAACACAATGAAGATCCTTTTTTCTACGTAATAACAAGTGAACACCTTCATCATGTATTCTTTTAAAACACTGCCACATCTTGAATTACCATAAAACCTTATTGATTACATTCATGCTCCCTTATTCATTATAGATTACTAGATATACTACTTTTATCCAAAAATGTTGTAAACTCAAACAATGATGGAATATATAAAAATCGTTAATCAGTTTCCAGGTAGTGAAGAATATCCAATATAATTTATCCAAATAAATCATATATTATTCCAAAATAACTACCTCAATATCAAAACCATATTATGGTTTATCTTTCTCCCAAACATATATTTTCCAAAAATTTAACCTACTTTTGAGTCACTTTTCTTGGTTCCACATAATCTGAAGTCCTTATTGAAATAGTACTGTAGTACAATCCTTTTATACTCCATAATTATTATAACCAGTACATCATTGATACAACACTCAAATGACATAATTCTTTAATAACAATATAAGAACTCTAATCATTACTCTTCATCTGAGGTAGTATCGTAACTTGATTATTATCCAATAACATCATTTGCGGTATACTCTTATTAATGGGACATTGATTCGTGTAGTGTCGTAACGCCTTGCAGATGAAGCATTGTACATTTGAATTTTTTTCTTACCCTTACAATCACGTACTTGGTGTCATTTTTCTCCACACTTAAAACAAAATCTCATTCCCTTCAAGTATTTACCAAGGTGATTCACTCCACATTTATCACATATTGGAAAATCCTTCTTTCCCTTATTCCCTTTATCCGTCTTTCTTTCTACTATCCTTTTCTTCTCTTGCTTCTCTTCAAAGCCATAGGATTCAGAGAATTCTTTACTGATCTTATGACACTATTTATTCATATGATGATAATACATGAGAGACTATTTCCTTTCTAAATGTTTTCTTAATACCATGAATGATATGACCCTTCTTACTCTTTGGATCATACGTATTGATGGAGTTCTCATTCCTTCTACTGGGCGCCATTTCTAAACAATGGCATACACTAGGTCAGTTTATGAATCGCAATTAATAATTCCAAACATGTAAAATACCTAACATAAATTGAATATTTTATTGATAGAATCCATAATCACAAAAATGTTTTCTTTGAGGAGGTATATACTCATAAAACCTTCATAGCGGTTTGTAAAGAAAATTAGAATTATCATAAGCATATCCCCCGGGAGTGTCGTAACCATGAGTGCAGCAAGGCCCGATGTCGTGCACCCGTTCCCATTCAATTCTAGATCAAAGCAATTTTTTCAGGTTATACCCCTAGGTACATCTGTGCCAGAGCTGCCTCTACCTGCTCGTATCCAGGAAGGGATGTATTTTCTTGGAAAACTCAAAAAAATCTATACATTACCAAAATTCTAGGATGTTCTTCTATACTAATCCTCAAGGTCTATCTTAGGGTAATGAACTCTAATAAGAGTTTATCTAAATCTAGTATCCAAGGTTATTTCTAAACATCGTTTGATACTAACTGTAACGCCCCGACCCCAGTTACCTAGAGTCGGTGCATTATTTTAATACATTGGCATGATTACAAGGAATCAAGTCCCGAAGGACCGATCGGTTTAGCAGTCTGAGAAAATAGATTACATATATGAATGTTACATTACACTTCATAACATACTAAACATCATAAATATTCCTTTATGAACACCATTATTCCCTGGTCTTAACCCTGCATATCAATCACAATACACTTCTAGGAATCCTGGGAAAAATAAAACATAGAAAGGGGTGAGCTCAGATGCTCAGTAAGGATAACAATAAAGCAGAATCATTAATAAATAAGCATAAAAATTTAAGGAAATGTATAACTAAAACAAAAGCCTTTTAAACTTGAACTTCAGTATAATATGGCAAAAATAAAATGAAGTAATTCCATTTACTTATTCACATTGATATTTTACTAGTCGAATAATCACATGAAATATCACTAACCACTTTCATAATGATGGAATGCATAATGCCATACTATCATAACCACGTAGCCAAGGCCTCGTGCCAACACTAAAAATAAGATTTTGTCGAGGCCTCATTCCAAGCCACTAGTTTGTCTCATGAGACCTACCGATGCATCAAGGAGCTCGAGCGGGATCCACCCGTCATTTACTAAGTCCAATGCATTCCTCATATGAAAAGGTCTAAACATAACATAAACATTCGTATTAAAACTAGCATACGAAATGTCAATACTTTACCCATAAACCATGAATGGTATAAAAATAACACATCCATAGTCAAACATATCACAAAACCTTCAACACAATATGGAAGATTTTTATCATGATAAATCAACTTCAAAACAAGTTTAAAATCCATTAAAGGTTTTTGACATAGATGAAAATGATTTGTAAAACTATTTGAGAGAAACACCCCTTCTTCATGAATACATTAAAAGTCACAAAATTTAGAAAAGAAGTCATTTAAATAAATTTTTGAGTCAAAGTGTCCCATACCACTTTGAAACTTTTGAAAGGAATTAACATTTTAAAAACATTCATGTCCATATAAATAAATCCTTAAAAACCATTTTGAAGACATGGACATTAATGAGAAATATTTAGAAGAATAAATATTTAAAACATTTGAAATGATGTTTTAGTAAAAAAGTCCCTTAAAACAATAACTTTGAAAACTCTCTCATAAAACATGGACATGGATAATAAATTTTTCCCAGTAGATACGTAAAAACAACCTCAGATAATAAAGAGATTGTGAAATTAACCCTTACCAATTTGGTAACTTATGAAACATACACCCCATGAAAGAGGTATCATACAATGAATATGTAAATACACATAAATTAAATTATATTACATAAATATTACAATTATGGGAAGTAAATACACCACACAAAAGGTAATAGTGGCAATATGGCATGAATCTCACAGGAATAAGGAGTGAGATGAAAACCGCTTACCTCGTGTCTGACTTGACCCGTTCGTTCTTTAACATCCTGAATAATAAACTTAAGTTAATTTCTACTTGATTAAAAAACTTTTTCAAGTTTATTATTCCTTTTATATCACTTATTATTATGTTATAAACATTATGTAATCATTTTAGTTAATAACGTTCGTTTTGTCGATATTTGGCACTTGAGTAAAAAATGAACACCTTATAGTTACAAGTTGTTCACATGGTCAAAATATCATTATATACATAATTATATTCATGAAGTAGATATCATATATATCATATATATCATATATATTTATTTATTTATAATAGTACATATCATTTTGGGGTAAGAATGAAATGTACCATTCATGGAGACGGTAAGCCGTACGTACGCATGAACGCTATATTCATTTCTATTTCTTATTTTAATGGACATAAAACAAAATTATACATAGGTATATTATAATTACTGTATAATATAATATATAATATCATTAAATACATCCTTTATACGTCCCAGATATGGTATTAACGAGTCATACCACTTTGAGTGGGCGGTAGTCCGCACTTCATCAAATGAAATTATCGCGTTTACTCATAATGGAAACCATTAAGGTATGATATAAAAGAAAAATACAGAATCATGAAGAAAACAAAACCATAATATATATTATATATAAATATAGTTCCATAATAATGGCCACCATGAGAGGCAGTAGGAGGTAATTGACCAATCATTGTTTCGTGAGGCGTACGTTTTCCATCCACCGAAACATTATGTTATTCACCCATTAGATGGAGGTGTGTGTAAGTGTAATTCGAATACATCTCATAAAAACATCCTAGTATATTGAGGATACTTGTGTTGTTATAAAAGAATCTAATAAAAAGAGTTTAGGGGTTGAAGGAGTAAAATTAAAGAAATGAAATTAAGAGAACTTGTTACCTTTAATTTGGGTAACTTCTTTTGGTTTGAACAAAAAGGACTCCTTGAAGTGCCTTATGCCTAAGGTAAGTCTTCTATGAGGAGGATAGTTATGTAGGGAGCTTAATTGGGCAGATTTTGGACGATCCCAAAGGTTTGAGAGGTGTGAGGAATTGGTTAGAAGTGGTCTCCTTTTATAAGGGGGGGAGGGATTCTTTAGGAAAGTGTGAAAATATTATATTATTATATAATGATATTCAGTTTCTAAAGTTCCAAAAATTATTATAGTATAAGATAAGATGACTCATGGTCGAATTAAAATATTCCAATAAGAATTGGAAACCTTTTGGATATTATTTTAATATTTATAATCTAATTTATTTAAATCATTTATTAATGAGGTAAATATTGCATCATTATATTGTACTAAATAATTTAACTTATTAGATGTCTAAAAATTATAAAAAAAATACCATGATGTAGGAAAGCCTTTTATCTTTCGAATGAATATTTATTGTCAAAAATATTACTTATATAACACTATAGAAAAATTAATTACTTAAAGGTTTTTGTTTTTGTCAATTTTACCTTTACATTAAATTAATTAATCTAAAGTGTCATTATCATTCATAAGTGGATCCATGGGGTCCCAAAATCTACCCAAAGATTCCCATGGTCGGCCATTACTCATCTAATAATGTTAGGACATGTGTTAAGGTAATTTTGAATTATTAAAATATTCTTTTTACCTTGAGTTACCCTATTTATATTTAACTGTGGTAAATAAAAGTAAAAAGTTACTATTCACCAAAAATTATTTTTTATTTTATTGAACCACATTTTACTCCTTTATATTTACCGTGTCTCTCATATTTTTGAAATTCAACTCATAGAATCGGTAAAATTTTTAAATTCTCCTAGGAGGTGGGTAAAAGACGGTGAAAAGTTCGATAAAATTTTTATATATCTAAAATTATGATAAACTCACTCCAATGAATTACAATGAACTTATATAAGTATTATGTATATATTTTTGACATAAATTAATTTAAATAAAATAAATAATTATTTAAATAAAAATTCAGTTTTAAACTATAACTCAATGTTTTTCACTATTAATAAAAAATAGAAAGTTTTCAGAAAAATACAGAAAATTCACCCTAAGCTAATTTTGATATTATGAATTAAAAAATGAAGTCTATTTTACCAAATTCAAAACATAGAAGTTGCATTAATTAATTTAAAATTAATTCTCATTGTTTAAACCAAAAGGCGTATTTTTAAGAAATAATAACTATCAAAAGATTGACACTTGTTTATGTTCAATTTCTAAATGAAATTACTTACAATGACCATCATTGGATTAAATGGTAAAAATATAATCTATTTATAATTCCAAACCATTAAAATTTATAATTTAACACTATAAATTATTTCTATTAAAAAGTTTTTTTAATTAAAATATAGTATTTTTCACTATTCACACAAATATGAAAGTTATCAGAAAAACAAAAAAAAATTATTGAAATTAAATTATTATGTCCTGATTCTAAATAAGAAGTTTATTTTGTCAAATTGAATATTTAGATGTTTCAAATATGGTATTTAAAAAGGGTTCACCATTAAAAGACGGTAAAAGTGCATTTTTTTTAAAATACTTCTTTTATCTGAAAAAAAAAAGAATTAGTTATTAAATTATGTCTAAGAAACTCATAATATGAATTCTAAAATTATAAGGATTATATAATGTTCAAAATTCAGTTAATACTATTCATAGCTGCTTTTGAAAGGCTAGTTTGGTAATCTTGTGGTGCGCTTGAACTCGGTGTTGCGTGTAGTGCAAGTTATTTAATTAATTTGAATAAATAACGTACTATGAAATATTGGGGTGTTACACATTTCTTTTAAACTTAGTGTTATGTGTATTATATGCTATCAAGAATACAAATATAGGGTGGTTACACTAAATATGGAATTAAAGTGGATAAATCTTAATTTGTTGTTGTTTACACATTTCCTTACTCGCCACTGTGAGGTAGATTATATCATTACTATTCCATGTTGTATTTTATAATAGTTTTATAGGGACTTATGAAAAACTGATTTGACCATGACTAATCTACCGAAAAATAAAATGATTTTGTTTTTTATGAATCATATAGGAAAAATTGTGATAGATTGGAAGAATGATTGACCACTGCACCCATTATCTATCCAACAAACTAGAGTTACCCCTTTGAAATTATATGTAATGCTTATAATAGAGCTGTAGGAGTTGTGATTTCCCAAATGATTGATAGACTTCCAAAAGTGACATCCTAAACTTGAAAGACCCTATATACAACCCATATTAACTACATAACAACAGAGAATGTGTTTTTGTCTATTTTTGTAACTTTTGAAAAATTTCATTTTTATCTTTTAGAGAGTAAAGTGACTATTTATTCATATCATGCATCATTGAGGTATTTAATCAAGAAAAATGATGAAAATACCAGACTAGATAGATAGATTTTTATGTTGCAAAATTTTTACATGGAGATCAAGGATGAGAAGAGCTGTGAAAACATGGTGGCTGACCGCATGAGATGGCTGACTCACACTAATAAGGTAGAACCAATCCCTATGACAATCTGGATAATTCATTCCCTAGTGGGAAACTATATAACCTCACCCAACTGCCTTGGTACACCAACATAGTGAATTTTCTAGTCGTATTAAAGGTACCCACCTTATTTTCCATTAATAAAACTACTAAATTGAATTTTAAATCAAAATATTATGTCAAAGAGGATACATATTTATGAAAAATCTACAATGGCCAAGTCACTAGAAGGTGCATTATTGAAGGGGAAATAAACCCTGTGCTTTCTTTTTTTATACACTTATTTGTGGAGGAATTTTTAGATCTCATAGAACCACTATAAATGTTTTGGAAGATGGATTGTTTTGGACCTCATTTTTTTGAAAATCACATGATTTTTCTAGTTTATAGCTAGAATTTCCAAAAGACACGAGATTCCCCAAAAACCTTTGATTTTCTATGAGATATTCTATGTATAGGGAATAAAATTTATGGGACCATTTCTAGTTTCATTTGTATTTTATACATCCAATTAGCAGTCTAATAAGTTTCTAAGTGGATTGAAGCGAAATCTACTCGATGTAATGATTCAAAAATTGTGATTGAGTTTCTAAAATAAAACATTTTTATAGGTTTAGAAATCCTAAAGCTATAATTAATGACCAATTAATCTACTTCTACAACTATAACATGGAATTAACCATGAATAAATATGAAGTTCACCACAAAACACATACTACCTACCATCCACAGAAAAATGAACTTTTTTAGGTTTCCGATATAAAATTAAAAATAAATTTGGAGAAAATAGTGCATCTTAACCACATGGACTAGAGTAAAAAATTAAATGGTGAAATGTGGTTATACAAAACCACCTAAAAAACACCTTTTGGAATGTCACAATATATAATTGTTTATAGTAAACATTTTCACTTTTCTGTTGAGTTGCAGTACAAGGTATATTGGGCCATCAAAAGAGTAAACCTGGAGTTTGGAAATTCTAGAGAATAAAGGAAGCTGCAAATAATGGATCTTGAGGAGCTGAGAAGGGTGAGAACTCACTGATATACAAGGAAAAAAACTAAATCTTATCATGATAAGTTAATCCGAAGAACTGAATTCCAAATTGGAGACAACGTGTTATTATTTTCATCAAGGATGAAGCTCTTCCCTACTAAGATTCATTCTAAGTGGATTGGGGTATACACAGTAACTAATACATTTCCTTTTGGTGTAGTTGAGATTCAATGAGATGGTTCAAAGTAGTCATTCAAGGTGAATGGAAAACAATTGAATAAGTACTAGGAGGTTTTTTTTGGAAAGAATATATGGTGGATTCCATACTCCTCCCTATTTATGTTAATTAGAGAAATGTTAGGATGTCTCTTTCCACTATGTTGGGAGGGATTCTTACTTTATATTGAACTGGGTTTTTGAAAAAACACATGATATAATTCAATTTGAAGTATGTTTGAACCAAGTGTGGTGGAGATAGTAAAATTAGTTTTAGTATTTGGATACAATTTATCCATTCTACATTTAAATTTTGAACAAAAAACACACACAAATAGAGAGATAGGAAATTGAACTTTAATGTGTCCTTCCAAATTAAAACAACATGTCATTTTTTGAGGTTTTCGTTAGGTTTTTAAATTACTGAATATGAATGATTATTATGTGAAAATAACCTCTCTTATATGGAAATTTTTGATTAAGTCTAGAAAAATAGTGACAACTGAAAATATCTCTATGGAATAATAATTATAACATGTGGTCACTGGAATTTTGAACTCAATCTCAAGTGACTTTAACTTTTTGATTGAATAACACCTCAGTAATACCACCTATAATAAATTCATACTAGTCCTTTTAGCTTGGATTAATATGGTTAATTTAGATCTTATAATGAATCTTTGAGATAATGGAATTGGGTGTGTGAGTAACCCTCTATAAAAAGTTCAAATAAGTTCTTTTTCATAATTATTTACACATAATGGGTGGGAAAAATTTAAAAAAAAGTATAAAGTGATCATATGTCAACAATGAATTCATTTTTGTGGGGGGGGGGAATATTGAACCCATTAAGGGTGTAATTTACTTATAAAAATGTCATTTAGGGGTTATCAATAAAGTGTGATGATGAAATATGGTTCAGGAAGCTCTTGAATGAGGGATGGATGGAAGTTTCACTTGTTGAAATTTTAATTTCACTTAAATCTATAAAATTCACTCATAGAACTGGAATTTGAATATGAATGGAAGTAAAACAGTGTGTGAAAGTCACATAGGAGGCATGGAAATTGTGTGGAAGAACCATTTGATTTTCTTCCATTCTGGATATATATATTTAAAGTTAAGAAGAAAAATAAAAATTAATGGAATATAATGATAAAATTTTATTGGAGTTCAATAATTCTTGTGTGGGGGAGTGATGTGAGATGGAAATTTTAAAATTATTTGTTTTATATTCATTAAAAATAGCACTAATTTAATCCAATTTTTGATTAAATTTATGTTTTTTGGGACTCATTTTTAATCTAAAATTAATCTATAAGTTGATTAAAATGACGATTTTATTGATTTATTCATTTTTGGAATTAAATGGGGAAACCAAATTTTGATTGAAGTTTTGATTAGTTTAATATATAATTAAATGGATTTAGTTTTGATTTTTAACTAATATAATAATTTTTTGAATTAGAAACCTTATAGTGATTTTTTTGTTAAAAAATAAATTGGATTAGAACGTGAGCATTTAATAATGAAAATTTGATTAATTTAGTGGGTGTAGTAATGATTTTAATGATTTTTTCATTTTTGAATTTAATTAGAGAAATATTACACTAAGAAAAAATATGTTTTATATAGTTTAATCATATTTTGGAAATGTTATGGAATTACCATGAATTATCTTCTTATAGTTGATCCAATCACCGAAAAATGAAAATTGGACAGATCTATCACACCACAAACAGAAATGATTGAAAGTGCACCAGTGACCACAACTGAAAATTTTGAAGAAGTCATGTAGTAACCATTCCCATTACGGTGTAACCACATGAAGTGATTTTTTGAGCCACCATGAATAAATTTTTGGAAAATCAATGGATTGATCACACCTGTGAAATGTGTCTACTAGAGAAATATTTGGAAATAGAATTCATCGACTACATTGAAAAAACAGATCAACCACAACCATAAAAAAAATTAAAAATGGACGAACCTATAATATAGAAAAGGTAATAAACCATGATTTTTATATGGAATCGAATGTTAAAATACTACTAATAAAAGAAAAATCATGCATATGTCGTAATAAAAAATAAGCGACCACACCTCTTCTCATAATTGGTCAGCCCGATCGATTGTGCCACCCTCTTGCACCCATGGACATCTAAAACTAAATTTCATGAGGGGGATGGAACCAAACTAGTCACTAATGTTGAAATGTTCTCTGCTAACAAACACTGAACCGATGATCCAATATCTGGTAGAAAAATTGGAACCCCAGGTCACCTGAATATACTAACCAAGGTTGGGTACTCGATGCTCATCGCCCGTTGGAACCAAAGAAACTTCTGGTGATCTGTCACCTAATCTGAAGGACCCCGAAACAACCTGATATATATAACTCATGGTTAATTAAATATAAGAAATAAAATTGAACAAGAAAAACTATCAACCTGGATTACTGAAGAAAATTAAATCCCACACCACCTTGGCTGAGCCACTGTTGACAAATTAGACTCACTCAAGAACTAAACAATCCATGCCCAAATAACCCTAAATATATAATTAGTTAAAGAACCATTCATGTCATTGGGAATGAAGAAGCCAATCCTACCAAGAGTGATTATCTAAGTAGACTACTGAGATCGATTGATGGAAGTACCATGCTCGTCATCGGTGTTGGATATCTAAGGTGTTGAGACTGGATGAATGCATTGTCACCACCATTTGAAACCAAGATTTCCAGATCAAGACATGCCTCCCTATTTCCCTGTCTCTTGATGAAACCCTCACTAAGGAGATACCTGAGAGCTAAATCCCTACTAGATATGAAGTTCCAAACCAACACATGGATGTGGAATAAGATGACCATGCATCACCCATTTATAATAAAACCACACAACTAATCAAGTAGTGTTCCTCCTTTGAAGATATTTTCAAACCCTCCCCACTAGAGAAACTTAGCCTCTCATTAAAGAAATATCCACACCATTGGAGAGGATAAAAAGCCTTAACTGAAAGATATTTCTAGATAAGTCACCGTGTTAAAGCTTCTGGCACCAATAATAAATCCCAGACCAAATTAATAATGACCTAGCTCACCGAAAGGATTAAAATACTAGAAACCTGATGATTAATTAGGAATGAATTTGAGTTACAGAATCCTTCAATGTATAAAAAAAAAAGAAAAAAAGAGCATGATGAAATCCAATATGAAAGCAGTGACATAAAACCTTGTTCTAGTACATACCCAATACTATCTAGGCCTAAGTCCAATGATGAGGGCCAATAACCAAGGACCAAGTATGTTCTGTTAAATCCTAGAAAATAATTTAAGTCCATGGAACTAACACATGTTCCAACTCCCCACATGATACTTGGGAAACACTCATATTCCACTGAATATGAAGACCATCAACTAATTTCTCTATAATCCTTCTGCCCGAATGGCCCAAAGGCCTTTATTTTTATTGATTTTTGATAACCCTCCTTTCAAGGGATGAGGGGGAACCCTTACAAGTCCCGTATACTCAGAGATTACATGGCACATAGGCTTAGGAGATTTCATGACCCTAAGGTCTTTAGGGAATTCAACCAGACTATCTACAAGGAACTGCCCCTCCCCAACATATGTATCCTAATAGTATCTCTCCACCTTTGCATGATCGTCTGGATAGGCTTCCCATGCAAGCACATGATGGTACCGATGGCATATCCATACCCTCTCATTCTGACAATCTATTTGGCTCTGCTCTGGTGAGTGCACCTACTCTGAATCCTCTTCTAGGTATGCTCCTTTTTTGTTGTGTGTCTGGGGCCCGCATTCATGTGGCCCTAAGGCCTTAGGGTGGCCCTAAGGGCTTAAGTTAGCCCGAAGGCCTTGAGAATCAACTGTCCCGAAGTCCTTTTGTGGCCCAAAAGCCTTGCAAAACCCGAGGAACAAACCGGTGTCCCGAAGGCCCAGATGGATGAATAGTTCTGTATACTACAGTACCGAATAGTGCCTGCTACAGTACTGCTATAGTACCGGAAATATGCCTCCACCCAGATTTGATCTCGGGTCTCTTGGATGCACCTAGTGAGTCCTCACCAACTGGGCTGAGGGTCATGTGCCTCTATAATCCTTCTGAAATATTTATATAACTCAATAATGGGACGAGAAATCTTTAATGAAAAATATTTGCATACACTTATTTATAGAAATATAGACTATCGAGTTGTGCATGTGGCATCAATCAAAGAAATGGAAGTGGGCTCAAAATTTGAGGAATGAATCTGGCATACTGGGTTCATTATAAAGAAACTCATACCTATCAAAAAATATGAATGGAAGATCAAATATATAAGAAAAAATATATTTAAAATGAGGAAATGTTCACTCGAAAGGGGGATACTTGGGGTTGGGGCGATCAAGAAAAAAACCAAAGATGTCATTTCCTTAATTTTCTTTTCATTTTTTTCTATTTTTTATTATCCTATGATGGAACACTAGACCAGTAGTGGGTAATCCAAGAGACCACTCCCATACCTATGATTAATTCCATTTTTTAATAAAAAAATTCCTCTCTAATTCTCTAGATGTGTTTGAATGCCTAAATTTTATGAGATTATCATTTTCCTTCACATTAAAACCTTTATTTCCTTTTTTTCACTAGTTTCACACATAGGACACATGGAGAATCCTTCACTAATTATGATAGTCAGTAATGGGATGAACTCGGAGTGATTGGTATTATCCAACCACTAGGATAGATAAGGACATATAATAAAATGATTATATTATTATTTCCTATTCTATCCCAAAATTGATAGGAAAGGCTAATCAAGGAGATTTCCTGGGATTAGAGAATTTCTAAGTAGTAAAATTGAATAATGATTCATGTGTAAGTGAGGAGAGTTATCCAAATTTGGAACATAATGATTGAATCATTGAATTAAAACCCAATCAATTGCTTCCACTATTTCAAAATTCAAACCAAATAAATAATATTTTAACACATCCACAACATCGTCTTCTCTAAAGACAACTCGAATCCCACTTTATTACATTTTTCTCAAGTTCATATTTTTTTTTCGAGCACCCCGCAATAGGTTTCCCATCAAACCATGAAATTTATAATATATAATCAAGTGATAAAAATATTATTTGAATATATATATATATATATTATATAGTAATATAAATAATAAATTATATTAATAAGAAATTAATTTATATATTAAATTTATATCTGATGATTGATATATTTAATTTATAATTGTCAATTATAGTGTATAATAGAAATTATGATATTATAATATATATTATGGATGAATAAGGATGAAATTTTAATTAATGAATGATTAAAAATAGTTATGACTTTAAAATATTTATTGAAAAATAAATTTGAATATTTCTTATCATATGATATAATTTTTTTTATAATTTTTCTATAATTAATTAAATTAATTATAATAATAATATACAATAATCTTTATTTTTAGGTTTTATGGGAATCCTGATGCGGGGTGCTCAGTAAAATAGTTTTAAATCAAAGAAAAATGCAGTAAAGTGGGACTCAGGTTGTCTCTGCAGAAGAAAATGTTGTGGATGCATTAAGATCTTGTTTTGTGGGTTTGAATTTAAAAAATAGTGTAAGTAATTGATTTATTTTTAATTAAATGTTTAAAATATATTGTTATAACCTTATATTACTCTAATCACTTACCTATGAATAATTATACAATTTTACAGCTCCAAAATTCTCTAATCAAAAGAAATATCCTTGATTATACATTCCTATAAATTTTGGTTTGGAATAGAAACAAATTGAATAATCACTATATGTTTTATCATAATATAGCCTAGTAATTGGCTACCATAATCCACTCTTGGGTCATCCCACTGTTTACAATCATATGTAGTGAAGGAGTTCCCAAGTGACATGTGCAAGAAACCAGTGAAAAGAGGAAATAAATGTTTAAATGGGAAGAAAAATGAGAATCTGCTAAAATCAATGCATCGAACCACATATAGAGAAATAAAATTGATAAGAAATTTTTTTGTTGAAATTTTTTAATTGATCATAGGGGTGGTAGATGTCTCCTTGTCTTGACTACTATTGTTCTAGTGTTCCATCATAGGAGAGTGAACAACAAGAATAAAAATGAAAAGAAACTAAAGGAAGGCAGCATAAGCTGTTATTTTTTTCTTGATTTTCCCCTTAGCATCCCCATTTTCAGTGAAAATTTTATATTTTTAAATAGATATTCTCATAGTTTTTCATCCTTAAATCCATCCTCATGACATTCATTGGTTAATTTTACAACAAACTTTACATTCCTGATTCGTTCCTCAAATTTGGATCCCACTTCTATTTATTTTATTGATGCCACATGAACAACTCTTTAGTCTAAAATTCTTCGATTCAACATACATGAATATTTTTTAGTAAATAATTATCCTCCCATGATTGATCTCCACAAATATTCATAAAAGATCCAATATAAGTTATTCACCACTCCATAATTTCAGTGTAAGATGAGTGTTGACCAAGCATCAGGTGAGGAGTTGGAACATGTGATGAGTTTTTTGATTTAAATTATATTCTTGGATTTAACAGAATAGTTTGGGGTCTTGGTCATTAGGCCTAATCAGTAGACTTGGGTCTGGATAGTGTTGGGTATGGTCTAGAATGTGGTTGGCTGTCACCTATTTCATCTTGTATTTTATCATGCTACTTGTTTTTATTTTTTTTTATTTTATGAATCGAAGGAATCTAAAACTCAAATTAATTATTTATTTATCATTAAGTTTACATATTTTTTATCCTTCTAGTGGTCTTGTTAATTATTAATTTGGTAGAAATTGTTTTAGTGGTTCCTCAAGCTTCAATAGGGTGGCTTCTATGGTAAGCTCATTGAGTTTAGGCTCCTCATCTTCTCCAGCAGAGTAACTATTTCTTTAGTGGTAGTCTGAGTTTCTCTAGTGGTGCTGGTTCAGAATTTTTTTCAAATGAGTCATGCTATTTGATTTGTGGTTCGATTTTATTTTAAAAGGGTAAATCCTGACCACCTACTTCCACATTAAGACATCATTTCATCAATTTATCTCTGGAGGGTCTTTAGCTCCTGATCATCTCCTCTATAAGGGTTTCTTCAAGTGATGGTGCAATATGGAGGCATGAATTGATCTGGAAAACTTGGTTTAAAATTGTGGAGATGATGCATTCTTCCATCCTTTAAACCTTGGAGATTCAACACTTAAGGATACCACAAGACTTCCATCAGCATCGCTTGATAGTCTACTTTGATCACCACTCTCAACAGGTTCATCTTCTATATTCCCAATGATGATCATTGTCCTTCATCTGATTTGAGATTTGGGGTTCTTTGGGTGCAGGTCTTTCAAATATTCAATGACCTTGGTCTATCAATAGTGGCTTAGCTAGGGGAGTGTATGATTTTATTTTCTCCAGTAATCTAGGATGATAGTTTTTCTTCTTTCATTTTATTTCTTTCATTTTCTTGACCACATTTTCTAAAAATTAGGTTGGTTCAAAATACTTTGGAATATGTGACATGACATCAAAAGTTTCTTTGGATCCCAACGATTGTGAGAATAGGGTGCTCAACCTCAGTTATTATATTCAGCTAACTTGGGATACAAATTTTTCTTCTAGTTTTTAGATTAGGGGTTTAGAGATCATCAATAGAGAATAATTCGATGTTAGTGACTAGTTTAGTTTCATCCCCCTCACGGGATTCAGTTTTATATCTCCATGGGTGCAAGAGGGTGAGGTGGTCGATTAGGATGATTAACCATGGGAATAGGTGTATTTTTTTGTGGTGTGGAAGATACATGAATTTTCCATTTTTTATAGTCTTGTGATGGTTGATGCCACATAAAACCCAAAATTGATTCCTTTTTTCTACATAGTAGGTTCATCCCTTTTTAATTTTTTCTATGGTTGTGGGTGATCTATTTTTTCCATGAGGTTGATGAATGGAATTAAAAAAAATATCTAATAGAAACTTTTTATAGGTGTAGTCGAACCATCGGTTTGATAAAAATATATTCATGGTGGCTAGAAAAACCACTTCATTCAGTCACTCTACAATGGTAATGGTCACTTCATGACTTTGCTAAAATTTTCAGTTGTGGCCTTTATTACACTAATGGTCTATTAGTTTTATGGTGTAGAAAATCCATCCTTTTTTATTTTTCAGTGGCTAGATCAACGACAATAAGAGAAGCCGCAACTGATACATGCATTTTCCAAAAATTTTGTGACCATCACAACACACATTTTTTCTTAGAAGAGGTTTTTCTAATTTAATTTTAAAATAAAAAAACACATTAAAATTGAAATTTCCCCCTTCAAATCAATCATATTTTCATAATTAAATGTTTATATTCTAATCTAATTTATCCTTTCACAAAAAAATCACTTTATGGAATCTAGTTTAAAAAATGAATAATTTTTTTAAAACTAAAAACCAAATCCATTTAGTTATAGATTAAAGTAATCAAAACTTCAATCAAAATTTTACTTCACCATTTAATTCCAAAAATGAATAAATCAATAAAATCCACATCTTAATCTATTTAGAGAATAAGTGAATATTATCAAATAGTTCAAAAACCATAAAATACTCTACAATTGGATTAAAACATGGGTATTTTCAATTAATATCACACAAATAATATTAAAATTTTCAGATAAAAAATACCGCTAGAGGGATTATACTTTAGATCAGTCGATGAAACTATGGTAGGACAAGACATTCCAACTTGATTCATCAATGAAGAAATAAAAAGAAGTTAAGATATTTATTTTTTATAAATTAATTATAAATTACATGTGAAAATACACTCTATTCAAAAAAAATTTGTTTTCTATTTGTCTAGTTCTAAGGATTTTGTTTGATTAGATGTTATTTGTTTATGTTATGTTTTGTTTTATTACATATTAATTTTTTATGTTCTATTTTTTTTGATTACAAGGGTAGATTGTTATATAAGGGTGACTTAAATATTCTATATTTTTTTCCTCAGTTAATTTAAGTTGGTTAAATCCTCATGTGTAATTTTTTTTATAATTTTAGTGTGTTATAAAACATAAATTTATCTTTTGTTTTTTTTATAAAATTTTAATCCACTATAATATTGATTTTTAATAAGCTAAAAGTTCAAATTTTAATCTACCACTAGTTTTATTTTTAATCTACTTCTAGTTAAAATTTTAATCTATGACCTGTTCAATTTTTAATATTCCTCCACTACAAGAAAAGAGATAGTTAGTGGAGGTTTATACGTGGTGGTTCTAGTAACCACTGGGAAATAAATATGGTTAAAAAAATATAGCAGTGGTTTTATAAAACTGCCATGATATTTTATGTATGTTTTCAATTAGTGGTGGTTTAAATTAAACCATTTCTAAACATTTATAAAAAACCCTAATCTACCCCCTCCCCGGCTCCCTTTGTGCAATACCGACCCCTTTCCCCCACCTCCCCCGATATCCTCCTCTTCTCTCCCAGAGGCGACCCTGATCCCGCATCCCTCTTCCCCCACACCCCTCCTCCTATCCACTCCCCGATAGTGACCCCAAGACCATGACCCCAATCCCACGACCCCTCTCTGAACCATCCCCCTATGACACTCACCCTCTGACCTCCCTCACCCTGGATCGGTTACCCTCCTTGGCGGAGACACATACCCTCCCCCTGACCTCCCTCTCCCTAGCTTAGATCCCATCCTCGACACTAACACTTACCCCCTTAAAGGTTGCATCATACTCACCCTAAATCTATTATTGAGTAGAATTATAGTGTATGATACCATCCCAAACCTTGTAATTATAGTGTTATATATGATACAATATCAGGAATTTGTATACAATATAATTTATTATAGATAAATTTTTATATAAAACTCATCATAAAAACAATATGGTGTATATTACCACATTACGCTTGATCCTTAAAAAAATAATACAAACTGCTATCATTGGTTTATTTTTTTAATGTGGTCAGCTGTGTTAAGAATTCATAAATATTTACATACACTGTTACTAGGATAGACGTTCAAATATCAGAAAGAGAAATTAAAAATTGAGTTAAAATATGTAAAAATAATCACGTAGATTCACCCTACCCCTCCTAGAGTGAATACACAATCTAATGGGAATTTATTATTGATTAAATTACATCCAGAAAGTGGTATTACTAGTAATGTGTTTAACAAAGGGATATATACATATATTATGAATAAGTATTATTTTGTTAATTTATATATTAATATGTTAGTTTCTTTGAATCAAAATATTTGAATTCAATATTCAAATATAGATAATTTTGGTTTAATAAAAAAATAGGAATATATTATATCTAAAGATAGATAAATATAAGGATGTAGAGTATCAATGGTACTCTTTCAGTGTATGATGATTGTTTTTTATTGCATAAAAATTCATATAACCATAATTATTTAGTACTTAAATTACATAGAGAGACTATGATCACTGCTCAGTGTCAATCAAGACACAAAAATCATTTTATAATCCATATTGTTAGGGTTTAAAATTTTATTGTTAGTTATAATATGAATGAGTTCAAATGAGTTTGTTGAGATGATCAAATTCTCATAAATTTAGGATGGAAACCTTTTAAATATGAATCTATCATAAAAAGAATCAAAATTAAATACAAATAAAGTAAAATAACTATGTGTACCATAAGTAATCTATGATCTATATCCATGAAGTATACTTGATAATGATCACTAAGAAATAGTAATCTTTCTGTTGCCTCTAATATTTTTATATTGGTCACCAAAATCTACACATACTATGTCAGGATTGACATATCCAAAAAAATTGTTTTATCACCCTATCATTGAATATTATTAAGGAAGAGATATGAATAGAGAATAATCTATTATTGGTTCTCTAACACTACCAAAAACATATATGGATCACACTGCTTATTTTTCATTACTTTATTAAATAAAATTTCCTGAGAGATATATCTAATTTATACATACTGAAATTTATGGATATTATTATATAATAATTTATGAACATTATTATGATTATATATTTATTATAAATGATTATATGAATCATTATAATAATTAATATTGGAATAAAAACCAATATGGAAATAGGAATTGTAACATTATATTACATAAACTATATCATAGATCTAGTGTATGATATGATATAGGACTCTGATAAATACCCTAGGATTTGGTTATGATTATAATGATGTGTTCAATATATATAATATTCAAATAATATATTAAAATATAATAGTGATTCATACTATATGATTCACCCATTTTAATGAACATTTATCAGTTTCAAACAAGAAATAAATTCCTTTAAAGATTTATTTTTATACTTCACAATTCCATGGGAATCCATCAAAACTTCATTAAAAATGGATTATATAAAACATTAATTTTTTGCACAAAAAACTTTTCCAATAATTTTAATCAATTTTCTACAACATAAATTTTTAAAAATATGGTACTTAACCATTTGAAATGATGGAATTGTAATGAAACATCCTTGGTCGACCCTAAAACGGTCACCCGACCGGGCCCACAACATGGCCCGAGGGGCATTCCTGATCCCCATGGGCTGGAAACTAGTGCCAGGAATCAAAATAAAGTTATTAGTATTTATTTGTACTATAAAAGATAAATAAATAAACAAGAATACATAGAATAATAAATCTAAATTCTAGCAGTGGAAAGAGAATAAAACTGAATGACTAAACATACCTCTAGATGACCTCGTGGGTCACCACCAACCACAGAACCACACTCGCTCCTAGAGAGATCCAAAACTGGGAGAACCTAATATTGAAAATATAGAGTAGAAGTGAGCACTGAGATGATTAGTAAGGATGAAAAAGATAAACCACAGCCTATAACTCAACTTTAATGTGAAAACCATCTCTGCTAATTTACAATAGTATATATAAAAATAAGGTTTTTATTCTTTTACCAAAATAAGTAACAAGATTTTACTCTTAAAAAACCCCTTTCTCATTTCACCTTTCGAAAAAAATTTCTAAGGCATGTAAGTCATTTAAATAAGTTTATTCCAAAGATAATTAATGCTAGAGAAGGTGTTTCAAATATGAAATACAAAGTAAAGGTTACATGAGTTAAAATAACCAAAAGTTCCATAAAATATTCAAGAACATATAAGTGTTTCACCATGGGAATTTCATAAACATCTCTAGAAGCAATACCCGGATGTACTCAGTTTGGAAACACCTACCAGCATATAGTGAAGCCCCTAAGTAAATTACCAAATAGCTTCTCTAACCTGGTCTCACTAGTGACACAACCCTCCTGGCCTATAAGAAAATCCAGGAGGGAACCAACTTGTCTAATTGGGGCTGATCAGCAACCATCACTCAACCCTCTAAAACATGCCAGGAAACCTATGATAATAATATACTATGTATGTAGGAGACCCTCGCACACATGACTCACCTTATCTGTCGTCTCCACAATTGCCTACCCCAAACACGAACATCCCCTATACGAAAACCCATACAGAGAAATACTAGATAGGGGTTCCCATTATATAAATATTTCACATAGTTGAAATTTCCAACCAGGACGTCATTGCACCTAAATATTCAAATCATTTCATAAAGTACGTTATGTTTCCAATTGACCATTCACACTTTCAAAACCACTTAAAAAACGAATTCCCCATCCAAAAATGACATAAGGCACCAATCAGGCCTTTAATACTAGGACTCAAATATATCATAAGAATATTCCCAACCTTTTCTATACCAGAACAAGACACCACTTCCACAATCACTATCCATATGAGCCTTTACATTTTACAAATCATATTCACTATCTAAAACCATTTCCAATTCCAGTTTAAAAACACACAACAAACCTAAAATGTACCAAATGGATATTCATGTAATTTAATTATCAAACTACACTTTAAAGTTCCAAACAAGTCAAGTTTTAAATAAAACACTTACCCAAATCCTTTAAGTTTCAAAAAATACATTTCACCACATTTCTAGAACCATTTCTAAGAAGATATAAAACACCATTTTCTGATATACAATGTCAAAAAAGCTTCAATACATTACAATATATATTTAATTTTTAGAAAAACACTAGTGCACAACCCCCTTAAGTTACAAAACCATTTAAAATTACAATTAAATAACCAATGCACCACACATTATGGGGCAAGCTTGAAAACATGCATCACTCGACCAAACAATTATAAATAATTATTCCACACTAAAAACCATTTAGGAAAACAAGTTTTTTTAATATTCAACATTTAAAACCAAATGAGCAGTAGAAATACATCACCACTTCCAAACAAGGTTGAATACATGTTTCAATATGAAAAACATGGGCTTCAATCTTGGATAAATTATGTAAAAAAATAAATAACTTTTTATAACAACTGTAACCACTTAGAACTACTCCACACTCTCAAGAACATACACCCTTATATATATATATATATATATATATATATATCTTTTAGTCCAAGGTGCGTATTCCCCATGACATAAGGGAATATACCCGAGGGATTTATATAGATACATACCTAAGCATCTGTGTGCGCACCACCAAAGATGATTACAACTCCCTATAATCAAGTTTAGGGACTCAATATACCTTAAGATTAAAAAATTAAGGATGCAAAACAAAATAGTGGGTTTAAAACCTTACCCCATGCAGTGTCGGCATGCCAAGATAAGCCAATTCCACTTTTCCTTAGGCAATAGATGTTAGAACACACCCGAAGACGACCTGAGGAAGACTTCGCACACCATAAAACCAAAAAAAAACACACCGACATAACCCATATTTATGGTTTGGAAAAATTGAATAAAAACCCCCAAAATTGAAAGAGAGATATACTGGAGGTGGGGGGGGTGGTTGGTGCAAAGAGTTGTAGTGGCTAGGGTGGCCATGTGAGAGAAAGAAGGAGGGGGGGTCATGCCACACGCGGGGGGTTGGGGGTGTGAGGCCTCGCTATGGAAGGGAAAGAGGGGGTAGGGGGTGCGGCACCCTCTAGGTCTTCACCCACAAAAAATTAGTATAAAATAAAAAAATAATAAAAAAATAATCATAATCATAATCATAATCATAATAAGAATATTATTATTAGTAGTATTAAACATTATTTTAACTTTATTATATCTTCATTTTATTTTATTTTAATTTTCATTTAAATTATTATTATTATTAGACGTAGAGAAGGCCACATGATCTTCTAGGCCGTGCTTCAACCATGACTAGGCCAAAAACTCATCCGAAAGTAAAAAAACAAAAAATTTACTCGGGTCTCAACCCAAACCTCAACTGGAAAGATCCAAAACCAAGAAAAGAATAAAATAATGGTGTGTCCAAGGTTAGGGTGTGAAAATTATCCCCACCACATACACTTTCTACCCCCAGAAAGTCACCAATTAAAAAGGTAACCGATCCTTGAGTCTGTGCTTTAATAGAACATAGAGAAAGGTCAAGAACCTTGGGTTGACAATTCACTCCACAAGTCACACTTGACCGATCACAAATAAACCATGAAATAAAATAGTGGGAGAAAACGAGAGGGTTCTCGCCACCATAATAAATAGAATAACATGTAAACTTTAAAACCCTAACACTCCATCCTGAGGAGGGGCCAACACGAGAACTCCCAACCCAAAATTACTGACTTATCTACATGAGATGAACAACACCACTGAGACATAAACAAAAAACCACTACAAGGAGACCTGACATACAGAAGATCTATAACAAGGAACTCCCTATAACAACACCACCATAACTACAAATTTCTCATGCAGATCTAAAACTCCCAACACATCCAACTCCCTTAGTACGTGTAAGACAACGCCTCCACTGAAATCTATAACTTTCAACCCAAGATAAAAACCACCAACACTCACATCTCCAAACAATCACTAATAAAACTAGTACCAACCCACACAAGGGCCAAATAATCTTTTAATAAAAACAACTGGTTCTAGAGGCCACATTTAGAAGAACGCAACTACTACAATCACAAAAGGATAAGTTCATCCCATTATCACCACAAAAGATTAACTTACAGTATAACATGTCCATCATAACTTCACAATGAAATGGTTTGCTTACAACAGTGATACAACTTAAAAAAATGAAAAACAAGAATAAAAAGACTTTAAATGTTCTAATCCCAACATGGAACAAAAAACATAGACTGAGGCTTCACACCCTCAGAAACACTTAACTGTGCATGAGCTTTTCCCCAATACCTGAGGCTGGGTCTATGATGGCTAAAGCATATCCTACATCATAGTCAGGCATAAGCATCCATCAATCACAACTCCTTCCCTAGGAAACACTTCATCCAAGACTTCCCATGGTGACTCAAATGGACACTTCGAGTACAGTACTTTGGAAGGATGTAGCAAGATGACATGCTCATTAGGAACATGTTTCATCGGCCTGCACTTCTTAACATATAGGAAACCCTTACGAACAATAAGAGGTGTCATATTTCCAACCACCACTGACTGCATCCCAGGAACCAACTCTTTAAGGTGGTCAATGTGAAATTTTACCAACTAATTAACCTATAAAACATCCTACAAACCTACTACCTTCCTCAACTTCACCTCCTCAGGTATGTACCCTCAGACGAAGGTGGCCTCAGAAATTTACCATATCACCCAAAAATTCAATGAATATGGGACAACCAACTTCTTCTAGTTCAAAACTGGACTCTCGAACAACTCCAAAAGAGAACAAAACCTGATAGCCTTGGGAGTTCCCAAAACCCTGAATACACTCTCTACCTATTCCATCCATATATCTACCTTTAACGGTCTTATAACACCACAAAAGATAGGAAACACCGAAGAAAACTTAGGAACTGGGCATGAATAATTAGAGCTTTGAGGGACCTTTCTTGGTGGAACATTCCAAACAATATAAAAAAATTAAAACCAAAACTGACATCAAATCAAAGTATAATTAAAATCAACATCCTGATCCAAAATGACCAGATCAAAAACCAAACAAATATAAATGCAGCCAAAAAATATTTCTTTCAAAATAACCATTTTCATTTAATTTTTAAAATTTCCTTCATCCAAGGCCAATTTCCAAATATGAAACCCCACTTTTTAAACCAAATTAAATCTCCAAAATCATTTTTCCTTTCAAAGTCACTTTAGCAAAATAAGTCCAAGCCTTTAATTTCAAATACGCACCTATGTAATCCCATGAACCATTGCACATGTGCTCATCCGCTTTCAACTATATGCACCAACACACACTTTCTATACATACTATCACATGTGAAAATTTCTATATGGAATTACAAGGTTGCACCAATCCATTTATTTACAATTCCAAACAAGTACCAAATCATCAGACCAAGCATCTTCAACATTAAAATCTAATTTCTTTCAAAAAACCCACTTTGAAAATTTAAAACCATTTGAATAAATCACTTTCATTCCCAAAACCATTTTCATTTTCAAAATCCCGTACACCAACAAAAATAGTATGAAGCACAAATTATACCAAAAAACATGAAGGAGGGACTTGCATCCATGCCCAAACTGACGACATAGTAGTGAGCCATGCCCCAAGTATGAATCAACAACTTGGAGGAACTTAAATTGTGTACTCAGAATCCACATGGGTCACTAATCCATGTTAGATCATGACATAACACCAGATTGCCTCCATTTCAATCCCTTAATCCAAAACAATGATAAACAACTTGAATCCCAAACTACCCCTAGTAACTCGAGGATCAGTGTGAGCAAGAGTTCGTGATGCTCTTCCCGCACCTACCTCCTAAGTCCCAACAATCCTAATCTTCATCTACCAGACACCCCAAATAACAAGAGAATCCTCTGATACCATTTTGTCAGGAACTATCCCAGGTCGACCCTAAACCGGTCACCCGAGCCGGTGCATGACATGACCTGAAGGGCATTCCAAATCCCCACGGGCTGGAAAATAGTGTTGAGAGTCAAAATAAATCTATTGGTAATGATTTGGCCCATAAAAGATAAATAAATAAAAAAATAATACACAGAACAATAAAACTAAACTCTAGCAGTAGAAAAAGAATAAAACTGCATGGCTAAACATACCTCTAGATGACCATGTGGGTCACTACTAACTATGGAACCACACTCTCTCCTAGAGCGATCCAAAACTGGGATAACTTGAAACTAAAAAGATAGAGTAGGTGTGAACATCGATATTCTCATTAGGGATTACAAAGATAAACCATGCCCTATACCTCACCTTTAAAGTGAATAACATCTTTTTTAGTTTGAAATTAGATATATAAAAATAAGGTTTTCATACTTTACCAAAAAGAGTAATAAGCTTTTACTTTAAAAAACACCTTTTCATTTCATTTTATGAAAATAATTTCCAAGTCATGTAAGTCATTTCAATAAGTTCCTTCAAAAGAAAATTAATGCTAAAGATGGTGTTGTAAATATGAAACACAAAGTAAAGGTTCCATGAGTTCAAATAACCAAAAGTTCCACAAAAGAATCGGAAACATATAAGTGTGTAATCATGGGCATTTCCTAAACATCTCCAGAAGTAATCCTAAGATGTACACGGTTTGGAACCACCTATCAGTGTATGATGAATCCTCTAAGTCAATAACCAATTGGTTTCCCTAACTTGGCCTCACCAGTGGTACAACCCCTGGCCTGTCAACAATACTAGGAGGGTACCAACCCCTCTAATTAGGTCTGATCAGCAACCATCACTCAACCCTATAAAATATGCCTAGGAATCCCATGATAATAATATACTATATAAGTAGGAGGACCTCGCATGTGTGACTCACCTCACCATCCATCACCATACTTGCCTACCCCAAACATGGAAATCCCCTATATGACAACCCATAAAGGGAAAATCCTTGATAAAATTGCCCATTATATACATAAGCATTATTTCAAATCATTGAAGGTGTTAATCGGGCCATCATTTCACATAAATATTCAAATAATTTCATAAATTACATTAAGATTCCAATCGGGCGTTCATACCTTTAAAACCACTTCAAAATCAAATTTGGCATCCAAAACTTACATAAGGTTCCAACCGAGCCTTTAATACTATCACTCAAATATATCATAAGAATACTCCCAACCATTTCTAAAAACTGCAACAAAATCGAAAAGCATATGAATGCTTCATAAATATAAAACACATTTTAAAGTAATAAAGAAAATATGGATTTCAAATTAAAGGCACGGGGTTAGGGAATCTACCTAAAAAGGGAGTGGACCAAACCGAGACACTTCAACGCTTGATAAAACAAGGCAGCTACCACTCAGAACCGCTCCACACTCACACGCACATACACCCTTATATATATATATATATATATGTGTGTGTGTGTGTGTGTGTGTGTGTGTGTGTGTGCGTGTGTCTTTTAGTCCAAGGTGTGCATTCCCCGTTCTATGAGGGATTACACCCAAGGGATACACACACACACACACACACACCTATTCATGTGCATGTGCACCACTAAAGATGATTAAAACTCCCAATAATCAAGGTTAGGGACCCAATATACCTTAAGAGTAACTAATTAAGGGTGTGAAGAAAAAAACGGGTTTAAAACCTTAGTCCAAGTTGCTTTGGTAAGCTGAGATGATCCAATCCTGCTTTTCCTTAGGCAACAGATGTCAGAACACACCCGAAGACGACCCTAGGAAGCCTACGCACACCCTAAAACCCAAGAAAAACACACCAACAAACCCCACAGTTAGGGTTTGTCCAAGTTGAAGAAAAAAAGCCCAAAATTGAAAGAGAAATATAATGGAGGAGGAGGGAACTAACAAGGGAGTTTGTGGCCAGAAGGGCACTACGAACAAGGGAGGGGTGCGGCCGGAGTATCTCTCACCGAAAAGGGGCTCGTTCCAGAGCCACACACCGGAGCAGACCAGAGGAGGGTGGTCACTGGGATTAGGTCATGTCGGAAGCAGTCCGTTCACTGCTGGGAATGAGATGTGGCCAGATGAGTGGGGGGGGGGGAGGCAAGGATGTATGATGAAAAGGGTGGATACGCGAGAGGAAGAAGTTATGGGAGGGGATGGGGGGTCGCACCACATGCAGGGGGTGGGGGTCGGGCCTCGCCATGGAAGGGAAAGAGGGTTGTGGGGGTTCCCTCTAGGGATTCTCTCCCAAAAAAACAAAAAAACAAAATAAAATAATACTAATAATAATAATAATAATATGAATATTATTATTAAACATTTTTTAACTTTATTTTATTTTATTTTTCATTTAATTTTTTATTATTTTTTTAGACATAGAGCAGATGACACGGTTTGGATGCATGATCTTCCAGGTCGTGCCCCAAACCGTGTATAGGGCAAAAAATCACCTAAAAGTTAAAAAAACAAAAAATTTACCCAGGTCTCCACCCAAACCTCAATTGAAAATATATAAGACTAAGAAAAGAATAAAATAAGGGTGTTTCCAAGGTCAGGGTGTGACAAGAATGCTGAGAAAAAAATGTTTGGATCCTTGCTGATCAACATCTCGGAGTACGCCACCACTACCATTATCTTCTATGGATCCTAGTGATTCTGTTGTACCCGAGACTACTAGAGAGATGACCATTTCCCTAGATTTATTTGATAGCCCACTTCCTGATTCACCTACATTGATAGAGTAGTTCGTCACCCCTCCATCTAGGGGATATTGGAAAGTTACCGTTGCTAGAATGTATGTCATTGAAAAAAACATTATATTTTATTAATTATTTAATGAATTTTTCAAATAGATAAAGACAAACATAGAAGGGATACAAATAAGAACACGAAAAATGTATGGGTCTTGAAGTACTTCAAGAATATCATTCCATTTGATGAGTTTTAGGTACCTACTGTGAAACTGTTAGAATCAATGGGTAGATTCTTGGGAAGAATTGTTTAAAGATAGTGAGTTTTACCATTAATTATAAATATTGGAGGCATCCTACAACTTAGAGAAATGAAATCATTAATACTCAATTAAAGGTAATATTAATTTAATATTACTTGAAAACTAATTTAATATACATGAGTAAAATTTTTTAATGTAATGATAAAGTGTGATTTTTTTTTATTTCTTGATATATTTTTTTTATTTCGATGTCCCTAACTCCGTTTCATGCCCATGGAATTGGAAAAATTTGGGAAAGAAATAGATAGATTTTAAATGGATATTATGACATGATTTTAATGAAACTTCTCTGAGATTACAACAAAAGTATGACAAAGTTCCTGAAGGCATTTCTTATAAGTAATGAATGCTCTTTGTCGGTATCAACAGAGATGAATCACATGAGGTAATTTCATATTATACAGTATCTTAATAAAACAAAACAAAACAAAATTATAATTTTTATTAATGTTTCTATTTTTTATAGGAATTACCTAAAAAATTATGTGAATCGTGAGAAACAAGTCATTCCTCACATTTAAGGGTCTCAGAGTTTTTTGAGAAAAAAGAACAATTTTGGGTTGTTTTTTATTCATTTTAATTTATATAATTTTATTATAACTCAATTTATTTTCTAACTTGATTAATTTTTTTTATAAAGGTTAATAAATTAGTTCACTCTATTGGACAAACAGATATTTGGTTTAATGTTCATAGGAAAACCAATGACTTTTTTTTTTGTAAATGAACTTACCAAAGAAATTAGATTAAGTACTTTTAATTACCATTTCATATTATTTCATTACCAGAAAAATGTAATAATAAAAAATATTTTATAACAACTAAATATCTTTAATCCCAATTAAATGGGGACAACTATATGGATCAAACGATACCAATTTTTTATAATTTGATACATCTAACTAGCCCCAATTAATCGGGTTTAAGGCTTGATTGTTGTTATAATATAATTTTCAATATTATGTTTTTATTGTTTTGAAATAACAATAAATTCTAAAGAAACATTTATTAATTAGATAATGTTAGGAAGTTAAAATATTTTAAAAAATCATTGTAAATATTTTTTTATTAATAGGTTAAAATTTAAGAAGTTTGGGATATGATCCCTTCACAATCAACAGTAGTTTCCTAAAATGATTCATTTGGAATAGTTCTTGGGAAGGAGAATCCTGGATGTGTACAAGTGATGTGTTTTGGGCCTACTCCATCAACTGTTTTTGGTAAGGTCGAATCATATGTTACTGATACACCAATGGGGGTTCGAGTAGTGCTATTGATCGATAATCACAAAGAGAAATTGCAATATTGAAATAAAAAGTGCAAGAAAAATATTGTTATAGGAAAACACATGATCAGTGGTGACTGAAAATGGAAAATGCTTTAGTTTCTATATTTCAGCGGATGGCCAATACAATCCTTGAGGAAGTTTCCAACCTTATAGCTCATCCCTCATCCCACCAAGGTAAATTCTAAATTCAATAGATTATTCACACATTTAAAAAGAACACATAAAAAATCTATAATCACTTTGGCTACAATTTCTGATAACCTTCACAAAAAAATTTTATTTTATCTATTTAGCGATGATTCCTAGTAACCTCCACTAAATAATTTTGAAATGGTTATATTAACTTCTCCCGTGTTATTTTTTTGTTAAAAAAACTATCGCCAACTGAATAAAAACCCACCGATAAGTACCCAAAAAACAAAACATATAAAACTATAGCTCAAATATAAAAATTGCAGATAAGTGATTGTTGACACTGAAATACACAAAAAATTAGAAATAAAAATTCTATTTCTTCAATAAAATTCATGCACTTAAAGATATGAAATAATAGATCTATATTTTAGTAATTAATTAAACTAATATTATAAGTAGTGAAAAATCATTAATTTTATTAATAATATATTAATTATACAATTATATATATTTTTTAAAATATTAAATGAATGAAAAAGTTATCATAGGACAACAGCCACATATTGATTTGTGAAATGTAGGAATCGACGCCACATCAAACTGAGTTATGATTTTCCTGTGATTCTCGTAAATACGTTTTTAGTATTTTAAAACACTAAAATGCAGGTTTAACGTTCAAAATAATAAAAAATGATCTCGTATTGATGTGAAATCCTGGGGAAACCACTGTTGAATTATTTTTTACATGTATAGGAAAACAACATGTCCATTTAATATGCGGTGTGCTATAAATGAATCAATAAGAAATTTTAAAAGATATCGAAGTTTTAGAAACATACGTTAGGGGGTTAAAACCAAGAAAAGAATGTAATATTTCCCTGAATTCATGGTACAATGAATGTAGGTTTAATTTTGAAATGTAGGAACCGAAAACCTTCCATTCTTAATTATGGTTTTCCTGTTATGACTATAAATTTGTTTTTAGTGATTTAGAACACTAAGACATGTGTAGAATGGTAAAAAACATAGAAAACGACCTCATATTGATGTAAAATCATGAGTAAAACACCATTGAGTTGTTTTTTATGTGTATACATAGACAAAACATCAATACAATGTGTTGTGTGGTCGGAATTACTTGGTATAAACTTTTGAAAGGTATAAAAGACTTTAAAAACAAGTGTTGGGGCGTAAAAACAAGGAAAATGAAATGATATTTCCTTAAAATCAGGGAAAAATGAACGTATATTTAATTGTGAAATGTATGAACCAAGGACACATCATTCCAAATTACAATTTTTCTGTTATGGCTGTAAATGTGTTTTTAGTGTTTTAAAACACTAAAACATGTGTGGAATAGTCAAAATTATATCAAATGACCTCATATTGTTGTGAAATCATGGGAAAACCACTGCTATGTTTATTTTGACATGTATGCATAGAAAGAAATTGATTTGACATGTGGTGTGATCATAATTACTCAGTATAGTCTTCTGAAAGGTACAAAAGCCTTTAAAAACAAGTGTCGGGGGGTCAAAATCAAGAAAACAACATTGGATTGACTTGAAATCATGGGGAAAAGACCATATATTTAATTTTGAAATGTAGGAACTGATAAGACTTCATTCTAAATTATGGTTTTACCATTATGTATGTAAAAATATTTTTAGTGTTTTAAAACACTAAAACATGCATGGAATATTAAAAACCATAGAAAAAACCTCATATTGATGTAAAATCATGGAACAACCACCGCTTAGTTGTTTTTGATGTATATACCTAGACAACACATCAATCTGACGTGTGGGTTAGTCAGACTTATGGTACAAAAGCCTTTAAAAACAAGTTTTTGGGGGTCAAAATTGGAAAACAATTTCAAATTTCCCTAAAATAATTGGAAAAAACAATACATTTAATTGTGAAATTTAGGAATTGAACAAAATTCATTCTGAATTACAGTATTCCTATTACGGCTGTAAACACGTTTGTAGTGTTTTAAATCACTAAAACGTGTATGGAATGGTCAAAACCATAGAAAACGAATTTATATTGATGTAAAATCATAAGAAAACCACAAATGATTTGTTTTTGATGTGTATGCACAAAAAACACATCAATTCAATGTGCAGTGTGGTCATAATTACTCGGTATACACTTTTGAAAGGTACAAAAGCCTTTAAATACATGTATCAGGGGGTCAAAACCAGGAAAACAATGTCATATTTACCTAAAATCATTGGAAAATGAATGTATATTTAATTATGAAATATAAGAACTGATGAAACATCATTCTGAATTATGGTTTTCCCGCTATAGTCGTAAAAGAATTTTTAGTATTTTAAAACACTAAAACATGCATGGAATAGTAAAAACCATAAAAAAATGACCTCATATTGATGTGAAATCATGGAAAAACCACCGTTGAGTTTTTTTTTGACATTTACGCACAAACAAAACATCAATATGATGTGTGGTGTGGTCATAATTACTCGATACACACTTCTAAAAGGTACAAAACCTTTAAACACAAGTGTTGGGGGGTCAAAAATAGGAAATTTATGTCATATTTCCATGAAATCATGGGAAAACAACCATAAATTTAATTTTTAAATGTAGGAATTGTCAAAATTTCATTCCTAATTATGGTTTTCCCGTTATGTCCATAAACACATTTTTAGTGTTTTAAAACAATAAAATGTGAATGGAATGGTCAAGAGCATACAAAACGACCTCATATTGATGTACAATCCTAGGATAACTACCACTGAGTTATTTTTGAAATATAATACATGTCGTGATATCAAAATCTTTACATATTTTATTAAGTAAATTTCAAGAACACCACACGTCACTTTAGAAGTAAATTAGAATATTTACTCATCCCTTTTCAGTTTCAACTATTGAATATTATCATAAGTATCTATGTTTATGTTTTCAAAGTGTTTTTTCATTATAAATTATTTGTTTTTTGTTAAAATATATTCTATTTGATTTAAAAAATAACAAAATTTATACGCATCATTCTGAATACATTCTATGTCTTTTTATTTCGTATTTATTTTCTTAAATGTTATAGTTTTCATTGTAGGTGATAGATACCAGTAGTAGGTAGGAGGTTTACCGTTCCAATCCCTGACATTCTTAAGAATACATTTATGATGATTCTTAGTTTCTATGGTATGTTAAAATTTTATCAATTATTCTAATGTATTTGTGATTTATTATGTGTAGTTTTAATTTTTGTTTACTTTCTTGTTACAGTTAGTGAGATGATGTGGTCGATTTCAGTTGATGAAATGATGTTTAGGTAGATAGATTTAGTGGAGGTTATGACATGGATGTATATAAAGCATTGGTTGTTAGACATATTTTATATTTATATTTCCAAATGTATGGGTTGACTTGGATTGAGGTTATGCTGAATGGATGTTTGTATATGACTGTGGATGTATGATATATGTATGATGGGTTTATCATATATTTATGTTTTAGTTTATTATATGTCAGAATTTTTATATTTATAGTTTATTATTATTATTTTTTAAAAAATAAATCTGATTTAGTGGTGGATTTAAGTAATAGCCACTAAATATATTAAATAAAAAATGTTTTACGATAGTTATGCTTAACCACCACTAAAAGAAACCATCTCTAATATATCCTTCAAAAGATTATTTTATTTTATTTATATTTTCCTTAGATATTTTTTAAATAAAAAAACCACCACTAAATAAAAATTTAACCTCTGCTAAATTCTCAAAAAATGACAATAAAACCGCTGCTAAATTATAAAAATTACTGCTAAAACCATATTCATGAGATGTATATAGGATATGTTATAGCCTATTATTATAGAATATTGTAAAGACTTGAAATGTGATTTCATATCATATTATTTTTCATATCATAAGCTATGATTCATGGAAATTATAATGCATGGTTTGTGAAAACCAAAATAATACCTTATATATTGCTTTCTATGATATAATTAATCATATAGAATGAAATATGATTTAATACCATAGGATATTCTATCAAATTTTATGATAAAATATAATTTAAAAGGATTAAAATAGTTGGAAGGAAATATGATTTCATTTTCCATTCAGTCATAGAGTATGACTACATGTATTATACGTCATAAGAGTATTCCATTATATTCAATTATAGAGGCAGATAAATATTGAGCAATCTACCCATGATGGATATCATTTAAAGAAGTGTTACATAATATTTATCATGAGGGAGGTTCTATATTCATGCATATGATTCATGAACTAGATAAAGCATTAACTCATGCATTTTAATGCATGAGTTAATTCATTCGTCACCAAGGAGTTTACTTGGGACTATATAATGACCACTTCCAAATGATGGAAGTGGTAGGGGTATATACCTGACGATTAGTCAATATTCTCCCTACCCAAAGCACATTT
This sequence comes from Viscum album, assembly GCA_963277665.1. Taxonomy (NCBI): domain Eukaryota; kingdom Viridiplantae; phylum Streptophyta; class Magnoliopsida; order Santalales; family Viscaceae; genus Viscum; species Viscum album. The sequence continues at coordinate 813,900,366 of OY728167.1, read as the reverse complement.
AATCTACCTCTTTAGCCTCATTAGATTCTATCACATAATAAAGGGCAGTGGATCCTTTTTATAAAAAATGATTCAATGTGACATGTGGATACATCATAGATAGGGGATTCCATATTTCTACCCTTGGTGATCTTATTCAAACCCATGCGATGGTGATTAAAAATGTTCAATGGATATGTTGTATAATATTTCCATTTTATAGTTCTCATTTTCTAGTTTGTAAGATTTACACTTACCAATGCATGGTGGTTATATGGTTGGGTTTATATTCACTTCCAACAGTTAAACAACTGTTTTTTGACCGCTAATAAACCTAGAATTACTGTAACAACCCGAGATTTTATAAGATATATTCGTTTTAATTTCTTTCATATCTTCTGTTGTATGCTACACCAGGATTATCTTGCGCTATACGCAACACCGTATTAGCTTGCAGTATACGCAACACTATTCTTGGATCGTGTTACACACAATTTCATGTTTGTTTGATAGTAGTTATTATACGAAACATTGAGTATATATATATATATTCAATGTATTATGTTATACACAACAACAAAGGAGTCGTGCACTACATGAAACCCTAAAATGGCTTGCATTACAGGCAATCACGACCTTCCTCGATAGCGTGTGTTGTACGCAATACCAGGTTTCACTAAACAACGATATATTATTATAATATTATTATGAACTAGCCGTTATGAATAGTATTTACTAAATTTTGAATTTTATAACATTATTATTCATCTTACACATTTTCTAGAACATTGTATAAGAACAAAATAATTTTTTGGGGTAAAATAATTATTTTTCAAAAAATGCAGTTTTGCAGCCTTTTGATGGCGCACCCAAATTAAATCTAGTTTTTGACATATTTATAAGTTCAATTTGAAAAAATAAAATTCTTCTTTGGAATCATGAAATAAAAATTTACTTTGGATAATTTTTTCATATTATTCTGGTAAGTTTCATATTTGGATGAATAGTAAAAATACTCTATATTTTAATTAAAAACAACTTTTTTTCATCACAATAATTTATATGGTTAAATTATAATATTGAATGGTTTTAAAGTATAAATAGAATATATTTTTACCATTTAATATAATTTATGTCATTAGCATTGATTTTACATTGAATTCGTATGTTAAATCAATTCAATCTTTTGCAATGTTTTAAACAAAAACCCGATTTCATTCGACAGCGGGATTAATTTTAATTTAATTTCTGCGACTTCTATATATTGAATTTGAAAAAATGGATTCCATATTTCGAATTAGTGGGTCCAAATTATGTTAATAGGATACTTTTTATTTTTGGGAATTATGAATAGTAACTAAGATAAATTTTATTTACCATAGTTAAAGGTAAATCGGGTAACTAAGGGTAAATGTAATATTATAAAATTACCCTAAAACATGACAGAATTCTATTGGATGGATAAAAGTAGACCCATTTCACCTAAGGGTCGGATTATATTCATTTTATGGACTTTTGACCATGAAAATAATTTAATTATTATTAAAACCAAAGAAAGTGACAACATGTCACTCTCTTAAATCTTATAAGTGTAATAATTTTAATTTTGTGATAAACATAATAAAACTTCGAAAATGAATAGTCTCCAGAAATCTAATAAAATTATCTACATCATGATAATTTATTTAGAATTTTTAGGGATTAAATAACTGTCATTAATGGTGATACATTAATGATACAAAAATTATTTATTAAGTGAAAAATCAGCAATATAGTTTTTATTGAAATAATAATACCCATTAAAAGGCCCACAAACCTGAACAAAACTTATTGGTAGTATATATCTATATCATAATCATCTAATGACCTAATATATAACCTTTTTGTATCTTATAAAAGTGATTATGACACTTATATTATTTTATTTTAAATGATGCCAAAGTTGTCACCTTCATAATTTAATAAATATAACAATTTAAATATTGTGATTTTAAGATGATAAATTCTATTAAAAGTATTATTGTGGAAGGTAATAGATTTAAATTCATCATAGGATTTTATTTTTAATTTTTATGCGAAAAATAAATATATTAAATAATTATACAAAAAGTTGTAGTTATTTTATTAAGAGATAAACCAAATAAATGGTTTTAAAAAAATAATAAAATAAATATTATATGAACTATTTAATGTTCTCCACTAATTTTCTAGATACATATGACATTTTATGAATCTATTAAAACTTTTATTTCGAACATATCTTATGTATATATTTTATTTAAATTCAAATAAATTAATAGTGTCAAAATTGACACTATTATTATTTTATAAAAATAACATATTATAAAATTGTTTAAAAATCACAAAAATATTTAAAAATTATAAATTTAAATTTTTATGGTCTAAAATGTTATAAAGTATCCAATTATGGATAGTTAACAACAAATAAGTAATTATTTGTTATAATTTAAAATTTATAATGTTATTACCACAAATAAAATTAAATTGATTAAATAAGGATAAATCGAGTTGATAATGTTTAAATTAATTTCCTAACATGTATAAATTTCATTGGTTTATGATAGTACAACCCTATATCATATAGTATTCGAATATGAGTCATTTTGAATCATCCAGGATGTATATTATGATTGATATTTCAGGTTATTCTATAGTTGAAAATGATGTTCTAAATGAAATTAAAATGTCTCATTTTTATAATGTAATTTAGGATTTATGTATAGATCTAGTTTACAAAGACTACTAAACTATTCGGTCCATAGGTATCATATTTGTTGTATCTGGTGGTAATTTAATTATGTAACCCCCAACTCTAGGCTACTGGGGTTGGGGTCTTCGTAGTTAGTATCATAGAAACTTTAGTATAAATCTTGGAAAATAGATTTAGCAAAGCGTATATCAAATAACATAACCGTATGGCTTTCACTGAGGATGATTCTAGGTATGGGATAAGATCCAAATTTTTTGGAAATGTAGAGATTATGTGATTTTCATGGAAATAAATCCCTTTTAGGATACTATAAGTGGATATGGTTTTGGAATAGATGTAACTTGGAGTTATAAAACCAAAAAGGGGACTTTAAGATTGACTCCATTATTTCCTAGTATAAGACAACAAGCTTTACTGTGCACCTAGTTTGAAACTACTAGGGGATATTATTTGGTTAATCCACATTTTATTTACAAACTATTATAAAGTATTTTAATGTAATATAATATTTGAAAAAATTCCCAAAGAAAAATGTTTATGATTCAAAGATTAGATATGCGTAAAATTTTTAATCTATGTTTTGTGTTTCACTAGTTTTGGGATTATACATTATGTTTCATAATGTTATGATCTAATCTAGTGTATGAATTTGATTATAAATAACACCTAGTGGATGAAATGGAAACCTTATAGATGCACAAAATCAATAAAGAGATTTACCTCCTAGGAAGGACAATGAAGTTGAATCTAGATCTGGAGAAGCAACTGGAGCTTAACAAATTATAACCATAGTGGAGAAAATGACTTGGGTTAAGAGCAATAACCTTGACCATATAAAAAATACCATGAATCAATGACATAATGTAACTATGTTAGACTGATTCATGCATTATAAACTCATATCATTTAATGGCACTATAAATCCATTTTTAGGTGAGTAGTGGATATGTTTTTTAGAGAAGATATTCCTAACCTTGGTAAGTAATAAAAGGGATACTTTTCTCATGTTAATTTTTCATCTCTCTAGATATCCAGATAAATGGTGGTCATTTATTCAAAACATGAAGGATGAGGAGAAAATATAAATCAAGGAATGGAATAATTTTAAGGTTTTTTTAGAAAAATATTTTCCTCAAGTGTAATGAAAAGAAATTGAGATAAAATTCCTGAGTTTAAGAGAAAACAAAGATGAAAATGTCACAATTTATGAATCCATATTTACATGTTTAACAAAGAATGTTGTGTAATATGTAAATAATAAAAAGAGTAATATTGACCATTTATTTAATAGATTAAATCCAATCCTTTTAAGGGAACTAGTATCCCAAATTTTCTCATTGTACCAGGACATAGTCTCTTATACAATCAAGATAGAGAAAGAATTATCCAAGTCATATGACTTATAAAGGAAGAAAGATAAGAAGAGGGTTATTTATAATTATAGAAAATGTAATATGGAAAAAAGGGATGAAGGGAAAGAAATATTTTACCACATGAGATAATTGTGGAAATAAACACCCTGGTATATACATGAAGAGAATGGGAGTTTTCTTTATAAGTATAGAGAAAGACCATCAGGCTCATAAAAGAAAGGGAAAGAAAGAAACTGCTAATGTTCAATGTTTTATCTGTATGGAGATAGGGTAATATGTAATCAAATTACCCAATATTGAAGGGAATATAAATCCGAATATAATAAGGTATTATGGCCTAGATTATGCAATTCGGACAACTGAGGTTGAATGATTAAAGTTCTGGTGTATTTTTTATTCAAAAATTAGGTTGTGGAGGTATTTTATTACTAATATTCTTTTTTTAGAATAATGAATCATATAAGTGTATTAATATAGTAGTACTTCTATAATTATTTGAAAACGGGTGTTGAATGGCACTGATGACCAAGGAATGTTATATAGTGGCAGGTTTATATTTTTTGAAGACATGATATTGTGGGGGGATAACCCATTATATGTGCCCTATGGTCAGATAATAATGATAAAGAGATGTTAATGGGACAGTATCGATAACCATTAAATATTATATTATATTTTATGTTGAAGAAAATAGGGTTTATAAATATTTGGTAATGTTATAAGAATTAAATTAATAATTTTTTTTGGAAAAAGGAAAACCCATATGTCAGGTGACATCTTGTTGCATCCTGCAAGGCTTTGGGTCTTGAACTCACAATAGAAGGTCGAAAAGGGTGTGGCACCTACCAATGAACTATATGATGTCCTGTATAATATTACATTAACATTAATTAAATGATTTTATGGATAAATACTTATGGAATTTATTATGTTGAACATTGGATTTCATTGGATAACTTCTCCTAACAATATTGGTTTTGGTAAATATTTAGAGTCAGAAGAAATGAATTATGGATATTATGATTTGTTAAAAATTAATATTATTATTTTAGGGGAAAATCATTTTGGATATTCATTATTGCAGTAAGAGGTTACGTTTAAATTGGTCAAAGAATAAAAAAAATGGTGAAATTGTGATTATGAAATGGAAAGAAATCAAGTAGATATATTTTATCATGTACTTTATCTGGATTGTAAAACAATCCCTCAAAATTAGTAAAAGGATATTGAAGTAAAAAAATTGTACTTTTACCTCCATTCATGGAAAATAAATGGTCCTTTTAATCATCACATATTTATTATTTTGTGGTCATTTACATTCTATTTAACATATTCTCTATCACACTCTATTATTCCTTGAGAGTTAGTTTTCTCCTATATATCTATATTTTAATTACCCTCTGATACTCTCCCTATATAGAAACCAAGTTATGTGTTATATCAGGTATCCTTTATGTTTACTATTTTCCATAATTTATTTATTATTTATTAATCCTCTATAAAATGTGGGTTTTTAATTAAAGTTAATCCTTTAATGGTTGAGACAAAAGTGCAAGGGAATAATTTATTTAAGGGGGGGTATAATGTAACGCCCCATGATTTTTTAAGAAAAAAATTAACTTCGATAGAATATGATACAAGAAACACCAATCATAAATAAACAAAGAAAAATATTTCATTAGATTTAATATCTTTTATACCTTGCGTTACATACAACATTGACTTTAGCTTATCTTACACGCGACACCGGGTTTAGCTTGTGTTACAAGCAACACTGAGTATTGATGAACCTCTATGCCCTATAAAAATAATATTATTTAATATTAAAATTATTACCTATATGTTAGAATTATGGGTATGAATAGGATTAACTAAACTATTAAAACATATTTTTTATGCTTTTTATATTGGTTATCAATTAATAAGAAATGAAAATAAAAACCAATTGAATACAAAAAACATATTTTTTATGAAAAAACTATTATTACGTGCATGATCATATTTTATCTCGATAAATTAAATAAATCACTTTTAATGAATTATTTTCATTAAATGTATGTATCAAATAATCTATCAAAATTTTTAACATTAATTTATTTATTTGTTAGGATTTAGATAATAACAAATCCATTGTATGCCTAAAACTTTATTTTTATATAAAAAATTGTTTTGTCACATTTTTCACAATGATGTTAAATTTTATTTTTGTCACCCTTTAAAAATTAAATTGAAGAAATAAAAAAATTAAATCATCATGTAAAATTTATATTTGATTTATTTTTTGATAATTTTTTGTAATGAAAACTTGTTTCATGAATAATGGAAGTTGTTAGTTCTTATTTAGATTATCCTTTAATTGAATATATTTAAAAACATAAAAAATTAAAATAGCTCTATAAGTAAAAACTTCTCAATTATATTTTTAGTAACCAAATTTAGGTCATTTTAATCAATTCCATTTTAAATTTAGATATTAAAACTTTCTATACTTATGAGAATTATTTCTTTGGAAAACCGCTTTCTCATCACGTTTGTGGGTTTAATTTTAATTTATGTTCTACCACATATGTCAATTTAATTTTGAAAAATAGATCCCATATTTTTAATAATCACAATTTATATTTCCTCAGAAGTTCACCTTGATTTTTTTCCCTTATGAAGTGTAAAATAAGTAAAAATTAATCACCGTGGTTATGGTAAAAATTGGTTTACTAGGGGTTAAATAAAAAGATACGGGGTAAAACGAAAAATAAAGTTTTCCAAAAAAAATTCCCCGATTTCAACCATATATCTTTTAGTGTCAATAATTTTATGTTTTTTATCCTTCTTTAATTATAGAAATGAGGGTACACTTTATTCTTTTCAATAATTCATAGAGTGTCCTCTCCTCCACTTATAAATAGAAACCCCATATCCTCCCCTATTCATACATAAAAAACTTTTTTTACCCAATGCCTATACAAATAACATACTTAATTTCCTAAAAACATCATAGAGTCCTTGGTTTTATAAAGCAAACAATTTAATATGACTTTGGTGTAATACATAAAGGAGTTGTCTGAAGAAGAGGAAACCTTCTAAACCAAGAATTTTATTTTATTTATTCTCCCACCTATATAAATAATTATTGAAAAATTATCATATAATATTATTATTATCATCCATATACTGGTATGTTTTTATGATAATTGAACAACCAATATTTGTCTCCTCTTCCCTCAAATTGAAACGATAACATCACTCGTATGTATTGAAGAATATAACCTCACTCACCAATGTGACCTATTTTCAATCAACACATCTCATGGATAGGTATGATGATGGATGTACTATATATATATATACTATATATTTTTAACATAAATACACTTTTTTAAATAAAATATCACAAATAAATTTTTTACTTTCCATTCAGTGGGGGATACATTAATGTCGATCTTGTGTACGGCGGACAACTGTCTCCCGAAGAGATGTGATCCATTACCACTAATGATTTACATGGGTGGTAATATGTATTATGTTAATAAATATATATGTTTTATATGAAAAAATAGTGATTCTATAAAAATGAATAATTATTTAATTTTCTTTTGTTCCACCCATCAATAAATGGAAACATCGTTCTTGTATACATACAACATACCATCTCCATAAATGGTGAATTTAATATGTCTATATCTTACTATTATGGATGAATCTTGATATATATAATTAATATAAAAGATATAAACATCATGATTATAATATTAATATTATGTATCCATGATTAGCTTGCAAGGACTAGAATTTTTGAACCAAAACATACATGAAAAATGAAACAATTACTACCTGGAACCACAATTTTGATAAGGAATTGTCAATAAATTGTAAATAAAAGACTATAAATAAAAAATATATCATATTATATATATTTTTATGTCACCTTAGTGTATTTATAATAATATTTTATTTCTTATACATTATGTTGTAACACGTACAAAGGAAGCCATACATGGGGTAAGGGGTTTCTTAACTCAATTTCCATTCATTAGGTTAAATGTTTATTTCATTGATTATGTTAGAAAATTAATATGTGTGAAATGATCTCAAATTGTATTATGTTTTATTTCCAGTATTATTTTTTGGATTTAAATTTTTTCACATAATTATTCCATTGATTTATTCCCACTCCAATTATATGATCTTTGTAATGGGTTTCTTAATACAATTTTCATTAATTAGGTTAAACTTAAACTTCATTGAATAAGTTATACCATGAATATAAGTGAAATTACCTCTTATTGGATTATGTTGTATTTCCACTTTTATTTTTTTGATTTAAATTTTTCACACATAATTACTTCATTTATATATTCTTACTCTGATGATATGATATTTATAATGATTTATCATCTAAATTTTACTTATGTGAGACATATTCCATATTTAAGAATTATTTCTTTTGTGTTCAATATATACTACCCGATTGATATGTGATATCATTATTCACATTATTTTCATGGTATTTAATATTTCATTTGAAGTTATTTATTTCATTAGGATTACAATTAAGAAGATATCAAAGTGATAATGGTTTATTTAAAAATATCACCATTATTCGGGATTGTTATGTTTATGTATCCCTTTGGGGAGTTATTTATTATTTTATATCCAAACCAAACTATATTATACTCTGATAGTTATTCAACAACATTTCATGTAATAGTTCAAATTTCCCACTCTTTGGTACTTAAAATGATTGAGGAACTGTTGTAAAAAAAACTACCTATAATTCTCTCTTTGGTTGAAAATCCATTTTCTTCCATATCCCTGATTTCTAAAAATGTTTCAAAAATGTTTTTATTATTATAATATTGTTATTTAAAATAATTTTTACCCATGATTAAATTTTTATAAATGGTTTTAAAAGGAATCTTTCTATTGTTTTTTATGGGATGTACTTTTTACAATAGTTTTAAAGGAATGTTCTTTTTTTATTTATACATCACTTATGGAGTTACCCACTTTCATTTCTTTGATGCCTCATTTAAAATTTTACAATTTTATTTTCAATGAAAAGGATTTTCAAAAAATTTTCTGAAATTTTAATTTTCAACTAATGATTTCTAAAGTGGAAAAGATATAATCCTCATGAATTTTCTTAATGATATTTTTATTTAATTTATATTCATTAACATCAACAACACTTATTCTGTATATACTCCACTACGAATAGGTTGTAATTATTCCATCATCTGTATCTACCTAGATGGTTTATGGCCAGTTTTACTAGGAATGTACTATTTTTATATCATTCACCATATTACATTGAATGGTTTATTATTATGCTTACTAATTTGGGAAATTATTATTATTTCGAATAATAGTTTTTCAATATGAATGTTTATGTTTTTTATGATTATCTACTTTCATATGATGAATACATTAGACTTATTAAGTTATGGGATGGGACCCCAATATCCCCTTAATATGTTAATAGGTCCCATGAGACAAACTAGTTTTGGTATTTGGTTGAGGCATTTCTCACGTATGTATGATTTCTTGGAACAAGACCTTGACGGTATGTTTATGATGTATGACATTATAAATTACCTCATTATGGGATTAGTTATTGATTTCCATGTGATTATTCAATTAGTTAGACTATCTATGTATAAGTTTCAAGCTCATGTGATTATTTATGTGGCATTATTTTATCATTATTTATTACTTACATATTATTCTCAATTTATTAGTTAAATGGAATTTGTTTTACTTATTTACCTTTTCATATTGATTTTGTTTTTATTATTCATGATTTATTCTACAGTATCCAAACCCTTACTGAGAATTTCAGCTCACCCATTTATTATTATTATTCATAGGAATGCAGGAAGTTTGTTATGGTTCATATATATGTTTATGATAAAGGGGATAATGGTGTTCTCAATGATATTATTATGTTTCATTTTTTCCAATGTAATTTGAGATTTATGTATGTATCTATTTTACCTAGAATATTAAACTATTCCATCTCTTAGGATTTTATTCCTTGTATATAATTCTAATTTAATAAATTAATCACTAAATCTGGGATACTAGGGTAGGGGTCTTTATAATATTGATATATTTTATGAATTAAACATAATAAAATATCATTATATGGGAGATATTTTTGTTATTATATTTTATTTTTTTAAGAAATAATTTATGTTTATTAAAGAAGAATGAAAATTAATGAGAGTCGTTAAGGTGATAACATTCTCTTAAAGAACCGTTCATTCAATATCCTTTTTAGTACCATTTTGTTTGTCTTTTGGGAATACCAGAACCTCTAGAATTTGGATCAAGATGTTTGGGAGATATTTTGGTAGGATTTTCTCGAAACAAATGGTTTCGTATGTGTGATGAATTAAGCGGATGGATTTCTCTTTTATAATTTTGTATTAGAGGAATTTTTTAAATAAAAAACTATTCAATAATGGTAATTCAATGTAGAGACTCGATTATTGTCATGTAATAAATTTAAATATTTTTATATATATTTCCAAAGTTAGCTGCTAAGACGACGTGTGATTCTGAGGCCCGGTTTACCCAAAATATTCATATAAAAAAATATTAAATATATTTTATATTATGTGCACAAATCTTCTAAAATAAAATGGGATAAATCATAAATGGTTAATTGGATTGGAAATATGAGACCACATTTGAGTCCGAAATGCGGTTTTTACCTAGAAAAAAACAATGGGTCGGTGTAGGGCGTTCGGACACTTTTCTCATTGGCGGTACATTCAGCAAGTTAATTAATTGTTATATAAATTAATTAATTCATTTCTTACCTAAGAGATATGTTTATAAATATATATTTATAGATAAAATACCAAGGTTAGCTCTATAATTCGGGAATTCTCCCACAACACTCTCTTCTTCCTCCGTTGGTGAATGTGAATTGAACGATGACGAAATTCTGGATCAGGATGCAAGAATGTAGAGAACGAAATGGATTACTTCAAATAACTAGAATATGTTTTATTCATAAAATATTTCTCCATAATAGGGTTAATAATTTTAAATTTTTGTTGTTATTCCCTTTTTATTAAATGGTCGATTAGATCTATCCTTTTTCTTGGATCTACGCTAATTGTAGACCTTGCATGCACCTATATATTGCAATATAAGTTAATCTGATTTGTTTATCTAACCCTGGTTTCCCCATTCTTGATCTATTATCCTATAACCCTTATAATTCTTCCTTAAACTATTGGTTTTGTGGTTTTCTCTTTATTTTCTTTGTATTATTCACCGATTGGATCTCTCTGGTCCCAGTTGGAATTTTTGAGAGGTACCGAGCTCAATCGGATCCCTAGATATGTATCAGATCAACTAAACAAGAATGTATTGATGAGAAAATCATAGATATGGGATTGTTAAGAGGAAATAATGATCAATTTGGTTATTAAAGATCAAGAACTCAATTAAAAGATCTATGACGACATGAAGAAAAGATGGTGAACCCCCGAAGAACCTCTGGTGTCTGTTTTTCAGCGATTGATGGCCTAGATCCATGATTCATAGCTAGATCCACCTTTTTTATGCATATTGCATTCCCTAATTAAAAAAATTTCAAAGATAAAAGTATGGATTAGGGGTTTGGAATTTCTGTGGAAAGCCTGACTACATGTGATGTTCAAAGATGAACACACAACATGTATCCCCCTGAAAAAAAAAACACTAGGGTTTTTCAAATATTAAATACAACATAGTGTGAAATCTCTCTTACACACTACATACCCCTTACCATTTAGAAAAACTGTGTGACGAACCACATAGATGAGAATCTTGCTAGGAGTACACGGACATGACATGAGTATATAGGCGGTATCCCATGTGAAGCCACACACCATGTAGCGAAGTACAGAGACATTGGATGAAATTACATGGACACGAGGTCTGGTACATGGACACGGCCAGTAGACATGATTTTGGTCACATTTAGCCTGATCATGACATGTATTCCACCTACATGGCGTATACTACTACACGTACAAGGAGTCATGTACTGGTAAGGGACATGATGAGATTGTAAGGTGGGGCCACATGCCGTGTGGGTCCCCTCCCACAATGTGTACCCATATTTTCTTTTTCATAAAAACTTTGACCTTCCATATCTACTTCATTTGAACTCATTTTTTTTGAATGTGAGTAGAATATCCATGGTTTTTTCAACATAGAACATGATGGTACACCCGGTTTTGGATTTATAGATATGATGTGGAATGTTCCATGAATGTAGTTTATTGAGGAGACACTTGATGATGGTAGTGATCAGGCAGGATCACCAGAGACTCCAATCGAGTGGTACCCTCCAGCTGGGTTGGGCAGTGGGTCCTTAAATTCTTCATAGTGGTACTGTCGAGTTGGGCTAGGTAGTGGGTCCTCAACTTCTTCCGAGTGATACCCTCAAGCTAGGATGAGTAGTGGGAATCAAAATCTTCTGAGTGCTACCCTCTAGTTGGGCCAGATAGAGGGTATTCAACATCTTCTGAGTGGTACCCTCCATTTGAGTTGGTTTGTGGGTCCCCGATGTCTTCTGAGTGGTACCCTCCATCTGGGTTGGGCAGTGGGTCCTCAACATCTTCAGAGTGGAACCCTTTGTTTGTATCTTTTCATGGATCCTCTACTTTGAGTTTTTGGCCCCTCTATTGTGGGGCATAATGGCAAGATGTGGTTTGACTTGGATGGTTACATTCAGGTAGATACGGGGGATGATGGGCACCATTAATTGAATTTTGGAACTATTTTCTACTCTTCTTCATGGCCTAAGCTATGAGATATAGATACCCTTACTATCTATTCTGGGTTTATTTGACTGGGGATATATATATATATACTTTATTCTTTATTCACCTCTTGGATTTGAATAATCGTCTTCTAGGAGAGGTGAAGACATGTGGGGTATATGAGGTGCTTTTTGTGTTTAGATTCACGATGTTATATGGGCCTACTCACCTAATATAAGAGGAGATGTCTTGATGGTTAGTTCATCTACTCATTGAGTTTATCCTTTTGTTCTTAGATGAGCTTACATTCACTCGTTATTGGTTTGAGCTATACTCTTTCACTATATCTGGAATCTAATGTATTCCTCTTCTATTTTATCTCTTAATACTTCCCCTATTGCTTTTGAGGTGTCTTACTGGGTATGTTTATACTCACCCTACATGGGATTTTCCCACACATATTATGTCTTATGTAGATGATAGACTAGTCGACTGTGAGTATGAAGGAGCTTAGGGATATTAGTTGTTTAGACAGACTATAGTGGTCATAGCTTGGGATTCAGGAGTTGGGAACGCTTTTAGCTGTTTAGTTTTCGACTTTTCCATTTGGTTGGGACACATTTCTAGTTGGCCATGTATTTTTCCCCTTTACCTTTCAGTTTACACTACTGTAATTTTGTACTATTTAGAGGTTCATACATAATTGGTTTATTTTATAGCACTGTTTCATCTTTTATTATTTCCCTCTGCACCATTTTCATCAAGTTGGCTATGTTTATGCATACAGGCACTTTGGAAAAGGGCACCATGAGTCAGTTATTCCTTCGGTGCTTGTTGCCACCCCTAGACTATAGAGGCGGTCTTGGGGTAGTTGTGGCTCGAGCCCCGTCTTGGGTCGGGTTGTGACAGATTAGTATTAGAGAATGTTCATTCCTTAGGATGTTGTTTACATGTATCAAGTTAAGAGGATTTGGTTAAGATTAGGAAAATAGTGTCAATGTATATAAAGTTTGTCTCTCAGTACATGGAGTCCAGTGAAGGTGTGGTGGACAACATATCCATTCAACAAAACCCTAACTACCTTCTTGTTGACTTAGTGTGATGGCGGATTTTTTATAGGGAACAATGGTGCATACATCATGTAGGATTCATTCATTGATTGTCCTTCTTGATTCATATCCCCATTATTGTTGATATATATCTATATATACTCATCGTACTATGGTAATTATTTATTACTTTTATGATGCCTCTACAATGATATCCATCCTGGATACTAGTTCTAGTTCTTGATGACAATCCTAGGAGTGATGACGCTGTAGTTAAGGGTTCATCCTATAACCTCATCCTCCATGTGGGTAGGTAGAAACACCTCCAAAAATTGAGAAGTATATCATTCCAGTATATAATTATGGGGATGCACACAATATTATCACAATCTTTGAGTTCCATCATCAAAGACCGCTAAGGTTCCATGACATTCTAGATCCTCATGTATCAAAGGAATGGCTAGAGTTGGTGGTCCATATCTTCAATATTTATCAGACCTCAAAAGATCAAGTTGTTGTGCTAGTAGCTAGCCTCTTCCATGGAGTAGTTGTGAATTGGTGTAGCCATGTTACACATATACATGATATGTCGACACTATTATGGGAAAACATACAGTTGTTGTTCCCTGAGGAGTACTACCCCCCTTCTTATGATCAATCCAGATCTAGGGGCTTCTGAAGCTGAAGAAATGAGGGATAACAGTTTCTGAGAACATAGATAGGTTCATAGAAGTTACACGGTACTCCCTTGACACGATCCAGGATGGCTACTTCATAGCATGTATGTTTTAGAAGGAATTCTATGAGAAATTAGAGTTATAGTTGTACCCTTGTGCATTCCGACATATGTTGAGGTGATGGAGTGGGAACTTGTGTTAGAGAGATTTCTGTTATAGGGACTCTAAAGAGGTGGAGCTGGTAGTGGGTACCACAGAGCCGAGTCATCTGCAGTAGCTAATAGACTCCAAGAACCAAGATCTCCGCACATGAGACCATTATATGATCAAAATTAGGAATTTTTTTAAAGGGACCGCAAAGATACAGGGAAGCCTATAGAGGGTAGGTTCTTTTCTTTTTATCAATAAGGTCACATGGCATGAGATTTCCTGACCATACGTGTTGAACACCACAGGTATATATCTAATGTTCATACATAGTAGAGGGAGCGACAAGATCAAGGATCTCCCAGGTCTGGACAAGGTGGTCCCCATGGAGGCGTAGTTGTAATATGAGTAGGAGGAGCTATGTGTAGTGGAAGATGTTATGATATTCTTCCACCACCACCACCCGACGGCCCACATCAGGCTCAAGGAGATGTTGGTCGGGTCCATGGAATGTTGAAGGCTTTGGATATATATGATCTTGAATTGAATGAGATGATTATAAGTATTCTTTGTACCCTTTATACCTTTTGTAGTATAAATTTTTAGACACTATTATGAAGTATTCTTTTCATTCCTATCCTTGATCGAGGTTTAAATAGGGTGACACGGGGTGTCATTGTAACCCTTTGTGGGTGATCTTTAATGTAGCTTTGAATGAACGAGGAAGAGTGTTCCTTCCCTCACTGAGATGTATTTTTGTGAAATGAGTAGTTTCACGAGGGAGAATCAGTGCCACCGAAAGAGGATAGTATCAAGGTTTGGTGGATGATTCCCTCTGACTTGTGTGTTTCTTGTTGGGTAAAGTGTTAGTGGTTGATGATAAAGGGCTCGATAAGACATAGTTTGGGTTTTTGGGCATCTCATTATTGTTCATTGGTACCCTCATGATCTTGGATTCAACCTAGCACGTGATACACTCGAGGCAGACATGATGTGTCTTGATATAACTTTGGACTCACAAGGAAGAGTGATTCTTTCACCACTGAGACAAGTTTATGATATGTGACCAAAACTATGTGGGTGTTTATGTGCCACCCAAAGAGGATAGTGTTGAGGTATGGAAAATGAGTTCCTTAGACTTGTGTTTTCAGGGAATGTTTTTTTATAGAGTGTTAGAGAAAGTTCGTGATTTTCCAATGGATTTTTCTACTTGAACCCTTTTTCCTGGCAGCCCTAGTATAAGGGGAGCCTTTCTTAGAACAATTTTTTAGTTTCAAAGTTAGAACCTATGGGATTTTAGTGGTGTGGATTGTTTTTCCTCCATCCATACTCTGTTAGGATTACACTTGTGAGTGTGGGGGAGTTCCTGATTTGGGTTTCTCTCCTTCTAATAGAGGTGAAGACACATGGGGTATGCCACACACTTTAGGTGTTTAGTTTCTCATGGTTGGATGATTCTACTCACCCTCCTTATTTTATGGTACCCTCATGTGCTCAACATCAAACATTATGCGGTGGCAGGTAGTTATCGCTTATGGGTCAAGGTATTTTACACCCCACAATCGAAATTATGTGACTCGTGACCTAGAGCTAGAATAGGTAGTCATTTTCATGAGGATGCAGAGACACTATCTCCTGTGAGAACACTTTGTGATTTACTCAGACCACCATAGTCTCTGTTATATCTTCACATAGAGAGACTTGAACCTGAAACAATGATATTGGATGGAGTTTCTATAGGACTATCACTTTGAGATAGAATATACTCTATGGAAGGTAAACATTTTAGTAAATTTCCTTAGCATGAAGTCTCAAGCTCGATTAGTGCAGGATGATTCTGAGTAGTTAGCTTCCCTACAGCTGACCCTGGTGCGGTAGGAGGGTACAAATTTTCTTCAATCGATGGTGTTGACTCCTTCAATTATATAATATGTGGGTGAATCCCAGATGGTGAACATAGACTATGAGTAATTACGTGATCGGATATCCATATAAGGCTCACTAGATGGATACTCTGATGTAGGGAATCATGTCATCTTGTTCCACGGGTGTACAGTGGTTCCAATCACAATTTGGGAAGAGGTGATGTGATAGTTACACACTTCTCCCATAGTTTTACATCCTAGTGTGAGGAATATGTATAGAGACCTTTAGCAGATGTTTTGGTGGTCTCGGATGAGACAAAGCATAGCTTAGTTTGTCTCTCCGTGCCACATCAGTCGATAGGTGAAGGAGGAGAACCAAGTTCATAAACAAAATTGCAGCCCCTTGAGATCCTAGAGTAGAAGTGGGATGACATATCCATGTACATTTCCATAGGAATTTTGTGCATATTAAGGATCCATTATTCCATTAGGGTGATATTTGATCGACTCGCGAAGTGGGCACCCTTCCTCGTTATTAGGGAGAAGAGTTTGGTGGAGAGTTTGGGGAATTTTTATATACGAGATATCATTCACCTTCATGGGCTTCCCTCGATGATTGTCTCTGATCATGAAACACAGTTTACTTCATGATTATGGATAGGCCTATAGGAGGCATTCAAGACCCAGATGAGCATGATTATATCCTTTCACCCCCATACCGATGGGTATACCAAGTGTACTATCCAGCATTAGAGGATATGATGAGTTCTTGTTTGTTAGACGTCAAGAGAAGTTGGGAGGATCACCTACCATTCGTATAGTTTTCATAAAATAATAGATATCACTATTCTATTGGCATGTAACCTTTTGAGGCCATATATGGGAAAAACATGCAGGTCCCCCTGTTGGGGACAGAGATTGGGGAGACATATTTGGTGTTCCCAGAGTTGGTGCAGGTGACGACGGAGAAAGTTAGTGTTATTATTGGGTGAATGAGGATGGCCTAGAGTAGAAAGAAAACTTAAAATTATCACCATCAAGCGAACTTGTAGTTTGATCAGGGAGACCACGCTTTCCTGAGAGTCTCTACATGATGAGAATGTCAGAGGCTTTGTCGGGGATTCCTGTTATCCCTAAGGATCATCGGGCCATTGGAGATCATGAAAAGGGTTGGTGAGGTTTCTTACCACCTCACCCAACCCCCACAGCTAAAGATAGTGCATAAAATCTTCCAAATGTCACAGTAGAGGCAATACATGCATGACCCCATGCACACCATCTATTGGGGAGAGCTGGACATCGAGGATGAGCCCACCTTTGCAGAGTACCCATTTGTGATCAAGGATTGACATGATAAGACTCTGTTTGGATGGATCATACCTTTAGTTCATGTGTTATGATATCATGAAAAATTTTAGTAGAGTTCCTAGTAATATAACATCCAAGTTCAACATCAATATCCCGAGTTTTTTTCCTACTTTTGATTTTTGTGGATGAAAATAATGGAGGGAATGATGTAGAGATCTTTTTTATTTCTTGTAAGAGTTTATAATATTTCTATATATATTTTTAGATCAAGGAACTAATGTGACGTGCTATTCTGGATCTCAGTGTTCCTAGAATTAATTTTATAAAAAAATTATATTAAATATATTTTATATTATGTGCACACATATTCTTTGAGTAAATTTTGTAACTCTTAAAATTTTGATCGGATCATATATTCGAGACCATGGTTGAGTTTGGAACATGGTGTTTACCCTTGGTGCAACAAAAAATTGGTTTTCACAGGGAATTCAGACTATTCTCTCATTGGTGGTATGTTAAGTGAGTTAATTTATTGTTCAATTAATAAATTAATTCATTTCTGACCTAAGAGATAAGTTTATAAATATATCATTATAGATTAATTTCCAGGGTTAGCCCCATAATTCTAGAATTATTCCATGACACCTTGGTCCTCCTCTATTAGAGAATCTAAATTGAATGACGATGGATCTCTAAATAAGGATGTATCACGACGCAACGAACACAACTACTTACTTCGAATCATTAAAAGATGTGTTATTCACAAAATATTGATCCAAAATTGAGGTTGGACTCTTAAATTGGTGTATTTACGCCCTTTGATTAAATGATTGAGAATATCTATCCTTTTTTCTTGGATTTGTGCCAATTTTAGACCTTTCATGTGCCTGAATATTGAAATCTAAATTAATTTTATTTGTTTATCTAACCCTGGTTTCCCCATTTTTGATCAATTGTCCAAGAACGCTTAGTATAGATCCTTAAACCTTTTGATTTTTTCTTTTCTCCCTCTTGGATTCACATTCTTCACCAGTTGGATCCTCATGGTCCCAGTTCAACTTTTTTGTGAGATACCACACTCAATCGAACACCCAAATACACAGCGGATCGATGAAATAACAAAGGATCAGTGAGAAAAGCATAGATATGGTATCATTGCTAGGATAGGATTATCAATTTATGGATAGAAGATCAAGGACTCAAGGAATTGAGGTGTGGAAGCGTGCAGAATGGATGGTGAAACTCTGATGAACCTCTGGTGGCTTTTTTCTTGTGAAAACTGACCAAGATATATGATTCAAATCAATATTCACCTTTTGGATAGATTGGAGACTGGAATCGAAGCTCTGTTGATAGATTCAATTACAGACTGTGGATATAGAATTTTTGTGGAAACATTGACTACACACTGTATTAAAGGATGAACACATGGAGTGTATCCTTCCTTTGAATAGGTTATAGGGTTTTGGAAATATTAAATATGACATATCATGTGATCTCTATTACATGTCATGTACCCATTCCCGTTTGGAAAACCCATGTGATTGACCACACAAATGGTACTCCATGTAAGAGTATAGAGAGACAACTTGAGTACACGGGCGATATCCCATGTGAATACACACAAGGTGTACCTAAGTACACAGACATGGGATTAAAGTACATAGACACAGGGTCTAGTACACAGAAACGACCAGCGAACATGGTCTCAGTCATGGTTAGCCTAGACATGCCATATCGTCCACCTACACAGTGTGTACTATTTGAACAGGGAGTTGTATACTAGCCAGATACATGAACAAATCGTGAAATTGGACCACACACCATGTGGGTACCCTCACACAGCATGTACAACTAGTTTCCTTTTTAGAAAATATTGACCTTCTATGTATCCTTCATTTGAACATAGATTTTTGGTTTGTGAGTAGGCTATCCTAATATTTTTACACATAGAATGTGATGGATCCCTCAGTTGTGGATTTAGAGACACAATATGGAATGTTTTGAGAATGATTTTTATTGAGGTGATGCTCGATGACGACAATGATCAAGTAGGATCACTAGAGACTCCTTCTGAGTGGAACCCTCCAACTGGGAAGGGCAATGGATCCTCAACATCTTTGAATTGGTAACCTCCATTTGGTTAGGGTAGTAGGTCCTTGACTTCTTCTAAGTGGTACCCTCCAGCTGGCCTGGGCAGTAGGCCCTCGACATCTTCTGAGTTGTACCCTCCAACTGGGCTGGGTAGTGAGTCCTGAACATCTTCTCAGTGGTACCATCCATCTAGGTTGGAAAGTTGGTCCTTGACAAATTCCATGTGGTACCATCCATCTAGTGTGGGAAGTGGGTCCTTTACACCATTATAGTGGATCCCTCTTATTGTACCAGGGTAAGGGTCATCTACTTTGAGTTTTTGTCCCAATGATTATGTGGCATATTGACGAGGCTTGATTTGACATGGACTGTTACTTTTGGGAAGAAATGTGGGATGTTGGGAATTGTTTATTGAATTTTGGAACTATTGGATACTCTAAATCATGGGATGATCTATGATATGTAGATCCCCTAAATCTATTTTCTGGGGTACATTGACTGAGAATATATATATATATATATACTTTCTTTTGTATCCACCTATTTCATTCAGATACTCTCCTTCCCGGAGAGGTGAAGATACATGGGGTTTTTCATGTGCTTTCTATTTTTTCCTTCTCATTATTGGATGAATCTACTCTACTACTATAAGTGATGAAGGCTTGAGGGGTGGTTCATCTACTCACCGTGGTTAGCCCCTTGTGCTTGGACGAGCTTACTTTCACTCTTTGTTAGGTTAAGCTGTACTCTTTTTGTATATCAAGAGTCTATTTTCTTCCTCTTATATTGTATCAAATACTACTCCTCCCTTCATCTTTTGGGTGTCCTACTAGGTATTTTGATAGTCACCCCTGTATGGGTTTTTCCTGCACGTATTGTGACTTATGAAGATGGTGTACAGGTCGATCGTGACTACATAGGATCTTTGGGACACTGGGTGAATAAACCATGTAAGATGGACATAGCTTCTGGTTTAGGAGCTGGGATCTATTTCTACAATTTACTTTTCTATTTTTCTATCATATTGGGACACATTTCTGGTTGGGCTTGCATTTTTCGCCTTTACTTATCAGTTTACACTACCGTACATTTTTACTTTCTAGAGGTTCATGCATACTTTGTTTTTTTATAGAAGTGTTACATATTTTATTCTTTACATATAAACCTTTTTCATCGAGTTGGTTTTGTGTGTGCATAAAGGTACTTAGGATAATTCCTCCCATAGTTAGTTATGTCTTCAGTGCCTATCGCCACCCCCTGGCCTATGGATGTGGGCTTGGGGTAGTTGCGGCTTGAGCCACGACTTGGGTCAGGTCGTGATAGTCAATATCACCTCAAGTGGCTCAAAAATTCATAATTAAAGGGGTGGAAAATTATATGGTCGTTCCAAACCTCCACCACATTAAAAACCTTCTTTAAACATGTTTCTTCTTAACTTTTAAGTTTTCATACTTTTAAACTTTTAGTTTTACACTACGGTAACTGGTCTTTTAAACCTAGGAAATTTATCTCATATTACTAAAATAAAATTATCCTTAATATATAATTTTAACCGAGTAATTATAAATATTAAATCTAATTTATCAAATAAAGAGACTTTTTTATAACTAATTTTTACACAAATGCGCGTAGCATGAAAAAACAATGTTTTAACATTAACTATGGTAACAATGATTTTACTCATTAGGGGTCAATATAGTCACTAAAAAGATCTATTTTAACATGAATGGACCGTAGTTGATATTTTTAAACTCATAAAAATAACATGGAATAAGATATTATTATTTTTAGTTTTAATTCATTTAATAAAAAATCATTTATTATAAATTAACATTAAGTAAATTTTGACATTATTAAATTAATTTGAAGTTAAAATATATCAATATTATAATGGAATTAGAATATATTATTTTCAAACCTATATAAAAAAGATATATTTATCTTAAAAATTAATGGAACACCATAAATCATTCAATTTATTTTACTTTTAATATTTTTTGTATCATTAATTTTTTTTATCTATTAATTAAATAATTGGTGTGTTGTCAAGCTTAATCATTCAGAGTAATTGAATGATTTCTAAGAATGGAAAATAAATTTCCCTCAAAAATTAATTTCATTATTCTCATAATGACCATCTTTATTCATTAAAATCTCTCTTTGTTCCCTATGAGAAAATATAATTGAAATTTAATAGATAGAGGGTGAAATTTTGTATTTTTCATTACATAAATTATTATAGATGTCAAATTCATGTTCAAGTATCCCAAATACTCACAAAAATATATCCTATGTTTATAAGTCTCTAAAAAATTCTAGAAAATAGAAATTAGACATATTTTTAGGCCATTTTAACCCCGATATTTTTTAGTTTAACCCCACGGTAAACTGGTTTTAACTGTAACTTTGGTAATTAATTTTTACTATTTTAGAAATTAATTATGACAGTAATTTAAGTTGAGATTGTTAAATAGTATTATTTATTTTTATTTAAATATTGAATATATATTATCAAATTTTACTCACATAGTTGGAAAATTTTGATTTAAAATTAAACCAACAGATGTGATAGAAAATGCGTTTTTCAATGAGAAAATTATTATAAGTATAGACAGTTTAAATATTAATAATAAATATGAAATTGATCACTCTAACATAAATTATATTCATTATAATATAATTTAGATAATTTTACTTTCATAAAAATATTAAATTTAAATGGAATCTTTAAATTATTTAAACTATAATGCAGTTTTAAATAAATACTTGTATTTTTCTATATTAATCGAAATAATATTCTTTTCAGAAAATTCTCAAAAATTCACTCTAAGATAATTTTGACATGATTATTTCATAAATGAATTTTATTTTGTCATATATATTTTATGAAGGTGTTAAAAATTATTTTTAAATTATGTATTCAATGTGATACAAAATAGACTTTTAGAACAATATAATTTTTCAAAAAACAATTATTTTTATTTCAAATGAATCTTACTATATTTATAATAAATATATAACCATTTAATTTATTTTATATATTTTTAAACCATATAATTCTCATTATTTATTGATTCTTATTCATTCCTACCAACTTAACGACTATGTTATAACGGTATTCTGTATTATGGTTTATTTAGACTCAGGGATGGGTGTTTTGCACACCATCAAAGATATTGAATTTATTTAAAACATAATATATCATAAAGTATAATGGTTTTACATTATCATATCATATTTGTGTTTCATTTCATTTGGAATATTGAATAATATTTTCCTCTTTTAAAAACATAGGGTGTTAAATTATACCCACCGTTAATGAATTGGTTCCTCATAATTTTAAATTTCACTCAGAGATCAAGGGTCTGAAATTTTAAAATACCTTTATTGAAACCCCAAAACATAATAAGGGTTAATAAAACAACCTCTTGTAAATAGGGAAAGGGAATATTAAGTTTATCTGGAATAACATATAAATATGTTTTCTTATAGGAGAACATTAGTGGGAAGTAAAGATGTGTACATATAAGAAAAGAGTAAATAATTATAGAGAGTTATAGAGATCATTAATCAAAATAATTTAGGTCATCCATATAATGATAATGAACAAAAACCATAAATATATAACGGTTTAAATTTCCATTGGTTCCTCATAGATTAAGGTACTAGGATGAAATTAATGTATCATGATCCTTTTCCTAGAGTTGAGGATTTTATTGACCATATTTGTTGACAATACAAAGAAATGTACTTATGTGCAAGTATAATTTCATCCATTAACAAATTTCCACCACAATCGCATTTTTGTATCCAAAATATGAGTACTCAATATGATTTTTTAATTCCTAAATCATTAAAATTTACTTTTAATGAATTGTAATATCAATGATTCATTCCTTCTGAATCTATATATTTACTAAAACTAATATGGTTAGAACATGTTATCCTATAACACCTAAATAGAAACTTAATTCATTACATGAGTATTTTTTCATCAAATCATTCAACAAAAAAATATCATATTAACTAGAAAATCACATAGGATAGTGGTTGGGGTTGTACCCTTATCACCCATCAGTTGTGTGTTCAAGCCCCATGGAATCTCCTAATGTGATATGTTATCACTCAACATACGGGTTTTCCTTTTTCCAAAAAAAATATTAATATAATTCCTAGAACATACTCAAATTATAATAAACAATAGTTAACTCAACATAAATGATAAGATAAACCCTAAAGTATACCAATACCTTTAATCTTATGTCAAAAAAAATTTAAGGCATTCTTACATAATGAATTTTCACTAAGACAGATACTAAATAAATGGGTTCTATTGCCATAAATGTTTCCCAAATAGTCCTTAATCATGACAAACTACCATCACATAAATCCTTAAAACGTGTGCTTAACACATTGAACATATGATCAACCATAAACTAAAAAACCGAATATTTTATAGATAAATCATAAGTTATTACATGAATACATTTATTTTACACAATTAACACAATCCTTAGATGCTTTATGATTATTATAATGAGAATATCATTGATAAAATACTTCTATAGTAAAATTCATGAATCCAAATACACAAGCACCATAATCGAACCAATTCATTTCTAAACAATTAACTATGCTTCATCATCTTATTCATTAATAGTTTCTTACTTTATTATGTCATTTTTAATCTCTCCATCATCAGTACTATAACCATTAATCAAAAAACCATACTCATTCACTTAATTAGCTTTCCCCCTAGAACATTTATTTTCAAAATTCCCACACATTCCACATTTAAATACATCCTTTTTTTATGATACATTAAGGAGACCATTATTCGCATCCATTATGTTAACCCAAATTTTAATTTTTCCTTGGAAATTACTTGATTTCTTTCCTTCTTTTCCACAACCAAAACATATTCCTGTTCTTCTAAAAAATTTAGTCAGGTGTTTCTTCCAATATTATCAAAATATAGGAAACTAAAAAAACATTCCTCCATGGTCTCCACAACCTAAAATCTTAGAGAACTATATCATCCTATTCTTTTGTGAGTCTAATAGTTGGTTAAGGTGCAAGTTTTTAATAATATATCATTATATATTATTAGTAAAATCACAATATTCATCCCCATAGTCATTATCTCATTTGGTTTCTCATCAAAAAATTGTCTATCACATTCAATATTAACTGAATTCCTTTCGGTTCCTATTATTGACTTAAAGAAAAAAGCATAGTGTTATAAATAATAATCCTAGTGGGAAACCACATAAACATGAAGAATAATTTATAGGATGAATAAATCATAACACTTTATTTTCAATATGTGAAACCATATTTTTAACCCTTTTCATCTTTGGATATTATCTATTAAAATACATTATAACAGTTTTTAATGAAATTTTGAAATAAGCAAATAATATCCCCTGGGTGTGTCAAACTATGTTTACAATAAGTACTTTTCTTGTGTACCAAGTAACACTCGAGTCATGTTCACTGTGCCTTGTATAGAGTTTCTACCCCTATTTATATCTGTTCCATATATTTTCCTACTTTTATTATCCATATTAGGATGGATGTTATCCCATACATATAATTATTCTCAAATTCAGTCATAGGGTTATTTTATCTGATATATGTTCTCCAAAATATAGTTTCAAAGGTTTATACTAAACTTTACTCTAATAACAACTATAAATACCTTAACCCCAGTTCCCCAGAGTCGATGGTTACTTTATTTCATTGGGATTATATTCAAGGAATAACATCCTGAAATATGGAATAGTTTTGTAGCCATGATAAAATAGATACATATAAAAATACAAAATAGGTTTTAAAACAAAAATTCCAATATATTAATTTCATTGAGAACACCATTATCCCATATATCATAACTCTGTATATCAATCAAAATAAACGTCCTAGATTCTTGGGGAAAAGAAACCAATGAATGGGGTGAGATCAAATGCTTAGTAATGGTATGTGTAAAACGGGATGTATCATTAATACATAATGAACATTCTAAATGGCATTGTAAATAACTAAAAAACAACATTTATTCAATAACATGATCATAATAAGTCAAGAATAAATGAGGATCAAACAATTCCATATAAATAATCACATGAGCTTGAATCTTATCCATGTATATTCTAACTAGTTGAATAATCACATGGACATCAAAAAATAATCTCATAATGATTTAATTCATAATTTCAGACATCTTAAAAATACAATGAAGGAATTTTACTAATTAATGTTTCATAAATGAGAAATTCCTTATAAAATAACCCGAACTAGTTTTTCTCATGAGACCTACAAATGCATCAATGGGAAATAGCAGATACCACCCATCACATACTAATTATAATGTAATAATAATATAAAAGGGGTGAAACATAATCAAAAAAATATTTTTATTAAAAAACATGAATAATATATTCTAATCATTACCACAATCCAACAACCTAATCATAAACCATTCAGAGAAATATAGAGAATGATATCAAAATATCACATCCAAAGTCAGACTCATTAAAATACATCCAAGGATATATAGAGGATGGTATCATTACAATATATCCCCTATAAAGAATAATTATAATAAGGTTTTTTCATGTTATGGAGTAGAAATTATATAAAAATATCATTAAAATATTCTTAAGGAAAATAACCTTTCATCTTTTGAAAATTAATTTTGAAACTAAATTTCCAAAAAATATTGTAAAAATACCTTTAATTAAAAATATATTTTCAAACATATATTTTATTCTTTAATGAATTAATTGGTCTTGAAATTGGTAAATTCTATTCATGTTATACACATTGAAACAAATTTTCATTTCACATTTTTCGTAAAAACTAAACGGTTCTTGTTTGAAAAAATATAGGAATTTTTATTTAAAAAAATTAGGAAAAAATTTCTAGGAAAAAATTTATTAATAAATCACTTATATAATGTTAAAAACATTTATTAAAATATTTCTGAAAAAATGGATTTGAAAGAAAAATTATTTTCGACTGAAGATATAAATAAAGTCAGATTTTCTTAAAGATATTTTCTCAGTCATTTTATATACCAAGGAGATGATAGATGGTTCAATTATATGAAAATTATTGAATACCCACAGGATAATAAAATGTATTATATTCAAGAGAGGTATATCATAATTTTTCCACATCATAAACTTAATCATAAACAATCCCAATAATTAAAGATATTGTAACATAAACCCATTCCGCGTTGGTAACTTCTGAATCATAATACCCATGAAAGAAATAACATTATATGAAACTTTAAATACCATAAAGATAAATAGATTCATGATATATCATATAAAATGGGCTTTATATAGAAAACCAAAAAGAAATAGGTGGTGAATATGGAATATGACTCACATAAGTTAAAGTGAGACGAAAAAACCCATACCTCATATTTGAATTCCTTGATATGTATCTGAACCTACTCTATAGTTCTTGTAAATATTTTATTAATTTATACCAGAACCATATTAATATTTATAATATCATATATGATCATTTTATAACATCTTATCACTCATTCGTTAATAATCATTCATTATTACTATTGTTTCATATGTTAACGACATTATTTTCTCATGAATTATTTAACATGAAAGTTCTAGTTAATGATAATTTTATATAGTTACATAACCTCAATAATTATATTAATGCTATAATTATAATTTTTTTCATTAGTAACATTTTTATAATCTTTATTAATACCTGAACATGGAGAATTGATCACACCGCTCCATAGAGATTGTAGGTCATACGTACATATGAGTGATGTTATCATTTTCATAACAGGTTGAAGGGTAAGGATGTGGGTGATATTTTAGTTAAAAAAATCAATATCATGTATTATATATCCCATATATTCATTAAATATTTCTTTATCACCTTCCATGAGAAGCGTAAGTGAAAAACTAATGACATCGCTTCATGAGGTGGCAATCCATTGTACACATGAGTTGTGATATATTAATTTTAAAATAATTAAAATTAATAAGGTATCTATGATATTTAAATTAAATAAATAATTTTATATCATAAATATTATATATATACATTATATTCATCATTATATCCAACTGTGAGAGGTGTTGATGGAGAACGAGTTGCATTAGTTCGTGAGTCGGCAGTCCACCGTACACTCGATCAATTATGTCATTTCAAATTTGATGGAAGAGAAGATAGATATATATTTTGAAATATAAATAATTACATCTCATTTTATGGAATATTTTTTTTTATTAAATTGGATGTTTCAATGCGTAATTCAAGATTGTAAAAGAAGATTGAAAAGGGGAGAACTTTAATAAGATGATTACACTCTCTTAGAGAAACCTCCTTTAAATATCCTATTAATACCATGGGTTTAGTCTTTATGGAATATTATAACTTATATAATAGGTATAATAATTTTTGGGAGAGATTTAGATAGGATTTTGTTGATCCAAATGGCTTTAGATGTGTCAATAAGTGAGTGAAGTGAGTTCCCTTTTATAATTGAAGAGGAGTTGAATTTTTATAAATACACAAAAATATTACATAATGTGAAGTCACCCTCACCTAAAGTGGATAAAATATTTAGAAATAAACTTTTGGATGGATGATATGGTCTATACACACATCTACCTCATAACAAATACATGTTTTAAACATGTTCTTCTATTCATTTAAGTTTCCTTACCTTTACCATTTTAGATTTTCAGTATGATAACTAGTCTTTTAACAAAGATAATTTATCCATTAAGCCTAAAATAAAATTATTATTATTAGATAATTTATATCCACTAATTCTAAATATGATACCCAATTTATCAAATAAAAATCATATGTGCATTGAAAATTACTTTTAACACAAGTTCATGTTATATGTAAAAACATTATTTTATATTTGACTATGGTAATAATGTTTTTACTCTATACGGGTAAATATAGTCACTATAAAAGACCAATTGTTCGATTAATATACAATAGATTCAATTTTTGAACATTTACAAATAACTTGGTAAAATCAATGACTTATAAGAATTTTAAATCAATTAATCAAATATCATTTATTATAAAATAACTTTAATGTAAATTTTGATATTATTCATTCAATTTGAATTTAAAAAATATCAAGAAAATAATGGAGTTATAATATATTATTTTGACACATGTATAAAATGATATATATATTTAAAAAATTGAAACATTATTATTCATTAAATCTATTTTACTTTTAAAAATTTTAGTATCATTTCATTTATTTTTCATTTAATTTAATAATTATTGTGTTGTCATTTCATAATAATTTAGAATAATTATAATATTTGTAAAAAATTCCCCCATCGATGCAGCCTATTGGATACATATTTTTGGTCTCGTGGGAGGTATTAGGATTGAGTCTCCCCGATTCCTTGTAGGCACATTAAGTTTCTTTGTTTATTTTTTCCCTCCCCCAACTTATGTAAATATTATTTCTAAAAAATTAAAAATAAATTTCCCTCATAAAATTAATTTAATTATGCTCAAAATTATTATCAATATTTTTTCCCATATTTATTTTTTCTAATGTGAAAAAATAATTGAAATTGAAAATCAAGAGGTTGCCGTTTTTTCCTTTTCTATATATAAATTTTTATATTGGTAAATTTCATGGAAAACTGTCTCAAAAAGTCATAAAAAACTATCCTAAGGTAATGAGTGCCAAAATATATCCATCATATATGAATTGGGTATGTTCTTAGGTCATTTTAACCCATATATTTTTAGTTCGACTCTATGGTAAACTCATTATAACCTTAACTGTGGTCATTAATTTTTAATATTCATATCTTTCATTAAGAAAAAAAATTACGTGCACCTTATTATATAATATTAATTAATCTGATTCCAAATATAGAATCCATTTTTATCAAATTAAATCATATAATCAAAAAATTTAATTTAAAATTAAACCCACAGACGTAATGAAAAAGTGGTTTTCCAAAGAGAAAACTCTCATAAGATTATAAGGTTTTAATATAAAAAATCAATATGAAATTGATTACGAGGAAATAATTTGTATTTATTATTATATAAATTAACTAATTTTACTTTAAAAACTATTTTAAATCAAAATGGAACCTTTAAATGAAATAAATGAAAAAATATTTTTCAATAAAAACTAGAATTTTCAATATTAATCAGAAAAAAATAATCATTCAGAAAATTAAAAAAATTTCATTGTAAGATAATTTTTCTATGATTATTTCAAAAATTAATTTTATTTTGTCAAATAAATTTTAAATTTTTTTAAAAATTAAGTTTAAATTATGTGTGCAAAGTGCGACTAAACCAACTTTTAGAAAAATTCAGTTTTTCAAAAAACATTTCCTTTTCTTTCAAATGGATATTATTTTATTTCAAAAAAAAATTTACCCACTGAAATTATTTTATTCGTGTTTAAACCATATAATTTTCATAATTTATTAATTCATATTCATACCCTCTAACATAATGGATAGTTTATAATGGTATTCTATATTACGTTTTATTTAAACTTAGGGTGGCATGTTCTTTAATCCATCAAAGAGATTGAATTTATTTAAATATATATATATATAAGTATTGGTGGTTACATTATCTTCTATTATTTTTTATTCTTGTCATGTATGCTATCTAATTTTATGTTCCTCATTTAAAAAATCTGGGTGTTACATGAATCACATTGGGTTAGGGTTTTATTGGATTGATTCCTCACATAATCGAGGGATATGGAATTATGGGTAGGGTTCCCCTTATAGTTCTTGTAGAAAGACTATAAACTAAATACAAACATTAAGATACTCTATGATGGTGTTAATCCTTTCATTCATGTCATGTGTTTTCTCCACCGTAGTTTACACAGATTGCCTACTTTTTTGTCCAATCATCATGAACTTAAACTGTGTGCAATGGACCACACATCATAACATTAAAATGTTTTACCCTAGCTATGTGTGATGACCTATTTTAGTGAAAAGGGTTTTAGGAATCTTGGACCTCCATTTCACAAATGGTATGATCCTCTCTAATATAATAAACTATACCACCCCTCTTGGTTCACATTCTATGGATTTAAACTGGTAGCATTCCCTTTTTATAAGAATCATAACCTTAGACTATGTGCATTATGTCCAAGAATCATGACCCTAATCTAGGTGCATGTTCCCCAAAAAAAAATCATCACTGGGTCACATGTACCATGTTGGGTCATAGAGGATGGCAAGAGGGGGGGTGAATTTCCTTTTCAAAAATAATTAACAATTTAAAACAATTATCAATGCAGCGGAAATAAAAAAGGCAAGACAAAATTTGATAACGAAGTTCGGCTTAATTCCCAAGCCTATGTCTCTGCTCCCAACAAGAACCGTTGAGAGATTAATACATCAGCTTTCTTTTTAATGGTTGTAGCAAGAAACCCACTAGCCGTTTTAAGGTAGGCTAGAACACCTTCGTACAACTTGCTTTTTTATTATGGTTGTAGCAAGAAACCCACTAGCCGTTTTAAGGTAGGCTAGAACACCTTCGTACAACTTGCTTTTTTATTATGGTTGTAGCAAGAAACCCAATTGAAAGAAAGAATGGAAATGAGAGGTTTGTTTTAATCCAAACCCAATGAAGAACTAAACAAATAAAATAATACAAACACACGGAAGCCTTGAGGGCCAAAAGTGTGAGAGCAGATGATGGAGAGGGAGCTCAAGCTTCAAGGATGGAAATGGATCACAAGAGGCCTTGGAGATTTGTCGTTAGAGCATCAAGACATCAAAATATATTTCGGGTCTGTTCCCGGCATCCATGGTTTCTTATTTATAGGAGAAATACCCATAAACACTTCAATATGGTCGTTGGAGGGCTTCCGGAGCCATTGGGGGTCAAAAGTACAAGTCTGGTCAAAGCCCAACAGCTAGTTTGACTGGGCACACCGGCTGGCCGGTTGTGTCTCACCAGCTGGCCGGTGGTCCACCGGCTGGCCGGTGCTGAGCTCCCGGCTGGCCGGTGGTCCAGACAGAGCAGGCTTTCTGTCTGGGTTCCACCGGCTGGCCGGTGTTCATCCACTGGTTCGCTGGTGTCACCAGGCAGTGGGCAAGAACCGGTTGGCCGGTGCTCATACCGGCTGGCCGGTGCGCTAACACCGGCTGACTGGTGGCTCTGGCAGAAAGCAATGCTTCTGCCAGAGACCACCGTCTGGCTGGTGGGAATCCACCGGTTGGCCGGTGGACTCAGAGAGTCCACTATCAGCCTTCTTGGGCCAACTCCTGGGAAACCTTTTCCCTAGCATCAAAACACTTGAAAACAAGATAGAGCACGATGAGAGTGATTGTGATCATTAAAATCCAAGAGAGAGGGGTACAACAATCTCCCCCTATTTTGATGATCACAATCACAAAAGAGAAAGCTTTAAAAAGGATATGCCAACTGAAAACTTAAATAAACAATTTTGGACATGAAAATATATTAGAGATCATTTCAAGAAAAAAATAAATTGAAGAGATGTACCATGTATTGAAAATTATCTTAATCTAAAGAGAATGAGTCATTTTGAAATTGTAACCATAGGTCATTTTTTTAAAAAGGAACAAAATCAATAACTTACCGGTTTTAAAAAAAATGAACTTTAAAAAAAAGCACTTTAATCAATTGAAATATGAAACTAGTAAACAAAGAAATTTCTCCCCCTTTGGGATTATCAAAATAAGAGGGAAAAAGAAAAAAATGAGAAGAAATTAGATAAACAAAAAAATATAATTAAAATAAAAAAGAGTTAAATATTTAATAGTGCTTATTGACGAATCATTCCTAACTCCCCTTTAATAAAATCAAAACGTTCAACCGGGAGCGGTTTGGTAAAAATATCAGCTAATTGGAAATCAGTAGAAATGAAGTCCAAAGTGATATCCCCTTTTTGAAAATGGTCACGAAGGAAATGATGCCTTAAGTCTATATGCTTTTTTCTAGAGTGTTGTATTGGATTCTTAGAAATACTAATGGCACTAGTGTTGTCACACCGAATAGAGACATGATCGTAGGAAAGGCCATAATCCAAGAGAGTGTGCTGCATCCAAATAATTTGGGCACAACAATTCCTAGAGGCTACGTACTCGGCCTCAGCATTAGAAAGAGCAACACAGTTTTGCTTCTTGCTATTCCACGACACAAGGGACTTGCCTAGCAGATGACAGGTTCCACTAGTACTCTTTCGATCTAATTGACATCCGCCAAAATCAGCATCCGAATATGAAGAAAGTTCGAAAGAATTATTAGAAGGATAAAATAAACCAATGTTTTTGGATCCTCTTAAATACCTAAAAATCCTTTTGACCGATTTAAAATGAGATTCTTTGGGATTGGCTTGAAAACGAGCACAAAGGCAAACACTGAACATGATGTCAGGACGGGTCGTAGTTAGGTAAAGTAGACTCCCGATCATACTCCTATAAAGCTTGTTATCAACCGGTTTCCTGAATTCATCTAACGTAAGATTACAGGAAGTACTCATGGGGGTACTAATTTCCTTTACTTGATCCATACCAAAACGACTTAAGATCTCATTTGTGTATTTTCCTTGGCTTAGAAAAATACCTTTTGAATTTTGAAAGATTTGAAAACCGAGAAAAAATTTCAATTCCCCCATAAAGCTCATTTCAAATTCTTTTCTCATTAAATATGAAAAATCAGTACAAAGTGATTCTCTGGTAGAACCAAAGATAATGTCATCGACGTAGATTTGGACGATTAAAAGATCTTTTGAAGTGTGTTTTAAAAAGAGGGTACAATCAGCTTGACCCATTTTAAAATCATTTTCTAAAAGGAATTTTGTTAACCGCTCATACCAAGCCCGAGGGGCTTGCTTTAAGCCATATAGAGCCTTGGTTAATTTAAAAACATGATTTGGAAATTTTGGATCTTCAAAACCGGGAGGTTGTTCAACAAAGATTTTTTCTGAAATAAAACCATTTAAAAAGGCGCTTTTAACATCCATTTGAAAAAGTTTGAAATTTAAGTGGGCGGCGAAAGCCAACAAGATCCTAATGGATTCCAATCTAGCAACGGGCGCAAAGTTTTCACCATAATCAATTCCTTCTTCTTGATTATAGCCCTTAGCTACTAGGCGAGCCTTGTTCTGGGTTATATTTCCTTTATCATCAAGTTTGTTCCTAAAAACCCATTTAGTGCCAATAATTGGATGATAATTGGGTCTTTCCACAAGAGTCCAAACATCATTTCTAGAGAATTGATTTAGTTCATCTTGCATTGAAAGAACCCAATTCTCATCATTAATGGCATCATTAATGGTTTGAGGCTCTAGGTGAGAAATGAAGGCTTGATGTTCAACCTCGTTGAGGATTGATCTTCTAGTTTGAGTACCGGCTTGAAGATCGCCTATAACATTTTCTAAAGGATGGTCTCTAGAAGGTTTCCAAACCTTAGGCAAGGTGGAAGGAAAAGAAAGTGAAGAAGGTTCATGATCATCATCCTCCTTGAGAGGAGAAGATGAATCATTTAATTCAAGTTTATCAAGCTTATCTTCAACATCTTCAATGACCGGATGGGGTTTTGGAAGATTTTCATCAAACTTGACATGAGATGATTCTTCGATGGTTTTTGAACGTTTGTTGAAGACACGATAGGCTTTACTTGAGTTGGAGTACCCAAGAAAAATACCTTCATCGGATTTGACATCAAATTTCCCAAGGTTATCTTTTGTGTTAAGGATAAAGCATTTACAACCAAACACTTTAAAATAACCAACTTTGGGCAATTTGCCTTTCCAAAGTTCATAGGGGGTTTTCTTAAGAAGGGGTCTTACAAGGACTCTATTGATAGTATAACAAGCAGTGTTAACTGCCTCGGCCCATAAAAATTGAGGGAGGTTGAATTCACTAAGGAGGGTTCGAGCAATTTCTTGGAGAGTTCGGTTTCTCCTTTCAAACACTCCATTTTGTTGTGGAGTCCTAGGGGCAGAGAAGGTGTGATTGTATCCTTGAGAGGAACACAATTCATTGAATTCTTTGTTCTCGAATTCACCTCCATGGTCACTACGGAGCGATATAATTTTATATCCTTTTTCGTTTTCTACTTTCCTAGAGAATTTCAAAAAGGTTCTACAAGCATCATTTTTATGAGCTAAAAAGAAAACCCAAGTGAAACGAGAAAAGTCATCTACTAGGACAAAGGTATAGGATTTTCCACCTAGACTTGCTACAGGGGTAGGACCAAAAAGATAAAGATGTAGGAGCTTAAGAGATTTTGAAGTGGACACTTCCTTCTTAGATTTGAAAGAATACTTGTGTTGCTTGCCAAGTTGGCATGGCTCACAAATCAAATTTTTCTTAAACTTAAGTTTAGGAAGGTCATGGATGAGCTTGTTCTTATTAAGCTTTATAAGTGAATGAGAGCTACAATGCCCCAACCTTCTATGCCAAAGCCAAGACTCATTGTCAAGAGCACTTAAACATTTAACATTTTGGCTAGCTAAAGACTTTAAATCAATAATTTAAACATTTTGAAAACGGGAAGCAAAAAATATCAATTTGTTTTGAAAATCAAACACATTGCATAAATCATTTTGAAAATTCACCGAAAAACCACTATCACAAAGTTGACTAATGCTAATTAGATTATGTTTTAAACCTTTAATAAATAAAAGAACTTTAATTAAAGAGGTGTTACCAAATCCAATGGTACCTATTCCGACGATCTTGCTTTTTGAATTGTCACCGAAGGTGACGTATCCTCCATCGAATTCTTCAAGGGAGTTGAACTCGGAGGGATCGCCACACATGTGCCTCAAGCATACGCTGTCGAGATACCACGAGCCTTTCGAAGTCCTACTTCTTTGGCGTTTATCCTACAAAATCAAGAGAGAATAGATTTTGGTACCCATATAAGTTTGGGTCCGGAAAGATTAGCTAAAAGAGACTTTTGAACCCATATTTTTCTAGAGGGTTGCCATCTAAAATACTCATCCGAGTAGGTAATGGTTTTGGGGCTTCCATACCTTGAATTTTTACAATCACATTCATAAATCATGTGCCCGGTCTTTTTACAATAATTACAAAATTTATATTGAGAGCTCCCCCTTACAAAAGTAGTGGGTCCTCTAGAAGAAGTGGCTTGTTTGTTAAAGCCAAGTCCATGTGTTGTACTAGCCGAACGCTGAGAACCTAGTAATTTGGTCAAATTTTGTTCACCTTGGGTGAACTTGGAAAGAGACTCCCTTAGATATTTAATGGTTGAATTCAAAGAATCAACATTTGGAATATCTTGGATGTTAAGGGTAAGTTCCTCATTCTTTTTGAGAAGTTGTTCTTTTTCAGAAATGAGAATTTTATTTTTCTTTTTAAAAGCCATAAATTTAGAGGTAAGTTCGTGAAAACCTTCCTCTAATTGATCTCTCGCATTTTGGAGATCTTCATAGGACATGTCATTATTGAAAGAGGAAGATGAGAAAGAGGATTCGGAAGAAGATACCTCATCAAATGACATTAGGCATTGTTCACCTTCATCGCTTGAGTCGCTTGAAGACATGGAGTCATCACTTGCACTCCATGTGGATGCTTTGAAAGCCTTCTTGTTTTTCTTTTCTTTTACCCTTTTCTTGAAAATGGAGCACTCCGGTTTGATGTGGCCTTTCTTTCCACATTCAAAGCATGTAACTTCATTCTCCGCTTTGGGCTCTTCCTTTCGTGCCCTTCGAAAGTTCTTCTTTTTCTTCATGAATTTGCTCATTTTTCTTGCTAGTTGAGCAATCTCGGATTTGCTATCAGCGGAGGAGCTTTCTTCCTTTGCTTTGAAAGCAATTTTCTTTTCTCCTTGAAGATTTTACCTTCTTTATCGGCCTGCCTCTTCATGGTGATCTCGTAGGTCATGAGTGATCCAATGAGCTCTTCAACCGGCATTTTCTTGACATATTTTGCTTCTTGAATTGCGGTCACCTTTGGTGCCCATGAGCTTGGTAGGACCCAAAGAATCTTCTTGACCATCATTTCTGCAGAAACATCCTCACCAAGAGATTTTCTTCCATTGCAAACGTCAGTAAAACGAGTAAACATTTCATTAATTGATTCGTGTGGGTGCATGGTGAAACTTTCAAAATCTTGGCGATACATGTCTAATCTAGTGTCTTTGACTTTGTTAGTGCCCTCATGGGTTACTTCTAAAAGTTTCCAAATTTCATAAGAAGAGGAGCAAGTAGAAACACAGTTGAATTCATTACGGTCTAGCCCACAATAGAAGAGCATTCATGGCTTTTCCATCAAGCTCAAAATTGGAAATGTCTTCGGGGGTCCATTTGGACTCATCCTTGTTAGATAAAGTATAGCCTTGCATTACAATCCTATGGATAGGATAACCAATGCTTCTAAGAAAAGTAATCATGCGATTTTTCCAATAAGTGTAATCGGTTCCATCAAAGAATGGAGCCCGAGTCATAGAATACCCTTCGGGAGCATGCGAGGAATTAGCCATCACTAAGGATCTTAAGTTTGTAACCGGTTAAGGTATTACACAAATGCTCCCTTTGATACCAAATGTTGGGTTTTAGAGGATGGCAAGAGGGGGGGTGAATTGCCTTTTCAAAAATAATTAACAATTTAAAACAATTATCAATGCAGCGGAAAGAAAAAAGGCAAGAACAATTTGATAACGAAGTTCGGCTTAATTCCCAAGCCTACGTCTCCTCTCCCAACAAGAACCGTTGAGAGATTAATACGTCAGCTTGCTTTTTAATGGTTGTAGCAAGAAACCCACTAGTCGTTTTAAGGTAGGCTAGAACACCTTCGTACAGCTTGCTTTTTTATTATGGTTGTAGCAATAAACCCACTAGTCGTTTTAAGGTAGGCTAGAACACCTTCGTACAGCTTGCTTTTTTATTATGGTTGTAGCAAGAAACCCAATTGAAAGAAAGAATGGAAATGAGAGGTTTGTTTTAATCCAAACCCAATGAAGAACTAAACAAATAAAATAATACAAACACACGGAAGCCTTGAGCGCCAAAAGTGTGAGAGCAGCTGATGGAGAGGGAGCTCAAGCTTCAAGGATGGCAATGGATCACAAGAGGCCTTGGAGATTTGTCGTTAGATCGTCAAGACATCAAAATATATTTCGGGTCTATTCCCGACATCCATGGTTTCTTATTTATAGGAGAAATACCCATAAACACTTCAATATGGACGTTGGAGGGCTTCCGGAGCCGTTGGGGGTCAAAAGTACAAGTCTGGTCAAAGCCCAACGGCTAGTTTGACTGGGCACACCGGCTAGCCGGTGGTGTCTCACCAGCTGGCCGGTGGTCCACCGGCTGGCCGGTGCTGAGCTCCCGGCTGGCCGGTGGTCCAGACAGAGCAGGCTTTCTGTCTGGGTTCCACCGGCTGGCCGGTGGTCATCCACCGGTTGGCCGGTGTCACCAGGCAGTGGGCAAGCCTACTGCCTGGGTCCTCCGGCTGGCTGGTGGGCAAGAACCGGTTGGCTGGTGCTCATACCGGCTGGCCGGTGCGCTAACACCGGCTGACCGGTGGCTCTGGCAGAAAGCAATGCTTCTGCCAGAGACCACCGGCTGGCCGGTGGACTCAGAGAGTCCACTATCAGCCTTCTTGGGCCAACTCCTGGGCAACCTTTTCCCTAGAAACAAAACACTTGAAAACAAGTTAGAACACGATGAGAGTGATTGTGATCATTAAAATCCAAGAGAGAGGGGTACAACATACCACCCATTAATGTCTGATTTTCATTACCTTTTCTGTTGTGTAGACTAATTAACACCCTATTTATCCTTAATACATTAGTTAGACAACACATCATAGTCCCTATCACATTACTTTAAACTTTGTAAAACTATTGGTCCCTCTCACAAGAGGATACCCCCTCTCTATCATTTTTTTTCATTTCATGCCACCTTATAGAGATATATATTGATTGATTATCAATCAACAGGATACATAGGGACACCTAGACCCCTATCTCGGGATCTACTATAAGTTCTTCCCCACATATGAGGACTTTTTTCATTGGTATTGGGACCTAGGTCCTGTGTTCATGACAGGATCATTGTTTCTGGTCGATTAAATGACTTAAAAATATCCAAGGTACTTATGGAATGGCCCCAAATGGAATGACCCTCAATCATGGATAGATGACATTGAAAGGAACATCCCTTGGTCAAAGTTATTCGCCATTAAATTATGTAACCTTAGAGACTAAAAATTTTCTCCTTAGAGAATTATTGAGTCTCACTATCAGGTCATTCAACCATTTAGTGTCTATGTTTACCCCACTAACCATTATTCTTTCCATATGATTGGTACATTCCATTGACATGCTGTGTGAATAAAGGTGTATACATCAGAGTTATCGAAGTATTCCCAAGAATCCTACTCATATGTCGGTATACATTTTGACCCATGATTCAAGTTGACATTCAACTATCATATCTAAATGGGTTCCCCTATAGTGATAGCTCAATGCTCCAAATTCCTACCTCCCATATAGGGCACATTCCCCAAAGTAACCTTTCCTATCTCTTAACAAACTCTCTTATGGTGATGGCACATGGCCAAAATTAGACTTCCTCTTTTTGAGGTAAAACATCTTGGAAGAGAAATATTTAGCTGTACAAAAGTGGAACCCATGTTTTTTAATAGACTCAATAGTTATTTAGATTTTATATTCCTCCTAAACCTTTTAATATATACCCTTGTCTCTGGAATAATTCTCACACCATTGTTGTTACACCCCTCATGCATCATGTTCATCTCTAGGGTAATCAAACTAATGGAATCACACTAGCCCAGTTCTCTATCCTTATAGGTTTTAAATAGTGATTGGAACAGAATTCTGATACCAATCCTTTTTCTTATATCCAAAACACTCATGTTAGTAAGAAATGAAATATTTTCCACTTGTTTCTCACACTAAGAATTAACCACATGGGATCAGAGACATATAGTTCATTGCATTGTTAAAAATATGGAGATACAATTTTTAGAATGGGGAATAAGGACAAAAAGTTATTTTATTGATTAATAAAAGAATAATGGGGAGGATCGTCCACATGATGGAACCCCTCCCTCGTTTTAAAAACAATATTATGGCCCAAC
The DNA here is from genome assembly GCA_963277665.1 of Viscum album. NCBI lineage: Eukaryota > Viridiplantae > Streptophyta > Magnoliopsida > Santalales > Viscaceae > Viscum > Viscum album. Next base: position 813,860,249 of record OY728167.1, on the reverse strand, counting down.
CATAATAATAAACCACTCTAGTTTGGCCATCATCTTTCAAGTTTCCTTGATGATGTACTACTACCTGGCCAACTCCACCGCCTCTTTATCCACCAGATGGTGAACCTAATTAGCCTAGATCCACACTAATCCTTGCTTGTCTCTATGCTAAACTATCAAAGACTTCACCTTGATTACATCATCCTCAATTTCCATGAATTGTTACTTTATTTAGTTGATGGTTTCTTCCATGTCGTTGATGAAAACCCTATGCTAGTGTGATTTCTCCTCTATCTAGTTGATCTCTAGTTTAGCCACCCAAATATACATGAATCCCTCAAAATTGTACTTATATATGGCGATTTTGAATTTTTTTCATTCCATGTGTACCTTCTCATCCAAGAATTCATGGTCCAAAGCATGGATGTTGTTGTAGTCCACTATATTGATCTCTATGTTCACCATCAAGGGATTAAGGGATATTATCCTCCCCACTAAATCAAACCATGATGTGTGGGTGATAAATATTTTTCCACACCTTCATTCTAGGTTCCATTTCACCTAGTTCTAATTGAAAATTTATAACTCGAATCCATTGAGGTCATTAGGAATCACAGACTGGTACTCGAGGAAGGCTGCAAGTATCTCGGTGATGGGATCCTCTTTTGGAATCATCTATAACCAAATTAACTCCATTTAAATAGTATGATAAGCCTCACCATAAACCTCACCAGTGGTATCCTCCTCAGCAACTAGAAGATCCTCCAGTCCCTTACTTTTCTCTCTCGGTGTGACAAGCTACTCTTCAAGGGCTAGGTTCCCTCCCCACCCCCAAGGAGCTAACTCTACATATCCCACTCTGACCATGGGTAAAAAAATCTAAATCCTTAGGGATTAATGGAATTCTTGGAACCTAATGGGATTCTCCCTCATACTCAATTACAAAGAACATGTGGTTAGTTCTGCAAGTGACAGTGACCCATTAAAATATAGACCATGATATAATTGAATAACAAGATGTAGTTACTTGGATGAAATTCATTCCCATTACCCATTCGACAACTATATCATGGGTCATTTTCACCTTAGAAAATATATCTAGTCCTAGATAATAGAAGGTGAGGTCCACCACCAGAGACCCCTCTATTCTCATTAGAACCCCCACAGCTGACACCATTTCCTCCAAGGATTCATAACATAGATCTATACAAAAGATAAATGAGAGAATCCACATATAATTTCAAGAAATAATCTAAAAACTAAAGAGAAAGGTATTGATAATTTAACTTATATATGCAAGGGAATTTAGATATTCAGTTGTCTCAGGTAGTGAACTTCGCAATTAGATAGATTCTCAATGGGAACACTAGGATGATCCCCCCCTTAATATATTGAGAGGATGGGGGAGATATTAGCCTCTATTGTAGTTTACTCTATGGTTTAACTTTCTCATTGTTCATGACCTAATTCAGAGGTATCCTCCTTAGTATCTTAGGGACACCTTTCTCACCTCTCATATAGGATTCATTGTCCTCACATGATGTTTATCGGATGGATTGAATTCATGAGTTATAGATTCACATGATTCTTCTATGGGGGCAAACCCAAAGGCTTAAGGATCACCCAAAAAAATATCTTGGTAAAATCATATTCGGGAGAAACTTACCCTCTCTATGGGGGACCTTCCCACCCTATAACACTAAACTCGAAAAATCTATGACTAGATTCCTTTAAATATGCATTATGATCAGGCACAGCCTAGACCAGTAGTTCCTCATCCTTTCCCCCTTGAGTCCCCTAAAAAGAATGGCTTACACCCTATTAGTGTAGGAGTCTCCCCCTCCACACCAATGTTTCATGTCATCCAAGTCTGTTAGGTACTCGAACCTCTCCTAGTAATCATCCTGGATGTTATACCTAGTGAGCACCACCAATGTAATCTCAATTCCAACCCACATGATCCCTCACCATAGCTTCTTTGTGGTATGAGAAAATCATATAATGTCCAATGATGATTAGATTTGAGAGAGAATTGCATCATCCACCAATTGTATCGGGTAGCACAGATTCTTCCCTAAAGGCTTGGTAGGCCTATATATTGTAACTTGTGATATTTCATTCAGATCTTGAGGATTATTCGGTGGGTTCTATACACCTCTAGATGAAATTTTTCTAGGGGCCCCTCCCAAAGGGTGAGGAATGGGCGACCCCTAAGACTCCTTTGTGACCACTTCTACACCATTGTGGACCCTCATTCTAGCCATGCTTTCTCCCTTAATGGAAAAATACCTCCTACACTATTTCTCTTTAATTTAATCTAACAAATCCACCAACATCACCATTTATTGAAAAACAATTACTTGATACACCGCTACCCAATTTCTTGCACAATTTTGGGTAAGAGTGGTGGGGGAACTATATGGTGACAACATAACGGTTTCCCTATAGACCTCACTAGAAAACATTCCCCAAATATATTGAATGAAAAAATAATAAATTTTATCATGAAACCCCATGTATACATGAATTAATATCCATTATATGATGTTTATCCGATGATTGAGTCTAGATGGGGTATACAATTCGAAATAGATCTATTCGTTTATCTGTGGGATCAATAACCCACCTCAAAAATCCTGATGTTATAGTCATTGTCTAAAAATTTCCTATCCATCATTAGACATATCTTCTAATGGGGTAGTAAAAGATCAGAAATTGGAATGGTTGACATTATCAATATGGAAAACCACCCCAGATTCACTAAGAAATGTTGTCCATACCATAATTATATTAAGGAGGGTAGTTCTGAAGCTATTGTTCAAGGGTAATGGAATTTTCCATTTTATACCCCCAATGTCCAACACAAACAATCCATACTATAACTATAAAGGGTTTAAAAGGATCATAGTCATATCTCACATTGAAAAACATTCCATATGGTAATAATACCTATCCATCATTGGAATTCGAAGGATTAACTGGTTTCCAGATGCTAGGATAGACGTCATCACCAGGGTTCCCAACCGCAATCTCATATGTATATCCTTAAGTTAAAATATCTTCCAGCTAAGAAACGTGGATAATAATGCTAAAAATCTACCCTATAGGTGAACTTCATTCACACCATAACCCCACATCTAATACCTAGATTCCTATAAAATGATTTTTTAAGATCCCTACTTCCACTAATTCCAAGTGTCAGGGAATTAGTTCCTTCATCTTGGTATCCAAGACACAAGCATGTTTGAAAACAATCCTATCTGCATCATGAAGGGGATATTTTGGTGTATGAATGGGTGAAATCACATCAAATACATTATTTTATCATCCAAAATATTCATCACCACTGGTATCTGATCTATATCCCATGATTTTATGGGTTCTGTGAGGAATTAGTCATACAGGAAGCCTATGAGAGCAATGCCACATATGTGGTAATGATCCCTCTGGATGACCCCCACTTTCCTATGGTTATGGGGAATAGTCTTAGTGTTCAGATACCACCTACTGAGTAGATATAATAATAGATATGTGTGATGGTAGATGTGGAATTGGGACATCCACACCAGCTTATAAAATCCTATACAGTCCAGCACAACTCCATATTCCTTGCATGTGTAATATACCCAGTATTCTAATTCCCATTCATCAGTGTAATTTACTCTTGATCATAGATCTCAATAATCATACCTATTCATCCATTTGTACGAGATACATTCCTGAACAATGCTAGAATATTGAGGTAGGGAAACTACTTTTATTAGAAATTCCCAGGTGATTTTCCTAGTTTTCATTCTAATGGTATATATAGTTTTAACACTACAATCTATTCTTTTATGCCTGAAAGTAACCTTGTATCACCACTGGAGTATATCGTGTTAAAATAGCCAATTCCATGATGTATGGACATCCACAACCAGAAGAATGAAATCATCACATAGGAAAAATTTATAGAGCATCAATCAGTTGATGCAAATATATCCCCTCTATGCCACTATCTAAAGACTTTACAAAACATTTTTCATTGATATAAATCTCATATCATGGGTAATATTATAGTTTCACACATTTCCTACCTCCTAGAGATAAAAGAAGTTATGACAGTATAATAGTAGCTTCAATGGTCTGATCAACCATTATAGAACTATTTTGAGGTTAACAACTGCTACGTTGTGAAACCTGGAAATGTATAGTACAAGTTTACTTGTTTCATAAAAATGAATATTATTTTTTAGAAAATCCTGAAAACGTCATGAAAATATTCATCATTGAAATATATAAAGTCGGGTTAATGCAAACAACATCAAGAAGTATGTTTCATATAAAAGGATAGATTTACAAATTTCCAGGATTAAAAGGTTCAGAGTTCATGAAAATATTGATTGATTCACAAAACAAGAGGTCTAGTTTCGAGTGTGAAATTTAGTGGACCAAACCTAGGCCACCTCTCTCTATTTATAGGCCAAGGACTACCTGGGATACATGATGTGCACAACCGAGTTCTGTGATACATACTATAACTGCACAAAAATTAAGGAAAATCATCCATGACTTGATTTTTTTCTAAAAAAACAGATCATCCACTTCCCCATTAGGTCAAATTCTATGGGGGGTGTTGTTCTTAAAATTTCATCTTTGGATTTGAACTTCATGTTCTTCCCAAGGAAAGAGGAAAACATAACCGTAGGAATCATTATAATGCCACTGGCATTTAATGAAACTTTTATGTTCTTCATCTTATTTTAATGATTAATAAAAAAAGAAGTTGTGTGATAAAGGAGATGTCAAGTGGATGATGTTCCATCAATGTCACATCAAGCCTTGAATGTAAAAGGCACGGGTGTCACACAACTCAAGGATTCATGGAATGGACTTAAAAAAATGTGGAACCCCCATATTTCATGAGACAGTTAGTGTTGCATAATACTATAGGGTTTTTTATCTAATTCCTTTCATTACCCTAAAATTTATATAAATATAGTATCACCCTCTCTACCTTTTTTTGGAAAAACATATGAAAGTCAAAGAGTTTCAATCTCAGCTTATATAACTCTTTCTATCATGAATTCATTTAACCAGATTCAACATTGGATTCCCACAAGTGAGGTAATTTCATAAAAACCCTTACACAGGTCCTAAATAACCTTGTATTTTGTTAAAGTTGTTTTTTTAAACTTTCCTTGATCAACTTGTGAGTCTATACAAGATGTCAATCAATTGTGTAACTCCAGGACTCACGCAAAACCATACATTTTGTGTGACTATGACTTGAAAATTAATACACCAACCTTGTGATAGAGCTCATAGTTAATTTGTAACACCCCAATCTTCCACGGTACGTTTCCCTTTGATTAATGTAATAGCTTGCATTGTACGCAACTTTGAGATTCTAACACACCGCAACCAATCAAAGTAGCTGTTATGAATAGTAATACCCACTTTTTGAAATTTTATAAATTTTATCTCCAAAAATGGACTTCATTTTAGGATTAGGAATATTGAAATTAGCCTACGGTAAAATTTTGGTACTTTTCGGATAACTTTTATATTTTGATGAATAGTGAAAATTACTAAATATTAATTAAAAAAAATTAATCAAAATACTTAATAGTGATAAATTAAGAATTTGATTGGTTTTAAAGTATATTTAGAATATATTTTTACCGTTTAATACAATTTTGGTCATTGGACATAATTTTGTATTTAAATTGGACATAAACAAGTGTCAATCTTTTGATAGTTATTATATCTTAAAAACAAGCTTTTTGTTTTGACAGTGGGAATTAATTTTAAATTAATTTCTGCCACTTCTGTGTTTTTAATTTGGAAAAATGGATTCCATATTTGGAATAAGGATTTCCAAATTGTGTACATAGGTAACTTTTATTTTTAGACATTTTGAATAATTACTTCGGTAAATATTTTATTTACCATGGTTAAAGGGTAAATCCGGTAAATAAGGGTAACAAAATAATATTATAATAATAATAAATTACCCTAAAACATGTCCTAACCTTATTGGTGGATACATGTTCGACCATGGTCATCTTTGGGTCTATTTTGGGAGCCCATGGAGCCACTTGTAGGTGATAGTGACACTTTATATTAATTAAGTTAAAGTAAATACAAAAATGACATAAGCTTATATCTTTTAGAAAAACAATTCTTACATAGGGTTATATATATTATATTTTTTATTATAAATATTAATTAGAAAGATAAAAATATTTCTTACATAATTATATTTTATTTATAATTTTTAGATATTAAATAATTTAATTTATTTATGACACAATGATGATGCAGTAATTACCTTATTAGTGAAATATTAAAATAATTGATATTATAAATACCAAAATAAATATAATTTTTGACTTTTAATTAATTACACGAATTTAATAGGTTAATATGACATGTTATAGTTGATTAAATTAATTATTTTCGAATTAATAATGCTGTTATGAATTTCAAAAAAACAAAATACCAAATAGTGTCAAAATTGACATAAATGAGTTTTTAAAACAAATATTATATCATTAATTGATATTAAATTCCTAAATCTCTAAGGTTCGGCCAACGTACTTGTATAATGATAGGTGTATCATTAATGTACCACTTGGGGGTCTCTTGGAGGTATATAGTAAGTTTATTAACTATATAATATAAAAATACAAAGTGACATGGTATGTGTTAAACTAATTAACCAAGAGTTAAAAATAAAAGATAAGGTTAATATAATGACCCAAACCTGTCTAAAATCTATTGGTTGAAACGATTTAGACCCAAACCCACATTAGAATTTTAATAATCCACTTTGGATCCATTAGAAACTGAATATGATTTTATTATAAAATAATACTTTACGTTTTTCCTAAAGAGCCCCTCACCCCTCTTATAAAAGAGCACTCCCCCTTCTCATTAATTCACACCTTCAAAGCTATTTGGCTCGGCCAACCTCTACCCCAATATCCTCCCAACTTCCCTCACTTCAACCTAGAGGCTTTTTTTATCAGAAATCCAACCTAAGGAGCCCTTTTGATCAAATCAAAACCAAGAACCCGAAGAAGAGATAATGTTTTCACCACCCTTTTTCAAGTTCCTTTCTTCTTCAACTTCTTATTTATTTGTTATTTACATTCTAAAATAATAAATAAAGTGTCTTATATATAATTTTATGTTATTATAAATATGTTACAACCATATTCAATATTCTATCCATCCTTTGAATGACATGTCACCATATGTGCGTATGTACGGCCTACCGTCTCCACGTCATGGTGTAATTGTTATTCAATATATTATTATTTGGATGGGTATAATAATGATGTGTAATTAATTTAAATAATAAATATAACATGATAATGATTCTGTATATATGATATACCATCCAATTATATATTATTTTAATATCAAAAAATGATATTGTCGCTCGTGCGTACGTACGGACTACCGTCTCCATGAACGTGATGAGATTCATTCCCCAACGTATCAATGCAATTATAATTCTCATTTGATGATTAAAAATGCTGTTTAATGACTTGATATCATTCTGGATATGAATAAGATACAACCTATCCATAATAAACACAACTTATGTCACAAAACATATAAAAGAAAATGAGTAAGTTAACACCCGAAACGACGATAATACTAAGATATTATTAACAAATCAATGTTAAAAGATCATATATGATATCATATTAATGTATATGATTCTTGAAAATTTTAATAACAACTATTTCACCATTATACAGGAGGTTAACCTACCATCAACCAACGAAAACTATGAGGTAAGGGTTTATTTCACAATCACTTCATTATCCGAGGTTGTTTATACGTGATTATCTACTGGGACCTCTTTATCATCCACATCCATGTTTCTTAAAAATGTATTTCAAAACATTCTTACTATTTTAAAGAATAAGGGTTAAAGTCATTTATACCCTTGTTTTTCTTTTTATAAGATGTTTATAAAGGAATCTTTTTGTCTCTTTCCAAACAATGTCCTTTTTAACCTTTTCGACAAAATTAAGGTAAGAATGTCTTTTTTTTAACTTATACGGTGGGTGTGACTATTTTCTACCGTTATAAACTCATTTAAGATTACCTTGAAAGCTTATAAGAATATTTTCAAAGTAAATGTTTTATTATATGACTCTTAAATGATTCCAAAATAGAAAGAGATATTTCTCTAAAAAGAGTTTTGATTTCATCAATGTCAACATCCTTTGATGATTTTTAAGTTTATTTGGAGTTGATTTATTATGATACAAAACTTCCATATTGTATTGAAGGTTTTGTGATATTTTTGACTGTGGATGTTCTATTTTTATACCATTCATGATTTATTGTTAAATTATTGACATTTCGTATGCTAGTTTTAATATGAATGTTTATGATATGTTTAAACCTTTTCATATGAGGAATGTATTGGACTTAGTAAGTGGCGGGTGGAGCCCGCTATAGCTCTTTGATGCATCGGTAGGTCTCATGAGACAACTAGACGTGGAATTGGCCAAGGCCCTTTCCCAATTTGATTTATGGTTTTAGCCGAGGCCTTAATCATTTTTAGATGTCTTGGACGAGGCATTGAAAAAATGTTTCATAATGTCTGGCATTATACATTCCCTCATTATGGAAATAATATTGATGGTTCATGTGGTCATTGACTAGTAGAATACCCATGATTATGTTTTATTATGGGATTATTTAATCAGATCATTTTCTTTCCATAAAAGTATTCATGTTTATTATTGGTAAAGGCATGTGGTTTCAATTATTTACCATGCTTAATATTTATATCATTTTTCGTTGTATTACTTACCCTTACTGAGCGTTTGAGCTCACCCCTTTTCTTATGTTTTATCATCCCAGGATATGAAGAAGTTAGTTATGAGTGACCTGTAGGAATAATCTAGGATACTTGTATGTTTCTATTGAAATATATTTGTGTTGTATTTCTCTTCAAGCTGTAAAGTTAAACTTATATATGAATCTTGTTTCCAATAATACTAAACTGATCAGTCTTTAGAGACATGATTTCCTTGTAATCATGCCAATGTTATGTAATAATGCACCTACTCTGGGTATCTAGGGTTGGGGCGTTACAGTTGGTATCATAGGAAGTTTAGTACAACCCTTGGAAACTAGATTTAGATAAACTCTGATTAGAGAACATATCCCTAACATAGACTTTGAGGATTAGTATAGAAGGACTTCCTAGAATTTCGTTATTTTAGAGATTTTGTAAGTTTTCCAAGCAATACATCCCTGTCTAGATACGAGCAGGTAGAGGCGGATCTGGCACAGATGTACCTAGGGGTAAAACCCGAAAACACCGCTTTGAGCTTCACTCGAACGGGAACTGGTGCACGACAACGGACCTTGCTGCACTCTTGGTTACGACACTCCCGGGGGATATGATTAGGATAATTATCATTTTATTTACAAACCATTAAGATGGGTTATGATTATATACTTCTCAAAGAAATTTTTTTATGATTATGGATTATATCCATAAACTGTTGAATTTATGTTAAGTGTTTTAGAAGTTTGGAATTATATATTTCAATTCATAAACTAATATAGTTTATGCCATTGTTTATAAATGGCACCAAGTGGAAGGAATGGAAAACGTATTAATGTAAAAACTCCATGTAGGGATTTCTGTCATGCTCAAGATAATTATAGTGGAGCTAGTGATGCAACTGGTGCTGATCAGCTTATCACCATACTGGGACAACTCACTCCGGTTATGAATAGTAACCTTACCTGTATGGAGCACCCAGATCCACAGCATGGAGGATCAATGTTAGATCGCTTCATGAGGAAAAAACCACCGACATTCAATGGGAGTACAAATCCCATAGTAGCTGAGCAATGGATAAATTCCTTAGAGAAAATATTTCATGCCTTGGGGAGTAGTGAAAGGGAAAAAGTTGTCATGACAGCTTATCGCCTCACTGGAGATGCTGATCAATGGTGGTCATTGATACAAAACTTGAAGGAAGATGATGAAGTGTCAGATATGGAATGGAGGGAGTTCAAAGAGCTGTTCTTATAAAAATACTTTCCTCGAGACCATCGAGCAGATATGGAAATGCAATTTCTGAGTCTGAGGCAGAAAGAGGATGAGAATGTTGCAAAGTATGAGGTTAACGTTAAAAGGTTAGCGAGGCATGCTGCTGATTATATACGTAACCCAAGGAGTAAGATTTATCATTTATTTGATGGGTTAAAACCATTTCTCTGTTGAGCATTAGTCTCAAAAACCTTCTCATCATACGAAGATATTGTCTCGTGTGCTATCAAGACAGAAAAGGAATTCTCTAAGTTTTATAACTTTAAATCAAAGCAAGATAAGAAGAGATCTACTGAACACTATGGGAAAGGAAATAAGGAAACATGGAAGAAGGCTAGAATTGAATTTCCACCCTGTGATAATTTTGGAAGGAAGAAACCTGATGCCTATCTAAAAGGAAAAGGAGTATGCTACAAATGTGGACAGAAAGGTCATCTAGCTGGTGATTGTAAAGGAAACAAAGATGCTACCGATGTTCAATGCTACAATTTCAGTGAGATGGGACATAATTCAAATGAATTTCCTAAGTGTTAAGGAAACTTACCTCAGAAAAGGCCAAGGGATCAAGTCCAAGCTTATTCAATCACTACTATAGAGGTTGAAGCCCCGAAAGACGTGGTGGCAGATAATTTAATGGTTTCCTCAAGTTTAGAAAATGCATTATTTGATTCCGGATCATCACATTTTTTCATATCTTCCCAGTTTTCTAAGAAAATTAGATATTTCCAATTTGATTTAACAAGGGAGTTGTTAGTTAAAACTCCTAAGGGAAGTATCATTGCATCAAAGTTTTGTGAATCAGTCCCCATTGGAGCGCATAAATGTTCTTTATCCGCTGATCTCATCGTCATACCTATGATTTAATTTGATATAATCCTCAGTATGGATTGGATTTCGGACCATGATGCAAATATTTATTTTAAGAAGAAGGAGGTTAGGATTTTTGATGATGATGATAAGGAACACCTTATCTTTAGATCAGAATCGTCGCCACCTAATTCTTATCTAGATCCACCCCCAGTAGCTCATCTAAATTCAATTATCGGGGTGGAAGAGAATGAAATATCTATGGGTGAGGAAAGGAATGTTCATATAGGGTATGCACCTATTGTGAAAGAATATTTAGATGTGTTTCCGGAAGATTTACCTGGACATCCTCCAGAATTAGAAGTTGGGTTTTCCATTGATTTAATTCCTAGTTCAAGGCCCATATCGAAAACCCCTTATAGAATGGCCACTGTGGAATTAGTTGAACTAAATAAACAACTGGAAGAATTGAGTAATAAGGGATTTATTCTCCCTAGTGTTTCTCTATGGGGATCCCATGTCCTCTTTATTAAGAAGAAAGATGGATCTATGAGGTTGTGCATTGACTATAGGGAGATCAATGCTATAACAATAAAGAACAAGTATCCCCTACCTCACATTGATGATTTATTTGAACAAATGCATGGAGCTCAATACTTTTCAAAGATTGACCTTTGATTTGGATACCATCAGTTGTGTATGAAGAAGGAAGACATTCCGAAGACAGCATTTAGAACTAGGTATGGGCATTACGAGTTTACAGTAATGCCTTTTGGGATGACTAATGCACCCTCTATATTCATGGATCTAATGAAAAGAGTTTTCAAGGAATATCTTTATGACTTTGTAGTGGTATTTATTGACGATATCTTGGTATACTCCAAAAGTTACAAAGATCATGAAAATCACTTGCGCATTATATTGAAGACTTTGAGAAGACATGAATTATATGGGAAGTTTAGCAAGTGTGAATTCTGGCTTCAGGAGATTTCTTTTCTTGACTATATTGTCTCTAAGGATGGAATCTCTGTAGATCCTTCTAAGAACAGGGCAATACAAGAATAGCCATCCCCAACGAGTATAACCAAGGTACGCAGTTTTATTGGTTTAGTAGGTTATTATCAATGTTTCATCCAGAACTTCGCCCGGTTGGCTAACCCATTAACAAAGCTCACACGTAAAGGGGTTAAATTTGTCTGGACAAAAGAGTGTGAAGAATGTTTTGAAGAACTGAAGAGAAGATTAGTCAATGCTCCTATATTGACTCAACCATCGGGGAATGATGGGTTCGATATTTATAGTGATGCATCGAAGAAAGGTCTTGGTTGTGTCCTTATGCAGAATGATAGAGTTATTGCCTATGCATCACGACAGCTGAAAATTCATGAGCAAAACTATCCTACTCATGATATTGAGTTAGCTGCTGTAATATTTTCTTTGAAGATTTGGAGACACTATCTCTATGGTGAAAAATGTGAGATTTATACTGATCATAAGAGTTTGAAATATATTTTCTCACATAAAGAGCTCAACATGAGGCAAAGGAGATGGCTTGAACTACTCAAGGATTATTATTGCACGATAAAATACCACTCGGGGAAGGAAAATAAGGTGGCAGATTCTTTGAGTAGAAAGGATCATGTATTTTTGAACAAGATGAGAGTAGAAAAGGATCCTATATACATGGATCTAGTAAAGATGGATATGGGAATCACCATGGAAGGTGAAACATCAATACTTTTTCAAATGGTTGCCAAACCATATTTACTATAAAGTATAAAGAGTTCCCAGACCGGTGATGAAGAGTTTCAAAATAAGATTAATGTTGTGAATGATGGGAGATTGAATGACTTTGTGTATGAAGATGGAATTTTGAAGTTTGGGAAGAGACTTTGTGTTCCCAATATACCTGATCTAGAAAGGGAATTGTTGGATGATGCTCATAGTTCCAATTTCTCTATACACCATGGGAGCACCAAAATGTATAGAGATTTAAAGGAACATTTTTGGTGGGACAACATGAAGAGGGAGATTACTGATTTTGTGTCAAGATGTATGGTTTGTCAACAAGTGAAAGCTGGAAGGCAACATCCTGGAGTAGTCATGAAACCTCTTCCCATACCTGAGTGGAAATGAGATAATATTACAATGGACTTCGTCATGGGGCTACCAAAGACTCCTAGAAGGAACAATGTAATATGGGTCATTGTTGATCGTCTTACCAAGTCAGCACATTTTCTTGTTATAAGAGAAGATCTACCACTTTAACGTCTAGCAAGACTATATATTAATGAAGTTGTGAGACTTCATGGAGTTCCCCTATCGATTATCTCAGATCGTGATCCCCATTTTACATCATGATTCTAGAAAAGTATTCAGAAGGCCTTGGATACTGAACTTAGTTTGAGCACTACTTACCACCCTCAAACAGATGGACAATCAGAACAGACTATTCAAACCTTAGAAGACATGTTGAGATCATTCTCACTTGACTTTCAGGGTATGTGGGATCAATATTTACCTCTGGTGGAATTTTCCTATAATAATAGCTTCCATTCATGTATTCGGATGGCCCCATATGAAGCGTTGTACGGAAATAGATGTCTCACACCAACCTGTTGGGATGATGTTGGTGAAAGAAAACTTGTTGGCCTGGAACTAGTGGAGGAAACAATGGAAAAGGTTAAGGCAATCCAAAACCACATCAAAGCAGCTCAAAGTAGGCAGAGGAGCTATGCCGATAATCGAAGGAAGTATTTGGAATTTCATGTAGAAGCTCATGTTTTCTTGAAGGTAACTCTATGGAAGGGAGTTATACATTTCGGTAAGAAAGGTAAATTGAGTCTGAGGTACATCAGACCATTCAAAATTCTAGAACTAATTGGGGTTGTATCTTACTGATTGGCAATGCCGCCGAGTCTCTTCAAAGTTTACGATGTGTTCCACGTATCACTGTTGAGAAAATACATGCCTGACCCAACGCATGTACTCACCTATGAGGAATTAGAACTAGAATCCAATCTATCTTATTGCGAAAATCATTTCAGGATTCTTGATACGAGAGAACAAGTGCTGAGAAACTGGACGACTCATCTGGTAAAAGTTCTATGGAGGAACCATAAGATGGAAGAGGCAACATGGGAACCCGAGGAACTTATGATGAAGAACCACCCGAGTATTTTTATACAATAATTTTCTAGAAATTTTGAGGATGAAATTATTTGAAGGAGGGGATAATGTAACACCCTAAGCATCCACGGTATGTTTCCCTTTGAGTAATGCAATAGCTTGCATTGTACGCAACTTCGAGATTCTAACACACCGCGACCAATAAAAGTAGCCGTTATGAATAGTAATAACCACTTTTTGAAATTTTATAAATTTTATCTCTCAAAATGGACTTCATTTTTGGATTCAGAATATCGAAATTATCCTAGGGTAAAATTTTGGTACTTTTCGGATAAACTTTATATTTTGATGAATAGTGAAAATTACTAAATTTTAATTAAAAACAACTTTTTTAATAAAAATACTTAATAGTGATAAATTATGAATTTGAGTGGTTTTATAGTATATTTAGAATATATTTTTACCATTTAATACAATTTTGTTCATTTGACATAATTTCACATTTAAACCGAACATAAACAAGTGTCAATCTTTTGATAGTTATTATATCTTAAAAACACGCTTTTTGTTTTGACAGCGGGAATTAATTTTAAATTAATTTCTACCACTTCTGTATTTTGAATTTGGAAAAATGGATTCCATATTTGGAGTCAGGATGTCCAAATTGTGTAAATAGGTAACTTTTATTTTTATACATTTTGAATAATTACTTCGGTAAATATTTTATTTACCATGGTTAAAGGGTAAATCCTGTAAATAAGGGTAAAAAAATAAAATTATAATAATAATAAATTACCCTAAAACGTGTCCTAACCTTATTGGTGGATACATGTCCAACCATGGGAAGCTCTGGGTCTATTTTGGGACCCCATGGAGCCACTTGTAGGTGATAGGGACACTTTATATTAATTAAGTTCAAGTAAATACAAAAATGACATAAGCTTATATCTTTTAGAAAAACAATTCTTACATAGGGTTATATATGTTATATTTTCGATTATAAATATTCATTATAAATATAAAAATATTTCCTACATAATGATGTTTTATTTATAATTTTTAGACATTAAATAATTTAATTTATTTATGACATAATGATGATACAGTAATTACCTTATTAGTGAAATATTAAAATAATTGAAATTATAAATACCCAAATAAATATAATTTGAGAATTTTAATTAATTCCACGAATTTCATAGGTTAATATGACATGTTATAGTTGATTAAATGAATTAGGTTCTAAGTAATAATGATGTTATCAATTTAGCAAAAACAAAATACCAAATAGTTTCAAAATTGACATAAAAGAGTTTTTAAAACAAATATTATATTATTAATTGATATTAAATTACTAAAAATCTAAGGTTCAGCCAAAGGACTTGTATCATTATATTTTTATCATTAATGGATCACTTGGGTATTTCTTGGAGGTATATAGTATGTTTATTAACTATATAATATAAAAATACAAAGAGACATGGTAAGTGTTACACTAATTAACCAAGAGTTAAAACTAAAAGATAAGGTTAATATAATGACCCAAACCTATCTAAAATATATTGGTTGAAAGGATTTAGGTCCATACCCACCTTATACTTGTAATAATCCACTTTTTATCCATTAGAAACCGAATATTATTTTATTATAAAATAATACTTTAAGTTTATCCTAAAGAGCCCCTCACCCCTCTTATAAAAGGGCACTCCCCCTTCTCCTTAATTTACACCTTCAAAGCCATTTGGCTCGGCCAAACTCTTCCCAAATATCCTCCCAACTTCCCTCAATTCAATCTAGAGGCCTTAGTTTGATCAGAAAGCCAACCTAAGGATCCCTTTTGATCAAATCAAAAGGAAGAACCCGAAGAAGAGGTAATGTTTTCACCACCCTTTTTCAAGTTCCTTTCTTCTTCAACTTATTCTTTCTTTGTTATTTCCATTCTAAAATAATAAATAAAGTATCTTATATATACTTTTATATTATTATAAATATGGTAAAACCATATTCATTATTCTATCCATCCTTTGAATGACCTGTCACCATATGTGCGTACGTACGGCCTACCGTCTCCATGTCATGGTGTAATTGTTATTGAATACATTATTATTTGGATGGGTATAATAATGATGTGTAATTAATGTAAATAATAAATATAACATAATAATGATTCTGTATATATGATATACCATCCAATTATATATTATTTTAATATCAAAATAATGATATTGTTTCTCGTGCGTACGTACGGACTACCGTCTCCACGAACGCGATGAGATTCATTCCCCATCGTATCCATGCAATTATAATTCTCATTTGATGATTAAAAATAATTTTTAATGACTTTATATCATTCTGGATATGAATAAGATACAACATATCCATAATAAACATGACTTATGTCAAAAAAAATATAAAAGAAAACGAGTAAGTTAACATCTGAAGCGACGGTAATACTAACATATTATTAACAAAGCAATGTTAAAAGATCATATATGATATCATATTAATGTATATGATTATTTTATAATTTAATAACAATTATTTCACCATTATATAGGAGTTTAACCAACCATCAACCAAGGAAAACTACGAGGTAAGGTTTTATTTCACAATCTCTTCATTATCCGAGGTTGTTTATACGTGATTATCTACTGGGACCTCTTTATCATCCACATACATGTTTCTTAAAAATGTATTTCAGAACATTATTAATATTTTACAGAATAAGGGTTAAAGTAATTTATACCCTTTTTTTACTTTTTATAAGATGTTAATAAAGGAATCTTTCTATCGCTTTCCAAACAATGTCCTTTTAAACCTTTTTGACAAACTTAAGGTAAGAATGTCTTTTTTTAACTTATACAGCGGGTGCGACTATTTTCTACCATTATAATCTCGTCGAAGCTTCCCTTACAAGCTTATAAGAATATTTTCAAATTAAATGTTTTATTATTTGACTCTTAAATTATTTCAAAATATAAAGAGATATTTCTCTAAAAAGAGTTTTGTTTTCCTCTATGTCAACATCATTTGGTGGATTTTAAGTTTATTTTGAGTTGATTTATTATGATACAAAACTTTCATATTTTATTGAAGTTTTTGTGATATGATTGACCGTGGATGTGATATTTTTATAGCATTCATGATTAATTATTAAAATATTGACATTTCGTATGCTAGTTTTAATACGAATGTTTATGATATGTTTAAAACTTTTCATATGAGGAATGTATTGGACTTAGTAAGTGACATGTGGAACCCGCTATAGCTCCTCGATGCATCGGTAGGTCTCATGAGACAACTAGACGTAGAATTGGCTGAGTCCCTTTCCCAATTTGAATTATGGTTTTGGCCAAGGCCTTAATCATTTTTAGATATCTTGGCTGAGGCCTTGACAAAATGTTTCAGAATGTCCGGCAGTATGCATTCCCTCATTATGGAAATAATATTGATGGTTCATGTGGTCATTCGACTAGTAGAATACCCATGATTATGTTTTATTATGTCATTATTTACTGAGCTCATATTCTTTCCATAAAAGTATTCATGTTTATTATTGGTAAAGGCATGTTTCAATTATTTACCATGCTTAATATTTATGTCATTTTCCACTGTATTACTTACCCTTACTGAGCGTTTGAGATCACCCCTTTTCTTATGTTTTATCTTCCCAGGATATGAAGAAGTTAGTTATGAGTGACCTGCAGGCATAATCTAGGTGTCTTGGATGTTTCTATTGAAATATATTTGTGTTGTATTTCTCTTCAAGTTGTAAAGTTGAACTTATATATGAATCTTGTTTCCAATAATACTAAACTGATCGGTCTTTCGAGACATAATTTCCTTGTAATCATGCCAATGTTATGTAATAATGCACCAACTCTGGGTAACTAGGGTTGGGGCATTACATAATGCATCTCTAAACCTAATTATAACTACAATGTTGTTTGACACAACTTTCAGGTTTCCCAATTCAATCCATCCTTCCTCCAAACATAGTTATTTTGAAGCTGAGTGCTTTTAGTAACCACACCCAATCATGTCGTTTTGCATCATGAAAACCCCATAAAAATGATTGGTATAATGGACCCTCATGTCCAATCCCTTTTCCTGAAGCATTATTTTCGGAACCTCCATTCCTTCTACTCTCATATATAAGAATCCTTATATCAGAACCAATGAATGGTGCATAAAATTGGAAGTGTATATTCCATTTGTCATCAAAAATAATCTATGAAATGGAAACATAATCTCCAACTGTAGAATAATAATGTGAAACAAACCACCAAACTCATAATTGAGGGAATACAGGATCCCTGGATTCTTTTCTCCTCCCACCCTACTGAGGAATGGTAAACTTTGTGCATAAAACCAATAACCTATGATCTACAAGACTTTGAACTACATAGTGATAATATCCTAATCACGTAACTTTAAACTCCACAACAAAATCCTAAGTGAAAGATATTAAATTTTTTCCTACCATATGTTATGAACATAAGCTTCCTTGAGTAACGAGTCCAGGATTTTTTGTGCAATGAGTATAGGTTTTCCTATGTGATGATACTAGGATAATTTCCATTATTTGAGAAAAATACATGTGAAATCCCCATGTATATCCTCTACTACCCATTTATTAGAATCTGGTATCCTAAAACGTAATCCAAACAATATCCCACTTCATCACTTATTTCGTGATAATTATATCCTAGTCACATAATTTTAAACTTAATGAAAATGTCCTCAACAAAATACATTAAACCATATTCTTACCCTATGTAACAAGCATCAGAAGACCTATGTAATGATCATAGGATTCCTTGTGTGACAATAATAATATTACTTATTTGATGAGTATGAGAATATCCACCCATATTTTATGCCATTTTATTGAATAAGACCCATAACATCCCTTGTTTTCACTCCTTTCAAAATGTAAGTGTACAGGACCCATGACATTAAACTTCACGGTATGTCTCATATCATGGACCTAAACTGTACAATAAAAAACATGGGCTTTGATCCTAGCCTCCTAATATGGAATGCAGGAGTTACCTTTGAGGATCAATCATAATATCCCAACAATCATTTCTCTCATTCATGAGTGTTAAGCTAACGGTGGATTCAGTAGCTTCAAAAAAAGAATATCATTTCTATCTCAAATCCTATTAGGAAGTAAAAAAACATAAAAGATTGATCATATTTATGGAAAATAAAAACATATCATGGTAAATCTAATGTCCACTAGATTTTTGAGTCACCATAGGATGTTAACCTATGCCCGACCCAGTACATGATGTGTATGTATGGGAAGTGTCCCTCTATTGGACGTTAAATTTTTGAGCACCCTCCACTATACATTATATAGTGATCACCCTCTCTGGGATTTAAATTGTATTTATCCCAGTACATGATGATTTTATATGGGAGGGTCCCCCCAATAGACTTTAAATATTTGAGCGATTCACTTGGAATTAAACCTGTGACCCCTCCTGATGCATTAGAACCCCGACCTTAGGTGTTGAACCAAGAGTGACTCAAGTGATAAGCATGTAAGTAATGTGTAATTATAATATGATATATTCTCCATCTACTCATGTGACGATACTGAGATTCTACCTCAAGGGAAGATAATTACATTATTTATTTAATGATTATCATAATCATGTATTATGAGAATATGAGCTCCTCTCCCTATACTCATGTGAAAATCCTAGGATTCCATATCCTATAATGTGTATGATATGTTTTTTTAAGAGAATAAAAATACTATATAGAGACCATATGATCTCTCCACCCATTCCATGGGTAATTGTCCTATGTTTATACCCGATGTGATGACCACCAGATACCCAAGGTACGATCCTCGGAAACCTTATGTGATAAGCTTATGTTTCATGGCATGATGATCACCAGATACCACACATGAGGAATATGTGCCACCTTGTGTGGGAATAATAGGATTAATGATGAAATGAGCCTCAGATTCCTTTTGTACAGAACATAATGTTCCTTATATAAATCATAGAATTCCTTGGGTATTGTACTTCAGATTCCTTCTATCATGAACATAAGTTGACCTCACAATCCTGAATGAAGAATAATTTTATAGTCTCCAAACACACCCAAAATCAACATTTTCTCCAACCATAGGCAGCCACCCTATCACGGTAGAAAGTGACATAATTAACCAGTATCTACTTGAAGATGGCATTGATATTGAGATTCATGAACATGACTTATATAAATAAAGGAGACCAAATAATGGAATTAAACTCCAAGGAGGATTAAATGGAAGAAATATTCAATATTCCATCATCCCATAACAATCAATGAACAAACATAAAAAAATGGTGATAAAGTTTTCATGCCTTTTGAAAGTGAGAATGCATAGAAACAAAGATCATGGATGGTCCAATGATAAAGATTCTAGTGTGAACACACACCTTGACTGAATAATCAAAAATACAAAAATTCTTTTATGAAATCTCTTAGGTGCTAGAATCATCAAAATATCACATATGGATTTGTTAATATAGATCTACATGTATGAATAAACATCTATCCTAAACAGACTCTCTATTTTTATATAGTGGTTTCATCACAATAAGGATTATCTTTAAAAATGAAATAACTACCATGATCAAAGATGGTGATTCCTTCATAGGAAGATTCATACTCCCTCCAAACACAAGTAAAAAATGGAATATATTTCTTCACATAATGAATATTCCTCCCATTCATCTCATTATCTCTAATTTTTATTCTTAAAAATATACAATAAAATCATAAAATTATTTCTAGTAATAAGGACTATTATAAAAATGAATTAATAAATAATATAATTCATTGTTGAAACTGGAAGTGGTGAAAAGTTTTCTCTAATAAATTTCAAATGTAATAAAAATTGGTAATTATATTTATGACAATGGAATTTGAAAAAAACATATGTGACATTTGAGTAAATATAATCAAAAATAAGTTCAGTTGACTTTTAATGTAATTGTTTAATTTTAATATTGGTTTGATTATCATTTTTATATTGAGTCTCCATGATAAACCTTGATGAAAATCAATATTTATTTCTTTAAAAATGATCATTTTTTATTATATTACTGATATAAATAGATTTATTTCTTTGAAATTTGAGTTGAAACAATTTTATTTAAACAAAGTATGGAAGTTTTTTGAAAGAGATGAAAACTATAATACAATTCAAACTAATTTGGTATTTTATAATATATAATATGAGTTTGGTACTATTGTCAAAAATAAGCATAGATCCATTGTAAAAGTTTATAGTCCAGAAGAATGAATTTATTATGGGGACACATTATCACCTCTTTATAATATTTAGTTTATTAGATTAATGTTATCACATGTTACTCATTTAAATTTCATGTTTTCTCAATTAAATATTAAGATTGTATTTTCAAATAGTTTCATTATTGAGCATGTTTATGTTTAATAGCCCGGTGGATTTCAAAATTAACATTTTTCCGAATACTTTGTTAATTTTTTTTAGTTTGAATAATTATCATAGATCTTTGTATGATATTCTCATTAAATAATTTTAAAATATGTATTTGATAACAAAAGTTTTAACCCTCCTCTTTTTATGAAAAAATTGAATGATATTTTTATTTATCAAATTTATATTGATGATATTGTTTTTGGTAGTAGAAAAAAGTCTACTTAAATGTTATTCTCATTTACAGAGAAATTAATTTGTAATGAGTTTTATAGGAGATTTAATATTTTCCCAGGTCTTCAGAGTTTCGAAAAAAATATATTATTTTTAATTGAGTAATATACGATATAAGATTTAAATTTTTTTAGGATGGATAGAGTTGCGGAAAATTATATTCCTATGAATACTATCTAAATACATAGCACAAATAAAAGTTAAAACTTAGATTAATGGTAACATTAAAATGGTATGATTATAATTTTTTAATTATATTATTATACAGACTAACATGTATTTTTTAATTATATATGTGTTATATTTCAACAAAATTATAAGGAATACCACTATGGTAAAGTAAAAAAAAAATACCTTGATAGGGATTTAAATTTTGTTTTATTTTACTATATATGAGAATTATTTAATTTATTCAATTATTATGATATTTATTATAGAGGTTGAATTTTAGATTAAAAAGATGCACTAAAACATGTCAATTATTGGGAAAGTGTATGGTTTTATGTTATAGTAAAAATCCAAAATATATTGTATTATCCCATACCAAAACATAGTACATATATGTAGGTAGTTGTTGTTTACAAATTTTATAGTCAACACATTCTATACTAGATGATGGATTTTAATTCATACAGGTCCTTACAAAATTTGACAACACAATTTCTTTTAATATTTCCAAATTTCATGTATCTTATTTCAATGACCAATATATTTATATAACACATCACTTCCTAAGAAATTATTATCAGAAAGTTGATATTACACATGATTCATTGGTATTGATATTCAGTTTTCTGAAATTTTTACAAATCCTTTAATAATGATAGAATTAATTATATCATACATCATCTTGATATCATTAATTATTCATTCATGCTTTTAATTTTTTCTTTATTTAATTTGAGTTAATTATTTGATATATTCTAGAAAATTAAATTCTTCCTATTTTATTAATTTATTATTTCATGGTTTACTTATTTATTTGATTGAACTTCATGGGTGACTATAAATTTTTAAATTTTGAGGTATTTTTAATTAATTTTTATTTACTTAACTATAACTTTTAGTTTAATTTA
The DNA here is from genome assembly GCA_963277665.1 of Viscum album. NCBI lineage: Eukaryota > Viridiplantae > Streptophyta > Magnoliopsida > Santalales > Viscaceae > Viscum > Viscum album. The sequence continues at coordinate 813,837,472 of OY728167.1, read as the reverse complement.
TATTGATATATATTATTTCATTATTTAAATTAAACTAATTTTAAATAATATTTTATGGTAATAAGGAATCCCAATTTATTAAATCTTGGCAACCTTCCATTATTTATAATTAACCAATAATTTCCATAATGATAACTTTTAAATGATCAAAGTAATAGAATAGTCATCTCAGATTACTTACTAAGAAGAAAATTCATGTTCTAGTGGAAAAGGGTACACTGAAGCTTGATTTCATGGAGTTATAATGTGTTTGGAGTTGTATACGTTAAAAATAGAAGGAAATTTCATTCAATCTGAAAGTAATGATGCTGAAAATCGAAATTTATAATCCATACACCCTGTTATTTGGGGTCCAACACCAATCTTCTCTCATGGTGGATCACTACACTTTGTTATATTCATCAATGATTCAATAATGAAGTTATGGGTTTAATTTGTTAGGAATGAATCCAAGGTATTATTATGTTTATTGGATGGAATTCAAATGTGGATAAAGAAACTAAAAGTAATTTGAGATCCTTAAAGTCCTGTAATGGTGGTGAATACAGTATAAAGGGTTTCTAAAAATTCAATAGGAATAAAGGAATCATATTTGAAAAAATAATATCTAAGACACCAATGTAGAATGGTGCGGGATAGTGCATGATTTAAATATTAACAAATAAGGCGCATATTGTGATACTATATTCTGTAATGTTGAAGGATATTTCAGGAAAACAATCCAATTATGTTTAATACATAGTTAACATGAGTCAACCTATACCTCTCAGGTAGGAGATTATGGAACCGCTATGATCTAGAAAAATTGAATATTTTAGACAGCTCAAAGTTTTCATAAGTTTAATCTTTTTAATAGTGGATTCCAAGGATTGGTAGAAACTTGAAACTATGTCTCATGTATGGTTCTTTATGGGACATGTCAATTGAAAAAATGGTTTTTATATTTTGGATGATGATAATCAGAATATCATCAAAATCCAGTGTGTTCTCTTCAATGAGAATTTTGTAAGGAAGTACTAGAACATAGTGGAAAATGATGTTGAAATTAAATAATCCACTAGCCATATCTAAGTATATCTAAATATAATTTCAATAAAGAAAAAAGTTATATGAATTTTATTTGGAATCGACTGTTCATAAGATTCAATCAGGACAATGGAAGATATACCAGAATAATTAAAATCTTTGAAAGATCATGGTATAATTCTAAAAGGTACAATTTTAGTAGTTGAAGTTACGGAAAACCAAAAATACTATGTTGGATTATAGATATCTTCTTTGATCAGGTGACTAGTTTAGAGTTTTTTATTAATACTTAATTACTTACTTATTATGAATGGATAAGAGAATGAGAGCCTAGAAGAAGAATCAAGTCTCATCAATTCTAGAAAGTGGGAGTTGTCTATGATGGAAGAGAGATGGTCATTGGATGAAAATGGAACCAATGAGATAGAAAAACTACCAAAAGGGAAGAAATAAAAACAAAAAAAATGATTCTTCTTTGTGAAATAAGAAGATAATTGTAGGTCGATGTATAATTCTTGGATAGTTACGATGGGTTTCATAAAAAATAAGACGATTAATTCTTTGAAATTTTTTAATTTGTAGTTAAAAGACTAAAATCTTGATACTGTTGAGTTTGGAATCCTTCAAAACATTTCCCTTATTGTTAAATGATGTAAATAAAACATTAGTTTATTTTGATTTAAGTAAGAGTCTTATATAAAGCAACTATATGGTTTCATAGATAATTGGAACAATGACTTGTTGTGTAATTTAAAGACAATTATATACACCTTAATGTAGGTTCCAAGGTAGTTTAACCAAAATTTATATGCTTTTATAGAAGAAAATGATTACATTTGGATATACTCATATCACTATTACTACTATAATAAATTTAATGTATGTAGATCTATCATACTACTATATTATGCGGATGACGTACTCTTGATAGGTATGTATATTACACATATTCATGAGATAAAAAGTTATTTTTCCAAAAGACTTGAGATGAATGATCATTTTGAATCTAATAAAGTCATGGTAATATGGATTTAAAGAGATATGAAAGCATTGAGTTATTCTTGAAGGGATTACTACTGGAGGGTCATCCAAATATTTTGGATAACCAGATGTAAACTAGTTTCAACCCCATTAGATGAACTCTTCAAACTATCCAAATGGAAAGCATAAAAAAATAAATATGAGGTCAATAAAGTAGTTAAAAGTTTTATTTTCATAAGTGTAAGGATTATTGGTGTGTTCCATGGTATTTACAAGACCATAACATTCATTTTCAATGGAATTTAATGACTAATTCATGGATAATCCTGGGAAAGAACACTGAGAGTTTGTGAAATGGAATCTCTGATTACCAATTGGTTTAGAAGATATATCCCTTTGAATTATTATAGATGATACATTTTATTTTTATTTATATATGAACTTTTGGGAAGATATATACATGTGGAAATTTTCCACAGGAAATATTTTTACACTTTAAAGAATGATCATTAACTATATGACAAGGTTGCAGGTTGTGGTAGTACTATCTGCATTGGTAGTGGAATATATAGACAAAACAGAAGTATGGAAAGAAATGATATATTTAAGGTTTCTTATATGATCTTTAAGGGCTTAGGAAGGTGTATTGTCATTTTGTGATAGTCAAACTAAAATTAACTTGACCAAGAAATTTGGTGTTTCACTCATGGATGAAACATATCAGCCAAAAATATTATTTCATTTAGATAATTTTGGAGTTTAGAGTATTAGAGTTGTAAATGATATATGGAAGAAAAAATATTTCTAATATGTAGACCAAGTTTTTATACGATTAAAATATAATCCAACATTGTTCCTCATTAGGATTTTGTTAGGGTAATAGAAAGGTAGTAGAGACACTATTGTATATTATTGTGAAACATGAAGGATTGGGTTTTTATCAATGGTTGTCATGGTTTCATTAAAGATGGTATTTAATTGAGATCTTTATAGGTATATGAAGTCTTATTTCATGTTTTAACTTAACTAAAACAATGTATACATGTCATAAGATAGACTCGGTCTGAAAAATATAGCGGCAGTGGAAGTCCAAAAGAGGTAGTGTCTAGAAGTTATGTTTTATAATCAGCGGTATAGAAGATCAAGTTATGGAAGACAGATGAACTAATAATATGAAAATATAAAAATGTTATTGTAGATGATATGTAAGGTAAATTCCTTATGGTTTTTTTTATAAAGTATGATATGTAATAGTTTCTAGATTGAATATAATAGAAACTTGTTCAGTTCACCAAAAGATAGTAGTCAAGGTTGACACGCCTATAAGAAATTGGAGGTGGCCTTGGAAAATGGTGGGACCCTAATGATTATTAGAGGTTGGTGGAACTTGTTAAAAGTTTTTACCCCACTATATAGTAGGATGGGACAACTTATATATTCATGTTGTAATAATTATAGATCTAGATGGTGGAATTTTCAATGGGTATATTAATCTTTTAATTTTTCATAAATGAATAGTGAAATAATGTTCTTTTATGGATGTAGGACTCATTTATACATCGTACAAATCCATTCCATTTGTTTTATTTATATTATTTTTTATTAAAAAAATTATGTATTATGGGAATGTTTGAGTGTGTGAGTGATAAAATAATTGATGTGGGGGATTATGTGGATCTGTATTCTATGTTCCGGAATACTAGAGCTTTGGGATTCTTTTATTCAGTGGTCGTTGTAGTTCTTTGTTTCTAACATTAATGTTATGGTGGTTTAACTTCTAGAAATTAGTACTTCAAATCCCAAAAAAAATTAATCTTTCACCAACATCACAGATCATAAAAATAGATCCCAAGTTTTCATAGGCCAAAAGAGAAACAATGATATTTGAACAAAAGGTATTAGACACCACATAATTATAATCAATATTCAAAATCATCTAATCATGTATTGAATCAAAGCATCACAGAACAATAGGTCAGGTCAGAACGTGTCTCTGAGGATCACAACATGATCCCTACTGATAACCCCCATTTAAAACTCATTAACTATCTTAAATATTATAAGATCATGGTGGTTCATTTCATAATGACTATCCCCATGATTGTTTTGGTTTTGGGTGCAGTGGAAGTATGCAGTGGTGGGTTATATATTAAAATTTCATTTAATATTTCAATTTCCAAAACCAAGAGTGAGGATTTGTCACATAAAATTTATACTTAATTTATTTAATATTATAAGAAAAAATTACCCTGTCTCATGTACCCTTCTTCTTTGATGATATAGACTATCTGAAAATAACCTTTCAGATTTACTTTTTTGTATTTTGAGGATCCAAGGATATAATCCCTCTAGTAGTAATCCACATGTGATATTTTGATCTTTGATCAATTCCAATAAATCTCATGTTTCCAGCATGGCGAATCGATTGAATTTCGTTACACATTTTTATTTATAGTCCTTAAATAATGATGGGATATCTCTTATATTTCTCATTCTTGAATTGAATCTAGAAAGGAGGAGTCGAGGGGGAATACATTGTGCACAACAATTATCTTTTCTCGATATTTGATGCAATACATAATAGACATAACCATCTATTTATAGAGATAGGGTCTAGGATAAAATACTATTTAATTGTATGTCGACCATTAAATAACATATAAAACTTTTAATAATGCCCATGTTATATAAAAATAATATTTATTATTATTATTTTTTGGTGTGCACCAACTTGTGCAATAACAAAAATTATTTAACCATATTTTCAATTAATATTTCTCACCAAACTCGGTCTCGGTCCATTCGAACTCCTCTAGCATTTTTTGAACACCCAAATAAATATTTTATTCATAAATAAATAATTTCTTCACAATAAAGAGAATAAATATTTATTCAAATGTTAAAAAAATAAAATAAATATTTTATTCACAATCCAGGGAATAAATATTATATATGTATTCACATAATCAAATAAATTGATTATTAATAAAAATATAATTATGTATTACCTTGTGAATATTAGTGATCAATAAAATATGAATATATTTATACCTTGGTCTTGAGAATAATATTTATTCCAATAATTAAATTCAAATAGAATTTAATCGAAATCACCAGAAACACTTAGTGTACAACACTTTGGATTCTTTCTCATTGGAATTAGGTGGGATTTATCAATGAACAAGATTAATGTTTATCAATGGGTCATGGTACCTAATAGATGTAACTTAATATCATAATGACGATAACCACATACGAATGTTCACTATGTAATATTATCCCTTTTCCACTATATCTCATTAAGCAGTTTTCAAATCAGTTTCCTCAACCAATGTGCTCAATAGAACATTATTTGACTATCTGAAATAATTTTTGTTCCAACATAGAAATGGAATTTAATGTAATCATTCTATTCTATTCAAAGGGACAAGATATAAAATTCCATAAATACGTAAGGGGAAAATCCTTTCTCGACTTATTCATTAATGACATGTCAATCTTGATGCACCTAACTTGAGATACATCCCACTAACATATTGCATGGTAGTTTTCGTCAGTGAATCTATGTGAGAAATCCATGAAATTAAAAAATGATAATCATAAAGTCTATGGTACATAACTCATTCTCGAATATATTAATATCAAATTATACCAAAACATGTGGATTTCCTATTGTAAGTTCTATTCTTATAATCTCCCATCTTAGAGATTACCAAATGAAAACTTCATGAGAAGAAGACGCGTCCTATTATGATTACCTACACCCGATAGTCTATGTATTATGTTCCCTATCATAATATTTTATTCGACTAAAAAACTATAATTAAGACATATCATCATAGCATCTAAAGGTTCTCATCATAATAGGGAATTGTTGTGACCTTATCAATGCAACATATAGTTTGGGACTTCATCACATCGATGTTATGAATAAAAAAATCAATATGTGATAAGATATTTAAATTAAAATTCACTTATTTTAATATACATGTAATCTAAAATTCAAATTAGTTAGTTCTAGGTAACCAAATCCAAAAAATTACAACTTTCACTATATCCAACTACTAATGAATGGTTACTCTCAATATGTTAAACATGCTTCTACTGAGTATGGATATAGCTATTAGGCCAACCACATTTCAATGGATAGGGTTTTAAAAGTAAAATTTCTATGAGAAAAATATGTTTAATACAACATTAATATATTTAGAAAATACCTTATTTTGAGATATAACTGAGTATCCATCTCTTTTTCCTGTGTCAAAATATTGACATCCAAACTAAATCCATATTCAAATATTATCATAAAATGATATATATCATTCTTTTGGTATAAAAATATTTGGAATAGGACGTTTCTAAAACTTCTTCTTAAGATCCATAAAACACCACAACATACTTGGATATTATAGAAATGGAAACCAATGGTTATAATAATTATTTCTTGCATACTAATATATAATTTTTAGTGATTATAAATCAAATAAAAATAAGTGTTCAATTCCCTTGATATCTATTATTCTCACTTCTCCAGACACCAAGAACATATTTTTTATTGCTTTTGAAAGAATTATTAGATAGTCTAACTAAATTTCAATGAAATTGTGTTGGATTTGTTTGATATTAACCAATTATTATTTATGTATCAATAATATCAATTGTCAGTATATATAATAGAATGTGAGATGAATTCGTAAGATGAATCTTGTGAAATTGTTTTAATCTCCATAATCTCTTCATATATCTATGTATGATCAAATGGTAGGATTATATGGTAAAAAAAATCAGTCTTTAATTGTTTGAACTTATATTTTTTTAATACGTTGTTAATATATGTACTATTACTAATTTTAAAAAACAGATAGATCTACCTTATAGATCTAGTTCCCTAGAACACAGTTGCAACATCAAGTCATGATTTTTTAAATTTTCATTCCATAGTCTAAATAAAAAATTGAGATATATTATTTATATTCCATTCTTGTCCACATATTTAATTTTAAAAACATATCGTGTTCCCACTAACTAGATTGAGACACTTGTTAATAATTCATTTCCAGATGATTGTTTTATAATCATTATGAATGTTTTATTAATAAATGAATTAATGTAATCTATATATATTATTGGTATTTTTTGAAGTCTCTGAACCTTTTAGTAATTCCTAGTTGACACATGACATAGGTTATCCAATTGGTGGAATCATAAATGAATATTCTCTAAGGATTACTCTAAATGAGATGGCCTTAACCATCAATAGCTGTATATGATGATCATAGAAGTATTCTTTGAAAAGTAGAGTTTAAAAGTATTTTGGTCATGATGAGACGTGAATAGGATTTTTCTAGATTAAAAATTCGATAATCCTTCATTATTTATTAGTACAGTCATGTACCATCCTTGTCTATTTTCTCTTGTATATACTCTATCAGTATTAATTCATAGAAACATTAAAAATAAGAAGTCCCAAATCTTATTACATGGATTACATTACTTTAATTTTTATATATACTTGTCAACCTTATCATATTACCATTAACTAAATTTTTATCGGAATCTCTATTATAAAAAAACAATAAATGTATCACCCACCATGGTGATCATAAACCGAATCTTTTGTTATGAATTCCTATGAAGTATGTGTCTCTATAACTACTCCTCCCACTAAGCTCAGTGGAATCCAGTATTCCTATACCAACTCATGTGCATCTAGAGCCTTAATCCTTATAATTTAATTCTTCTACCAATATATTTACATAGTAGGTTTACTTTATAGGCATATATTCAAACTTGACTATATGTTAATATCCTTATTTTATTTAGGATCACTACCTCAAATTCACCTTAGTGTTTTTATTTTTTTATAGTTAAGGACATGTTTTAATAAACGGTTTTCAACAAAAAACAATGGTTTTCTTTTAATTAATTATTATCATATCACATTTTGATATAATATCTATTAGACGATATAGTTGGTATATGGTTTCTGGTTTCACTTTTATTTGAAAAATATGTCTTAAAGGGATAATGGAATATTCAAAATATATATAAGTCTCATCATTGATCATCCTGTTACTACCATCATAAAATTGATGTATATAAGGAAATGTGAGTTATGTATAACCTTTAATTCAAATATATGATCAATTATTACTTGGATAAAATGTTCTCTGATAATCCACCTCAAATATTCCACAATATTTACCAAGTTCACTCATTTACTTTACTAAGTGTTTCTAAAATTTCTTAAAGAAATATCATGAATTATATGAAGTTACCATTACCATTATAATTTTTAACACCAACATTTTGAAATAATTTTAAACGATTTGTGAAAAACATTAATCTATAAATGATTCATTATATAAAACATCACAAATAGTTTGTTTGTATATCAAGTACTTTAGCTCAACTGAGACTAGAATACATTAATAAGAAAAAAGAAGACAACTGAATTCAATTTTATTTGAAAAAGAATTGTCCTACCACAATGAGGTAAGAGGCATATATTTTATATTCATCGGGTATTTCAATGGATATATGTGAATCAAGAGTTTCTAAAATAATAGTTTAGTATTTAACTTACCATTACAACATTTATTCCAAAGTGAAATAATGTCTCATTTTCCCCTCCTGGACACTGGGACAAATGCTTTTTTGTGACACTTATTAAAAAAATTAATCAATCAAGATGGTAGTGAAAAATATTTAGCACCCCTTGGCTGATATAGGAATCACCCTTTCTCATTTCCTTTTTATTTCACTCTACAACCTTAAATTATTTCTTGTTTCTTTTATTTAAATACATATATGTTGTTAGAATATTATATTTAATACAAATGTAGTGAATATAAAATTGATTAGTATACCTAAAGTTTATGAAACTTCATTACTTTTCATTTCATTGAAATTTATTTTCCAATTTCCATGATTTTCACATAAGAAGAAACTAGCCTCATGTTCATTAATCTTCCTTTGATTCTTTTGTCTCTTTAAAGGACGTTGTAAATGTTCTTTTGGAATTATATTAGCCATGGGATCATCATAATTTTCTTTCAAACATTTCATATAAATGGGTAGAGAAACTGGTTTAAAAAATCCTTATTAGATTGTTGAGGTGTAAAACAAATCCTAAGATACATATCAATTTTCTTTCGGTCTAGAAAAAATAAAGATAATATTGGTGGTAAGGAAAATAATATAGGATTAATGGATAATTTATTATACAAGTGGAAACCCAATTTCGTTAATCAAACAATATACCCCCAGTATTTTGAAATCCAGATCCGTAGCTAGATTTATTTCGTCCAGTTTACATACTTATTGTATGTTGACAATCTTAATTATTCTAACCATTTCCTTATCTTTCTCAAGAGAATTGAGATGTTTTATTATGGTTTAAACATCCATGTATTTATATTGTATCATAAACACTCCATTTATAGTTGATAATATAATACAATGGACATAAGAAGTATCCTCTATATATATCCAGTAGGCTTTATTTTCACGTTTTCTCACATGTTGGGGTTTAGAACGGGGATAGGGGATTGAAACACATAATATAAAATTTTTGATAATAGTGGATAACATAAATGATTGTACTATATCTGAAATTTTTTATTTTTATGGACATACCCTAAGTTTAGGATTGATTTCACTTAATTTGTAGTTTTGGTTTCCATTTTATAGAATAATTACAAAATATGGTTAGTATATTATGTTATTACAAATTATGTGAGAAATAATAATAATTTAATCTTATTCACTCTCCCACTATTTTAAAAGTCCAAATAGCCCTCAAAATTAATCATATAATGGGTAGTTTGTTGCGAATTCTAGTGAAAAGGATTCATATTATCCTTTTCATAACCCAAAAAAGGGTTGTAAAGCATATTGATGGTATTGTTTTGGTAGGTATTTTCCAATTACAAGATTACATATCATTGATCCATTGAGTGGACTCCCCAATATTTAAATCTGAGCTTGTATTTCCTAAAACATTTCCTCTAAATTACACCAAGTCTATCAAGGTATACTCCTCTTGATGTAAAATGGTTAATTCAACCCAAAACTATAACAAAACGGTCTTAAAAAACATGGATGTTACATCTTTTTAGATTAATATTCAGCACATTACAAAATTACATGCCTTAGGAACCGTTATAGTTTAGGGTCTTTTGAATGTTGGAACACATTCTTCTAGTTTGTTGAAAATCACCAATATCTCCTATAAAAATCTTCACCTTTTTTTTACTCAAACTTAAAACCATTCTTCATAACCTAGGGAAAGGAAATGTAAGAAAGGGTGAGCTCAGATTCTTAGTATGAGTAAATAAAGGAGATATACAATCATAACACGAAAATAAGGGTATGAGAACATGAGTATAACATTGATAGATCATAAATTTCATATCAATGGTCATACTAACGAGTCATGGAATAATGATTTATAGATCATAATTCATGGATAAAAAGGTAATCAATAGTATTATCCATTATTGTATCACATAGGAATAAGGCATAGTATTTTGGATTACACATATATATAGAAATTCATATAGAAAGGCCACCTACCAAGACCTCCATAGCATATTAGAATTGGTATAATCACCATTGTACATACTTTGAGATTGGTCTAATAAATGTTGTACCCTATTGTTTTTAGGCTTGGGATACATCCCGTGAACCCTCATATTTTTTGGGCTTTGGCCACAACTAGTGTACCCTCTTTTTTTCAGGATTTGACTAAATCATGTGCACCCTCTTTTTTCAGGCTCGGGATACAACTTGTGTACTCTTATACAATTTATCTTTATCCAATGAATTGGAGGGAAATATAGGTCCTTCAAGTCATATAATTAAATCATTGATACATGTTCCATAAAATAATAAAACATTTATCATATCATAACCCAAAAAATAGATGACTTTCATAAACATTATATCATAACACCTGAAATTTAATGGGTAATATAAACATTTCATCATATCATAACCTATGGAAAATTGATACATTACATAATAATTTAGTCCTATAATAACCTATTAAAGGAAGCATACTTCATAAGAATTCCTAATGGTATAATCTGTGGAAGAGAATCGAGTTTCATAAACATCATGCCATAGAAACATAAACCATTAAGATAAATAATATGAATGGAATCGTTAGATCATATCCCTAGTAAAGAATAAAATATATCAAAGGATTTCATATTTTATGTAAAAGGATTTTTAAATATTACATGGAATAGTACATAAGGAAAATAACATTTCTTTTAAAATCACTGCTTTTAGGACATAAAAAATTTTAAAAATCCTTTTCTATGAAAACCTCATTGAAAACATATGAAGTTGGCTTTGAAAATAATTTAAAACATTTCATTAGGAAAATATCTTTTTCTCTTTAAATTTTTTTTAAAAAACACAGAACATTGTTAAAATAATTTTCCTTTAAAATGATCTTAAATTTTCATTTAAAAACATTTTTAATTTTTTTATAAAATATGGTTTTTCAATAAAAAAAATTATGACCGAAGAGAGAAATAAAGTCAGATTTTCAAAAAAACTAATATTATTAAGTACTAAAGAGTGTAAAAAATGGTACCAATACCTAAATATATCATGAATAACCATAGGAGAAGAAATTTCATGATAGTTCTTGAGGTATGGATAATAATATTTCATCAATGGAAGCATAATCATAAAGAATCCCGATAAACGAGGACATTGTAGTAGTAAACTCTTACCATAATTGTAAATTTGAATAAAAATCCCCATGAGGGAATAAAATTACATGATTCATAAAATATAATTAAAATAATGATATTCATGATTTGAAAATTTAAAGTTAAGTGTATACTCCTTGTAAAATAATGTATGTGCGTAATATGACATGTGTCTCAAAGACGAAAAATTGTGACAGAATTACTTCACCGAATTGGAAACTATTGAACCATAAACACAATGAAAGACAGATCATGAGGGAAAGTTCCCTTGTTTTACCCCGATCATCTCCTTTGTACTTTTTCTTTTATTTTTAATAAATGGTCAGAATCTTAGCTTCTGGCTGAAGTTGCAGGAAATTAAAGTGAGATGATAAAACTCTTACCTTAAGTATTGAATTTATTCGTACACATTTAAAACACCTGTATAAAAAATATAATTTTATTATAAATCTCCCAAATAATCATATTATTATATATATTACCATATTTTACTTTATTATTGTAACACCCTGAGATTTTTTGAATTATTTTTTTCCGAATAAATTTATTCTTTTTGATATTTTTCATTTCACGCAACACTAAAAATTGTTATTTTATATATATTAAAGAACTATGTTTTTATTGAGTTATAAAAAATTCCAAGTTAATCATTCACTACACACAACATAAATTTCATCCTTCTCTACATGGAACACTGATTTTAGCTAAAATTATATGCAAGATTGACTTTCCTTGATGCCTTATGTAACATGCAAGATCGAGTTTAACAAAACAAAAATTTATTATTTAAATATTATGATTTAATATATTAAGACATAAACTAGATGTTAAGTTAGAGGTTATTAATAATACTAACTAACTTATGAAAAAAAATTACACAAATATAAAATTATTTCATTAGTTAAAATGAACCAATTGGATATGAATGGAATATTTTTATAGAAAACTATTTTCATGATCACAAAGATATTTTATCCTAATAAATTAAATTAATAAAAATTAGTGAGTGATATTAATGTAATATATATATATATATATTATTAAAAAAATATTTTTATATTCATCCAACAGATTTGATGGGAATAAGATGAGAATAAACAAAATTTTAAACGCAAAAACATATGTTTTTATTAAGGTACTTTTACCACCTTTTGATGGAGAACCTATTTTAAATATAAATTTTGGAACATTTATAAATTAAATTTGTTAAAATAAAATTTATTTTTGAAATTTAAATATAAAAATTGGGTTATGGTGAATTTTTGGTTTTTTTCTGTGTAGTTTCATTTTTAATCAATAGTGTAAAATACTAAATTTTAGTTCAAAACGTATTTTTCATATAATTTGTTTACAAGGTAAAATTAAATTTTAAATTGGATTAAAAGTATAATCATATAATATTTTAATCAATAAACCCAATTTATTTTATTATAATAATTTTCACTTTGAAATTGAATATAAAAAAATAGAAAACTTTTGAACATTTTGACTTCAAAAACCCGCATTGTCGATCCGACTATGGGATTAAATTTAAATTAATTTCTAACACATATGTGATAGAAATTTGGAAAAATGGATTCCATATTTGGAATCAGAATAATTTATATTTTCTAATAATTTAAACTTAGTTTTTTACTAAATTTTTTAATGAAAGTAATAAAAATTAATTACAACGATTAAGGTAAAATTAAGCTTAACTAAGGACTAAACCTTAAGGTTAAGGGAAAAATGTTCTATAAACTATTAAAAAAGTGATTTTATGGAAATATTTATACCATATAATCACCTTTATCAGGTTTGGACCATTATTTTATCCACTTTCCATGGAAAAAACGTGGGTGGAATTCACTTTCCCAAAATTTACAAGAATGTCACTCCTCCTCCACTATAAAAAGGCCTCATATCCTCCCACTTACTCACACCAATAAATACACTATTTATTGACCAATATCATACCAAATATATACTCAAAATACCTCCATTTTTCATTGAATCCTCTCTTTTCTTAGAAATCCTTCCAAGGAAGCCCTTTGGTGCAAACCAAAAGGAGTTACCCAATTAAGAGGTAACACCCTCCCTCAAGTTTCTTTCTTTTATTTTCTTTCTCCACCACCTAAATTCTTATTATTTCATGATTTAATGAAAAAATGTATACTAAATATACTAGTATGTTTTTTTATTATGTTTCATCGTAAACATCCATCTAATGGGTAACAAATATATTGTTTGTGTGTACGATAAACTTCCACCTCACTAAATAATGACTGTTCATTTTTCATTTACCTCCTCTCATGGTAGAAATTATGATGGAAACTATGTTTATATATGTTAGGTATTATATTTATTATGTCATTAATCTTATTTAATCCTTTTTCAACACGTATCTTTATACTTTTCATTTGGTGTAAATACAATGATTTTATTTGAGGAAGTGTGGACTACCGCCCTCTCAAAGTGATATGATTCATTCACAAACTACATGAAATGTATTAAGGATGGGTTTTATGAAAATATATGTTATATATGAAATATTAATGCTAATTTAATTATTATATATACATAAATATCATTCATTTATGTTATTTCTTTCAATATTACAATTAAACAAAAGCAATGTTCATATGTAAGTACGACCTACAATATTTATGAATGGCATATTCCATTTCATACTACTATATTATAAAGATTATTATAATAAAAATATAATTAATATAAATTTTGTTCATAATTTTTTTTTCATTATTTTAATAATTATATAAGTATACGAACCAAATATTTAACAAATTAAGATATATGTTAAGAACAAAGTGGATATTACCCAAAGTGAAACCTTAACATAGAATTGCTAACAATAGGGTAATATAAAGTCATAATAAAACCAAATATGGTATTAGATATATTAATATGGTACTTTTATAAATTTATAATAAACTTATATTTATTATACAGTTTTTATGTACAAGTATGATGAGATTCAAGACACAATGTAATGGAATTTCATCTCACTTTATATATTTGTGAGATACATGCTTTATTCACCACCCATTCCTTTTCTATGGTGTGTCTACTGACCATGGATTTATTATATGATTAATATATTTAAATAAATTGGTATTTACATATCCATTTTATTACATATCTTTCATAGGGTTTATATTTCAAAAGTTACCAAATCGGTAAGGCAAGTTTCTATCAATTTGTCTTCTTTGAGACACATTCCATGTTATGAACCTATATTTTTCCATGAGGTGTATATATTGAATTTAAAATTTTATATAATGAATCAATTTATTTTCATGATATTTTAAGCTTCATTTAATTCCATTTTATTACATGGGGTGTATGGTTCAAATTTTCCAAGCGGTAAGAGTTTATTAAAACAATCTCATCACTTTTCAAGATTGTTCATGTTTATGATTACTTTGGTAAAATATTATTATCCATATACTAATAAATATAATTAATTTTATTAACATATATTAATTAATGATATATTCATTTATTGGTACCATTTTCTCCACTATTTGGTTCATATGATGGTTAAGAAAGTGTTTTTAAGAAAGCCTGAATTTACCCTCTATTCGGTCAAACCTATTTGTTCCTTAAAAACAAAGTTTTCTAAAATAAGCTTCCAATAATGTTCTAATAATATTATATGATTATTAAAATTCATTTTACCCTTTTTTATTTTATCAATTTTTTCAAAGGAATATTCTTTTCACTTTCCAAATTAGGTATTTTTAAAACTTTTTACCATGAAAAAGGAATGTTCTTTTTACATCATATGACATGAACAGATTTACCCATAATCAATGAATTGAACCATTATTTTCATGATTAAAAGGATAATGTTCAAGAGAATGTTTTTAGAATAGAATTTATAATAAATTTATTTCAAAAGTTTTTCAAACTTCTTTTATATTTTTTCAAGGAAAAATATTTTTCAAAAGGTTTTCAAGCTCCTCAATAATTTTTCAAAGGAAAAAGGATTTCAAAAAATTTTCAATGTTTCCCTTAATTTTCATGAAAATAATTTTCAAAAGGATTTACATTTTAAGAATATTTTTTAAAGGAGAAGTATAATTTCCTTTTGAATTTTTTTATAGTATCTATAAAAATTATTTCACATCTAAGATAACATTTGTTGGTGTTACCCATTCCTTTCTCAGAAAATGATTCAATGTTTCCATTCATATTATTTCTATTAATGGTTTCCACTTTATGGAATGATATTTATGAAATATATTTCTCTTTTATGGGTTATATGTCTATAAAACCCACTTAATTTCATGTGTTATGCTTTGATAAAATGATTATAAAACTTATTTCTTTTTCCATGGGTTAAGGTATGATTTTATGTGTATGAAACTCATTTCATTTAATAGGTTATGATATGATTTTTTATTATTTTATGGCACACGTATGTATGATTTAATTATGATATGGGTGTGACCTATAAATCCCTAAAATCCATTGCGTAATGATATGTATTTTATGATCCCAAAGGGTATATAGGAGGGCATCCCAATTCAGAAATAGGAGGTTACACGGGAGGACATCCCAAGCCTGAAACAAGAGGGTACATGAGAGTACATCCAAAGCTTGAAACAAGAGGGTACACGGGATGGAATTCCAATTCCAAAGAAGGTACATGGGTGATTAACCCAAGCCTACCATTTTATAAAGTCCTTGGTAGAATTATTTGACATAGGGGTTTTATATACTTATGTGTCTTTCATAATTCCATGTATTATTATTACATTATTATTTCATTCCTATGTTATTTATTTCCTTATGATTCATGTATTATGAACTAAAAATATTTATACCATGATTCTTGTTTGGGATTTTTGATATGCAGGGTATTATATTATAATGATCATGATCATGTTCTCATACCATTATGTTCATGATATGATTACATATTTCCTTTATTTACCCTTAATGGGAATTTGAGATCACCCCTTTCATGTATTTCCCTTCCCCATGTTATGAAGAAAGGTTTTTAAATAGAAATACAAAGGGGGGAATTGTTTGTGAAAAAATGAAGATATTTCACTAATTTATAATATTCTTTCCATGTTTCAAATGTAAATAAACTAATATGGTCTTTTACATATGTTTTTGTAATGTTTTATGTATTCTGAAAAAGTTATGTAATGTTTATGTACGTTAAGACTGGGTAGCTATTGTTTGTGTTATAGAAAAGGTTTAGTTAACCTTTGGAAAATAGGATGAAAAAAAATTAGTGAGATGCCTAGTTTTATTTATAAGGATGTGTCTAGGGACATCTCTAATAATAAGTATGAGGATGAGTTAACGTTTAGGAATATGTCGTGGAATTTTGGTTAAAGAAGAAGTATGTGGTTTTCTATCAATACATACCTATCTGGATACTATAGGTGGATGTGGATCTGGAAAATATTTACCTACGGGAAAAAACATAGACAAGATGTTATGGGCCTGACTCGGGGTAATCTGGTACACAATAATAGTCCTTGTTTCACACCTAGTTTGACACTCCTGAGGGATATGCTTTGGAAATTCAAAAACTCTATACAAACCATCATGAAGGATTTGAATAGAATATGACTATGAAAAACATAGGATAAACTTAAGGTTTTATTGATTAAAGAAGTAGGATCCATGATTTTGTAACCCTATAAATAATATATCAGGATTATATGGTATCCCAATATGATAAATGTTTCACACACTATGATTTATTGTTTTAGTAAATGGATAGAACTAGATGGAACATGGTTAAAATTTAATGTTTCATATGAGGAAAGTATGGGTATTATGAGAATCAATTTCCTAAGTTGAAATATCATAAATAGAATCAGGAAGGTTGTATGAGTATTGGTTATACTTATGAAGATAAAGAGACTAAAAACGACATGTGAAAGGGGTGGAATGTTCTTCAAGTATTGTTTAAATTAAACATAAGAAGCATGATTAGATTGAGTTTGAGGAACCTTAATAATGATTCATATTTTATATTCTATGAAAGATGTACTGAGGAATATGTTTAGGATGCATGAGTAATGGTTTAAGAATGAGGTTGGATTAATGAATTATATATATTTTGGAATTCAAAAATTATGTTATATGAATCATGAAATGTATAATTATTTTCATTATAAGTTTTATCTAAGGATCAAAAAGTAAATGTTGAAGGGAGATGAATACACGGAAAAGTGATTTCATGGAATGGTGATATTTTGATTAAGGTAAGGTAACCCTTAATCAATACCTAAAATTGAGATAATGATTTCTGGATAAAGATATATTGGATATGAATAAGTAAATTTGATGGTATGGATTACCCTAGAACTAATTATTGAAAAATATTTCTATTCCATCAAGGATGAAGTTTAAAACTCCTTAGATTTAAAGAATTTATCTGGTAATCATTAGAATAAGGAAGCATGCATGTTTCATAGATGGATTTATGTTAATTAAGGTTGTTACCACGTTTCAAGGGAATATACAATGATGGTATTCACAAGTTTGGAATGTTACAACAAAGTGGTACTTTGTGATATATGGGGATCAATTTTAAGGTGATTTGATGACATTATTTATAAAGATTTTAATTTTTATCTTTTGAAAGGGTTATATGGTTAACCATTTATAAAAAATTTAAGGTAAACTTTAGATGAAGTCAGTAAGATTGAAGTGTCATCTCTATATATGAGTATTTATTCATATTGGAAAGCCTATTCGAACTAATTTTTGTTGATGATAACTAATTGGATGGAATATCTTGCGTCTTGTGTTATGTTAGTGCTTCAGAAATAAAAAACCCACCTTTCTTTTTAGAGAAAGAGTTTAAGTGGATCAAGGAACAATAAAGGGTGAGGTTGTCCTGAAATCATTCAAGTATATATTTTCATGAAAATTCATTAACTTTATGGGAAAGTATACTGAAACCAAAAAAATTATCATAGTAATTTCATTTCTAATGAATCAAATAGACCCATAGATCATCACAGAATTATTGAATTGTGATTGTTAATATTCTCCTAACTAGGTTCTCTAACACTCTCCATCAGAACATGATAGTTATATTTATTGTCCATATCCATGTTTTCACTTACCACCTATGTTTTCATATGTGGAAACCTATTTATATGTTACTTTTGGTAACCGTTATGGTTCTAACATTCCCATTTAACGGAAGTTTTAATATTCGTTTTACGATGTAGGTTTTTTGGAATGAAACATTCAAGTAATAAACCATTAATAACCCCTAAGATTTTTTTTTTGAGAAATTAATTTTAAGTGGGGTATAATGTGACACACTGAGATGTTTTGAATTTTGTTTTTCTAATTTAATTTATTCTTTTTGATATGTATCATTTCACACAACACAGAAAATAGTTATTTTATATATATTAAAGAATTAAGTTTTTATTGCATTATATGCAATTCCAAGTTAATCGTGTGCTACATACAACAAAATGGTTATCTTTCTATACATGGAAAATTTAGTTTTGCTTACATTATATGCAAGGTTGACTTTCCTCTATGCCTTGAACAACATACAAGACCAAGTTTTACAAAAAAAAAATATATTAATTAAATATTATTATTTAATATATTTAGACTTATCATAGACATTATGTTATTGGTTACGAATATTACTAAATAAAATTTTAAAACCAATGTTTTACACAATTATAAAATGAATTCATTAGTTAAAATGAACCAGTTGAATAAAAAGGGAATGTTTTTATATGAAATTATTTTTATGCTCACAAAGGTGTTTTATCCAAATAAATTACAAAAAATACAATTAGTGAGTTATATTAATGTAATATATATATTATATATTCAATAAAATATTTTTTATATTTATCCAATAGATTCTATAGGCATAAGGTAATAACAATCCCAATTTTACACATAAAAACCTATATTTTTATTAATGTACTTTTACCGCATTTTGATGGACAACATATTTTAAATCTAAATTTTTGAGCTTTTATAAATTTTATATGTCATAATAAAAATTCTTTTTAAAATTGAAACATAAAAATTAGGTTAGGGTTATTTTTTGGTATTTTTTTATGATGTTTTATTTTTAATGAATATTGAAAAATATTGAATTTATTTCAAAATTTCTTTTTCATCAAATTTATTTATAAGGTAAAATTAAATTTTAAATTGGTTTAAAAGTATAATTATATAATATTTTTATCAATAAACCAAATTTAGGTCATTGGAAAAAATTTCACTTCAAAATTGAATATAAAAACAAAGAAAAATATTGAACGTTTTTACTTTAAAAACCCGCATTGTCGACCCGACTATGTAATTAAATTTAAATTAATTTATTAAACTTATCTTATTTTAATTTGGAAAAATGGTTTAAATATTTTTAATAATCATGGTTTATAATTTATAATAAGGTTAACATAATTTTTTAACAAAGTTAAGTGAGAGTAACTAAAATTAATTACATCAACTAAGATAAAGTTAAGCTTAAATAAGGACTAAACCTTAAACTAAAGGGCCTAAATGACATATAAACTTGTAAAAAATACATTGGATGTCCATATTTAGACACTATAATCACTTTTATTTAATTTTTACTATTATTTTATCCAAACTCTTCTGAAAAAACGTGGGTGGAATCCCTTTCCCGAAATTTACAAGAGTGTCACTCCTCCCCCACTATAAAAAGGCCTCATATACTCCCACTTCCTCACACCAGTAAAGCCACTTTGGATAGACCTATTTCTAACCAAATAGAACCTAAAATTATCTCCATTCCTCCTTGAATTCTCCCTTTTTTCATAAATCCTTCTAAGGAAGCCCTTTGGTGTAAACCAAAAGGAGTTACCCGATTAAGAGGTAACACCCTCCCTCAAACTCATTTCTTTTATTTTCACTCTCCACCAAATCAATTAATCTTATTAAATTATTTTATAAAAACACCAGTATCAAAAATATACTAGGATTTTTTTGAAAATTTTTTGACCTACACTTACACACATATCCATCTAAGGGGTAAAGAACATACTGTTTATGTGTATGGAGAACTACGGCCTCACCAAACAACGATTGTTCATTTTTTCTTTACCGCCTCTAATGGTAGAAATTATGATATAAACTATGTTTATATATGTTATAAATTATATTTATTATGTATTTAAGCTTATATAATACTTTTTAAAAACATATCTTTATACTTTCTATTTGGATTAAATATAATAATTTTGTTTTAGGAAGTGTGGACTACCGCCCCAATAAAGTGATATGATTCATTCACACACTACATGGAATGTATTAAGGATGGGTTTAGTGAACTTATATGATATATATAAAATTATTTTTCTACTGGAATAATGATTTATATATATATACATATATTTCATTTACATTCTTTCTTTCAAAACAACTAGTAAATGAAAACAATGATCATGTGTATGTATGACCTACTGTCTCCATGAACGGTGTATTACATTTCATACTTCTATATTATATAGATTGTTATAATAAAAATATAATTATTATAAATTATATTTATATCATGTTTTAAATTCTATAATTCATCATATAATTACAAGGACCAAAGACATGACAAATTAAGACACAAGCGAAGATCAAAGGGGACATTACTCAAAGTGAAGCCTTAACAGAGAATTGTTAACAAGTGGGTAATATAAAGTCATAATAAAAAAATATATGATATTATTTATAAGAATATTTTTATATTATTAATTTATAAAAAACTTATATTTATTATACAGGAATTTTGTATGAGTATGACGAGAGTCAAGACTCAATATCTTTCACATACTCCAAGCTTAGCCTCTAGAAGAATAACTACACCTAGAAGAAAGGGGATGATAAATTTACATTCATTATCAAGTGTGGTATTTCTAAATATACACATTGTGTGTTAGATATTGATTATAGTACTCACATTTATATAAAAATGCATGACCAAAGTATATTTCATAAAATTTCTAGAGGAGTGGTGGATTTTCAAGAAGCCAATGGAGTATGACTCACAACATTGGCTATAGGAGATGACCACATTTTGTTGTTAACTGGAATTATTTTGGTTAAAAACTATTATTTTGTTCCAAGTGTTACTAATATTATATTCTATATTCCTTTCCTTGAAGTGTATTGATATATTTTTTAATTTTTAAATAATGAATGCCACTTTTACAAAGGTAACATTTGTTATGTTATTGTACAACTAAACAATGATATTTATATAATAAATTAAAAAATCCAAGTATTAGAGGTAGATATCAAATCATGTTTTCACGACTCATATAACAAACAGCCATGGAATCACTAACTTTTTCAGGTAAATTAGAAGTGTCTAAAAATGCATTATAGCGAGGTTTATTTAGAATATTTTGAGATAATACCACATGAATGTTATATTTATTATTTTAAAGGTAAAATAACAATACCTCTATTTGGTGGACATAGAGAAAGTTCCATAGAGAATTTAGAATTTCTATAGACTGATGTCTGTGTACATTCTCTAATATAATCCAGAGCTTAATATTCTTACATCAAAACATTTACTGAAGACTTGAGTACCTAGGGTTATATCTATATGATGGGGTATAAGTGAGAGACCATTGAGAAATTAAAATATTCATGAATGATATATAGAATAAACATAGTAATAAAATGAGGATTTTATGTGCTGATCATGGTCACAAATATCTTATCAGAGAGTTTATCACTATTCTATGGGGGTTTTGGATTCGTTATAAACTCACTTCAACTTGTACACCATAGTGGAATGGATTTAGTAAAAGGAGGAATTGTACCTTTCTAGACATGATATGTTCTATAATGAGTCTTAAAGATCATCCATTGTAATTTTTCAGATATAGAAAGATAAAATGTGACAAAAACACTAAATTGAGTACCAAATATTGAATAAAATTGAAATCCCTTCATATTAAATAGTTGAAAGAAAACATTTTTGTTACATACACATCTAAGGTGATGTGAGGCGGTTGTTAAGGACACAATTGGAAATAAAATTGTAACCTAAGGTAAAAAAATTTTATTTATAAGATATCCTAAAGAAACCAGTGGATATTAT
Organism: Viscum album; assembly: GCA_963277665.1. Lineage (NCBI taxonomy): Eukaryota > Viridiplantae > Streptophyta > Magnoliopsida > Santalales > Viscaceae > Viscum > Viscum album. The sequence goes on along the minus strand of OY728167.1, from coordinate 813,814,645 downwards.
CTATATCACCCCATAGAAAATATAGTGATTGTCATAATACAATCAATATTTCTTGAGAAATATCACACCCTTGAGAAGGATAATGGGATAAAGATAATATTAAATGGAGGTGATGATCAATATACACAAGTGTTGGTATAGAAACAAATTCCATCAGTCCCTACAGAAGAATTTATTCCTAAAAAAAGTACTATGTAGAAGTAATAGATATGAAAAAGAAATATAAGGATATGATTTTCTATTTATTGAAGATTGTGACTCATTATTTATTAAAAATAATTAACCTCTCTTCTACAAAGACGTAGTAGAGATCTCATAAGATGTATGATGGAAATAAGCCATGAATTCTATGATAAATTCCATGTATCATAAATATGTTTTAGTTTCAGTTCATCATTCAATTAATTTAAATCATATTGGGTGTAAATGGGTATTCAAGAGAAAAATGGACATTGAAGGTAAATTAAATACTTAAAAATTATGAATTGTGTATTAAGGGTTTAAACACATTCAAGGAATTGATTATGATGAAACATTTTCACCATTTTCCTTGTTTAAATGTATTATAATTCTTATTTGTATATCATTTTACCATAAAAATGAAATTTGGGATATGGATATCAAATTAGATTTCCTAAACAATAAGACTCAATAAAATATTTATAGGACACACCTAGAAGTGTTTGTGACTCTAAGTATTTCCAAAACGCTTTCCAATTTGTAGAGATACATTTATGGATTGAATCAAGAATTTTTTCCATGTAAAATTCATTTTGATAGAGCTATAAAAGAATTTGGTTTCATTAAGAGTGAATGTGATACATTTTTTACAATAAGTTCAGCTAGAGATTAGTTGTTATCATAGTAGTATATGTCAATGACATATTATTTATTGGAAATGATATACTAATATTATAGTTTATTATGGAAAGATTATGTAAGTTCTTATCCATGAAGGTATTAGTTGAATCATTATATATTCCAGTGACCAAGATCATTCATGATAGATCCAACTTGATTATTTGACTAATTGAACATACATACAATGAATAGATACTTAATATATTTAGTATATAATAATCTAAGATTATATTAGTTCTAGTGTCGCAAGTTATTCATATTTCCAAGAAAATGTGTCATTAAACATAAGAGGAGAACTATAGAATGAGTAAGATCTCATATTCTTTTATGATATGAAAAATTATGTATTTCATGTCATATACTAGGTTTGATGTTTCTTATTCCTTGAAAATTGTAGGAAGATATCAAGATGATCCTAGTGAAAATCATTAGTATGTTGTTATGGCTATCATTATGTATCTTAGATGAACAGAGGATCTAATCTTGGTGTATTGTGTGGATGAGGAGAAAATCATCAAGGGTTTTACTGATGCATGATTTAAATGGATCAGAACAATCTAAATTCACAATCAAGATATCTCTTTAGTATATGTGTGAGAGTAATGAGATATAAGATTTATATACAACTATTTGTCATCAATTAAATACTGGAGTCCAGGTGTATATAAGGATTTTATGTAGCCAAATAATCTATTTGGATATGCGATGTTTTTGTATGTCTTGATGTGGAACATAAAAGTAAATACCTTATCACATTATATTTTGATAATAATTAAGTGGTGGCTCTCGCAAATGAGTTATGGAAAAACCAATGGATAAATCACATACGCTAGAACTATCGCCCCTAGAGAGATTTTTCATAGACGGAGGATGTTTTAGTAAGAATATTTACAATGAATGAAATTGTGTCAACTCCATAATTATATCTTTTTCTTGGGAGTAGTATTAATTTCAAGTAAGGGCTAATGAACTAAAGGTTGTTGGTGTTAGGCTCTAGTGATAGTTGGGATTTATTGAAGCTAGTTCCTTGGAACAAACTTATATGTACTTTATAATTACATTTATTCATTATATCGAATGTTAATAAAAATATCATCACATCATGATTTTTTATGTGCATGACATGGTCTATGATAATGTATTATGAATAATTGATTCATGGAAAGTCCATATCAGATCCCCTCTATAATGAGAACCACAAAGTTCCATGAAAGTATTCTTAAATATATTTTTCACAGTCAGATGATATAATTTTATAGGATGAAAATGATATAGGATATTATGTATGGAGACAGGTTAGACTGTGAGGAACTTTCATATGGTGTATTCCCTTGGTAATTTCTAGTGTAGGAGATTATGAGAACATCACCCGCCTATAGGAAATCCATATTTATATATTTCATTTTATAATCCTATCTTTGGATGTGTGTATTGATCATTAGACAATAATATTATTATTAATGAATATTATTAGTCACATATGTTGATTTATTGATGAAAATCATGGTGACATTTTCTCATGATGATATATAATATATTGAGAGAGACGGGAGTGATATTGCATTATTGGATAATGAATGAAATTTATTTTCCCCCATATTCTATAAAAGTAGTTAATATCTCAATCCATTTGATAGGAATCAAATATTATAAATAAATCAATGACTATTGTGATCTTTGGGAAGGTTCATTACTAGAAATTAAAATAAAGAGACATCGAGAACATATGTTGATGACACTATCACACAACCTGGTTGATTAAAGATATCATGATAATGGGATTATATTATGTATTAATAATTTTTATGAGGTTTTATTTCATTGATAAATTATCTTTTCCCCTATACATTAATTGGAGGGATTCTAAATGCAAGCCTTGGACTTTGGGTGGATCCGCCGAATACCATTGAGAAAGAGGTATAGAGGGTCACTAACAACATGTATCTAGAGCCTCTATTAAATATTAAATTTAATTTAATATTTAAAATTTTTAAATAATATTATTCTCGTATGTGGATTAATAATTATTCATGTTTTTTTGATAAATTAAGACTGGTCACTAATTATTTGATTGAATATTTTTTAGTAGAATATTTAAAAGATGTTTATTTTCTCTTTAGATAATGTAATATTTATTTATTTATTGGTGAATAATTTATTGATATATATTTATCAACTCTATTTTCATTATTCATGTCCAGATAAATATTATTAAGGAATGGAAAACCAATTTCACAGTCTAGGGGATAAATGATATATATTAAATTTTATTTGATTAAATTTTATTTGATTAAATTTTAAACAATTTATCCAAGAAAAAAAATTAATTCACTTGTCTTGAACATGTCATGAAATGGTAGTAATATTATTATATACATGGGGTTCTATGTGGATTAATGAAATAATAAGGGTGAATCATCAATTATTATTTTCTAACTGTATCATTATTTAAGCACTGTTATATTATTTCTATCCCTATTGTTAGTTTTTTTGGTTGTTCACAATGACTCTAGAGAATCATCTAGGCCCTAAAGAGATCCTATCCAATAACACTCTTGATAATATAGGGTTACCCTTCAACACCAGACATATCAATTCTTAAGAGATCATGGGGAGTAGATCTTTGAAGCGATTCTCATGGTAATCATTGAAAAATAATGCAATCATTGTGATCTTCCACACAAGCACTCGATGATTCCTCTCGATTTTATTATGGTTTGGTGGTGGACATGTATATAAAAATTATAGAGAATATACATATTATTCATATAACACACTGGTTGTATGACATAGAGACATTATCATATTCATTAATTATGAAAAATTCATTGAAATGTAATTCTTTAATAGTTTAAATAAATTATAAATTATTATGTAATGATAATGTGTTTAATCTTTGATTCATTATTGTTGGTCACAGTGTTCTCCATCTTGTACATATCATATTAATAATTAATTATTTAAAAAATTCTAGTTGGTAATTACCTTAATGATTCTTCTGTTGTGCTTAGAACCTTCATCCAATACCATTTAGGATTTTAGTGTAATAAAGTTAGAAAATGCATTTACCTTAAACAATCTATATATTTTCTATGAAATAGGAATTTTTTCCACTGAACCAAGTATTATTTTCTTTATAAAAACTCTTCATAATCTCCCATAAATATTAATTTGCATGAAAACCATATAGAAATATCATAAATAATATTTGTGTTCATAAATTGGGGAAATAGAAACATAAGAAGGGCTTTCTCAAACACTTAGTAAAGGGAAGATCACTACAATGTATATTGTGGAATAAACATGGCATGAATAAATAACAATAATAAAATTTCATATAATTATCATCATGATAATTTGATGTATCAATGGATGTAAGAACCCGGAGCTTCGGTTTCAGGTACGGATCTCTTTTATGGGCTTTTTAAGGAAAAATAAAGAATCTAGTAATTTTCAGAGTACACGACATGTACTTTTTGAGTACATGTTGTGTACTCCTCGTCCACTCGAAGTCGTGTGTTGGCCGAGACCGAGCCACACACACGGTGTGTAGGGGTGACGTGGAGGCCGATTTTGGAGGAGTACGGAAAAACCCCCTACACGCCGTGTACTTTAAGAGTACACACCATGTACTTTTTTTATTTCATTAATCAACCTGGGGTCGCACCTAATGACCGTAAAAGTCTTCTTCTCCGCCTAATCCCGTCCAGAACATCCAAGAAGGCCAATTCTTCTCCGAGCCACCGATCCGTCACTGGTTGTCCGAATCAAACTTCGTCGGTTGTAGAAGAATCGCAGCGGTGAGTTCTTGGTTCTTGTTTAGCCTCGTTTCCTTATTCTTCTTCTCGTGTAAGTTATATAAGGTCGAACGTTTTAGATTTTTTTGCAGATCTACTCCGTTCTAGGCCGATTCTCGGGCTGAGGTTCAAGTATATCGATCTATGAGGATCGAGGTAAGTGGTTTGTTGCCCTACGTTGAAGTTCTTGAGTTTTGGTTGCAAAAGTTTCGGATACCCATGTATCGGGTATCCCGGGTTTAGGATTTTGATCCTATTGTTTGTCTGCCCTAGATTTCCTGTTAGCCTATGATGAATTTATGCTAATTTATTCTTGGTTGCATGTTTTAGGATCACCCCATGGGTGTTTACCTCTCTCATTCGGCTGTTTATCGCTGTTTGGCACCGTTGCCGTGAGGAAAACCTATTGCAATTGTTAGTTGCTTGTTATCACTGATTGAATGTGTTGCCTACTGTTGGAATGCTTTTGAAGTATGGTAGCTATTAGACAAGTAGTTGTTTAACTTACTTAGGGCTGCTAACAGTCGATTACGCATGACTGGACTGCTCAGGGCTGTGAGAACCTAGTGCGGGAGACCAAAGAGGGAATAGACGATTAAGTGCTTCCCAAGAGGGTCTGTTGGTTTTATTTTCGTATGCAGGACCTATGGGAATAGGACTCTGTGCTTCCCAAGAGTGTACTTATTTTACCCACGCATCGAGACCACAGGAGGAATTAGACGTAAGTGCTTCCTCAGAGAGTCTGTAGCTATCGTTGCAAGACCATAAAGGAATTGACTTAAGAGCTTCCTAGAGTGTTTGTGCCTTGTTTGTTGACTGGACTATAGGGGTCTGCTAGTTTTAGCCACCCAGAGAGTCAGTGTGTGTATTCTTGACGGTTGGTTGTGATGAGTCCACCAAGCCAAAGAACAAGCTTGGGTTTTTTACTACTTGTGTTAGGTAGTCTTTTTATATACTTGTTGTGTTACTTTCTTATCTTGGAATAGAAACCTTGCTGGTTTTCCCTGGTTGTGTAATTAAATAAATGTGAAAGTTAATTGGTAGAATTTTTTACTGTATTTATTTACCTTTACTTTTGTTATATCACTCACTGACAGTAGGGCACAAATCTTGTGGTGGTTTCCTACTGGGATTAGTCTCACACCATGTTTGGGTCCTTCTTTTCGGCCCAAATAGATTATATGGTTGTAGTTATAGGTAGGGATTGTGTCCCTTCTACCTCGGGTACTTGATTGCTAGTCGGAGATAGAGAGCATGGGACAGGGCCTTGGCCCACGATGCTGTTGGAGTTGCTGTTTACATTTAGTACTTTGGTTTCAGTTGTATTTCAGCACGTTGTTTTTCTTACTACTTTCCTTAAATATATGTACCATTCTGCATCATTATTATATCAGACATTGCTTTTACTTTCAGTTCAGTTGTTGCATGCTATTTACTACTTCTGCTGTATACTTTACCAAATGAGGGCATATTTTCCCCACTGACTCACCAAGGCCCTCGCTGCTAGTCGTCAGCCTCTGGCATTTGGGGAAACGCGCTTGAGGTCATGTGGCGAACCGGGTACGGGGCACCAGTTATGCGGCTCCGGAATCGGGTCGTTACAAAGTGGTATCAGAGGATGTTTTCTTTCTTTACTATTGCTTAATATTTTGAGACAATAGCCAGGGATAGGAATAAATGGGTAGTTAGTACTTAACTGTGCCCGGGAGTAATTAACCCATGTACAGGGAAAAGATATATTACCTTGTAATTGTAATTTTCAGTTTTTGCAAGTGTTACAGTTTATTATATTTCACTGTTGGGTTATGAACATGTTTTTTGTTGTTATAGTTTATATGATTATAGTTCTATTTGGTTGAAACCCGATGAGATGAGGGTGTGCTATCTCATGCATCATATAGGCACTGGGTAGGAAATCACTTGTCATGCATTTTACCATGCCATCTAGGGTGCATTAAAATTGCATGCTTCTGCAATAGATGCCATGATAGATTATGCATGTCGTTTTGGTAGTTTCTGTGATAGAAATACTTGTTGTGCTGATATAGTATTACTTCTTTTACAGCTTGTTTAGCATGGGCGCCAAGCTCTGGTCTTGGAGGTGTTATGGGCCCTCGAGGATTGGAATTTTCTGGATCATTGTTTTTTATGTTGTTTACTTGTTTTATGCATTGTTATGATTCCAATATTTGATTAACGGGGAGTATGGGCCCCCACGGATCGAAATTTGGCACATAGATGGTTGTTTTTCAGTGTTTCTGGCGTTCAGAGCAGTTTCAGAGCTACTGCCCGGAAAACCCCAGAATACACGGCGTGTACTTTATTCATACACGCCGTGTAGTTTTTAAACCGTGTTACTATCTGTGTAAACAAAAAATACAGGGTGTCAGATAATCTTTGGGGACATTCCATGTACCTTAAGTACACGCCGTGTGGTAGTCAACTGTGTACCCGGCTGTGTCGCTAACAACACGGGTCGGGGAAACTCGTGTAGTACACGCCGTGTGTTATAAGAACACGCCGTTTAGGTTTCTTCTAGGTACCTAGTCGGGTCACGAACAACACGGGTCGGTGTTATCCATCCTTATACATGCCATGTTTGTTCGGAACACGCCGTGTAGAGGTCAGCCGTGTATCCGGCCTTGTAACCTGCTACACGGTCCACTGAAACCTGTCTTGTACATGCCGTGTCCTTAGTGCATAGGCCGTGTAGTGTATAATTAGGAGGACCGTGTAGGTTAGCCGTGCAAAGAGACTCAGGAAGGGGAGTGGAGTTCAAGTACACGCCGTGTTTTGGGACAACACGCCGTGTAGTCTGGAATGTTACACGACCAATGGTGGCAGATTTTCACGCCATGTAAATGGTTTTAACAAACATGATGTGTATATTAAATACATGTCGTGTAGTCTTGTTTTGAAAATTTAAGTGTTTCTCTCTCCTGTTCCAATTTTGTACTCTTGTGTTTTCTTTCCTGTTGATCCTAAATCGGAGGCGTGCTTTTGATATTTCAGGGCTATGGCACCAAGACATCCTCCCATTGCACGCCAGGAACTAGGCGGTGACCGTAAGCCTGATACAGCAGACCATGGGCTACCTGTGGTTCCGCCGATTGTTCCGGACATGGAACCTGTAGTGATTCCAGACACTGGTACGGATGCTCAGTTCAGAGAGGGTTTCATGAGGTTCAAGAAGACCTTCCAGGGAGCTCAGCATCCTGCCCCATCTATGGCAGAGCTGACACAAGTATTCCATCAGCAGCATCCTCCCACTTTCACAGGGGATGGAGGACCTCAGGTTTCGGAGTCATGGCTAGAAACAATGCTTTCCATCTTCGAGCATCTGGAGACACCCCCAGACAGAAGGGTGAAGCTCACGACTTACATGCAGCGAGATTCTGCGAAGATATGGTGGGATGTAGTCTCATAGGCAGGGCACCAGTGGGCTATGGCTTGGGATGAATTCCAGTGTACGTTCTACGACTACTTCTATCCAGTGATGCTGAGGTCCAACAGGGCCAGGGAGTTTATGAACCTGCAACAGGGTACTCTTTCGGTTATGGAGTATTCCTCCTGCTTCACTGAGTTACGGCGTTTCGCTCCCGTTTTGGGAAATGACGAGCTGTTTTTGGCAAGGAAGTTTGAGGAAGGCCTCAAACCAGAGATCAGATCGTAAGTGAACGTTTTCTAGATGACTTCTATTACTCTGATAGTCTACCAGGCACTGATCACCGAAAGAAATATGAGGGAGACTGGATCTATTGACAAGGGCGGTTCAGCATCCAAGGCTGATTCATTTCATACTGACAGCAGGAAGCACCACCGAGAGTCTACTCGAGGTGACTCGAGGAAGCGAGGTATATCTTCTCATAGACATGATCTTCCTTCTGAAAACTTGGTGGTGTTCTATCAGTGCGGAAAAAGTGGGCATAAGAAGCCTCAGTGCCCGAGAGATCCAGTGGAGTGCCGATCTAGCAACAAGATGGGTCATCTGCAACGTTTTTGCAGGGTTATTCTTCCAGCGGATAGTGAAGGAGGATCTGTCTCTACCCCTCATTCAGGAGTAGGATTACCAGTCCCACAGCAGACTGGGGGCTGGAGTTCTTCGGGTCGTGCAGGCCAAGGTAGAGGTCATGGATGTGATATTCAGGCTCAAGGGGGATCAGCTCAGGGATATCAGGCTGCTACACTGGGCCGCGGTGCTGGACAGACGTTTGCAGTAGAGCAGATCCATCGGGAGCAGGATCCTGGACCTTCCACAGTTTGAGGTACAATATTAGTAGCCTCAATTTTATCTTCAGCCCTTTTAGATATTGGTGCTTCACATAGCTATATATCTGTTGCTATCATAGAAAGTTTGGCGCTCTGTGTCTTTTCATCTGCTGACATGTTGACTCTCGACACGCCCTTGGGAACGAGGACATCTATCATACGTCATTGCAAGGAGTTCCCTCTCGAGGTTGCAGGGTATCGTTTCCTATGGGACCTCTATGTCCTGGAGATGACGGGCTATGACGTCATTCTCGGTATGGACTGGTTGGTTCCCTTTCAGGCAGTTGTCGATTTCTATCGCTGTAGGGTGAGTTTTGTATCACCATAGGGTGAATCTTTCCTTCATAAGGGCAAGTGGGATGTTCAGGAAAGTCGAGCCAGACTCGAGCATCATGGACTAGGAGGAGTTACGGCCTAGATTGATAGTCTTTATCTGGATGACCAGGGGACTTCATAGTTAGATTTTCCTCCAGTGGTTGATCGCTTTCCAGATTTCTTTCCAGAAGACTTTTCAGGTTTGCCTCTGGAGCGTGAGTTATACTTCTCGATTAAGCTCATACCAGGATCAGCACCGGTGTCCATTCCTCTTTATAGGATGGATACACCTGAGTTTCAGGAGTTCAAGAAACAGTTGGAGGAGTTGCAGACAAAGGGTTTCATCAGACCTAGTACTTCTCCTTGGGGTTCGCATGTCCTGTTCGTGAAGAAGGTAGACGGTACCCTTAGGATTTTTGTGGATTATCGGAAGTTGAACCAGTTGATGGTCAAGAACCAATATCCCTTGCTGAGGATTGATGATCTCTTTGATCAACTTCGAGGAGCTCGGGTGTTCTTGAAGATTTATTTGAGGTCCGGTTATCATCAGTTGTGCATTAGGCCTTCATATATACCTCTAACAGCCTTCAGGACTAGGTATGGCCTCTACGAGTATACGGTTATGTCATTCGGCCTTACGAACGCGCCAGCAGTTTTCATGGTACTGATGAACCAAGTGTTCCATCCTTACTTGGATTCCTTCATCGTAGTCTTCGTGGACGATATATTGATGTACTCTCTCACTCGACAGGACCATGCAACCCATCTTGAGATCATTTTGAGTACACTGAGGGAGCATCAGCTTTATGTTAAACTCTAAAAGTGCCACTTTTGGATGGATGAGATTCACTTCCTAGGCCATGTCATCTCAGAGATAGGAGTATCAGTAAACCCAGAGAAGGTGAGAGCAGTAGTTACCTAGGAGCAGCCGAAGAACATCTTCGAGGTACGGAGCTTCTTGGGGATGGATGGTTACTACAGGCGGTTTATACAGGACTTCTCACGCCTAGTAGCACCGTTGACGGGCTTGACTAAGAAGGGGATGAAGTTTTTTTTGTCAGAAGCCTATGACTCAGCCTTCCAGGAGCTGATGGGGAGATTGACTTCAGCACCGATTCTAGTTCTTCCAGATCCGGGCAATAGTTATACAGTTTTCTGTGATGCATCTGGCATCAGGCTTGGAGTAGTGCTTATACAGGAATATTTTGTTGTTCATGCTTTGCATTTTTGGAGGAACTATCTCATGGGAGATCATTTTGTGGTATATACTGACCACAAGAGCCTCAATTACATCTTCACACAACGTGACTTGAATCTAAGACAGTGGAGGTGGGTCGAGTACCTACAATATTTCGACTTCGAGCTTGATTATACGCCTGGGAAAGGCAATATTGTGGCAGACGCTCTGAGCAGCTCATGGCTCTATTCTCTGAGATGCGTCTAGAGGTGCACGACAGACAGGGTCAGACGGTTCTTTCTTCTATAGCTGTTACCTCTACCCTTTTTGATCGAGTTCGAATGAGGCAGCTATCAGACCCGAAGGGCCTAGTCCTACGGGAGGGTGTGTCAGATGGAGACCCTACTCTGGGGTGGACACTAGGAAATGATGAGGTGATACATTTTCATGGTCGTGTATGGGTTTCAGCGTACATACGTGAGGAGATGATGTGGGAGTTTCATGCTTCATCTTGGGCAGTTCATCCTGGTGTCACCAAAATGTACCGAGACTTACGTCGTCAGTATTGGTGGCCAGGTATGAAGAAGGATGTGTCTGGTTTTGTTATGTGGTGTTCCACCTGTCAGCAGGTGAAGGCAGAGCATCAGTGACCATCAGGTCTTTTGCAGCAGTTAGCCATTCCTGAGTGGAAATGGAATGATGTCACGATGGACTTTGTGACAGGTTTACTGAGATCGCCTCGAGGAAATGATGCGGTTTGGGTTGTAGTAGATAGGCTCACAAAGGTTTCACACTTCTTGACGATCAAGGAGACCTTCAGTGTTGATGAGCTAGGACGGTTGTACATCCGAGAGATTGTACATCTGCATGGAGTTCCACACTCCATTGTTTCATACAGGGATGCGTGTTTTACTTCGCACTTCTGGCAGGGGCTACAGAGGGCGTTGGGTACACAGGTACTTTTGAGTACAGCATACCATCCCCATACTGATAGCCAGTCCGACCGTACAATCCAGATGCTTGAGGATATGCTCCTAGCTTGCATTCTAGACTTTGGCAGTTCTTGGGAGAAGCATATTCCTCTGGTGGAGTTTGCCTACAACAACAGTTTTCAGGCGACTATTCAGATGTCACCTTACGAGGCTTTGTACGGTAGGCCATGTTGATCACCTTTATGCTGGCTAGAGGTAGGAGAGGCAGCTTTGTTGGGACCTCATCTTGTTCAGGAGACCTCCAAACAGATAGAGTTGATTTGGAAGAGGATGGCGACATCACAGTCTCGGCAGAAGTCTTATGCTGATCATTGGAGACGACCTCTGGAGTCTGAGGTCAGGGATCGGGATTTCCTGCGTGTCGCACCGAGGTTCGGACACAAGAGGATTCAGAGATAGGGTAAGCTTTCACTGAGATACTTCGGGCTGTTTAAGGTTCTGGAGAGAGTCATGATGGTTGCTTACAGGTTTCAATTACCTCAGAGGTACCAGGCTATGCAGGACGTCTTTCATATTTCCAGCTTCAATGGTATTTCTCAGACCCGTCTCATGTTTTTCAACCCGAGGAGGTTGAGTTGGATCAGGATGCATCTTTCAAGGAGCATCCTATAAGGATTGTTGATCGTAGTGCAAAAGTACTCTGTGTCCATTCTGTTCCTCTGGTATGGGTGCTATGGCAGCACGACCGTATACAGGACGAGACTTGGAAGAGAGAGGTTGATATGCAATCACAGTGGACAGAGTTGTTCGAGGTTTCTTCTTCTACACCTCTCTAGGGAAATTCGGGGACTAATTTCTGTAAGGGGGGAAGTTTGTAAGAACCCAGAGCTTCGGTTTCAGGTACGGATCTCTTTTATGGGCTTTTTAAGGAAAAATAACGAATCTGGAAATCTTCAGAGTACAAGCCGTGTACTTTTTGAGTACACGCTGTGTACTCCTCGTCCACTCGAAGCCATTTGTTGGCCGATACCGGGACACACACACAGTGTGTAGGGGTGACGTGGAGGCCAATTTTGGTGGAGTACAGAAAAACCCAGTACACGCCGTGTACTTTAAGAGTACACGCCATGTACTTTTTTTATTTCATTAATCTACCTGGGGTCGCACCTAATGATCGTAAACGTCTTCTACCGTCCAGAACGTCCAAGAAGGTAGATTCTTCTCTAAGCCACCAATCCATCACCGGTTGTCCGAATCAAACTCTGTCGGTTGCAGAAGAATCGCAGCGCTGAGTTCTTGGTTCTTCTTTAGCCTCATTTAGTGATTCTTCCTCTCGTGTAAGTTATATGAGGTTGAACATTTTAGATGTTTTTGCAGATCTAATACGTTCTAGGCCGATTCGCGGGCCGAGGTTCAAGTATATCGATCTCCGAGGATCGAGGTAGGTGGTTTGTTGCTCTACATTGATGTTCTTGAGTTTTGGTTGAAAAAGTGTCGGATACCCATGTATCGGGTATCCCAGGTTTAGGATTTTGATCCTATTGTTTGTCTACCCTAGATTTCTTGTTACCCTATGATGAATTGCTGCTAATTTATGCTTGGTTTCATGTTTGAGGATCACCCCATGGGTGTTTAACTCTCTTGTTCGGATGTTTATCGTTGTTTGGCACTGTTGCCGTGAGGCAACCCTATTGCAATTGTTAGTTGCTTATTATCACCGATTGCATGTGTTGCCTGCTGTTGGAATGCTTTTAAAGTATGGTAGATATTATCCAAGTATTTTTTTAACTTACTTAGGGCTGTTAACAGTCAATTACGCAAGACTAGACTGCTCAGGGCTATGAGAACCTGGTGCGGGAGATCAAAGAGGGAATAGATGATTAAGTGATTCCCTAGAGGGTATGTTGGTTTTAGTTTAGTATGCAGGACCTACGGGAATAGGACTTTGTGCTTCCCAATAGTGTTCTTAGTTTACCCAAGCATCGAGACCACAGGAGGAATTAGACGTAAGTGCTTCCTTAGAGAGTCTGTATCTATCGTTGCAAGACCATAGGGGAATTGATGTAAGAGCTTCCCAGAGTGTCTGTGCCTTGTTTGTTGACTGGACTATAGGGGTCTGCTAGTTTTATCCACCTAGAGATTCAGTGTGTGTTTTCTTGATGGTTGGTTGTGATGAGTCCACCAAGCCAAAGAACAAGATTGGGTTTTGTACTGCTTGTGTTAGGTAGTATTTTTAGATACCTGTTGTGTTACTTTCTTATCTTGGAATAGAAACCTTGCTGGTTTTCCCTGGTTGTGTAATTAAATGAATGTGAATGTTAATTGGTATAATTGTTTTCTGTATTTATTTACCATTACTTTTGCTATATCACTCACTAACAGTAGGGCACAAATATTGTGGTGGTTGCCTACTGGGATTAGTCTCACACCCTGTTTGGGTTCTACTTTTCGGCCCAAACAGATTATATGGCTGCAGGTATAGGTAGGGATTGTGGCCCTTCTACCTCGGGTACTTGATTTCTAGTTGGAGCTGGAGAGCATGGGATCGGGCCTTGGCCCGCGATGCTGCTGGAGTTTTTGTTTACACTTAGTACTTCGGTTTCATTTGCATTTCATCATGCTTTTTTTCTTACTTCTTTCCTTAGATACATGTACCATTCTGCATCATTATTATATCAGACATTGCTTTTACTTTCAGTTCAGTTGTTGCATGCTATTTACTGCTTCCACTATTGTTTATGCTTATTCTTCTGCTTCATACTTTACCAAATGAGGGCATAGTTTCCCCACTGACTCACCAAGGCCCTCGCTGCTAGTCGGCATCCTCTGGCGTTTGGGGAAACGTACTTGAGGTCATGTGGTGAACTAGGTACGGGGCACCAGTTATGCAGCTCCGGACTCAGGTTGTTACAATGGATATCATCACAATGTAGAAAATAATATGGGGAAAAAATTAATCTTATAGTTATGGGAATAATAATTTTGGGCATTATAAACATACCTTTAAGGCCTTGTTTTAAGACATCATACATTAACAGGTAAGGTTTACACAAAATATCTAAGCTAGTTTTTCTCGTTCGACCATATGATGCATCAAGGGGATATATAATTTCATCCCCACCTATCACTAATTATGTACAATGAATTCATCATATTAAGGAATAAATAAACAATGAAATAGAAAACCAAAATGGATTCGTAATTAATAAACATCTAATTTGAAATATCAAGAATACAAATTGAAAATATTTTACCATTTAGTAAAAGAAATAAATTTCTTGGTATGTACCATTCAAAATGAAAATGTATATAACAATGGGTATATAATTATGTTAATTCTATAAAAACTAATATAAAAATAATATAAGTGCTATAGAATCTGTTCATGAAAATATAGTATATGGACATGAAAGAGAAAAATAAAATCAACTGGTAGATGAACTGTGATATATAACATAACACTTATGAATATGGCGTGTTAAGTAGTTAAAATTCATAACATAATTTAGAGGATAATACATGAAAAATAACTTAAAATGTGACATATTATTTGTATTTTTTGAATAAAATGGAAGTGGATTTATTAGAATAATTTCCATAAAGATTTTTAAATTTTATTATAAAAACAAATTTCTAAGTCACATTCAAAAAACCATTTCATGGGGTGAAAAGTGAACATGAAATCATTAATTTTAAAATAATTAAAAATATTGAAACCATGAATGAAATAATTTTAAAATTTTAAATATGTTTGGATGTTAAAAATATACATAAATTAAATTATATCCAATTATTTATTTTTCTAAAACAATTACATTTATTTATAAATTGAAAAATTAATATAATAATGGGAAAACTTTTACTGAGAAACATAGTAATCGTGATAAATAATAATAAAAATATACGATGGAAATGTTTTCCATGTATAAAACATTAAAAATGGAGATTCCTTTCACATTTTTGAAAAGAAAGTAAAAATTGATCAATGAGGAAAATGTAAAAAATATTCCATTATAAAACTATGTAAATAAGGTCAATTATTGAATAAAATCACCTTAATAAATAATTTATTTATAAAACAATAACATTCATTGAAAAATATAAATAATATAAACAAGGAAGATAGTGATTCCTAATCGTAGTGAAGTGATAGGGTTGAGTCCACATATAAGTATCTGTTTGTTAGAATCATCACCCAAAGGGAGGTGAAATGTAAATAAGACATGTAAAACCTTGATAATTAAAGGAAATAAAATATAATACATTTATATGGTGGATGAAAAAAATCTTAGAAGGATATTTTTCATGAATAAATTTTATTACTTAATAAAAGAAAAATAGGTTAACAAAAACCCTTAAAACTTAGGTAATGTACGAATCGTCGGAAAAGGAATATAGAGAGAATAAATGAAAGTGAAACTCTGTGGAATAATAAAAATATTTATGATATAACATTTCAATAGTTATATATTTACACCATATAGAATTAAATTTGTGCATGATTAGAAACATGTCTCGAATAATTGAAACTGAGACAAAGAACCCGCACCTCAAGTCTCGCCACTCTTGGTGCATGTGTCTAAAATTATGAATAAAACAGTTAAGTTTATTAATTACATTATTTATAACCTTTTTCATGTATATTTAATTTTTTAATTTCTATTTATTTTCATATGTTATTCATCTATTTTTTAGTTTTTTCTCTCCCCGACTACTTGGGGTTGCTCAGTCAATTTTTCCAAAACCTCTATGGTATGTTGATAATGGTCAAAGGAGTAATAAAATTGTTTCATCACATCCAAAAATTTGCATATATATATATTCATTTTTATTCCATTATAATAATAAAAATTTTTAATAGGTTGTAAAAATATAGATTCGGTTTAAAAAAGTTCCTTTGTATGCTCGTTTTAGATAGTGAAATTTATAATGGCTATTTATTATTAATATTATTAATATAATGTCTATGTTATCTTTATATAATCTTAAAAGTATCATAAATATCATATTTATTCATTAGATTCATTTTTAAATCCATCCATATAAGGTAGTGATGAAAAATTAAATATTGCCTTCATGGAGGGGATAATCTGACAACAACATATAGGGTATTTTCATTTTCTAATTGGTGGAAATAAGGTATATAATGGTTATTTAATAAAAATAATAAAATTTATTTATACTAATGATTATTTTTTTCATTATATTAAGATTTTTAAACTATATTTAGATAATTTTGGAGAATAACGAAACATGAAATAACTTGGTTAAAAAAATTATCTCGTCCTTGTATATCCTCCTTTTCCCCACTCCTTGAGCCTTATTAGATTGGTATTTTGGCGAGACAAGAACATCTTGAATATGGAACTGATGTTCATAGAGTTTTTTTAAAAAAAATTAATCTAATATGTTTTATTATTGAGTAGAAGTGTGGTAGTGAAGGGGTCCTTTCTATAGGTGAGAGGGGTGAATTTTTAGTAAATATTAATTTCATAATATAAAAATATATGAAATATTAAATGAATGTGGATAAAAATATGATAAATATTTTTAAAATATAATTTTTGGTTGAGTGATCCCATATACATGAATTTATAAATTATTTTTTAGGATATTTTTATACTTTGCCTCTTTATTTAACAACTATAACTCATTTTAACCATTTCTATAGTGAAAATCGTTTACCTGAGTAACTTATTTTTTTCAACCACAAATAAACTTAACCATGTTAACTAATTTTAATATTTTGATTAAAAATATTAAATAAATTTTACTTTATTTAATTACTAAAAGTGAAGAAAATTAATTTTAATATAATAACGCATAACATATTAAAATAATTTCTAAAAAAATGTTCTCTTAAAACATAAATAAAATTTATTATTATTCCTTGGAAACTAAAAATAATTAAAATATTATAATTTTTTTATATATATTATCAATAAATTATATTATATAATTTTTTTTTAAAATTTATCAATTTAGTTTGTTAAGATGAAAATATATAACATATAGAAAAATGAAATTTTGAAGAAAAAAATTAGGCCTTTTAACATTTAATGATTTCATTAATATCCCATTGAATTTAATTATTTATCATCTAACCATTAATTTAACTCAATAAATAACTATTTTATCACATTATATTATTCTTATAACAAAATAATTTCATGTATGCATTTTAACTATCTTTTAATTTACTTGAGGTTTCACTCTTATAGTAATTTTCTTAAAGATATTTCACATTTAGTTCTCAAGATATATTAATGTTTATCTGTAATAATTAACTATATATGGTTTATCTTAGTATAGTTTTTTTGTGTGATATAATATATTTAAAATTTTATTTATTTAAAATAAAAAAAATACTACAATCTCAGGTTTTTACATTCTACCTTCACAAATAAGTGGATTTCTAACTATTTTTATTTCTCTCGTCAATGAAAATGTATGATGCTGTAATTTAAATAGTCATGAATCATGATATAACAATGTATCCATATTATTTATATTGGTTCATAAAGATCACGTTAATCATATAAAGTATATCCCTCATAAGTGTCAAACTATGTATGAATTTAGGCCCATTTCTTATTCACTAAGAGGATTTTGATTTAATACTCTATCCACTTTTTTCAAATTTGTTCCCTCAAGTTGACTCTATGATAGATCCAATGTCCATGTGTTATTATACATACTGGGATTCCTTTTCTAGTAAACCTCACACTCTATGATTTACCAAAATTTTAGGATGTTTTATGTTATTTATGATTATACCAAGGGCTTTCACTAGTGTATTCTAATCATAATTACCAATAATAATTAAATTATGATCTTTTTCCAATCTAAAAAACCAAATGGTTGTACAAAATTGTCCCAGTAAGGAATAAGAGTGTAAAAATTAGTATATCTATTGACTTCTGGTACCTCAACCTCCACTACCTGAAGGAAGACTTCCTTGTTTCAATGATAGAACCACTGATTGATGTACCTGCCAGCTTATAAGGAATATCCTTCATGGATGGTGACCTAAACCATCGTTGAAGCTGGTCAAAGTTTAATATTTATATTCCTACTAACTACAGTATATGTGGCAAGCAGGGTCGAACCCACAGGGAAGGTAAATTTGGCCACTACTAAACTAAAAACATGGAAAACTCCACTGTTGTCAGTAGCGGAGTGGTTTTTCTAATTCTCACGTTTTATATCTTTATATCTTTTAATTTTTTTATGATTTTATGTACTGTAAATTGAAACTACACATCTATTGTAAACTTGTTCTACCTATACTAAATAGAGTATAGCTGAAGA
Organism: Viscum album; assembly: GCA_963277665.1. Taxonomy (NCBI): domain Eukaryota; kingdom Viridiplantae; phylum Streptophyta; class Magnoliopsida; order Santalales; family Viscaceae; genus Viscum; species Viscum album. The sequence continues at coordinate 813,795,983 of OY728167.1, read as the reverse complement.
AAGATGCACGAAGAAAATAAGATGCTGATTAAAGACACAAGAGATGAGCGCTCAAGGATTGCTCTAGTCTACTGGTTTAAATCGTTTTTCCTATTCAGGTAAATGTACTACTTTGTACCACTGAATAAAGGTGGATTAGCTCCCTCGCCAGGAGTTAAGTCGCAGAAATTGTACACTTTGAGTTCGCCACTCCAAAGAAGTACAACTTCATAAAAATGATTTAAAAAGTCAACAGTACACACTCGTTGTGGGTACTGAAGTTTTCAATTTGAGTTTTATGTTTTTAGAAAAAGGTTCTATAATCAAACTCACCGAAAGATTCTAGGTTCATGAAATTCAGTCTCGTGGTGCAAAACAGATGAATGTATTTAGAGTTGATCTCACCGATCAATTCTAAACACATTAAAATGATAAGTGAAAAGGATGAAAAAGATACCAGTAGAGCTAGAACTCTCCCCGAAACTAGAAGGCTTAGCTAACTATATTGTTCATTATCACAGCAGTAATGGGAAACATTACAGAAACAGAGTACAAAAGTTTAAAATGTGAGGGAGAAGGAACTCCCTAAGAATGCTCTGCTCCTGAGTTCTTGGACTGCCCTGCTCTCAATCGTCTCTCCAGGTAGGTGAATGAATGCCTCCGTGAATGAATGTCTCCCCTAAATAATGTTGTTTTCTCTGCTTAATTAACTTCTGTCATCCGCTTCCTGTCACCACCACAACTTCCACCGACTTCCAGAGTTCTTCACCCACGCACCGCACACGTGCGATTAACCCGCGACAGGCACGTCGCGCGAATTTTTCCCTTGTAACTAACTCCAGAAGAGTTAGTTGGATGAACCTAGACTCATTTAAGTCCCTTAGCTGAACCTGCATAGTTAGAAAAGAGAAATAAATAAAAATGAACATAAAGGATGAAAAATGGTTATTTTTTAGGTTAAGTGTTAAATTACTTGTAACAAGTTAACTTAAGTTAATTGATAATTATTAGCCTTTAAATTATTAACTACGCTAAAACATAAGTTATTAACAAGTTATTAATTAAATTAAGTCAATAAATATAATTAATAAGTTATTAATTTTAGTATTTTTAACTAAGTTATTAAAAATTACGATATAAGTAAAGAGGTAATAAAAAAAACTTAGCTTGTATTAGTTATTTTTACTCACTTCATTAATTATTATTATTGTAGTTACTATTTAAGAAATAAAATTATTCCATTAATCTATTAAGTAGTTTATTTTAATTTAGTAATTAAAATTAATACTTAAGTTTTAAATATTTTTTAACTTAATAAGTATATTTTATAGTTTATTTATAATTATTAACAATTATACATTTATACTATTAATAGTTAATTAATTAATTATTAAATCTTATTATTAGTTTAGAATTGTAATTTATTTTATAATTTATTAATTTACTAATATTATATTTGTTTAATTTTATTACTTTTATAAATTATTTTATTTTATATTTATTTGACTTAGTCATGTTAGCTCTATGTAAAGTTAACTTTACTTAAAGTTAACATTACATTTTGCTTTTGTTTTTTATCTTTTTTACTTTACTTTTATTATTATTTTTAATTTATTTGTCTTTATTTATTTTTATTTTTAATCTACTTCCCTTCCTCCCCCAAATTGGCGCAGCAAGGGGGAGGATTTCATTTTTTTCTCTACGGGATGAAGCTCCCTTCTTCTACTACGTGCAAGCAACGGTCACGGCTCCTGAATTGGCTACCATGACTAGGATAAACAACGGCGGTCGAGATCTTCTGTCGCGACAGTACTTTCCGAATCAGCGGTCGACCAGAAGGTTCTTCCCTCCTCCAGCGTGTGGCGCAACGGGGAAGGTTTTTTTTGAGTTCTTCTCTAAGCCAGTGGTAGCGCCTCTCTATTACTGCTCCATTATGGCTTCAACGCATCCAGCATCGGTTGTAGCAGTTCTCCTCGGCAACTCAATTCCAGCGGCGGAAAGTAGCGGCTCCATGGATGGTGCGGTGCAACCTAGATCTAGTGGGTTCCTTAGAAATATAAAAATGAAGAATGGTTTTCTACTACAGTGAATCACAGGTAGGGTTTAGTTGGGTAAGGAGGAAATAAAAGGGGTGGAAGAGGAACAGTGAGGAGAAATACGCCTAACGGTGAGGTTTGGGGGTGAGGGCAGTAACGGTGAGGAAAAATAGGTGGGTAACGGTGAGGTATAGGGAGGAAAGGTGAGTAACGGTGAGGTGCTCAATATTAGGGATAAAAATTAAAGGGTAGAATATAAAAGGTAACCATTACAAAAAAAATAAAAAAAATAAAAGAGAGTCACCGTTACACTTAATAGACAGGTTACCACTATGGTGAAATAAAGAGGAGCAGTCGCGCGGGTCACCGACAAAAAAATAAAATAAAATAAAAACTCACTGTTAGTGAATGAATCAAAGGGTCACTGGTACAGCAAAGGGTAACCATTAGTGGATAATAGAAGCCTACCGTTACGCAATAAAAATGAAAGCTCACCGGTGCTGCAAAGGGGGTCACCGTTACAAATAAAATAAAAGGGGGTCACCGTTACAAAAAAATTATATAACTAACGGTGAACTTTTAAAAATTATTTTGTACTAAAAATTAAAACTTAAACAATATAAATATGAAGAATGAATACAATTAATTAAAGATTAGTATCATAAATTTTTAACAGGATTTTTAGTAATCCTTAAAATATTAAAACCACACCTATGATTATTAACTGACAACACTTAAGATAAGAACTGAATAATTAATAAACTAAAATAATAAAAGAATTAAATTGAAATTTCTATATAAATTAATTAAAGAGTACCAGCAGATGAAAATAAAAAGCATCGGTAACCCGATAAGTTACCGCAAGCTCTTATCTACCTCACCGGTAGACTAAATTCAAAATTCGGTGTCTTAATAATTAATATGCATACATAAAATAATATAATTAATGCTTAATAACACTATTGGCGCCAAAATAGTGCTTTAAAGGAAGGGACGGAAAAGAAGGTCGGCACGCTGGCTCGCGAAGAACTGACACGAAGCACCCCGAGCATCGCGGTCTCGCGAAGCTCCAGAGGCGGTAACTCTCTACGAATGACTTTGACATTCGCGAGCGCGCCGCGAAGCTCCGGAGGTGGTACCTCTCCGTGAACGACTTTGACGTTCACGAGCGCGCCGCAAAGCACCTGAGGCGGCGCGTGTGTTCTGATTCGCGGCGCCCCTTTCCTATAAATACTGGGCTCCCCCTGAGTCCTGGGGACGGACAATCCGACCTTTTGGCTTCTCCTCTCCCGAATCTTGAAGCACCCTTTGCCCCCGAGAATCATGAGCTCTGTGAGGTACTTCTACTTCGCGTGACGCCTTTTCTTTGTCTCGTTTTGAGCCCCTCTTTCGAGAGGGATGCCCTTCGCGAAGCTCAAGGGAATTCGCAAAGGAAGTGGATTCCCAAGGGAACCCGGGCAGCCGCGGAGCGTTTATGCTTCGCGAAACACCCAACCTGTACTAGTGATCCCTATGCTAAGGCATGATCGCTACACATCGCGAAGTACACTGCTTCGCGAGGCACCTCTTCTTCGCGAGGCGGTGCTCTGCGAATACTGTTCTACTTCGCGAAGCACCCTCCACTCACACCTATACCCCATGCTAAGGCCAAGGCACTCCGATTCACGAAGCACACTCCTTTTCTTGGAAATTCCACTTCCCGTGCGACCCTCCAGGTATGCACGATGTGATTTCAAAGTCCCACCGACAATACTAATCGTAGCATTGCTTCACCTAATGCTTCTTCGCATAGGCACACTAACGGCTTTTGCTTCTTCGCATAGCCATGCTAATGTGGACCCCTCGAGGGTTCGCTCCACAACCCCCCTTGACCACGGCCTTACTAGTACCTTCACTCCCCCAAGGAGCAAAGGATACCAGTTATGTAAGTCCTAGGGGTGTGGATTAAACCCACCTCGTCCGAGCTGCAGGACGTTAAACTACCAAACACCACATCCTCAACACATGACATTAAACAGTGACCCGACCTCGTGCCTCTCACGAAGGGTCCCCCCAGCTTGAACATTTTTTACGCCACTCGTCTCCACGGTAGTGGAATCACCCATCCACAAGGGATGATATCCTCCTTATTGGAGCGGTGTATGTTCTCAAGAGAAGGGCAACCCTAGTTCCCCAATGGATGGTCGCACCCCTGCATCTCCATACTTCCCCACTACCAAGGTCAGTGGAGGGCGTGATAGGGAACGAGGCACCTCCCATCATTGGTCCCAAATCCCTCTTTCGCTACGCTTTTTCGCACTTCGGTCCTCCATCCTGGAGTAAGTCCCCGCACTAATGGGCCGCCTAACGCGTAATCTCCACTTCGCTTCTCATGGACGCACCCTTCGCGGCGTGATTGTCAGGTCCTTGTTGTCTCTTGTTTCTCACACCGAGCATGAATCACGTGGGCTTAGAGTTGGCATTGGCCATGAAAATGCCCCCTGTCCATCATGACGTTAAACTGCATGCCCTCATCCAGCATGACGTTAAACTGCATGCCCTCATCCAGCATGACGTTAAACTGTATTCCCATGTCCCGCATAACATTAAACTGCACACCCATTTGAACTACGAGGTCTTTCATCCATGTCAAGGCATGGTACATAGGAAGCCTCCACGAGGTTCAAGACCACCCATCATTTAATTCACGTCGAGTTCTACCTTCGTCCAGCATGACGTTAAACTGCATTCCAGTCCAACAGCAAGCCGTTGTGACCATCCCGAACTACGGGGACTTTGATCCATGACAAAAGCATGGTACGTAGGAAGCCTCCTAGAGGTTCAAGCCCATCTCCCATTGGTCCAAGGTCCCTCATTTACGTCGGTTCGCTGACACCCACCACCATTTCGAACTACGAGGAATTTGATCCATGTCAAGGCATGGTACGTAGGAAGCCTCCACGAGGTTCAAGCCCACCCGTCATCCAATTCACGTCGAGTTCTACCTTCGTCCAGCATGACGTTAAACTACATTCCAGTCTGGCAACAAGCCGTTGTGACTATCCAAAACTACGGGGACTTTGATCCATGTCAAGGCATGGTGCGTAGGAAGCCTCCCAGAGGTTTAAGCCCATCTCCCATCGGTCCAAGGTCCCTCATTTACGTCGGTTCACCGACGCCCACCGCCATCCCGAACTACGAGGACTTTGATCCATGTCAAGGCATGGTACGTAGGAAGCCTCCACGAGGTTCAAGACCACCAGTCATCCAATTCATGTCGAGTTCTTCCTTCATCCAGCATGACGTTAAACTGCATTCCTGTCCAACGGCAATCCGTTGTGACCATCCCGAACTACGGGGACTTTGATCCATGTCAAGGCATGGTACGTAGGAAGCCTCCCAGAGGTTCAATCCTATCTCCCATCGGTCCAAGGTCCCTCATTTACGTCGGTTTTCCGACACCCACCGCCATCCCGAACTACGAGGACTTTGATCAATGTTAAGGCATGGTACGTAGGAAGCCTCCACAAGGTTCAAGCCCATCGCCCGTCGTTCATTCACGTCAGGGTTCACCACCGTCCCGCATGACGTTAAACTGTATTCCATCGACCATTCCGAACTACGAGGACTTTGATCCATGTCAAGGAATGGTACATAGGAAGCCTTCACGAGGTTCAAGCCCACCACTAGTGGACCCCTGGGTCTACTTTCACGTCGGTTCACCGATGAAACCCTTTGAACTACGAGTTCTTTGATCCATGTCAAGGCATGGTACGTAGGAAGCCTCCCCGAGGTTCAAGCCCATCTCTCATTGGACCAAGGTCCACCTTCACGTCGGTTCGCTGGAGAATTCCATCATTTGAACTACGAGGTCTTTGATCCATGTCAAGGCATGGTACGTAGGAAGACTCCTTGAGGTTCAAGCCCACCACCCATCGGAACAAGGTCCACCTTCACGTTGGTTTGCCGACGAAGCCCCTCTGAACTATGTGGTCTTTGATCCATTTCATGGCATGGTACGTAGGAAGCCTCCACGAGGTTCAATCCCACCACCTATTGGTCACTCCGACCTTCTTCACGTTGGTTCACCCACATCCGGGCAACCTAGTGTGTAAGCCCCACACCATTTGGACCAAGGTCCACCTTCATGCCGGTTCACCGGGACCCTCCCAAACTACGTGGACTTTGATTCCCCGCCACGGGGATACATAGGAGGTCTCTTCCAGGCTCAAGCCCAACTTCACCATTGCCCTTGCAATGGTCCCTTACCATTCCCCCCGGTCCGCTCCTCTTCACAGCCGTCCATAGGCTGGTCCCGGTATCGGCACCCCTTCAAGGGAAATCCCTTAATCTGATCCATTCTTGCTAATGCTCTGATCGGGCTGATCCGTCTCCGCTGGACGTTAAACTCGCGGCATACCCTGTGTTAAACACAGGAAGCTGAGGAAAACCTCAGACATATGTCTATGGCATATAATTCCCCGCGCTCGATATGGGATGCCTCGGGCTTCTACGCCCTCGAGAAGCCATGTGACCAGGGATAATAGACAGACATGCCAGGTCCCCAACATCCAGACACGCTACTGATGCCTCAACGTGACTACTCCCCCGACTGAAGGTTTCTGCCCTGACCGGACCCTTTGGAATGTCCCAAAAGAAGCATTGTAATTAAACGGCGTCCATGGAAACATGGCACTGGGAAGAGTTTCACGAACAACGTATTAAATCTATGTGGGAGACCCGGACTAGGTGATGAGTTCTGAGGAGGAATCCACGGAAGGAAGAACCGACATCCCATCATCCCGTTTCGATCAAGGAGAAGACGTCCCTGAATAAGGAGTGAAAGCCGCCCGCCTTTGGAAAGCGGGAATGCGGGGAAACAGTGCAGCGCGTCCTCCTCCACGGACGGATGGATGCACGCGCCCCGGCGAAAGCATCAAAAACAGAAATGGTGAAATCGACGTGAAATTCTTCTCCTCAATGTAGAGATTAGTAACGTTCGAGACACCAGTAGATTGACGTGTCACCGGATCCAGTATAACGACCCATAATTTACATACATTGTTAATACTTCGAAATTGAAGCACACTTATTACAACATATGACAAAACCACAAAGGACCGTATAGGTATAGTGTCTTTAGAAACTGGGAAACATAAACAACTGGTTCATAAATCTTCTACAATGTCTCCCATTTATTTCATCATATCTAGGGTCCCTTTTAGCATATTCTACTTAATATCCATCTTCCTGACCTGGGGAAAAGAAAACATAAAAGGGTGAGCTCAAATGCTCAGCAAGGGAAAATAAAGGAAATAAAAATCATATCATATCTTTATGAAAATCAAAACCTGCAAAAGAGATCATAATATCTTAACATGGAATAAAACATAGAAGTGAAAATGAGATCCCCATAATCATAATATAAAACTTGAAACTTTGTGGCATGCACACATAATCATGGAAAATCATTTCTTGTTAGTCATGACTCCTTGCCAAGACTATCTTAGTGGACAAAGTCCCTTTCTGAACCGAGTTCACTCCTCGTTTCAGTCATGTATCACTGAACCGAAATAACCTTCCGTTCCAGCCATGTCTATCTCATGAGATATAAAATCATTACCCAATGCATTGGAGGGAGATATAGGTCCCACCCATCTTATAATGAATCCTTTCTTATGTGTGCCACATAATCATAAATCATACATCATCGTATAACACATGTAACAAAAATGGGATTCTTGAAACATCATGACATCATAAAACAATTCATATAAGATAAAGGAATTCATAAAAATATTTCCACCACAACATAATCAAATCCATGTAATAATAGGGATAAAAACAGAACCCTTTTATTATCTTAGATGGAAAATAATTTTGATAAAATACTTGAACTCCATTCTTGAGGAAAATATCCTTTCTACTTCAAAAACATTTTTCCTTTCATAACATGTCATACGACTTTAAAATAAAAGAAGTTGATTAAAAATAAAATTGATAACTTGTAAAGGAAGCTTCTTGGAAATAATGTTTTAAAAATCCATCCATGCCGTATAAGTTAAAAAAACATTCTTCGTACTTTTGTCGGAAAAGTCAAAAAGTACCTCGTACGAAAAACGACAAAAGATTCCGTTCATACGTATTACTAAAAACTCACCGAAGGGTAAAAATGGATTTAAACAATTTTAGGTGGATGGAAATAATATTAAATATTGAGTAAACATGGATGTGGATGATAAAATAAACCCCAGTAAATACTTACGAATAAACAATCTCGGATAAAAATGAGATTGTGATATTTCCCTTACCTTAGGTCCGATTTGCTTTGTTCGTGTCCGAAGCTCCTGTATAATGGTTTAAATAATGTTATTGACTTATTCCAGAATCATACATATTGATATGATATCATATATGGTCATATTATTAGCTTCTTGTTAGTAATATTTCATTGTTACTTGTTACTCGGGTCTTTATAACTTTTTGTTCTTATGCGTGTTTTGTCGAATAAATTCTTATTCTTATCTTTAGGTTATAGATAATTCATTTACAGAATGGTATTAGTGTAGTATATACCATATTCATTCATTAAATTCATTTATATAATCATTATGAAATGAAGATCATGTAGAACGAGTCGCATCACATCGTGGAGACGGTATTCCGTACGTACGCACGAGTGATGATATCGTTCCTATGATCGTGGAATTGTATTGGAGTATATATATATATATTATTTCAGTATCAATATTACTTCATAATAATCATATATAGGTACTCATTACACCATTTATACCCATCCTTGTAAGGTGATGGTGGAAAAATAGATTACACCACGGCGTGGAGACGGTATTCCGTACGTACGCACGCGCGGTGATTTCATTTTTCCGTAGGATGGATAGAAGGTGAATTAGGGTTGTTTCATATTTATAATAACATATCAGTATGTAATTAATACTGATGTTATTACTTTATCATGAAACAACTAAAGAAGAAGAAGTTGAAGAAGAAAGAAATTGAAAAGATCGGTAATGGATATTACCTCTTCTTTGGAATGCCTCTTTGAATCCTCCACTTAAGGAACTAAGATTGGTCTTTGGAGAAGACCAGGACCTCTAGGATTATTCTAGGGAAGTGTAGAGGAGAAAATGGAAGGGGTTGGCCGAGCTTGAGTGCTCAAATTGGTGTGAGGAGGAGGGGGAGGAGGTGCCCTTTTATAAGAGAGGAGAGGGGCACCTTAGGAATATCTCAAAATATTATTTTATATTAAAGTCAAAATCGGTTTATAATGGTTCCAAAGGGTCTTATTTCGAAGCTAAAGTGGGGATGGGTCGAAATCCTATCAACCAATAGGATTTAGACAAGTTTAGGGTATTATTTTAACCTTATCAATTAGATTTAACTCTAAGTTAATTAATTTAACTTTTACCGTGTCTTTTTGTTTTCTTTCACTATATGGTTAATACACTTACTATAACATGCCAAACAAACCCCAAATTGTTTATTATTAATATATATATCCTTATCTAAGTCATTTGGCCGAACCTTAGATTTTTAGGAATAAAATAACAATTAATAATATAATATTTTATTTAAAAACTATTTTGTGTCAATTTTGACACTATTTGATATATAATTTTTGTGAAAGTCATAACAGAATTATATGTTCGAACCAAGTTGATTAAATCAACATTAATATATCATAGTAACCTAGAAAATTAGTGGAATTCATAAAAAGTCTTAAATTACATTTATTTTGGTATTTATATTATCAATTTTGTCAATATTTCATTAATATGATAATTACTGCATCATCGTTGTGTCATAAATAAATTAAATTATTTTATGTCTAAAAATTACAAATAAAATATCATCATGTAGGAAATCTTTTTAGATTTTTAATGAATATTTACAATTGAATTTATCTTATGTATAACCCCATATTAAAAATGATTTACTTATTAAACTTTGATTTTAACTATTTTAACCCTTCTTTAAATAAATTAATAATAAATGTCCTAATCTAATCCAAGTGGGCCTAAATGGCCATATTTTATTCCTAAGTTTGTTTTGGGTCGAATTACACTTTTTCAATAGAATTAGGACATGTGTTAGGGTAATATTAATATCATATTTACCCTTAGTTACCCTATTTACTATTAACCGCGGTAAAAAAAAGTAAAAAGTTACTATTCACCAAAAAATTATTTTTATCTCACTGAACCACATTTTACTTACTGATATCAACCGTGTCTGTCGGATTTTCGAAATTCCATTCACAGAAGCGGTAAAATTAAGTTTTATGCAAAATTCAGTTTTTAACCTACCACTTAGTGGTTTCACTATTCATCAAAAATTGAAAGTTTTCAGAAAAATACCAAAATTTCACCCTAGGATAATTTCGATATTCTGAGTCCAAAAATGAAGTCCATTTTGAAAAATAAAATTTATAAAATTTCAAAAAGTGTTTATCACTATTCATAACGGCTAGTTTTAATAGCATATTGTTTTTAGTGAAACTCGGTATTGCGTACGACGCAACCTATCGAGGAAGGTCGCGATTGCGTGTAAAGCAAGCCAAGCAAGTGTTGTGTAGAAAAAGATCCCTTTGATGATTTATATAACATAAAAAGTCTCGGGTGTTACATTCTACCCCCCTTAAAAAGAATTTCGCCCTCGAAATTCGTCACTTTGCAAAAAACAGATGAGGATACTTCTCCCTCATCATATCCTCAAGCTCCCATGTAGCTTCTTCAAGTTGGTGGTTTCTCCATAAAACTTTCACCAAGAGAGTGGTCTTGTTTCGTAGGACTTTTTCGCTACGATCCAGAATCTCTATCGGCTGTTCTTCATAAGAAAGATCTTGCTCCAGCGGTACAACTTCTGAGCTGAGTACATGTGAAGGATCTGGTATGTACTTTCTCAGGAGAGATACATGGAACACATCGTGAACTTGAGAGAGATTCGGTGGAAGCGCCAATCGGTAAGCTACCTTCCCAACACGATCCAGTATTTCAAAAGGACCGATATATCTAGGGCTCAACTTCCCCTTCTTTCCAAATCTCATAACCCTCTTCCAGGGAGATATTCATAAGAACACTTTATCGCCCACTTCAAACTCTAGGTCTTTTCTTCGGTTGTCGGCATAACTTTTCTGTCGACTCTGAGCTGCTCTTATGTGTTGTTGAATAGATCTGACCTTTTCTGCCATTTCATCAACGAGATCAGGTCCTAATAGCTTTCTTTCCCCAACTTCATCCCAGCAAGTTGGAGTCCTGCATTTCTTTCCATAGAGAGCTTCATAAGGAGCCATCTGAATACTGGAGTGAAAGCTATTATTATAAGAAAATTCCACCAAAGGTAGGTGTTGATCCCAACCTCCTTTGAAATCCATAGAGCAAGCTCTCAACATATCTTCTAGGGTTTGAATTGTTCTCTCAGACTGACCGTCTGTCTGGGGATGATAAGCAGTGCTGAAACTCAACTCTGTATCCAGAGTATGCTGAAGACTTCTCCAGAACTTCGAGGTAAATCTTGGATCTCGATCAGATATAATAGAAAGTGGTACTCCATGCAATCTTCCCACTTCCTTTACATATATCCTGGCAAGCTGATCTAGAGAGAAATCCTCTCTAATAGCAATGAAGTGTGCAAACTTTGTAAGACGATCAACTATGACCCAGATAGCATTATCGCCTTTGTATGTTTTAGGAAGTCCTGTGACAAAGTCCATAGTGATGTTTTCCCATTTCCATTCGGGTATGGGTAATGGTTGTAACATCCCCTTAGACTTCTGTCTCTCAGCTTTAACTTGTTGACAAACCAAGCATCGAGAGACATATTCAGCAACATCTCTTTTCATGCCATCCCACCAGAAGTACTCTTTCAGGTACCTATACATCTTCGTGCTTCCAGGATGAATAGAAAATGATGAACTATGAGCCTCATCCAGTAGCTCATTCTTTAATTCGGGGATGGGAGGAACGCAAACCCGATTCCTGAACTTTATTATCCCATCACAATCAAGGTTGAATTTAGGAACATTTCTCACCTTCTTTTGTAACTCGACATCTTCTTTCTGTGCCTCTTTAATCTTCACATGTATAGATGGTTGAACATTCATTTGAGAAAGATAAGATTTTTCCCCTTCCATTATAATTCCAAGATCCATCCTTTGTAAATCCATAAATATTGGATCTTTTGTGATCCTCATCATGGATAAACTAGCATGGTCTTGTCGACTTAATGCATCTGCCACCTTGTTTGCTTTCCCAGGGTGGTAATGGATTGAGCAGTCATAATCCTTAATCAGCTCTGACCATCTTCTTTGACGCATATTCAACTCCTTTTGTGTGAAAATATACTTTAAACTTTTATGATCAGTATAAATATCACACCTTTCACCATAAAGGTAATGCCTCCAAATCTTTAATGCAAAGATTACCGCAGCCAACTCCAAATCATGTGTTGGGTAATTTTGCTCATGGATTTTCAACTGTCGTGAGGCATAAGCTATCACCATATCATTTTGCATAAGAACACACCCCAATCCCTTCTTGGATGCATCACTGTAGATCACAAACCTTTCTCCACTACAAGGTAGTGTGAGCACAGGTGCACTGGATAACCTTCTTTTCAACTCCTTGAAATTCTCTTCACATTCCTCTGTCCAGACAAACTTAACTCCCTTCCGAGTCAACTTGGTGATTGGATTAGATAATTGTGAAAAATCTTTTACAAAACGTCGATAATATCCAGCCAAACCAAGAAAACTTCGGATCTCAGTTACTGTTGTTGGTCTTGACCATCTTTCGATAACCTCTGTTTTAGCTGGATCCACAGATATCCCCTCTTTTGAGATTATATGACCCAAAAATGCAACTTTTTGAAGCCAAAATTCACACTTGGTAAATTTGGCATAAAGCTTCTCCTTTCTCAGGGTCTTCAATATAATTCTCAAGTGATCTTCATGCTCTTCCTTGCTCTTTGAATAGACAAGAATATCGTCTATAAAGACTACCAGAAATTGATCAAGATAGTCTCTAAAGACTCTATTCATTAGATCCATGAAGATAGTAGGGGCATTAGTAAGACCAAATAGCATCACTATAAATTCATAGTGTCCCTACCTTGTACGGAAAGCCGTCTTTGGTATATCCTCCCTTTTGACCCTTAATTGATGATACCCTGAACGAAGATCAATCTTGGAAAAGTATTGAGCTCCGCGTAGTTGGTCAAATAAGTCATCAATGCGTGGGAGAGGATATTTGTTCTTGATAGTGATCTTGTTAAGTTCTCGATAATCAATGCAAAGTCTCATTGATCCATCTTTCTTCTTAACAAATAGAACAGGTGCTCCCCAAGGTGACGCACTAGGGCGTATGAATCCCTTATCAAGATTCTCTTGGAGTTGCTTCTTCAATTCCTGCAACTCAATTGGGGCCATTCTATAAGGTGTCTTTGAAATAGGCAAAGCACCCGGTACGAGTTCTATTGAAAACTCAACTTCACGATTTGGTGGAAGACCCGACAATTCCTCCGGAAATACATCATCAAACTCCCGTACAATGGGCATATTCTTAATCGTGAGTTTATCACCAACCATTTGAGATAAATAACCTTCATTTAGTGGAATCAATACCCATAAGATGGAAGAAATTTTCACTGGAAGGTTATGTTCATCCTTGCATTGATAGAAGATCGTAGATTGATCTGGAATATGAAATGTGACTTCCCTTCTTTGGAAATCGATATGAGCTCCATGTAGAGAAAGCCAATCCATGCCAAGAATCACATCAAATTCCACTAAAGGAAGGATCACAATATTTGCAGGAAGCACTTTCCCACAAACTTCGATCGGATAAGAATTATAAACTTTTGATGCGATTGATGTGCCATTAGGTGTTGTCACAGCTAACTCAACATCTAATTGTTGAGGTAATACGGTGATACCCTTAGAAAAGTCTTCAGAAATAAAAGAGTGGGTGGATACAGAATCAAATAAAACATTTGCTACTTTAGAGTGGATGGTAAGTGTACCTTTCACCACATCGTTATCGTACTCCACATCGCTGATAGAAATTGCATGTGACTTTCCTTTGTCTTTAGCCTTAAGAGTTTGTTGACGTCGACCATCATCATCAACCCTTGGATTTGGGCATTGATTGGCATAATGCCCCATCTCCTTGCACTTGAAACATTGAAGTGTAGTAGGTTCGTTCTGTGTATCCCTTCCTTTGTTTGTGTCATTAGACATCTTCTTCCCATTATCACGGCATTCAAATGCCCGATGACCTTCTTTTCCACATTTAAAACATTTACTTGTCCCTTTAAGACAACTCCCTCCATGTTTCTTTCCACACTTTGAGCATAAGGAAAAGCTCATCTTCTTTTCCGTGTGCTCTTTAGATTTTTCTTTGAATTCCACCTTCCTCTTCTTATCAAACCCATGTGACTGATGGGTTACTCCAATCTCCATCTCGACTTTGAGAGCACATCGAACGATTTCCTCGTAGCTATTGAAGTCCCTTATGGCTAACGCCCTTCGAAGACTTGGTTTTAAGCCACTAAAGAATCGATCGATCTTACTCTCAGGTTGGATAATAATACCAGAAGCGTACCTTGCAAGTCTTTTAAAATTTGCTTCATAGGTACCAACAGATTCATCATCCCTTTGCTTCAGTTCAAGAAACTCTTTCTCCATCTTTGTTCGGAGAATACGAGGGAAGTACTTATTGAAAAATAAGTTCTTGAACTCGTCCCATTCCATAGACTCAATTTCATCCCTTTGCCTCGTATTCTTAACAAGATTCCACCATTGATCAGCATCTCCTTCCAAACGATACACTGCTAGGATGACTTTATCATGTTCAGAACATTGAAGAACTGAAAATATCTTTTCAGTAGTACTAATCCATTGTTCAGCAACTAATGGATCAGTAGACCCGCTGAAAGAAGGTGGTCGCTCCCTCATGAAGGATTCAACAGAATGTTGCTCCCTCCTTTGCTCGTTTGGAAATCCTGCATGATTCATAGCTTGAGAAAGTTGTGTGAGCATGGCTACAAGATTTTGCATTCCAGCTCCCATATTGTTTGGTTGCTCAGGGGGACAATCATTGCATTGCCCATCGCATTCCGCATTAACACGGTTCCTTCGGGTTCCAGCCATTGACTAAAACCAAGAAGAATAGTGTGAGAAACACTAATTATAATAGGAAACCACATAATTCAAGAATAAAATTTTCATGCTTAAGGTCTTATCCTAGGTTATTCAAGGCCATTTCTAAAACACTAATATTGTGTTCTATGCTTAGACTTATCCTTAGGGTTCTTACTAAGGCTTTCACATCCTAGTTTCCAAAGGTTGACTATACCTTTCCTCCGATACCAACTATAACGACCCATACTTTACATACATTGTTAATACTTCGAAATTGAAGCACACTTATTACAACATATGACAAAACCACAAAGGACCGTATAGGTATAGTGTCTTTAGAAACTGGGAAACATAAACAACTGGTTCATAAATCTTCTACAGTGTCTCCCATTTATTTCATCATATCTAGGGTCCCTTTTAGCATATTCTACTTAATATCCATCTTCCTGACCTGGGGAAAAGAAAACATAAAAGGGTGAGCTCAAATGCTCAGCAAGGGAAAATAAAGGAAATAAAAATCATATCATATCTTTATGAAAATCAAAACCTGCAAAAGAGATCATAATATCTTAACATGGAATAAATCATAGAAGTGAAAATGAGATCCCCATAATCATAACATAAAACTTGAAACTTTGTGGCATGCACACATAATCATGGAAAATCATTTCTTGTTAGTCATGACTCATTTCCAAGACTATCTTAGTGGACAAAGTCCCTTTCTGAACCGAGTTCACTCCTCGTTTCAGTCCTGTATCACTGAACCGAAATAACCTTCCGTTCCAGCCATGTCTATCTCATGAGATATAAAATCATTACCCAATGCATTGGAGGGAGATATAGGTCCCACCCATCTTATAATGAATCCTTTCTTATGTGTGCCACATAATCATAAATCATACATCATCGTATAACACATGTAACAAAAATGGGATTCTTGAAACATCATGACATCATAAAACAATTCATATAAGATAAAGGAATTCATAAAAATATTTCCATCACAACATAATCAAATCCATGTAATAATAGTGATAAAAACAGAACCCTTTTATTATCTTAGATGGAAAATAATTTTGATAAAATACTTGAACTCCATTCTTGAGGAAAATATCCTTTCTACTTCAAAAACATTTTTCCTTTCATAACATGTCATACGACTTTAAAATAAAAGAAGTTGATTAAAAATAAAATTGATAACTTGTAAAGGAAGCTTCTTGTAAATAATGTTTTAAAAATCCATCCATGCCGTATAAGTTAAAAAAACATTCTTCGTACTTTTGTCGGAAAAGTCAAAAAGTACCTCGTACGAAAAACGACAAAAGATTCCTTTCATACGTATTACTAAAAACTCACCGAAGGGTAAAAATGGATTTAAAAATTTTTAGGTGGATGGAAATAATATTACATATTGAGTAAACATGGATGTGGATGATAAAATACACCCCAGTAAATACTTACGAATAAACAATCTCGGATAAAAATGAGATTGTGATATTTCCCTTACCTTAGGTCCGATTTGCTTTGTTCGTGTCCGAAGCTCCTGTATAATGGTTTAAATAATGTTATTGACTTATTCCATAATCATACATATTGATATGATATCATATATGGTCATATTATTAGCTTCTTGTTAGTAATATTTCATTGTTACTTGTTACTCGGGTCTTTATAACTTTTTGTTCTTATGTGTGTTTTGTCGAATAAATTCTTATTCTTATCTTTAGGTTATAGATAATTCATTTACAGAATGGTATTAGTGTAGTATATACCATATTCATTCATTCAATGCATTTATATAATCATTATGAAATGAAGATCATGTAGAACGAGTCGCATCACATCGTGGAGACGGTATTCCGTACGTACGCACGAGTGATGATATCGTTCCTATGATCATGGAATTGTATTGGAGTATATATATATATTATTTCAGTATCAATATTACTTCATAATAATCATATATAGTTACTCATTACACCATTTATACCCATCCTTGTAAGGTGATGGTGGAAAAATAGATTACACCACGGCGTGGAGACGGTATTCCGTATGTACGCACGCGCGGTGATTTCATTTTTCCGTAGGATGGATAGAAGGTGAATTAGGGTTGTTTCATATTTATAATAACATATCAGTATGTAAGTAATACTGATGTTATTACTTTATCATGAAACAACTAAAGAAGAAGAAGTTGAAGAAGAAAGAAATTGAAAAGATCGGTAATGGATATTACCTCTTCTTTGGAACGCCTCTTTGAATCCTCCACTTAAGGAACTAAGATTGGTCTTTGGAGAAGACCAGGACCTCTAGGATTATTATAGGGAAGTGGAGAGGAGAAAATGGAAGGGGTTGGCCGAGCTTGAGTGCTCAAATTGGTGTGAGGAGGAGGGGGATGAGGTGCCCTTTTATAAGGGAGGAGAGGGGCACCTTAGGAATATCTCAAAATATTATTTTATATTAAAGTCAAAATCGGTTTATAATGGTTCCAAAGGGTCTTATTTCGAAGCTAAAGTGGGGATGGGTCGAAATCCTATCAACCAATAGGATTTAGACAAGTTTAGGGTATTATTTTAACCTTATCAATTATATTTAACTCTAAGTTAATTAATTTAACTTTTACCGTGTCTTTTTGTTTTCTTTCACTATATGGTTAATACACTTACTATAACATGCCAAACGAACCCCAAATTGTTTATTATTAATATATATATCCTTTTTTAAGTCATTTTGCCGAACCTTAGATTTTTAGGAATAAAATAACAATTAATAATATAATATTTGATTTAAAAACTATTTTGTGTCAATTTTGACACTATTTGATATATAATTTTTGTGAAAGTCATAACAGAATTATATGTTCGAACCAAGTTGATTAAATCAACAATAATATATCATAGTAACCTAGAAAATTATTGGAATTCATAAAAAGTCTTAAATTACATTTATTTTGGTATTTATATTATCAATTTTGTCAATATTTCATTGATAAGATAATTACTGCATCATCTTTGTGTCATAAATAAATTAAATTATCTGATGTCTAAAAATTACAAATAAAATATCATCATGTAGGAAATCTTTTTAGCTTTCTAATGAATATTTTCAATTGAATTTATCTTATGTATAACCCCATATTAAAAATGATTTACTTATTAAACTTTGATTTTAACTATTTTAACCCTTCTTTAAATAAATTAATAATAAATGTCCTAATCTAATCCAAGTGGGCCTAAATGGTCATATTTTATTCCTAAGTTTGTTTTTGGTCGAATTACACTTGTCCAATAGAATTAGGACATGTTTTAGGGTAATATTAATATCATATTTACCCTTAGTTACCCTATTTACTATTAACCGCGGTAAAAAAAAGTAAAAAGTTACTATTCACCAAAAAATTATTTTTATCTCATTGAACCACATTTTACTTACTGATATCAACCGTGTCTGTCGGATTTTTTAAATTCCATTCACAGAAGCGGTAAAATTAAGTTTTATGCAAAATTCAGTTTTTAACCTACCACTTAGTGGTTTCACTATTCATCAAAAATTGAAAGTTTTCAGAAAAATACCAAAATTTCACCCTAGGCTAATTTCGATATTCTGAGTCCAAAAATGAAGTCCATTTTGAAAAATAAAATTTATAAAATTTCAAAAAGTGGTTATTACTATTCATAACGGCTAGTTTTAATAGCATATTGTTGTTTAGTGAAACTCGGTATTGCGTACGACGCAAGCTATCGAGGAAGGTCGTGATTGCGTGTAAAGCAAGCCAAGCAAGTGTTGTGTAGAAAAAGATCCCTTTGATGATTTATATAACATAAAAGTCTCGGGTGTTACATCCAGATATCTGGCGCCTGGTCCCGCCAAGAAAATAGCGGGCCTGTCGTGAAACTCACCGGAAGTCGGGGCAGTAGAGCGTGGGGCACTCTGTTCTGCAACGTGTTGGCGTAGATCCTTCTTACAGACGTGGAGAATGGAAAGACGCTGGGGCACTGGTTGTCAATACTTTTCCTTGTGGTGCTGATGAGTTGATCCCTTTGTTTTCCAGGAACTAGGTTGCTGTTGCGGAGACACGATCACCGCCCGCTCGCCTACGCAGGGGTAGGGGAAACACCGGCACAGCCGCCCCGCATGGATCCGCTACCGCCACGATGGGCGCTACATCACGGAATATGGGGCGCCCACGTCCCCTCTCCCCATCAGAGATCATCCAGCAATAGTGAACAACAACCTTTTACGCAGGTACGAGGAGGAAGGGGTCATCCCAACTCAGGATATGGCCTGCCTGGACCTGGAGGCATCCAGGCTCCGCCGTCAATGCCGCCTTAACAGGCCGCGTAGGGAGCCCTTGCTCCCCACCCCAATGTTCAATCGTTTCGGGAGCCTGTCCCCGAAACACCTCGACGACTCCTCGCCTTACGCTGATGAGGCGGGTGATGTCCAGCTCGGCCCGATCAGGGTCCTGACCCAAGGTCCCCAGGTAGGGGCTCCCATCCGGCCGCGTCAGCACCGCCATCCGACTCCGCAGGAAGAGCAGGCAGGCCATGCCCCTGCACCACTTGCGCCAGCTCGTCTGACCCGACGTCCGCGCCGGGCCCGGGCTGAGGACGCTCGCCCAGATGCGTCGACATCAACAGCTACAGTGGCACGAGCCACCGTCGACGTGCATCATGGAGTCCCTACATACACTGATCAGGGGCACTCCTTCACCCAACCAGGATCGAGACCCCAACTGCCCCATGGGCAGGCTGGGTTGACTCTCTGGGTTGCAGGCCTGAGTGGTGATCGCCGCGAACTAACCCGCGGTGATGTCACCCCGTACGGAGGCCTTCCCCGTACCACTACTCCACAGAGCATGGGCCTTCCCCACTCCGAAGCTCTTCATGGAGGTATGCCTCATGCTACCCCCATCCCGAAGGAAGACCTGCCCCGCGGCAGTGACACTCGTCGCGGAAACCTTTCCTGCGCCCACCATACAGGGTATGGAGTCCATCCTCCTGCCCCCGACCGCCGATCTGAAGGCATTGTCCATCCGGTCCTTCTCAAACGTGGGGGCCCTCCCTACGTCCTCTATGCAACCGGCGAAGGTCCTCACCCCGGCAACTTGGGGAGTGAAGGTCATCCTCACTCCGCCCGCATCGACCATGGAGGTCCTCCCCATGCTCCTGCCGATTCCAACAGAGGCTCCGCCCACATGGGTGATGTCCATGGAGTTCCTCCCCATGTACCCTTCGACATTTTCCCTGGTGCCCCTCACACCTCGGCTATCTCAAGCGGGGTCCCTCTCCGCCAGGGCTCCATCGCCGCCCCAAGGCTACCTATTAGGGATCAACCATGTCCCAAAGAGCCACCCTGGGGCAGAAGAGCGGGTCGTCTCCGCCACAAGAAGAGTCCTGGGAAGGCCCGGGTGGAGATCAAACCTGCCCGCTTCTCGGATTCTGAAGCAAAATGCGACTCAGCGATGGAACCATCTCCCCGCTCCTCCCTATCGAGGACTGGGGCAGGAACCAGGCACGTTAGCCTCATTCTCCCGGAATGTGAGGTCCACCAGATTCCCATCTCTCTCCACAGGTACATCCATGAGGAAGAAATCGTGGAAATTCTGTATGTCTCGACCGTGCAATCACCACCATTGTCACCAGAAGCACCCTCTACCACTACAAGAGATCACGGAGAGCTATTTTGGGGGATAACGGCGGTAGAGAGACGAAGTGATCTATCACCGACAGCTACGACTCCTATGCCGGAAGCTGTGGCTATCATCCCATCATATCGTGACATCGTGGCCAGGTCACCTCACTCTTCAGAGGATGGCCCAGAATTCGGCAGCCAGTCAACTCGTTCGCCGCATTCTCCACCGCCGAGTTTACTATCTCAGAGGTCCGCCTCGGTACCGCTACCGGTCCCTCAGCCGCCCCCGGTTGACAAGTGGGGAAATATAGGGCCAGACCCCGAGTCCGAACCCAGGAGCTTCTGGAGCATTCTCGCAGCGGATTACTTCCCGGAGAAGTTCTGGCCGATGGTGGCACTGAACTTTTGTGAACCAGAGTCACTTACCCCTGAAGAAGTGGGGTGCTTTTGTCAAACCCTATGGGCGACATACTTCCGCCTTAGTTACGAGCGGGTGGTGTACCCCAGAAGTCGTGAGCACTTCGAAGAAATCGGCGAGCAATGCTGCCTGATCGATTTGGCCGCACTCCTTGTGGCCCAGCACCCTGAGTCGCCAGGCCGTCAGAGCACCCTTCAATGGAAATGTGCTCAGAGTTTCAAAGTACTCCGCAGAGTCATCAGGGAAGCTACCCCCCATGTGAAAGTCCGTGGTTGGGGACACTATGTCGCTCTCCTCTTCGACCCTATCCGATGGCAGCCCGATTAGTTATGCGACATTGAGGACATGCCCTCGAGAGGGGTCGCGGTCCACATGGATGACGTAGTGGACAAGGAAGATGAGCTTGAATTTCTTGATGGAGACTTACCCCCCGAGGGCGTACCGCCACTGCTGGACCCATCAGGGAGGGTTACCCGTCAGCAGAGGAACCTGCTAGGCCTCCCTGTACCCACTGAGTCACTGGTACTCGGTCGAAACACCGGCAAGGGTAAGGAGCACATCGGAACTGTCAAGCACTCTGACCCGTCTGCCTCTGTGCAGAAAACGGACAAAGATCCCGAGAAGGCCACGTTACGCCAGCAGCTTGTTGAGCAAAAGAGGCTGGTTGACGAACTCTTGGCTGAGCACGCTGCAGAGAGGCGACCTCACTATGGTAATCCCAGGCCGGGGCAGCAGGGGCAGGAACAATTTCCCCCCTGTGAGATGCCTCCGGGAAACCCTGATCATGCTACTTCCGCAAACAGGGCAGAAGCCGGAACTTACGGCAAGAGGGTGCGATACATCTCGCCAAACCCCCCGAACGACGGGGCAATCTGAAGAATCCAATCTGAGTTCCCCCAGTCTCCCCACAGGTTATTCCTCCAGTCGATCCACGAGCTGCCAAAGACATCTGTCGTGTTGAAGAACCTGGCAACGCACTTGTGATTAGGGATCCCCGTCAAGACAGGGACCCCCACCTGGATGATCTTATAGCGGCACTCACAGCCCACCTCGAAGCATTGGAAACGCGACAGGTGGCGGTCCCACTGGATGGAAATCCGTATCCCGCGTGGATGGATGATATGCCCACACCCCCAGGTTTTGGGAACCCCACTTTCTCACCCTTCAACGGGACAGGGGACCAACCGCAGCACTTGGTACATTTTTCTTCCAGGTGTGGCCCCATGCTGGGGACCCCGGCCCAACAAGAAGCCGCCAAGCTCTGATGTTTTGTACAGACATTGGAAGGTCCCACATTCGTCTGGTACAGCCAGCTCCCTATCATATTGGTGAACGGTTGGGAGGATCTCCGCCGGCAGTTCCTATACCAGTTCAGCTCCACCACTCGGAAGAACAGCATTGTAGACCTCTTCAAGTGCAAGCAAAGGCCTGATGAGCGAGTCGCAGATTTCATCGCCCGGTGGAAGGGACTTACGTATTCTCTCGATATGTCACTGACTCAGGAGAAATTACTAATGATGTGTGTGGGGAACGTCAAAACAGAGCTGGTACCCTCCCTAATTACCCAGAACTACCCTGGAGGGTTCAGAGATTTCTCAGATAAGGCTCAGCACCTTGAGGAGGCTCTGCAACAGGCTAGTCAGGCATGTTCGTTGCCCCCTATGATCCCAACCAGGAGGACCTCCAGAGCCGAACCCGCCACAGTGGCCCAAATAGAATCCCCTAGGCAGCTGGAATTACTGCCAGCGGCACCATCCCCGCAACCCCGCAGAGGTCCTCCACCTCAAGCATAGGATCCTGCCCAGCAGCGACCGCCTCAGAATCGACAGGTTCCCCCGCGCAATGTGCCACCTCCACCTAGGCGAGACAATCAGGCGCCACCTCCTCGGCAGGCCCCTCCGGCCCCTCATCAGGGCCTGGCCCCTAGGGCCCCCTATCCAGAAAGAAGGCACCAGACTTATTCGTTCAACGAAAATCAGGTCCCTGGCTACTTACGAAGTGCTCTAGAGCAAGTGATTGTGCGCCTGCCTGAGTGCAGAAGGCCGGAAGAGGCGAATCTCACCGATCACCCCAACTACTGTCCTTATCATCGGATTTTGGGGCACACCCTCAAGCAATGCTATGTGTTCAAAGACTGTCTTCAAGACCAGGTCAACAACAACATAGTCAGGTTGGGCCCGGCACCAACACAAGTGGCGGGTGTCTTTGCAGCGTCAGATATCGGTAGCGACAGCGAATGCGAGTGGAAGCAGGTTCCCAGCCGTAGATCCCAGAAATACGAAGACTGGATGGCTCAAAAAACTGTCGTCCGTGCCCATGGTATCATCCAGGCGCGCCTGAGGCAGCCAGAACCTTCATAAGAAGTATCTGGTACCTCTGCATCGTCTTCACAGCCGACCTCTTCCCAAAAGGGCAAGCAGCGACGATGCAAGAAGAAGCAATGTGCTCCGCCGGTGTCATCGTCATCCCGCACTCTCGGCGAATTTATGCCCCCTGAAATGGGTATTCCTCCCAGAATTCTCCCGGTGGTGGATAACTCGTCGAGCGACAGCCAGGGGTACGCTTCGGTTAACACCGTGGAGCTGGTAATGCCCTATATGACTCCCGACGAGGGGGAACGCCAGGCGAACCTCCCCAATGTTTCCAGCCGACGTCAATGTCAGCGGAACTGCAACCACGCCGGTCATCGAGGTACGTCAGCAGGCACTTTCAGCCAAGTCGTGCACACTACTGAGACCAGAAGCAGTCTCAGCGTAGAGCTCAGCACGCGCAACCCCATCTAACACCCTCAGCTCTACCTCCACCGTCGTTTGTGCTACTAGATCAGGGAGAGCTGCCTCGTTCGTATCACAGTCAGTCTCGCCTGGCTACAGGCCAGCCTCCGCTGTCCGATCCTAGTCCGACGACTACTCTCCAGGCTTCAACTAGTAGGTAGAAGGATGTACCTAGTACTAGCCAACCGCCGGTTCAACCGGTAGGACCCGCTATGACTCCAACTGCCGAACGACCTCCTGTAGGCAGAGGTTCGCGTTTGGTATGAAAGTATGATGTCCTGAAGCACCTGGTCGGCATTCCGGCAAGGCTTTCTATCCTCGAGGCCCTTCGCCTGTCATCTAAAATGCGCGAGGCACTTGCTGAGGCCCTAAGGAGCCCCCTCCAGTTTGAGACGGAGGTAGCAGTTGCAAAAGCCTTCCATGCCGAGACAATTGAGAATGCCGAATGTCAGGTGGTTATCTCGTTCTCCGGTGAAGATGAGGACCCTCGTATACAGGGGCACATTCACCCGTTGTACATCACTGGCCACTTCAATGGTGTGGAAGTCCGCCGCTGCCTCGTTGACATGGGTTCCGGAATCAAACTAATTCCAACTCGGACATTGCGAAAGCTGGGTCTGTCTGAAGGTGATTTAACTCCCTCTGACCTCAGAATCCAGGGGTACGACCGGACCGATCAAGCCCCAGTCGGCAAGATCCGCCTGAAGACTTAGTTCAGTGGATTAATTTCTAGCACCGAGTTCATGGTCGTCTCTCAGGACACCGCCTACAACGCGTTGATGGGTAGGCCATGGCTCCATCTGCATGAAACGGTCCCTTCGTCGTATCACCAGTGCCTCAAATACTCACTCAACGGTCGAGTAGGCGTGCTCCAAAGAGATGCATCTCCTTTCGCCTCTTGTGAGGCCCGCTATCTGGATGCTTATTACAAGAGTAAGGATAAGAAAATCCTAGTAAGTGAGGATGAACCCACCCCGGTCACAAGTGATCCCTAGGCAAGCATGGATGACGCCTACATCCTCCCGATCCACCGATTGGAGGCCACGACCCCCGACATGGGGCAATGTTTTGTTGTTTCGGGTACACAAGGAAGGCATGTTCCCGTATCCAAACGACGGCGGAAAATCACCTCATACTCCTACATCAACCAGGCTCAGGTGATCCCAGAACCTCCTACCCTTGTACAGTACCAGAATGTCAAGCTTATGACCACGGCGGTACGCCATACGTGTCTCTTCCTCCGGGCTGGAATCCACCGACTCAGGCTGACACGTCACCACTGCTTTGATATCATCAAACGTGGCCCCTTAGGCCGAAGGCCAGATGGGATAGGGTCGACTGACTTCATTTCTATGGTCTCAATGGCGAGTGAGTCTCCTGATAGGATGACCACTACTGCCCAAGCCGGCACCAGCTGCCCCTCGGGCTTTGATAGCCCAGGAGTATCTCCCGTCACGGGAAATCCCCCCACGGGTGGAGAGGAATACCTGGAGGATGTTCCCCCCGCATTAGAGGAAGGAATCTCTACCACGGTTGATGAACTGGTACAGGTGAACCTTGGTAGCGATTCAGATCTGAAACCCACATTGATTAGTGCAACCATGTCCCCCGAGGAGCGGCAGCAGTACGTAGACTTCCTCAAACAACACCGTGACGTGTTTTCCTGGAGTTACAACGAGATGCCAGGACTAGATCCCCAGATAGTCGTTCACCGTATGGGTCTCCCGGAAAACCATCGTGGGTTTAAGTATCCTCCCAGGAAGATGCACCCTTCCCATGGTGCTATGGTTGAGGCCGAAGTTGACAAGCTTATCAAAGCCAACTTCGTTAAGGAAGTCCAGTACCCCAAGTGGCTTGCCAACATTGTGCCAGTCAGGAAGAAGAATGGGCATATCAGAGTCTGCATCAAATTCCGCGACCTTAATCGCCACTTCCCAAAGGATGACTTCCCACTCCCAGTAACGGAGTTATTGATTGATTCCATGGCCAGGTTCCAAGCTCTCTCTTTCATGGATGGGTATTCTGGGTACAACCAGATCCGGATGGCCCCTGAGGAAGAGGGGTCCACTGCCTTCAAGGCTCCCCAAGGTACCTTTTTCTACCAGGTTATGCCCTTCGGCTTGAAAAATGCAGGTTCCACTTATCATAGGCCCATGCATCGCATATTCAAGACGATTCTTGGGACACTGGTGGAATGATACGTAGATGACCTAGTGGTCAAATCATGTCAGCTCCAGGACCATCTCAAAGACCTTGAGAAGGTGTTCGGTTTCCTCCATTCCCGTCACCTGTAGATGAACTCGTTGAAGTGTTCCTTCGGGGTCACCTCTGGGAAGTTTCTGGGCTTTGTTGTTAGATACCGAGGTATTGAGATCGACCCAGAGAAGATCAAGGCCATTAGCCAAATGCCTCCCCCGAGCAACATTTGGGAACTTCGAGGCCTCCAAGGCCACTTAGCCTATATACGCCGATTCATCGCGAATCTGGCCGGCAAGTGTAATCCCTTTTCCCGGATCATGAAGAAGGGTGCCGCCTACGAATGGGATGAGGAGTGTCGGACCTCCTTCAAGGAAATCAAGCAGTATCTTCTCCAACCTCCGGTTTTGATGCCACCCATCTCTGGAAAGCCGTTGGTCCTTTACATGACTTCCCTGGAAAGATACCTCGGTGTACTTCTCGCCCAGAAGAATAACGAGGGTACTGAGAACAGTCTCTACTATCTCAGCCGCATGCTTCTCGATACGGAGGTCAGATACCCCCCTATCGAAAAGAGCTGCCTTGCGCTCATCTTCGCCGTGTAGAAGTTGCGACATTACCTGCAGCACCATGAGGTGCAATTGGTCTCCCGGGTATACCCACTAAAGTACATCCTGAACCTCCCCATGCTGACTGGCCGACTAGCACGGTGGGCGGTGATTCTCCAGCAGTTTGATATCAAGTTTGTACCTCAGAAGGACATTAAGGGACAGGCGTTGGCAGAATTTTTAGCTGCCCATACAACCTCTGCGGATCAATCCATGGACCTGGATTTTCCTGATAGGACGATCCTCTCAGTCGATCATGTTGTCCCGTTTTGTCAAATTCATTTCGACGGTGCCTCCCGGAGCCCCACCGGTAGGAGGCTCAACGATCCTAAGCTCAACAGAGTGGGCCTGGGTATTGTCTTCATTACCCCGGTGCAAGCCGTCCTGCCATACTCGTTCCTGTTGTCATAAGGCTGTACGAACAACGAGGCAGAGTACCAGGCTCTCATCACTGGTCTCGAGTTGGCCCTCGAGATCAATGTGCCCCATCTACATGTGAAAGGAGATTCTGAGCTGGTAATCAAACATGTTAATGGAGACTACATCATCAGGAAGTCGGAGCTTGTACCGTTGCTGGAGTACACCCTCTGCCTAATGGACCAGTTCTCTTCTCGACCAGAGATTACCCATGTCCCACGGTCACAGAACGGTCAAGAAAACGCCTTGGCTGGCTTAGCCGTGTCACTCGCAGAACCCGAGCAAGATGATTTTATCATACATGTGGTACACCGGAGGGTCATTTCCCCAGTTACCCAAGAGGACAATGATGTCCTGCGGGTAAGTCATCTCACCGTCGGACCCTCTACGTCAGGGGTCCTGGGTTCGTCAGACACAGTGGTTGAAGCCACTCCCGACTGGAGGGCACCTTTTGTCGAGTACCTCCAAAATGGTCGCCTCTCGGACGATCGGGCCGAGCGCGAGCGAATCCGACGCCGCGCGCGGCAATTTACTCTCCAGAGCGGCCCCATTCTTGAACAGATCCTTTATAAGCGGAGCTTCGATGGCGTCCTCCTCTGTTGCATTCAAGGATTAGAGATTCCTCAAGTTATGCAAGAGGTTCATGCCGGTTCCTGTGGCGCCCATCAATCTGGGCCGAAGATGTCCCATCAAATCTAGAGGTTGGGGTACTTCTGGCCCTCTATGATCCACGATTGTATTGGGTATACCAAGAGGTGCCACACGTGCGAAGTTCACACCAACTTCCTGCATCAGCCGCCGGAGCCCCTCCACCCCACCAAGTACTATTGGCCATTTGCGGTATGGGGACTTGAGGTAGTGGGACCATATCCACCGGCAACAGCTTGCCAGTGTAGGTTCATCCTGACTGCTACAGGTTTCTTCTCCAAGTGGGCAGAGGCAGTTCCACTCAAAGAGGTCAAGGCCTGTTCCATCGCCGACTTTGTGAGCTATAATATTATCCACCGGTTTGGGGTTCCTCATGTCGTCCTCATCGATAACGGCACCAACTTCCGAGCGGCTGAACTAAAGAAATTGTACGCCAAGCACGGAATCTGTTCGAACCATACCTCCCACTAACATGCGCAGGCAAACGGACAGATCGAGGCGTTCAACAAAACCCTCTCTAACATTCTGCAGAAGATGGTTGGTCAGAACAAGAAAAGCTGGCCGGACAAGCTCCCCAACGCCCTCTGGGCTTATCGGACAATGACTCACAACTCTACCCAGGTGACCCCATATTCCCTGGTGTATAGAGCTGAGGTCTTCCTACCCATTGAGATCCAGCTGCCATCATTACGTACTGTAGTCTATGATCACCAGACATCAGATGAGGTAGCCGAAATCCATCTAGCTGAATTAGAAGCACTGGACAAGAACCGGCTTCGTGCCCTGCACAATCTGGAAATACATCAGGATAAGATAGCGAGGACCTTCAATAAGAAGGTTCGTCTCCATTCTTTTCTACAGGGTGACCTATTACTAGCCCTTTGAGCGCCAATGATTCCCGGTAGGAAACCGCCCAAGTTAGAACTCAAGTGGGAAGGGCCTTATATCATTCATAAGGTTTACCCAAATGGAGCATACTCCTTGGTGACCACGGATGGAGAGTGCATAACCCCTCCCACCAACGCCAAGTTCCTCAAGCGATACTTTGCCTAGGGAAAAAGGGTCCTGCATGACCTTAAACTGCATATTCGTCCTGCAAGACGATAAACTGCAAAATGGTTCGAGCTCTATGACCTTAAACTAAGATCTCCTCGCGTCCTTACTGTAATACGTTAAACTGCAAGCCAGTCAGGCCTTCCTGACCGAGGCTCAGCCTCAAGCCCCTTGGCCTCCTCGGGCCCTCAGCCCCCGTCCTTACTGTAAGACATTAAATTGTAATCCAGTCAGGCCTTCCTGACCGAGGCTCAGCCTCTGGCCCCTTGGCATGCATTGACTCTGGATCTCTAATGGGATTGTACGGTGTGGTGTGGGATTACATCCTCATCCACGTCGGTTTACCCATCATATCGTACATATACCCAGTTGAGACACATTTCTCGTCCAGAACAACGCTAAACCGCGCCTCAAGAACTACGTGTGGCTTGATTCCCATCTTAATGGGATACGTAGGAACACTCGGATTCCTCTTCTTGAGCCCAGCCCCAAGCTTTTATCTTCCACTATCCCCCATGTGAATAGTTTCCTTAGAGGATCCTTGTGTAGCGAGGAGTAGGCTTTCTTAGCCCCGCTCATACAACCCCGCTCATACAAGGATTGTAAGGGTTTCACTATGTGCCCACTCCCGTTCTTCTATCCTCCCACATCCTCACCGCATGATGCTAAACTGCATGGCCTTCAAGAACTACATATGGCTTGATTCCCATCCTAATGGGATACGTAGGAACGCCCGGGAATTTCGTCCGTTGGACCAGCCCAAAAGCCAAAATCTTCCCCTCGGGTCAAGACATATGGCAGGGTGCACACTTTTGCCCCAACTCACGTCGAGCAAGCCTCGACCCGACTGCACATCCCCCCTGGAGATGTTTGCCTCTTTCGTGGATGGATACAGCTATGCTTCAATCACTCCTTGACTGGGATTCCATCATTTTTCACACCCAGAGGGACCCCCAAGAACGGCCTGGATACTACGCCCAAGGGCTCTCCTACCGATATGGGCCAACGCCCCTGAGGGTTTTCAAGCAACAAGCCGATACAAGTCCCGCGTTGTGAATTTGGTCAACGGTCAACGCCCATTTGTTGCTCCCATATCAGGTCACCATAGGAACGTTGTGTTTTGAACATGGTCAACAATGTCCTGGATCTTCGGGTCCACCCTGAGATGTCCCAAACATCGAGTACAGTGATTCGTTTTACCCCATCCCAAAGTGACAAACTTCCCCCTGGGTGGTGCTAGCGGTCGGGCCCATGGCCCCGATTCCCCTATAAGGGGTGTACGGTGTGGTGTGGGACTATGTCCTCATTCACGTCGGGATCATGTACCATGCCGTACGCCTTCCCTTACGAGGCCCAGCCTCAGGCCCCTTGGCCTCCTCGGGTCCCCGGCCCCCGTCCTTATGTAAGACGTTAAACTGCAAACCAGTCAGGCCTTCCTAACTGATGCCTGACCTTAGGCCCATTGGCCTTATCGGGCCCCTCTTCCCAACCTCTTACCCGGGATGTATGGTGTGGTGTGGGACTATGTCCTCATTCACGTCAGGATCATGTACCATGTCGTACGCCTTCCCTTACGAGGCCCAGCCTCAGGCCCCTTGGCCTCCTCGAGTCCCCGGCCCTCGTCCTCACTGCAAGACGTTAAACTGCAAGAAGGTCAGGCCTTCCTGACCAATGCCTAACCATTAGGCCCCTTGGTCTTTCCAGGCCCCGGCCCAGGTCCTCTCCTATAGGAGTGTATGGTGTGGCATGAGACTATGTCCTCATTCACGTCGGTTTATTCGTCGTACCGTACACCTCCCTTGTTTGAGGGTATATTACCCCCCCCCCCCCCCGCTCGTCCCGTATGACGTTAAACTACATCTAGAGAACTACGTGTGGCTTGATTCCCATCCTCATGGGATACGTAGGACCACCTGAATGTCTAGGATTCAGTTCTAGCCCCATCTCTCGGGAATCTTCATCCCATCTTGGCCCCTTGGCCTACCCATCCTCCATGAGAGGATTATATGGTGTGGTGTGGGATTATGTACTCATTCACGTCGGTCTTGTAATGACCACGCCATGTACCTCTCCCTCCTGAGCTGTTTCGTCGACCCCTTTTCGGAAATTCACCAATGTGCCTAAGATTACTCTGGTTTATTACCTGGAATGCCAAGCTTTACTCGGACACGTCCGCACCCGCTTTCCAGGCTTTGTGTATCCCTGCATCAGGGCTTCCATCATCTTTCACACCTGGAGGGACCCCCAAGAACGGCTTGGATACTACGCCCAAGGGCTCTCCTACCGTTACGGGCCAACGCCCCCGGGGTTTTCGGACAACAAATCGATAAAATCTCGCATTGCGAATATGGTCAGCGGTCGATGCTCGTTTGTTGTTCCCACCTCAGGCTAACGCGATATGGACGCTGCGTTTCCACCATGGTTAACAGTTTTCCTCTATCTCCACGCCAATCCATTAAGCCCAAAATGTCGGGTACACAATTCACACCCTTCATCACTTCATCGTGTCCAAGTAGAGTCTCATAACTCTTGGTACTTTTCCTCCGTGCATGTCTGTGTGTTGGGGAAACAATTCGTGTCAAAGGTGTCCTTCGGGGCTCTCTACCAACTCCCCTCTGATGGGCGCCCCAGGTATTGCGATAAGGATCCCCCCCCCTTGTTTCCCACACTGAGTTTAACTCACGTGGGCTTAGGGATTGGGTTGACGTCTGCGCTAACTTGGGAAGTTGTTACCATTCATGGTCCGAGCTCTACGACCATAAACTAAGATCCATCGGGAACTACGTTCATCTTGATTCCCATCCTCATGGGATACGTAAGACCGCCTAGATGCCTTGTCTTCGGGTCTAGCCCATTTAGGGAGCTAGTCTCTCCCCCCTTGTTTTTCCTCCTACCTCTATATAGGCCCCTCGGCCTAAGGTCTCCCTCTCCGAGTGGCGTACAATGTGATGTGCGATCATGTCTCCATCAATTTTGTTTTATAACACTGCACACATTACCCACCTAGCATCGTCTCTGCTAAGTTTGCGCTGCATGATGATAAAATCCACGCTTGGTCCTATCACACGACCCTAAACTGTGACATTATCGTCCTAGCCGCACGATGAAAAATGGCACTGCATTGTGATGACCTCGTTATAGAGGACATCACGTTGTGTATTGGTCACGTTCCATGCCATTTTTCAATTCCTATCATGGCTTGATTCTTGTAGTGACACCACGGCCTATTACTCTAGGCTTGTCGCTTCACAAAAAAAACCCACTCACCTTAAATAACAAATAAGATTTATCAAATTCCGCTTCTTTTAGTGCAAGGGCCATGCCCGCACTCCCCTTTTCCCCTGGAACTGGTATCTTACCATTTCACGTCTTCAGAACTACATATGGGTTGATTATCATCCTCGTGAGATATGTAGGAGCGCCCGGGCACTTCCCCGCGGTCCCAACCTAACCTTTGTGTTCGGTCCCTCGACTCGAGCATTTCCCCAGAGAACGCATGGTAAGTAGGGATTAGTTCCTCATTCACGTTGGGTTTTGTTTCCATGTGTCCCCTGATCCCTTTACCCATTTATGGTCTAAGATCCATCAAGAACTACGTGAGGCTTGATTCCCATCCTTATGAGATACGTAGGAGCGCCCGGGCACTTCCCTGCGGGCCCAGCCTAACTTTCACTTTCGGTCCCTTGACCCAAAACCTCTTCCAAGGGGGTCATGCTGTGTGATACAGGATTATGTCATCATTCAAGTCGGGTTGTTCACCGCACCATACACACCCCCTATTCCCATTCAAGCCAGGTGTTTGAGTTACTCCACCATGTGCCTCATATGTTTCCCCCCATCCATGGTCCGAATTCTACGACCCTAAACTATGATCTCCCTCTGGGAAAGAACTCTGATCCCCCTATCTAATATGTCACGTTGTCGTATTCAGATGTGTTTTGACAAAGAGCCTGAAGTGTGGGATTTTCATAGGGACATTCCCCTCGTCCCATGACCAAGCTTCGTGAGCTCGCTATTTGGATCCTCATCCTCTTCCACATCCAAAAGGGCCCTCGGACGACATGGATACTAGGCTTAAGGGCTCTCCATTGATGTTGGACCTAAGGGACCTCTAATCATTTTAGGCCAACGTCCCTACGGATCTCTGACAACATTTGTGACATGGTCCTGTGTTTCGAACATGGTCAACGGTCGACCCTCATTTGTTTGTCCCCATTCTAGGCTAACGCGATATGGATGCTGGGTTTCCGCCACGGTCAACAGTTATCCTCCATCGTCATGCCGTCATCATCGTGATCTAAATCTCAAGCACCATGATTCACACATTTCCACTTCCTCGTGTTCAAGTGGAATTCCATCATACTCGGATCTTTCTCTTCGTGCATCTAGGTGCGCCACAAGATCATGTTAGTGTCATTGGGCTGGTATTTACCGAGCGTCCCTTTGTCCTAACCTGCCCC
The DNA here is from genome assembly GCA_963277665.1 of Viscum album. NCBI lineage: Eukaryota > Viridiplantae > Streptophyta > Magnoliopsida > Santalales > Viscaceae > Viscum > Viscum album. The sequence continues at coordinate 813,762,622 of OY728167.1, read as the reverse complement.
TTTCTGTGTCGGGAAACTCCCACCACTACTTCTTGTTTCCCACACCGAGCACGACTCACGTGGGCTTAGTAGTTTTGGCAGGATGTGTACCAACACAGTTGGGCTGCTCCTCATCCCGCATGACGTTAAACTGCGCTTTCAGAACTACGTATGGATTGATTCCCATCCTCATGGGGTATGTAGGAACGCCCGACCACTCTGATTCGGGCCCAACCTAATCCTCACTCTTGGTCCCTCGACCTAAAGAGTTTCCTCCGGGGGTACGTAGTGCGATTTGGACTCCAATTCCTCATTCATGTCGGTTTCATGTCTACCGCACCACACGCTCCCTGGGATCTTCCCATTTATTCCACGTCCTATCGTATGAAGTTAAACTACAGGAGTCCATGTGTCCTCAACGCATGACACTAAACTACGGTTCTACCCTGAACAAGCTCAGGATGGCCCATGTTAATCATGGGATGCACCAGAGCCTCTATCAGAGAGGATTTCACCTGCCAGTGTTGGTCTTTGACTGCACTGTGCTTCCAGAACTACGTATGGCTTGATTCCCATCCTCATGGGATACGTAGGGACACCCAGGAATTTCACCTAGGGTCCAGCCCCAGGAATCGTAAAATCCTGTTCCTCCCCCTAGTCGGACCCCTCATAGGGGACCGTGTAACTATGACTCTGCCCTGAACAAGTCCAGGATGCCCCAAGATTACATTGGGAAGCGGTAAATCCTCTCGCCGGAGAGGCCCTGTCTGAAAGAAGGAATGATCCATGATCAAACCAATGCACCCATATGGTGTACTCCCACTACGGTGGTGTAACTAACTAAGTGTTGGATTCTGTTCGGACAAACCATCACTCCATATTCCATGCTTTGCGTGCCCCTTATTCGGACCCTCATCCCCTTTCATGTCTCACGGGACCCCCTAACGGCCTGGTCTCATGCCGCATCGGCTCACCTACCGTCCTGGGCCAATGTTCCAGAAGACAAGTCATGTTTGGAAGGACCCCCTAACAGTATGGATGTTTGACCTATGGTCCGCCAACTGTCCTGGGTCAATGTACCGAAAGATTGACCGACAATATTTGTGACATGGTCTCGTGTTTCGAACATGGTCAACAGTTGACCCTCATTTTTTCCCCATTACACGCTAACGCAGTAAGGATACCGCTTCTCCTCCATGGTTAACGGTTGTCCCTTATTGTCACGCTATCCCCTCAGTGCTCCGAATCTTGGGCATCGTAATTCACGCTTCTCGTTTCCGTCTGTTCGGACTGATTCTAGTGCCCCTGGTGTTGCACCGTTCGTACATGAGGGCACGCCGAAGAAATGGTAATTTGGATGTTCTGAAAAGTTCCTTCTCCACTCAAGCCTCTCCCATCTTTCAGAAATCCGGACTGGTAATCCGAATCCCGGATGCCCGGATCATGGTCTCCACTCCTATGTTAGGTGGGACGAGAAGGCAACTATCTCTTGTTTCTCACATCGGGCTCGACCCACGTGGGCTTGGGGAATTATCACCGAACGTCCCACAAACATTGTAGGGATGTAATGAGGCGATTCAAACAGTGGAAATCATGCGCGCTACGGCATTCAAAACAAAGAAGGAAGAAATTGAAGCACGAAAGTACCAATAAAAGGTTTTTTTGGTTTGTTACAATACCCAGGGGTCGACTCCCCCCATGGACGGGTTGACCCCATCAAAAGAGCATTGCAGCTCCGCCACCCATTGGCTGGTGGCGTCCAAGGCTTGCTGCCAATGACTCAGCTCTCGCTCCTCCTCAGTAGCGGCGGGGTGCAGTTCGTCAGCCTTGGCCCTAGCCCTCTCTACCTCAGCCTAGATGGTATCCATCTTTTCAGAAACCTGCCTCATAAGCTCCTCTGCATCTGCCAGCTGGGCCTTCAACTGGGAGATCAGCTCAGATTGCGCATTAAGAGAGGCTGAGTGCTCATCCGCCCGGGTTTGCAGCTGTTGGACCTCGCTTTCAGCCTCTCGGAGCTTCGTGACGCTTGTCGCCTTCCTCCGCTGCCAGCCCACGCTGAGCCCACGATCATGCTTCCGGATCTTCTCATCCATGATATCTCGGATGAGCACGTGAGGACGTTGGGAATCCACTCCCCCAGTGCACAGTTCGCACAGCCGCGAGCGAAGTCTGTCCATTTCGTCCAGCCACAACGCTTGGGGGGTGTCCTTGATGAAGCGCGTGATAAGCTTCCACGACCGGCAGCGGACTATGCTACTGTCTTCCTCGTCGAAGGCCGTTTCATCCCAGTCTGCGCGATTGGAAGGCTCGTACGCAGGATACGCCTGCAGGAAGTCCCCGGTGGGATCTTCATCTGGTGTTGAATCCGGCGCGACATCTGGCACTGAAGCAGGGGCGACAAGACTAGGACCGGCCGGCCGATCCTCTTCATCAGAGTCCACCTCGATGACCTCAGGCACGACCCTGCTGGTGGTCCCACTAGTGATGATGTGTGTTGTAGCTCGGGGAGATGGGGGGACTATCGCCACCATCACCAGAATGCCCCTAAGAGGGACGCCACCAGACATCCCGACTAGTCTTGCCGCAGCAGCCCACGCCAGTCGAAGAACTGTATGATAGAGAGGGACATAAACGTTAGTTGGAATAGTCTAAATATGACGACAAGGAAACCGGTAGAGGAAACTTACGGAGATCGACCTCCTGGTGCTTCTATTGAGCCAGTACTGACGGGACCCCGAGGCGAGGCCCTCCGTATACTGTTGGAAGGTCTGAAGATTCCGGAGGAGCCACCTCGGGTGCTCTGGTCCCACCAGACGCGGAATTGGACGCAGCCATAGGTGCGGGTTCTGAAGGTCCCGCATCGTTACCCACCGAGGGGTGATAACGAGGCCTGCGAACAAGTTCCTCTTGCATGGCTCAAACATTGGTGAGAAGTTCATAGTGTCCCAAGAACGGACCATAATGAAAGAAGTTTGTAATGCTACCTCGAGAGCCTCTGCGAAATCGTCGGAATCTGAGCCTTGATCTCCGACCTCACCCTCATCCAACGGGCTCCCTCCTCCAGCCTCGTCCTCTCGAGAGGAGTCCTCTGACTCTTCCAGCAGGGGGAAGCGCTCCCTCAGATCGGTGGCTGATAACTGTGGGGGGACCGTTCGATTCAGCAGTACCCTCACCCAGTCTGTTATTGGGCGAGGGACACTACTGGAGTGAACGTAATCCTCCATCTAGTCCAGGTATTGCTCTGCCTCCACTGGAGACGCCATGAAACCAGCCCGGACTGGGCCTATGCCCGGTAATTACATCCCGAGGTGATTCAGGTGGGCCCATATCTCAGGTGGGCTAAGGAATTGCTGGTTGACATCCCAAATGTCCCAGGCTTCCCAGAAGACGGCATCCTCTGCCATGTCGATATGACGTAGCCGCTTCCCCAGGGCCTGAGTGGATATCCTATGAAATCCCCTCGGTGGCCGCCCCTCCGGATGGCCCTGCTCTTCTGGAATCACCAGATCAGTCGCTGCTGCTACACCCTCAGCCGGTACGGGTCTCGCCACCATGGCAGCCCCGCCACCGCGAGAGGCCCTAGCTACCCTCCGACCCCGACCTCGAGATAGAGGACGCCCACCGTCACCGACCCAAATATTTGGCTACTTCAGCATCTCCCATGGGTAAGCAGCTTCCCAACTAATGGCATAATCCCTCACCAATCCGAAAGTGGCAGTGGATGGAGGCAATGCAATTCGCATCTTCCCATCTTCTCATGTGAACATGAGCCACAGCTGCCTCATCACACACGGGTGATCCTCGTGACGCACCTCCCAGTAGACCGGTGGGGTCAGCCACTGGAGGCACCGAAACTGCCTCGCAAACCGATGCGAGGTGTACGGTTCGCAGAGTGGCTCACGATCTACTCGTGCCACCAAAAATCCACCTCGAAAGGCCAGGAGGTAAGCCCGATGTTCTTCCGTTCCCCGCCCGTCATCAGTAAGTATCCCCGTCGGCAATGGGAAGGGGTGGAAATTAAACTCATCCGCCCTCCACACCCGATTCAGCACCATTGGCAGGGTTAGTTTGAACGGGAAGCTCTTGACTGCATTCAGGATGGAGGGGCGGAAGTTTGATCCCGACGGCGAAATAGGGTTTGGATACTCATAGATCCCCCTGATGTGCGCCGCAATCCACCCATACAGGAGGTGGAAGGGCTCGCATATCATTGATGGCTTCTTTCCCTCGCTAATGTGCTGCAGCATTCTGTACAGTTTGGCAAGCATTGGAATCCCCAGATTGACCCGCTGCCCTATGGCCAACATGGACGCCATAATAAAAGATCTGGGCCGCACCCCCATACTTGTATCCCTCACCGGTAGAATCCAACCGCAGATGAGAGCCGCGATGAATGTCGCCAGCCTGACTATCGGCTGTTGTTCAGTGCTGACACTGAAACCCCCAATCTTCCATTGGCTGTCCTCCAAGACCCGCCAATACAAGTTATCCTTACCCCGTTGGGCCGCCCTCGGACAAGTTCGAGGCCTTGGAGGGAACTCTCGATTCTCTGGGAAATTCAGGAAGCACTTGAACCATTTCTTAAAATGGACATCCCTCACTGCCTCCTTGTCCTCTCCAGGGACGAGTGCCATCAGCACTGACGCTAGTCCCGACATTTTCTCTGTATCCTCCCACGCGCTCATGACGGGGAGGAACTCATCATACATGGCCCCCAAGATCGGAACCCCAGAAATCTGGTGGACATCCCACAGGCTGATGCCCACCTCCCCGTGATGCAGGTGAAAGGTATTGGTCCTAGACGACCATCTGCTCAGTAATTCCGGCATCAGTTGTTTCGGTTGGTAAATGTGGAATTGGGAGGCCCATGCCGCCTCATATAACCCCACTCTCCCCAGTTCGGCCCCAAACTCCTCGCATGAGGCGCCTACCCAGTAGGCCCAGGCCCAGTCATCAGTAAAGTTTCCACCCTGGCGCAGGTCCCACTCATCGGACCATCCCTTCTTCGAATCCTGCAAAGCCGCCTTCAGTATGGTACGACAGAGAGGAGGAGACGTCTCCGGTTGAATTGGATTCCCATCAATATCGTTCATATGGTTGTAGAGACAGTCAGCGGTGATGGGTGTGAAGTCCTCCTGTGCATGACTATCGGTCGCCCTGAACCATTGGTGCTGACATGGTGTGCTCTTCAACCAGCAAGCTAGTTCGTCCATACTCGCCTCAGGGATGAAGATTTCATCCCTCAAACTGAAGTCGTACAATGGCAGCTTCTTACACTGTGGATAATTCTTCTGACCCTTCGATAGCAGATCTGTCAAAGAAGCGTGGTCCGAGTGGATTCGGACCATCTCCCCAAGGCCTCGATAGTTGGCCATCTCATCCTGATGGGCCATTTCAGTTCTGACACTCAGAAAAGAATTTTTTCAGAATGAATCGCGAAGCTGAATCGCGAAGACGGCTCGCGATGGTCGGTCGCGAGGCCAAGCCGCAGAGTCGGACCTAGGTCGGCAAGCAGAAGTTCGCTTGGTGCAGTCACGGAGTCGGAGGCCCGCTGTTCGCCGTGAAGCTCGATTCGCGGAGAGCAGTCGCGAAGTACGCAGAGCTTCACGAAATCGAGAGCACAAAAAGACAAGGAAATCACATGAAGACAAAAGACGTCGACCCCCCTATTTATAGTGGGCGACCCCAGACCATCGCGGCGCGCCTCACTCGCGCAGAGCATCATGGCGCATCCGGATCCGTGGCCCCGGTCAGCACCGCGGGCCCTCTTCGCGAAGTTGCATCGCAAACCGCCGACAATTTTGGCGATTTTCCCTCAGACTTCGACCCTTTACCCTCCGCGGCTCCAAGTCTGAGGGGGGGAATTTGTTGGCGCCAAAATATTGCACGAAAGGAAGGGACGGAAATGAAGGTTGGCACGCTACCTCGCGAAGAACCGACGCGAAGCACCCCAAGCATCGCGGTCTCACGAAGCTCCGGAGGCGGTAACTCTCCGTGAACTACTTTGACGTTCACGAGCACGCCGTGAAGCTCCAGAGGCGGTAACTCTCCGTGAACGAGTTTGACATTCACGAGCCCGCCGCGAAGCTCCGGAGGCGGTACCTCTCCGCGAACGACTTTGACGTTCGCGAGCGCACCGTGAAGCACCTGAGGCGGCGCACGAGTTCTGCTTCGTGACGCCCCTTGCCTATAAATACTGGGCTCCCCTGAGTCCTGGGGATGGACAATCCGACCTTTCGGCTTATCCTCTCCCGAATCGCGAAGCACCCTTTGCCCCCGGGAATCATGAGCTTCGCGAGGTACTTATACTTCGCGTGACTCCTTTGCTTTGTCTCGTTTTGATCCCATCTTCCGAGAGGGATGCCCTTGACGAAGCTCAAGGGCATTCGCGAAGGAAGGGGATTCCCAAGGGAACCCGGGCAGCCGCGGAGCGTTTATGCTTCGCGAAACACCCAACATGTACTAGTGATCCCTATGCTAAGGCAGGATCGCTACACATCGCGAAGCACACTGCTTCGCAGCACCCTGCTTCGCGAGGCACCTCTTCTTCGCGAGGCGGTGCTCCGTGAATACTGTTCTACTTCGCGAAGCACCCTCCACTCACACCTATTCCCCATGCTAAGGCCAAGGCACTCCGCTTCGCGAAGCACACTCCTTTGCTTGGAAATTCCACTTCCCGTGCGACCCTCCAGGTATGCACGATGTGATTTCAAAGTCCCACAGACAATACTACTCGTAGAATTGCTTCGCCTAATGATTCTTTGCATAGGCACGCTAACGGCTATTGCTTCTTCGCATAGCCACGCTAACATAGACCCCTCGATGGTTCGCTCCACAACCCCCCTTGACCACGACCTTACTGGTACCTTCCCTCCCCCAAGGAGCAAAGGATACCAGTTATGTAAGTCCTAGGGGTGTGGAGTAAACCCACCTCGTCCGAGCTGCAGGACGTTAAACTGCCAAGCACCACGTCCTCAACACATGACGTTAAACTGTGACGCGATGTCGTGCCTCTCACGAAGGGTCCCCCCAGCTCGAACATTTTTTACGCCACTCGTCTCCACGGGAGTGGAATCACCCATCCACAAGGTATGATATCCTCCTTATTGGAGCGGCGTATGTTCTCAGGAGAAGGGCGACCCTAGTTCCCCAACGGATGGATGCACCCCTGCATCTCCATACTTCTCCACTACCAAGGTCAGTGGAGGGAATGATAGGGAACGAGGCACCTCCCATCATTGGTCCCAAATCCCTCTTTCGTTGCGCTTTGTCACACTTCGGGCCTCCATCCTGGAGTAAGTCCCAACACTAATGGGCCACCTAACGCGTAAGCCCCTCTTGGCTTCTCACGGACGCACCCTTCGCGGCGTGATCATCAGGTCCTTGCTGTCTCTTGTTTCTCACACCGAGCATGAATCGCGTGGGCTTAGAGTTGGCATTGGCCATGACAATGCCCCCCATCCATCATGACGTTAAACTGCATGCCATCATCCATCATGACGTCAAACTGCATGCCCTCGTCCAGCATGACGTTAAACTGTATGCCCTTGTCCCGCATGACATTAAACTGCACACCCATTTGAACTACGAGGTCTTTGATCCTTGTCAAGGCATGGTACGTAGGAAGCCTCCACGAGGTTCAAGCCCACCCATCATCCAATTCACGTCGAGTTCTACCTTCTTCCAGTATGCCGTTAAACTGCATTCCAGTCCGACGGCAAGCCGTTGTGACCATCCTGAACTACGGGGACTTTGATCCATGTCACGGCTTGGTACGTAGGAAGCCTCCCAGAGGTTCAAGCCCATATCCCGTCGGTCCAAGGTCCCTCATTTACGTCGGTTCGCCGACACCCACCGCCATCCTAAACTATGAGGACTTTGATCCATGTCAAGGCATGGTACGTAGGAAGCCTCCACGAGGTTCAAGCCCACCCGTCATCCAATTCACGTTGAGTTCTACCTTCGTCCATCATGACGTTAAACTGCATTCCAGTCCGACGAAAAGCCGTTGTGACCATCCCAAACTATGAGGACTTTGATCCATGTCAAGGCATGGTACATAGGAAGCCTCCCAGAGGTTCAAGCCCATCTCCCATCGGTCCAAGGTCCCTCATTTACGTCGGTTCGCCGACACCCACCGCCATCCCGAACTACGAGGACTTTGATCCATGTTAAGGCATGGTACGTAGGAAGCCTCCACGAGGTTCAAGCCCACCTGTCATCCAATTCACGTCGAGTTCTACCTTCGTCCAGCATGAAGTTAAACTGCATTCCAGTCCGACGGCAAGCCGTTGTGACCATCCCGAACTACGGGGACTTGGATCCATGTCAAGGCATGGTACGTAGGAAGCCACCCAAAGGTTCAAACCCATCTCCCATCGGTCCAAGGTCCCTCATTTACGTCGGTTCGCCGACACCCACCGCCATCCTGAACTACGAGGACTTTGATCCATGTCAAGGCATGGTACGTAGGAAGCCTCCATGAGGTTCAAGCCCATCGCCCGTCGTTCATTCACGTCAGGGTTCACCACCGTCCCGCATGACGTTAAACTGTATTCCATCGACCATTCCAAACTACGAGGACTTTGATCCATGTCAAGGCATGGTATGTAGGAAGCCTTCAAGAGGTTCAAGCCCACCACTAGTGGACCCCTGGGTCTACTTTCACGTCGGTTCACCGATGAAACCCTTTGAACTATGAGGTCTTTGATCCATGTCAAGGCATGGTATGTAGGAAGCCTCCCGGAGGTTCAAGCCCATCTCTCATTGGACCAAGGTCCACCTTCACGTCAGTTTGCCGACACCCCCCACACGGGGACCCCCGGGTCCACATTCACGTCGGTTCGCTGGCGAATTCCATCATTTGAACTACGAGGTATTTGATTCATGTCAAGGCATGGTACGTAGGAAGCCTCCTTGAGGTTCAATCCCACCACCCATCGGACCAAGGTCCACCTTCACGTCGGTTCGCCGACAAAGCCCCTCTGAACTACGTGGTCTTTGATCCATGTCACGGCATGGTACATAGGAAGCCTCCATGAGGTTCAATCCCACCACCTGTTGGTCACTCCGAACTTCTTCACGTTGGTTCACCCACACCCGGGCAGCCTAGTGTGTAATCCCCACACCATTTGGACCAAGGTCCACCTTCATGCCGGTTCACCGGCACCCTCCCAAACTATGTGGACTTTGATTCCCTGCCACGGGGATACGTAGGAGGTCTCTTCGAGGCTCAAGCCCAACTTCATCGTCGCCCTTGCGATGGTCCATTACCATTCCCCCCTCCACTTCATTCATCAATCCATAATCCACCTTGATTCTCGCCCGGACCGTCATATTCCGGTGAGACCATGTCGGTCTGCTCCTCTTCACAGTCGTCCATAGGCTGGTCCCGGTATCGGCACCCATTCAAGGGAAATCCCTCAATCTGATCCATTCTAGCTAATGCTCTGATCGGGCCGATCCATCTCCGATGGACGTTAAACTCGCGACATACCCTGTGTTAAACACAGGAAGATGAGGAAAACCTCAGACATATGTTTATGGCATAAAATTCCCCGCGCTCGATGTGGGATGCCTCAGGCTTCCACGCCCTCGAGAAGCCCTATAACCAAGGATAATAGACAGACATGCCAGGCCCCAGCATCTAGACACGCTACTGATTCCTCAACATGACTACTCCCCCGACTGAAGGTTGCTGCCCTGACCAGACCCTTTGGAATGTCCCGACAGAAGCAGTGTAATTAACCGGCGTCCATTGAAACATGGAACTGGGAAGAGTTTCACGAACAACGTATTAAATCTATGAGGGAGACCCGGACTAGGTGACGAGTTCTGAGGAGGAATCCACGGAAGTAAGAACCGACATCTCATCATCCTGTTTCGATCAAGGAGCAGACGTCCCTGAATAAGGAGCGAATGTCGCCCGCCTTTGGAAAGTGGGAATGTGGGGAAACAGTGCAGTGTGTCCTCCTCTGCGGACAGATGGATGCGCGCGCCACGACGAAAGCGTCGGAAACAAACTCTTAATTAATTAATTAATTAACTAATTGAACACATATATTTAAGAAGCGAACTATTAAATTTAATTAAAAACACAAATTATTTACTTAAATGACTAGCAGGTGATTAAACACATAAAATAATAAAATTAACCTATTCTAATGTAACTTTATTAAAAGATTAATTAATAAAATAAAGTCTAAGTTAATTAATTAGAATTATGTTGATTAAATAATTTTTTAAATAGATATTAACTATTATAAAGTTAAGCAGATTTATAATAATCCAAACTAAAAACTCACCGCTAAAAGGCTCACCGGTAGAATTTAAAGGCTACCGTTAGGACAAAAAGGGTAACGGTGACAAAGGTCACCGTTAGCATCAAAGGTCACCGATAGAATTGTATCAGTGAGGTGAAAAGGTCACTGTAAAGGTAATTGGGTAACGGTGACGAAGGTCACCGTTAGCGCAAAATTGGTAGCGGTAACCTGACAAATGTTAATCTGGTTACTGGTAGCGAACAATTTAAAATTAAAAAGTAAATTATTTAACAAATTAATTAATTAATAAAAATGAAAAATTTATATTAAATGAACAGATTAAAATTAATTATAATAATTGATACTTAGTTATATTAAAAATAAAGAAAGAATAAATTTATTATTTTAAAGACTAAAATTATAAAAATTATTATAAAAAAAATGTATAATTAACAAATTTAATTATAAACATACAAAAGTGAATTTATTTATTAAAAAGTGTTAAAATAATTAAATAAATTGTATAAGGTTTAATGAAAATATGTGGCAAACTGGGTAAAAATAAGGCCACATCAAATTCCCCCACACGTAAACATTGTTTGTCCTCAAACAATCTCATGTTTTATCATCTTTGAAAAAGTGTGAATTATACAAATCAGCTATGTTCAGAGAAGTTTCAACAGAGTACTCAAAAAGTGTGCTTAGGCTATTGATAACATAGCCTCAAATAATGTCTCGCCTAGAACAAATACTCAAAGGGAAATCAAGTAAACCATGAATCATCCATAAATGAAGGTGTCATGCTTCATATATGACTATGCCTAGTGACTCACTTCAATTCAAGCTCAATTTATAAATTCAAGAGTGATAATAGGATAAAAAATGTGGAATCAAAACCTTAACAAAAGGAACTTTGTACTTTGACTAATCCCCTTGGTTCCAAAATAAAACATAGATTTTTTTTTGAAATCACCTTATTGATACAACCCAAATGACTCCCATATAAACCAGTTGTCCCCTTCTTCATCTGGAGTTCATCATTCCCCTCACCTTAATGAATTCATTTTTGACCCTAGATACTTTATTTATTTTTTCCAAGCCATGTAATTTGTGCCAATCACTGTGCAATGCACTTATTAAAGGTTTACAAAGGGATTATTGTAAACAGAAACGCACCCAGTATCTAAGGTCTCAGAGATTCACCGTGGGATCCCAGATGCCCAGTATTACTCCAGTTACAAAGGATTTATATAAAAACCATTTACATTGACTCCATATAAGTGATCATTTTTATAAATTAAAAAAATGAAAAGGCTCCTCAGATAAAAGTCAAACTTCCAGTACCTAAAATTATAATCATTAATCCACTAAAAGGTTTCCCATATCACTCTCAAAAGAAGTTCCTAACCAAAATTCTTTAAACCACTAAACAGTTACACTCAGCAATCATCCACCAACAATCATTTCAGACTCAAAGAAAGACTCAACTTCCAATCAAGCACCATCCTAAGGCAAGACTCATTTGAGTGCAGTGTAAAGCCTAAAATTGTGAAAGAATTGTTTAGAAAAAATTTGACCATTTTTTTGACAAAAAGTTTAAAAGCAGTGGGAATTGATGAGCTTTACAATTAAACACAGTTTAGCACAGTAAAGAATTGACCCCTCCCCCACACTTAAAACTCAACTTTGTCCCCAAAGTTGACTTCTAAATATGGAGAACAACAATTAATCAGTAAAGGTTCAAAACAGATTTTCAATTAAGTAGATATATGACATGTATAAAGGTCTCAATGAAGTTAAAAATTTTAGTTTTCCATAATGAATAAATAATCAGCAGGTTCATTGACAAGTACACCCATTAACATTGATGTCGAGTGGAAAATATTTTCATTAAAGTTCAAACATAACATATAAGGTGTGGGTGTACAATTAACTGGGTGTAAGAATTTTAAACAATAAGTTCAATAATATGTTCAATATAGTAGACAAAGTTCATGCCAAACACCTCAACGAAACAAGCAGATTCAAATGACCAGCAACATGTACTCCCTCCCACACTTAGTTTCATGCAGTGAAAATGTTTTATCAAACTGGTGAAATTCAATTTTTTAAAGCAAGGAGGCTCATGCAGATTTTTAATTCATTAGTTACACGACATGCATCAGAATTTTATAATACAAGAAGAATTTTTATGCAAGCAGAATTTTATTTACAAAACCAGGAGAAGAAAAATAAGTGCAGCAAGTTGAAGTAATTCCCTGACTAAGATCTTGTCCAAAAATGACCATGGGAATTCCACTCCTTAGATGACAAAAGCAGCATTCCTAAAAACACAGAGTATATAGACCAGGAACAATTATCCAGCAAAAACAGAGCATATATAAGCATACAAAGTAGCACATTATTCAAAGTAAAATAAGAACAGAACAAAAGTAAACACAAAGAAAGAGCATGGGTTGAATCCCATGAAGCACTGAATTTAAAGTCTTCAGTTAGACTTTATTTAATTACAATTTTTTTATTTATTAACAAAATAAAGACCATGGGTTGCCTCCCATGCAGCGCTAGGTTTACAGTCCCCAGCCAGACTTTATTCAAGAACAATTTTCAAGAACAGTGAAGGCAGCCAAGCCCTTTGGCTGCCCCTTAAAATAAAGTTTCAATCTTTTCCCATTGACCAACATGGGTTTATTCTCTTCACCTACAATTTCCACAGCTCCATTCTTCAGAACTCTCACAACAGTAAATGGTCCAGACCACTTGGACTTGAGATTCCCAGGAAAAAGTTTAAGTCTAGAATTAAAGAGGAGGACCTTCTGTCCAGGTTTTAACTCCTTGTTTTGAATGATAGAATCATGAAAACTTTTAGTCCTATCTTTATAAATTCTTGAGTTATCATAACTCTCTCTTCTAATCTCATCTAGTTCACTCAGCTCAAGCAATCGCCTCTCACCAGCACTCTTAAAGTCAAAGTTCAGAGCCTTAACTGCCCAATATGACTTATATTGAAACTCCACAGGCAAATGACAACATTTCCCAAACAACAGCCTGTAAGGAGACATACCTATTAGGGTCTTGAAAGCAGTTCTGTAAGCCCATAAAGCTTCATCCAGTTTAAGAGACCAGTCTTTCCTAGAATTTGACATAGTTTTCTCAAGAATTTGTTTTAGTTCCCTATTTGAAATTTCCACCTATCCACTGGACTGTGGGTGATATGGAGTTCCAGTTTTGTGAACACAACCATATTTTTCCATTAAAGATTTAAACTTATAGTTCTTAAAATGTGTTCCATTATCAGTAATAAAAGCTCTTGGGACTCAAAATCTTGTAAAGATATTCTTTTTCGCAAATTTTATCACACTATTTGCTTGATTGTTGGGCAGAGCTACTGCCTCAACCCACTTTGATACATAATCCACAGAAACTAAGATATACTCATTCCCATGAGATGATGGAAATGGACCCATAAAATCAAAACCCTAAACATCAAAAATTTCAACCTCCAAAATACCCTTTTGGGGTAACTCCTGTTTCCTACCCACATTTCCCAGCCTCTGACACCTATCACAACCGACCACAAATCTCCTAGAATCCTTAAAGAGTGTAGGCCAATAAAAACCAGATTGTAGGACTTTTTGAGCAGTCCTCTCACCCCCATGGTGACCTCCCCAAGGTGAAGAATGACAAATTTCAAGAATAGACATCATCTCTTCCTCAGGTACACATCTCCTAAGAATACCATCAACACACCTCCTAAATAGCAAGGGATCATCCCACAGATAATATTTAAGCTCAAAAATGAATTTCTTTATTTGGTTATTAGACATATTTTTGGGAATGAAACCTACTTCCAGGAAGTTGGCAAAATCTGCAAACCAAGCAGATTTCCTGATTGAGACAGTGAGCAGTTTTTCTTCAGGAAAGGAAGAATTGATCTCCCTAGGATTTTCAGATTCAGATTGGGTAATAGGAAGCCTAGATAAGTGATCATCAACTAAGTTTTCAGCTCCCTGCTTATCCCTAATCTCTAAGTCAAACTCTTGTAACAATAAGATCCATCTAATCATCCTGGGTTTAGTTTATTTTTTAGACAGCAAGTATTTCAAAGCAGAATGATCAGTGAAAATGATGAATTTTGAGCCTAACAAGTACTGTCTAAACTTCTCAAGAGCAAACACAACAGTTAACAACTCTTTTTCAGTGGTGGTATAATTCTTTTGAGCATCATCTAGCAGTCTACTAGCATAGTATACCACATGAAACCTCTTATCCCTCCTCTGTCCAAAGACATCACCTACAGCCATGTCACTAGCATTACACATAAGCTCAAAAGGTAATTTCCAATCAGGTGCAGTAATGATAGGTGATGTAGTGAGTTTCTCATTAAGCAGATTAAATGATTTCAAACAGTTTTCATCAAAATTGAAAGGTGCATCCTTGACCAGCAAAGAAAGCAAGGGCTTAGTTATTTTAGAAAAATCCTTTATGAACCTCTGGTAAAAATCAGCATTCCCTAAGAAACTTCTAACACCTTTTACATTAATAGGAGGAGGCAATTTTTGAATAACTTCTATCTTAGTAGTATCAACTTCTAAACCTCTCTTAGACACCTTATGACCTAACAAAATACCTTCAGTAACCATGAATTAACATTTCTCCCAATTAAGAACAAGGTTGGTTTCAATGAATCTCTCTAAGACTAACTCAAGATTTCCTAAGCAAGTATCAAAAGTACTCCCCACTATAGAAAATTCATCCATGAAAACTTCAATGATTCTCTCAATCATATCAGAAAAGATAACCATCATACACCTTTGAAAGTTGGCTGGAGCTCCACACAACCCAAAGGGCATCCATCAGTAAGCGAATGTCCCAAAGGGGCATGTGAACGTGGTCTTCTCCTGATCCGCTAGAGCAACAGGTATTTGGTTGTAACCAGAATACCCATCCAGAAAATAGGAAAATTCATTTCCAGCTAGCCTCTCAAGTATTTGATCAAGGAAGGGCATAGGAAAATGGTCCTTCCTAGTGGCTGCATTAATCTTCATATAATCAATACAGACTCTCCATTGTGTGGCTTTCCTAACTTGGACTTATTCATTCTTTTCATTTTTAACTGCAGTGAAACCTCCCTTCTTGGGGACAACCTGGACAGGGCTGACCCAAGCACTATCAGAAATGGGATATATCATACCAGTTTCCAACAGCTTGATTACTTCCTCTCTCACAACTTATTTCATATTTGGATTTAATATTCTTTGACACTCTACCCTAGGCTTATGATCAGGCTCCATAGGAATCTTGTGCATACAGAATTAAGGACTAATTCCTTTTATGTCAGCAATGGTCCATCCTATGGCAGATTTAAACTTTTTCAACACATCCAACAATTTTTTTTCTTGATTTTCATTAAGTTCAGTAGAGATTATCACAAGAAAAATAGAGTTCTCACCTAAAAATGAATATTTAAGATGGGAAGGGATGGTCTTCAGCTCAAGATCAGGTGGTTCAACACTAGATGGAAGACTCTTAAGCCTAGGAGGTCCAAGACCTTAAACATATTTCTTGTAAGGAGTATTAACAGATGAAAGATTTTCAATTAAAAGTTTAGATTCAAAGATAACAGTCCTACTGTCCAAGGTGGGCAGTACACTGTCCAGATTTTCTAGATCAGAATTCAGCAGGTTTATCAAAGAAGAATCATCAAGTTGTCTAATAAGTTCTCCTTCAGTATCATCAAAGTGCTCTGCAAGGTCAGTGTTAATAAAAATACCCTCAATTTCACTCAGAAAATTCCTAAGTTCAGAAATAGGGGACTCTCCTACAGCAGAAACTGGAAAGTTGTCCAGTTCTAGAAGATTTACCAGTTTGGTTGTCACAGCAGAATTTTCAGCTTCTAGAACAGATTCACAAATATTTTCTTCAACAAAGGAATGATTTTCAGATTTTTCAATGAGTTCAAGTTGATTTTTATAAGAACATTCAGCTTCAAGAGACTCAATTTTTGAACAGTTTTCATAATAAGTTGGTCCCTTAATATTTTTAAAAACATTGAACTCTTCTTCTTGTTCACCAATTTTGAATATCAGTTGACCCTTAGAAACATCAATGACAGCACCACCTATGGCCAAGAAGGGCCTTCCCAAGATGATAGGTACCTCTTGATCACACTCCATATCTAGAACAAGAAAATCAGCAGGTACAAACAACTTCCCAACTCCAACTAGTAAGTCATCTACTCGACCCATAGGATGAGTGAATGATCTATCAGCCAACTGCAGTATGACCGTGGTGGGTTGAAGGTCACCCAACCTCAACTGCCGAAACAGTGAGTATGGGAGCAGATTAATGCTGGAACCTAGATCACACAAACAGTTCAGCTGACCAGAATTTTCTAGAGTACAAGGGATGACAAAACTACCGGGGTCTTTCAATTTAGGTGGGATTTTCTTTTGGAGTATAGCACTGCACTCTTTAGTGAGGCTGTAGGTATAAAATTCTTCAAGGGTCTTTTTGTTTGAAAAAATTTTCTTTAAAGATTTTAGATAGGATGGGATTTGAATTAAGGCTTGGATAAAAGGGATGTTCACTTGAAGCTTGGATAGAAGAACAAGAAACTGAAGAAGTTCAGCCTTGGTGTTTCTTTGTGGTTTCAGCTTCTCAGGGAAAGGGATGGGTGGGGAAAAATTCTTCAGAACAGTAGGCATGTCCCTCACCTCTTCCACAACTTTTTCTTTTCCTTTATTCTTTTGATTTTTAGAAGGATTTTCATCTTGATTTCCAGGAGACCGGTTCAGATTCTCATTATTTTCAACATCTTTCTGTGAATTTCTAGATTGTGAACAAAGCATATTTTCATTTCCAGATTCAAACAGTTTCTCATTTTGAGCATTTTTTACAGTTTTTCAGCAGCATTTTGAGTATTAAGACCACTCCTAGTTACAACAGCCATAGCATTCTCCCTAGGATTAAGTTCAGTGGTACTTGGAAGTCTACCTTTATCCCTAGAATTCAAATCTCTAGCTAATTGGATTTGTTGTGTTTCCATGTTTTGCATTCTCACATCATTTTTCATCTTTTCTGACTCATATTGACTTTTCTATTTATTAAGTTGATTCATGTACCTTTCCTCTTGTGAATTTATTTTATTCAAGATCTGATCCAATTTAGAAGACATTTGATTGTCATTATTTCCTTGAACATTTGAAGACTCACCCCTTTGTTGATTTTGAAAGTTGGGTCTTGGTTGATTCTGGTAATTAGGGGCAGTTTGTTGCTTAATAATACCTTGATCCTTCCACGACAGATTTGGATGGTTCCTATAGCCTTGATTGTAATTATTAGAAAATGGATCTTCTTTTTGAGGCATCCTAGGACCGTAATTGACAAAGTTTGAGGTTTCGGATTGTTGGGCAGTTAGATAAACATTAGGAAAAAACATTCATAGTGCCCAAACATACCACATTGAGTGCACTGTTGCCTAAGAGATTGATATTGGTTCTGGTTTTCAACTTGGTTAACAGTTTGTTTTGAATTATGGTTCATTAATGTTTGAAGTTGGTTGGTGATTTCAGAAAGTTGGGCTTGAGTATCAGCTCCTGAACCAGTATTAACATTCCTATTGACTCTCTTCCTTCTTGAATTATTATGTTGAGAATTAAGGGCCAGATTATTGAAAATTTGTCTCAACTCCTCATCAGTTTTATCATTGTAATTACCCCCAGCAGCTTGATCAACTAAATTCTGACCAGAGGAGGAAAGCCCTTCATAAAAGGTATCCATGAGGAGATGTGAAGGGAGTTGATGATGGGGACACTTCCTAAGAAGATCCCTGAATCTATCCCAAGCTTCATGAAAAGATTCTCCATTCTTTTGATAAAAACTAGTGATTTTAGTTCTCAGTTCTCCTTTTAATATTTGGGGATAAAATTTCATAATAAAAGAGTTGTAAACTTGATCCCAATTCTCAAAAATGTTTTCATCTAAACTTAAAAACCAGCTTCTAGCATTCCCATTAATGCAAAATGGAAAGACTCTCATCCTTAGTTCATTTTCAGTGAGTCCTAAAAGTGGAAGTTTCTACACAGTATTGTAGAAGTCTCTAATGAAGGCTAATGAGTCCTCATTAGAGAGCCCATTGAAAGCAGGCAGCAGAGAAATGTGTGATTGTTTTAGTTCATAGTTTCGAGCTATAGGACTTAATCTAAAGGATGATGGGTTTCCTGAAAGTTGAGGGAGTTGGAACTCCCTCATCCTGGGCCGTTCATGTTCATCTAAGATCTCTTGATGGTTATTTTGGAAGTTATTATTAGGAACTCTATTTCCTGGATTTTCCATTTCAGTTTTGTTCTTTCTTCTTAGAGCAGTTAAGTGTTTATCTAATTCAGGGTTTAGATGCTCTAATCTAACAACAGAAGTTCTTGTGCTCATACAAACAGTGGTAGACAATTTATAACAGTAACCACTTAGAAAGAAAAGTAACAGTTTTTTTTTGTTTTCAAAAATTTCAATTTTTTTTAATATTTTTTTATATATGTGTTTTTTTTTAAATTTTTTTCTTTTTAGCAATGGCTCGTGCCTTCCCCAGAAACGACGCCAAAAACTTGACCTAAATCATCGTTGAAGACGGTAAAAGTTTAATATTTATATTCCTACTAACTACAGTATATGTGGCAAGCAGGGTCGAACCCACAGGGAAGGTAAATTTGGCCACTACTAAACTAAAAAGTTGGAAAACTCCACTGTTGTCAGCAGCGGAGTGGTTTTTCTAATTCTCACTTTTTATATCTTTATATCTTTTAATTTTTTTATGATTTTATGTACTGTAAATTGAAACTACACATCTATTGTAAACTTGTTCTACCTATACTAAACAGAGTATAGCTGAAGAAAGATGCACGACGAAAATAAGATGTTGATTAAAGACACAAGAGATGAGTGTTCAAGGATTTCTCTAGTCTACTGGTTTAAATCGTTTTTCCTATTCATGTAAATGTACTGCTTCGTACCACTGAATAAATGTGGATTAGCTCCCTCGCCAGGTGTTAAGTCGCAAAAATTGTACACTTTGAGTTCGCCACTCCAAAGAAGTACAACTTCATAAAAATGATTTAAAAAGTCGACAGTACACACTCACTGTGGGTACTGAAGTTTTCAATTTGAGTTTTATTTTTTAGAAAAAGGTTCTACAATCAAACTCGCCAAAATATTGTAGGTGCATGAAATTCAGTCTCTCGGTGCAAAACAGATGAATGTATTTAGAGTTGATCTCGCCGATCAATTCTAAACACATTAAAATGATAAGTGAAAAGGATGAAAAAGATACCGGTAGAGCTAGAAATCTCCCCGAAACTAGAAGACTTAGCTAACTATATTGTTCATTATCACAACAGTAATGGGAAACATTACAGAAACAGAGTAAAAAAGTTTAAAATGTGAGGGAGAAGGAACTCCCTAAGAATGCTCTCCTCCTGAGTTCCTGGACTACCCTGCTCTCGATCGTCTCTCCAGGTAGGTGAATGAATGCCTCCGTGAATGAATGTCTCCCCTAAAGAACGTTGTTTGCTCCGCTTAAGTAACTTCTGTCATCCGTTGCCTATCACCTCCACAACTTCCACCGACTTCCAGAGTTCCTCACCCACACACCGCACACGTGCGTTTAACCCGCGACAGGCATGTCGCGCGAATTTTTCCCTTGTAACTAACTCCGGAAGAGTTAGTTGGATGAACCTAGAATCATTTAAGTCCCTTAGCTGAACCTGCATAGTTAGAAAAGATAAATAAATAAAAACGAACATAAAGGATGAAAAATGGTTATTTTTTAGGTTAAGTGTTAAATTACTTGTAACAAGTTAACTTAAGTTAATTGATAATTATTATCCTTTAAATTGTTAACTACGCTAAAACATAAGTTATTAACAAGTTATTAATTAAATTAAGTCAATAGATATAATTAATAAGTTATTAATTTTATTATTTTTAACTAAGTTATTAAAAATTATGAGATAAGTAAAGAGGTAATAAAAAAACTTAGCTTGTATTAGTTATTTTTACTCACTTCATTAATTATTATTATTGTAGTTAATATTTAAGAAATAAAATTATTCCATTAATCTATTAACTAGTTTATTTTAATTTAGTAATTAAAATTAATACTTAAGTTTTAAATATTTTTTAACTCAATAAGTAAATTTTATAGTTTATTTATAATTATTAATAATTATACATTTATACTATTAATAGTTAATTAATTAATTATTAAATCTTATTATTAGTTTAGCTTTGTAATTTAATTTATAATTTATTAATTTATTAATATTATAATTGTTTAATTTTATTACTTTTATAAATTATTTTATTTTATATTTATTTGAATTAGTCATGTTAGCTTTTATGTAAAGTTAACTTTACTTAAAGTTAAAATTACTTTTTTCTTTTGTTTTTTTATCTTTTTACTTTACTTTTATTATTATTTTTAATTTATTTGTCTTTATTTATTTTTATTTTTAATCTTCTTCCCTTCCTCCCCCAAATTGGTGCAGCAAGGGGGAGGATTTCATTTTTTTTTCTCTACTGGATGCAGCTCCCTTCTTCTCCTACGCGCAAGCAATGGTCACGGCTTTTGAATTGGTTGCCTTGACTAGGATAAACAACGGCGGTCCAGATCTGCTGTCGCGACAGTACTTTCCGAATCAGCGGTCGACCAGAAGGTCCTTCCCTCCTCCAGCGCGTGGCACAACGGGGAAGGTTTTTTTTCCGAGTTCTTCTCCAAGCCAGTGGAGGCGCCTCTCTATTACTGTTCCATTATGGCTTCAGCGCATCCAGCATCGACTGTAGCAGTTCTCCTCGGCAACTCAATTCCAGCCGTAGAAAGCAGCGGCTCCATGGATGGTGCGGCGCAACCTAGATCCAGCGGGTTCCTTAGAAATCTAAAAATGAATAATGCTTTTCTACTACAGTGAATCACGGGTAGGGTTTAGTTGGGTAAGGAGGAAATAAAAGGGGTGGAAGAGGAACAGTGAGGAGAAATACGCCTAACGGTGAGGTTTGGGGGTGAGGGTAGTAACAGTGAGGAAAAATAAGTGGGTAACGGTGAGGTATAGGGAGGAAAGGTGAGTAACGGTGAGGTTGTCATTATTAGGGATAAAAATTAAAGGGTAGAATATAAAAGGTCACCGTTACAAAAAAAAATAAAAGAAAAATAAAAGAGTCGCCGTTACACTTAATAGACAGGTTACCGCTACGGTGAAATAAAGAGGAGCAGTCGCCCGGGTCACCGACAAAAAAATAAAATAAAATAAAAACTCACCGTTAGTGAATGAATCAAAGGTTCACCGGTACAGAAAAGGGTAACCATCAGTGGATAATAGAAGCCTACTATTACGCAATAAAAATGAAAGCTCACCGGTGCTGCAAAGGGGGTCACCGTTACAAATAAAATAAAAGAGGGTCACCATTACAAAAAAATTATATAACTAACGGTGACCTTTTAAAAATTATTTTGTACTAAAAATTAAAACTTAAACAATATAAATATGAAGAATGAAAACAATTAATTAAAGATTAGTATCATAAATTTCTAACAGGATTTTTAGTAATCCTTAAAATATTAAAGCCACACCTAAGATTATTAACTGACAACACTTAAGCTAAGAACTTAATAATTAACAAACTAAAATAATAAAAGAAATAAATTGAAATTTCTATATAAATTAATTAAAGAGTACCAGCAGATGAAAATAAAAAGCATCGGTAACCCGATAAGTCACCGCAAGCTCTTATCTACCTCACTGGTAGACTAAATTCAAAATTAGGTGTCTTAATAATTAATATGCATACATAAAATAATATAATTAATGCTTAATAACTCTTAATTAATTAATTAATTAACTAATTGAACACATATATTTAAGAAGTGAACTATTAAATTTAATTAAAAACACAAATTATTTACTTAAATGACTAGCAGGTGATTAAACACATAAAATAATAAAATTAACCTATTCTAATGTAACTTTATTAAAAGATTAATTAATAAAATAAATTCTAAGTTAATTAATTAGAATTATGTTGATTAAATAATTGTTTAAATAGATATTAACTATTATAAAGTTAAGTAGATTGATAATAATCCAGACTAAAAACTCACCGCTAAAAGGCTCACCGGTAGAATTTAAAGGCTACCGTTATGAAAAAAGGGTAAGGTGACAAAGGTCACCGATAGAATTGTATCAGTGAGGTGAAAAGGTCACCGTTAAGGTAATTGGGTAACGGTGGCGAAGGTCACCGTTAGCGCAAAATTGGTAGCGGTAACCTGACAAACGTTAATCTGGTTACCGATAGCGAACAATTTAAAATTAAAAAGTAAATTATTTAACAAATTAATTAATTAATAAAAATGAAAATTTTATATTAAATGAACAGATTAAAATTAATTATAATAATTGATACTTAGTTATATTAAAAATAAAGAAAGTATAAATTTATTATTTTAAAGACTAAAATTACCCAAATTATTATAAAAAAAATGTATAATTAACAAATTTAATTATAAACATACAAAAGTGCATTTATTTATTAAAAAGTGTTAAAATAATTAAATAAATTGTATAAGGTTTAATGAAAAGATGTGGAAAACTGGGTAAAAATAAGGCCACATCAGATGGATATTCTATGTGAAATCAAATCCATATGGATCATGATGATGGGGAAAGGATCGCCTTATGGTTCCTCTATTAACATTATATTTTTGGGTGATACACATTGGTTTAGTGAATGTTGGAGCAACTTATCAATGTCACATGCATTTTATCTTCAATTCACTCCTCAAAAGACTGGTGGGGTGTTATGTGGGGGATTTGGTGGTTAAATCATGCCAATGTCAGGACAATAAAAAATATCTTTATTAAGTGTTCAACATACTATATTTCCATCACCTAAAGATGAATCCCTTGATTTGGGCCTTTAGGGTTGCCTCTTGGATGTTTCCTGTCATTTTTTTCTATGTTTTCTTATCTCAGTACCTCTTTATTTTAATGATCACAAATCATGTTTATTGTTTTTCCAATGAATTTATTTTTTATGGTATTTAATTAGTTTTGGTAAAAAATTAGTACAATTGGAAAATTATTGAACCAACCATGACAACCTACCATATATATATAGTACTTACCATGTGAAGATTTTAATTTAACTAGGAAGGTAAAGTGGCCATGTGGAACATTATTTATGTTTTAATCCAACTAACCCCATGTAAATTCAACTAACCATGTGTCATATGAGCACATTATCTCAAAGACATGAACTGAACATGTAATGAATATCAAGTGATCACATGTGTAGTCAACCTACTAACTGTATAAGATCAACCTAAAACAATAATAATAAAATTTCAATGTGACATTTTTCGCAATAATAAAGTTCCCAAACATGAAAAAGTGAAGCTACAATGAGAATAGTTGAATAGACCAAATGAAGGAAAAAATCTACCATGTGTACCATTTAAGTGTCCACATTAAGGAAACAAACTAATTTGTAAATTAATGTACCTACCACATGAAGAGATCAGGTGACTATAATAGCACATCAAATGACCGAGCAAACTGACCTATCCATCCAACCATGAGAAAAAGTAACCATTCTTTACATAAGGACAACCTACCATGTATAACTTATGTAGTGGAGTTTTTAAAACCTATAATAGGTACATTTTTAAGCATTAATTTTGGAACCATTGAATTTAAAAATACAATGAGTATTAGGATTAATTAAAGACTACCCTCCGATTGATAGTTTAGATAAAATATCTCTTTATGTTAAAGATCCTTTTATGTATAAGATTAGCAAAGATATACACATTTTCTTGAGAAAATTTTGATATAAATAAGACCCAATCAGAAAATTATATGATACACTTTTTTTCTGAAACCTTTTATGAAAACTCAGTTGATCCCATTAGAAGAAAAATTCAAGGACTCTCAAACAACTTAAGAATTTCATACTATGCTAAACTGAATTCTCTCATTTTATATTTTTTCTCTTTCTGTTTTAGCTTATAATTTAACATAGGTTTTATTATAATAATTTTATATGAAAATAAGGATATGGTACTGTATTGAAGAGTTTTAGACACTCTATTTTATTTTTTACCTATGTATTCCCACAAAGTTCGGTAGAAGAGTCATTGTAACCTAAATATCATGTGTGCAGTTTTTATTATTTGATTAATCTCATGAAGAACTGTGTAATAGGGTCAATATATCCTAGAAATCCTTATGATTTATTACTTTTGAAAAATTGGAACTAGGTTGGGGATCATTCTATTCATTAATAGACTATTTGGAAACATGTGATTTCAAAGAGGAGAGCAATAGGTATCATCTTAAGAATGAACATATTTTTTTTATTTTTTTGTGTTTTTTCCTATTTTTTAAACTTTTTTTAAAACTATAATAATCAAAACATTTCCCAAATAGTTAACTTTGACATTTTTTAATATATCTTACTTGATACATGAAATTGTTTTTTCAAAATTTAAAATAGTTTTTCAATTATTTTAGTTGTGTGGTGATCAGAATTCTATGAACCTTTTTGAAAGATAAAATTAAATATTTATAATATTTTAGTTAACCATGATACATTTTAAAAATTGATGGGATTAATTTTGAAATAATTTTTATCTACAATTTTATTTTGAAACTCAATTCACTGCCCTTTGGAGTTTTCTACTCTGACAAACATTTGGTATCATAAGATCTCTAAATATTTTTACCAATTATCTAGTAATATCAAATGATAAAAAATTTCCGTTAATTATAAATTTTTCTATTTATGGATAATAATAGATAAGAGGGGATGGTTATTAATCATCCTTCTTATTTTAATTGAACTAATTATTCTTAGTGGAAGTTCAAAATAATAATCCATATTGAGAGAAAGAGATTTAATATTGGGACTATAATCAAAGAAAAAATAGGAAAAACCCAAATAATCTAGAGATAAATGGAGCGATGCTACTGAGTCCACATATAACTATAATATTAAATCTATGAATTAATTATAATGTGAATTAGGAAAGGATACATTTAAGAGAATATCTAATTACTCTACTTCTTTTGAAATATGGTACACACTGGTTTTTCTCATGAATTAACATAAAATGTTAAATATATGTTATTAAACACTTTTACCAATAAATAAAATACTTTTAAATTGAAATATTATGAAAAAATTTCTGATATCTATCTTAGGTTTAATGAGATTTTTAACATGGTGCATAAACATGGGAAGAAAATGCAGGATAAAAATCAAGTGATGCGATTTGATATATGTCTTCCTTAGTAGTAGGGAAGAACCTATAATTCTATATTCGAATACCATGATGTTAGAAAAATACCAAAAAATGAGAATATCAGGAATCTTATGATGTATGAAAATATCATAAATGTAAATAAATAAGAGGAAGTTGAACCAAAGATGAAATCATTTTCCTTCAAAAAATCTGACTCAAAATGAAAGAGAATATCAAAAATTATTGTTTGAGGGATAATGAATCATTATTATAAAGTGATGAATAAATGACTCATCTAGGCTGATGATTCATGGAATTCAAAAGAATAAAAATTATTCATGAAAAACATTTATGGTGGAAGTGTGAAAAAATAGAAATTGGAAGAAAAAAAAGTGGTTCGAGCATGTGAAGTGAACTGTAATGAATGTAAATGAAAAGAAAACATCAAGGCTAAATGCACTAAACTTAGTATAATAAAATATATTATAAAAAAGGAAAAAATGGGAAATTAATCTATAAAATCCACATTGTGTACCTTTTAGAATAGCTCAAGTGACTCTAACTCATGCAAAGAAGAAAAAAATGACTAGGCTAATATGTGTCCCATGAAAGACATATTCGAGGTATTAAAAACAATTTCTACATAACTTATTCATTTTTCAAATATTTTTGAATATTAAAAAAATTGGAAAACATTATCAATGAGTATTTATTTTAGTATTATAACATGCTAGAAGAAACATTCAGTGAACTAAAAGATAAATATAAAACTAAAATAATCAACATAATTTGGATGTGTATTTTAAATATAATTTTATTGTAGAAAATGATAATAATTACACATTATTAAATCGGATTAAAGAACACACAATGTTCATTGAGAAAATAAAAATTATGAGGAAACATTTAAATTTTTTAAAGAAACCCTCACTACAATTATTTGTAAACAAACACCACAAAAGTATGCCATAGTGATTTGTTACCATCCTGGATAGAGAAGATTTTATAAGAACAAATTAATCCCTAGTTCGAGTTATACTATTTCAAAAAAAATATTATACTTATGGATGAGACAATGTTTTTTATTCTGAAAAGTTTAATTTTTTTTATAGAAACCCAATTTAGCAACATTGGATTCCTAAATATTTTACCACTAACATCCCTGGACCCAATAAAATAAGTTTACGAAAATCACTAGTTGTTTGATGTAGCTAT
The DNA here is from genome assembly GCA_963277665.1 of Viscum album. Lineage (NCBI taxonomy): Eukaryota > Viridiplantae > Streptophyta > Magnoliopsida > Santalales > Viscaceae > Viscum > Viscum album. Next base: position 813,735,877 of record OY728167.1, on the reverse strand, counting down.
AGAAAAAGTACTTAAACAATACCAATAAAAACTTATTGTATCTGGAGAGTGGATATTGTAGACCTAGTACTAGAGACTACTCAAACATTCCAAGCCTTGTCAATGTAGATGGTGGACATGTTGCTTTTGGTGATAATTCCAAAGGAAAGATAATTTGACTTGGTCGAATCCCTATTTCTTGTACTATTTTAATTATAATAGCTTATTTTTACATATTTTAAAATATAATATTCATATAATTTCACAATTGTTTGATTATAGTTACCATGTTAAATTTTAAAATATTTCTTATATAATTTATGATTCATAGCATGCATTAGTTTTTACTACCTTGTGTAATGATGATGTTTATTTTGTCGATTTGAATTCATTATTTTCTAAAATAAATTATTATTTAAATTCCTTTCATAAATATTCTTTACTTTAAAATAGGAGACTAGGCCACAATAACCTTCCCTCACTGAGTAAGCTAACTAGTAAAGGATTAGTAAAGGGTCTTCTTAATCTAGAATTTCCTACATATAATGTATGTAACCCTATTAAAAAATGCAATCATCATATGATGTCTTTCAATCCAAAGAAATAAGTTTCAACTTATCAACCCCTAGAGTTAGTTAACATTGAATTTTTCAAACCTTTTAGAGTTTTATCTTAAATGATAATAACTATGCTTATTTTTTGTTATATTAATTTTCTAGATACACCCGGTTATTATTTCTAGCACATAAAAGTGAATATTATTATTATTTTTACGAATATAAAAAATGAAAAGAAAACATTAGTGTAATTTCTATTATTAACACAAAAAGTGATCATGGTTGTGAGTTAGAAAATCAGGGCCTTGAATACTTATGCTCATAACAATTCTAAAATCACAACTTTTATACAACTAGGACTCTATAGTAGAATATTTATTAGAAAGTAGAAACTTATCACTTCAAGGAATTTCATAGCCCATGCTCAATGAGTATGATTTACCTATTTTCTTTTGGGAAGAAACTATCAATACAACTTTTTATATGATCAATAGGGTTCTAGTATGACCTATTTTGAAAAAAATACCTCATATGAGTTTTTTTTTTTGAAAAGAAAGAAGGATAATATTAATGACGAATATCAGCAGCAGTACACAAGTAGAGCCAAGAAGGGAAGTTGTCCGCCATAGCTGGTTGAAATCGAAGGGGCATGAGGCCTCCAGCTGATGGGCCACATTATTTCCTTCCCTTTTGGTAAAGGAGAACGTGTAGCAAGAGAATCTTTGGCGCAATAAGTGGATTCTCCTGACAATGAAGCCAAAGGCCTGAAGTCCAGCATCATTGTGGTGAATGGCATTGATAACCAAAAGGCAGTATGAATCGATGATGATAGCAGCCCATCCACATTCTATAGAAAGCATCATCTCTCCAAGAATGGCATAGGCCTCAACAACTGCAGGTTCCCAGAAGGCATGATGTGGTTCATATTTTGTTGCAATGATCTGCCCCAGATGATTTCTAGCTAGGAGGCCGAGAGCAACATGTCCATCCTTGGGGAGAGAAGTGTCCACATTGATCTTAAGACTCCCTTATTTTGGGGGGTCCAATGAGGGGGGAAGGAGGGGGTAACGCCTGACAAGAGTTGTCCATTGTGGTCCTTCCATCCCGCAATCCATGAAGTGGCTCGTTCAATCCAGAACTCGGGGGGCTGATGGACATGGTGGAAAATCAAATCGTTGCACCGAACCCAAATGATCCAGGCCAGGGTGCAATGAGCGCTTGCATTAGCCGATGAAAGAGAGGAACACCAGTGCATCATAAGATGAGGGAGTTCAGAGGCAATGTCTGGTGATGCATCCGAATCCGAGCCCCATTTATTCCAAATTTCCTTGGCTCCCAGGCAATGCATGATGGTGTTCCAAGGAGTTTCAGGAATATTTGGGCAGAAGGGGCATGAATCAGTGCTGGACATATGTTGGTAAACAAGGAGGCTCATGGTAGGAAGGGTGCCCATGCACACCTGCCACCAAAATTGGCGTATTTTTGGGGGGACTTTGAGCTTCTAAAGAACTTTCCATGGTCCCTCATCACGGTCGCGAGAGTGAATTCCAAGAGCCAGTCTGTACCCGGATCTCACCGTGTACTCTCCTGAAGAATCATTGGACCAAAAAAGATGGTCAGGGAATGCATCAGGGACCCAGGGGATGCTCAGAATAATTCTTTGGTCTCTTTCATTAAACCATTCCTGGATCTTTTCCACACACCATCCCGGGCCCTGGTCTGAAAAGAGGTAGTTGACTGTGGCGTCTTCCAGACCAGGTTGGGCGGGGGATGTGGCCCACATACCATTCTTATCAAAAAGCCATGGATCAGTCCAGATGTTGACAGAAGATCCATTTCCAATCCTCTAGCCCAGTCCTTTTTTTAGGAGAGTTCGGGCCCCCCAGACACTTCTTCAGAGGAAGCTATGGCGGGGGCTAAGAGAGGAGCCGCGGAAGTCCGTGTGGGGAAATTACTTGGCCCGGATAATTCGTGCACATAAAGATGATGGATGGTTAAGGAGGTTCCATCCTTTCTTGGCCAACAGAGCGTCATTGAATAGAAGAAGATTCCAGAATCCCATCCCTCCCTTTGACTTGGGCTTGCAGAGCTTCTCCCAGGCCAACTAGTGGGGTCGATTTCTTCCATCATTTTTCCCCCACCAGAAGTTGGTAGTATATGAATGGATCAGGTTAACGATGGTCGTCGGGAGCTTAAACATTGACATAATGTATCTTGGGATAGACTGAATGATAGCTTTAATGAGGGTTCCCTTTCCAGCTTTGGAGGTTCTTTTTGGGGTCCAGCCTTGAATTTTTTCTCAATCCTGTCCACAACAGCTGCAAAGATTTCTTTTTTGGACCGGACAATCACTGTAGGGAGTCTGAGATACTTCTGGTGTTTTTCGACCAAATGGATGCCTGCAGATGCACAAAACTCATCTCTCTTGTTATGAGGAACCCCTGCACTGAAGGAGATTTCCGATTTGTCGTGATTAAGAGACTGTCCAGACACCCGCTCATATTTCGGGATTGCTTGGCTGATCACCCGACATTCATTAACAGTGGATCTAGAGAAAAGGAGGAAGTTGTCTGTGAAGAAGAGATGTGACACTTGTGGGCTCTCACGACAGACCTTTTCCCCATGAATAGACTTAGAGGATGCAGCCCTGGAAATAAGGTTAGAGAAAACATCAGCCACCAAAATGAAGATAAAAGGGGAGATAGGATCTCCCTGGCGCAGTTCACGAGTTGGGGTGAATCTTCTGGTAAGCTCCCCATTGACCTTGATCCTGAAGGAGACGGTCGAGATGCAGTGCATGACAATATCTGTCCATTTAGTGAAGAATCCCATTCTCAGCATCACAGCTCTAAGGAACTGCCATTCTACTTTATCATAGGCTTTGGTCATATCTAGTTTCGAGGCCATGGTTCCTCTTTTCGCAGTGGAGCGCATTTTCATAGAGTAGAACACTTCATGGGCCACAATTTCATTATCAATAATCAGCATCTTGGCCATGAAGGCACTCTGGTTTTTGGTAATAATATCAGAAAGCCAAGGACGTAGCCGATTGACAAGGATTTTTGAGAAGATCTTATACAATACATTACACAGACTAATCAGTCTGAGATCAGGGATCTCCTAGGGTTTTTTGATTTTGGGGAAGCGGACGAGGACCATTTCGTTGATGGCGTACATGCTTGTATTCCTTGCCCAGATGTTTTTTATCATTTTGCAGATGTCGGGACCGATAATGTGCCAGTATTGTTTAAAAAATAGGGTGTGAAAACCATCCAGTCCTGGGGCCTTAGTGGGGTGGATATGCTTCAAAGCCCAGTGTATCTCATCATTCGTCACATCTTTTGTGAGCTGCCGGTTGATCTCCTCGGTGATCACGGGTCTGATGCATTCTTCTACTTCAGCAGACATGAAAGGAGTCCCTATGGAGAAGAGGTTCTGGAAATAGCCAACCAAAGCTTTGTGAATGCCGCAAGTGTCAGAAACTTTGCTTCCATCAGGCTGTGAAAGGCTCCTGATAGAGTTTTTTCAGCACCTAGCTGACGATTTCAGGTGGAAATATCTTGTAATATCGTCTCCCTCTTTAATATGGATGTCACATGCCCTCATAGCCCAAAATCTTTCCTTAACACGAAGGGACCCGTCCAACTCTCTTTGAGTGGCACCAATCCTGGAGATGTTTCTATTGGATGGGGGTTGCCCGAGCAAGTTGTTCGACTTCCTTTCAAGGGTATCACAATGCATATCCAGTTGGTGGAATTTCTTTTTGCTCCAATATCTCAGACCGGAATCAACCTGTTGAAGATTGAGCCCAACATCTTCCTGGGAACTCTTCCAACTTGATCGGACCACCTCTCCGCATTCCTGTTCTTTTGCCCAAAAGATCTCAAACCTGAAGGGTCTGCTGAGTTGTCGATTTCGTTCACCTTGCAAACAGTCAATGAGAATTGGGAAGTGATCCGACCAGTTAAGGGCCAAGTGGACGACATTAAACATGTTGAACAGATTGATCCAATCAGTAGAGCCCAAAAAACTATCAAGAGGTTCAGCAATTCAAGTACCTTCGGTATTGCTGCAGAACCATGTAAATGGGTTACCTGTGAACCCCAGATCAACCAGGTTCGCCTTAGTGACCGTGTATTTGAAGTTAGACATAAAGGCTGAGTGTCAAAAACTTCCGCCTCTCTTTTCCTTTTGGAACATGATATCATTGAAATCGCCTCTGAAAAGAATAGGGATAGGTAAATCATGTCACATCTTGCAGAGAAGGTCCCATGTCTTCCCCTTATCAGAATGGGATGGCCATCTATAGAATCCCACAATGGTCCAGGGTGGGTGCAAGTCTGTTTGAATAGTCGCAGCCACGTGGTGCATGGAGAAAGACAAAATTTAAATGTCAATATTGTCCTTCTAGAGGAGACAGAGGCCCCCAAAATGGCCTTGTTTGGGCACCGGAAAACAACCCTGGAAGCCACACTTCAGAGCAATACCATTGGTGTCCTTGTTTTCCAGTATGGTTTCAGACATGAAAACCACATTGGGGCGAATTTGAGCGCAATTGCGCTGAAGCATGCGAACCATTCGTGGGTTGCCAAGCCCACGACAGTTCCAGCATAACACAATCATTGCTCTAGGCGGGGCTGGGTCTCGCCCGCTGCCACCTTTGGTTCCTCCAGACTCGTTTTGTCACTTGTCATTTTCCTTCTTTTGGTGGGATTCCTCCCCGATTGGCATGTTTCAGTTTGTCGTTTCCGAACCCCGGGGTTAAGGTCTTCTGTACGTCCATCGCTTCCTCCATGTTGCACCCTTTTCCATGTGTGACGAGTGGTTGGGCCCAGCATTGGAGTTCTCGTCATTCCATGGGCCTTCGTTGGTGTTTTATCAATTACAGGCGATTGTGGATATGGATCCGGGTCTGGTGGCTCGAAGTGCATCTGCATTGGCATTGAGCATTGCCTTGGTGAATCTTTTTGCCTCATCCCTGACCATGTGGATGGTTGGGTTTTTTCCTTCAAGTGGTTAGGATGAACTCCAGCTTCTCTCTGAGTGGGATAGTCAGCTTTGTAGAAATCCAGGGGTCCTAGAAAAATGGATTGTCCATGTGTATGTTCCCCTTGACTAGTGTGTGCCAGCGTGAGACGGTCGCGGTCATTTTGTTTTTCCGTCTCAGGGATGAAAGAAGTTTTATTCATTTTTTGCATGGATCCAAGGGCCATATTGGAGGGTGATGTTGCCTGATCCACTCTTAGGTTTTGAGGTACACGTTCTTTCCTGGTGGCCAAGACGACCACAAAAAAAAAAGCAGAAGAGTGGGAGTTTCTCAAATTCAAATGATATCTAGGTGTTGGTGTCTTCAACTTTCAGGAACATTCCCCTCATCAGGGGCTCTAACACCTCAATTTCAGCCTTGATCCGAACCTCGGGGCCCCATTGTATTGGGTCTGAGCTATCCCATTCAATAAAGTGGCCTAAAAACCCCCCAATTTCCCTCATTATGCATTCTGTTCTCGCGTGGAATGGGATTCCTTTAACTCGTATCCAGAAGGGGGGGGGGGCGGGTTAAGGTCACTCGCTGAATATCATCTCCCCCTTTGAAATCTTCCATGAGGAGGAGTTGATTATAGAAGGACCATGGTCTTCCATACAAGATTTTGTCCCTATCTCTCTTGTTAAAAAACTCAAAGATGATGCAATTAGTCCCCGCCTCCCGAATAGCGACTCCGACATCAAGTTTTTAGATGGACTGGAGGGTGTTTTTGAGAGCCCCCTGATTAACTAAAATGTTTTCAATGAACTTTCCAACAACGAGAAGAGACATGCATTTTTCCAAGAGTGGGTCTTCATTTCTCTGTGCCTCGATCGCCTCTTTTTCTTCATCTGTTAGGGACAACCCCTTCCACTGATTCACTAAGTCGGCTTCTATAACACAAGTCAAAGGTTGTGTGCACAATCCTCCAAAAGGTTCGGCCCCCTTGCGGATCACAAACCACCCTCACTTCCAAGGACCCAGTCCAACCAAGGGGTCACTGGACCGGAAACCTTCACACACCTCCTTGCACGGTCTTCCCACCTATGACAGCCCCCAAGCCAAAGAAATAAAACCACCAAAATTTGGTCACGCATGAGACCCGCGTCGCGTGCCCCCCAATCTTCGCGGAGCAACTCACTACGGAGGGCCTTTACGGCCTCACCACCGAACGATCACGCAACACTACCAACCTTCGTGACTGGTTTACGGAACTCGACCTCAACACGAGCATACTTCGCGAACCAGAAAATTGCACTCCTAGTGCCACCGCCCTTCGTGGCAAATTATTCGCGAAGCAAAATCAGTTCGCATACACAAACGTCACAATCCTTCGCGGCCGGTGCTTCACGATTCAAGACTCCTTCTCCGCCGGTACCTCGCGATTCCAGACTCCTCGCGAATCGGCCTCTTCGCGGTAGGTGCTTCGCAGCTCCTCTGCAATGTGAGCGCTCAACCGCGGGGAAGCAACGCGGAGGGTGCTGCGCAATACAAACCCTAGATCGGTGAAAACTTCGCACAAGCGTGGAAAAAAGAACTTATCCCCAATCTGTCCCTTGTCTTCAGGAAGCAGGATTAATGGCCAAAGGGAAAGGAAAGCTGCGAGCAGATCTGGCACCGATGGGGATGACAGTGTCGGGAAGGAAGGAACGGTCCCCTGGTAGCCTGGAACTGTGCCAGGGGGTGAAAATGAACAGAGAAGGAGGTATGATTCCCTTTGATCCCCAAAAGAAGGTTTCAGGAATAGGCGGAGACTCCCATAGGTAGAAGGAAGCAGAGTCTTCGCTGCAGAAGGTTGAGGAGCGGCGCAGAAGAAGGGTAACAAAACGGCCGCAAAACGTCGCAGATCCACCGCTCCACGCAGACGCAGAAGGAGAGAACGCGTCGTCATAGACCTGGAACTCCGAGTAAGGAGATGTCGGCCCTAGGAAAACCCTAGGAGGGAACTCTCAGCCGTAGCAAGAGACTAAAAAACCTCATATGAGTTATGTAATGAGAGAAAAAAAAATTAAATTTATTTGTAGTTTTTTTCTACAAGGACTTTATTCATAATAAAAATGATAATTTTGAAAATTTCTCATCCGAAATTGATAAAGGAGTTTTCTTGGATATTCAACTTCCATTAAATCATATAGGGTTTCCAATAAAAGAACAAAACTTGTGGAAGAGTATACACATGTCCAATTTAATAAAGGAAATGTATATGAACCTATAACCTCGTTATAAAACCTTGATGTTGTTCTTTATAATTTAAATATTAATTCCTCAACCAAACCTAGTCATAGTTTTTTGAAACCTACTATAAAAAAAGCACCATGTTCTAAGGAACTATTAAAAAAATAACCCAAATATGAAAATGAAGTAAAAAATACTTCACTTATAAGAACCATTAACACTCATAGTTTCCACCCTTTAAATGATGATGTAGGAGATCTAAGGAGAGAAACTCAATATAGATCTTCTCTTTGAAACCTAGTTGGACGTCAGGAATTATTATCACATTTTGAACCTAATAACATCAATGAAGTAATAGATGGTGAATTCTAGATAATATCCATGAAGTAAGAGTTCAACAAGATTGATAAGTATAAATTTTGGAAACAAGAAAAAAACCTAATGACTTTATGACTATTGGAACTAAGTGGGTGTTCAGGAGAAAGGTATATGATTTTATAACTATAATTAGTAATAAGGTAAGAATGATTGCACAAGGATGGAGTCAAGAGGGATGTTATTGAAAATGGGGATTCCTTTTCACCAGTATCAATAATTGAATCCATCATAATGTTTCTTTCCTATACAACATATTTTAATTTCAAATTATTTCAATTATATTTCAAGAGTTCCTTTATAAATGGTAATATAATTGAGTTTTTTTGAAGAAAAATACCGTGTATTTAAAACCATCATTTTCAAAATAATTTATTTAAATTAAAAAAGTATTATATGGTTTGAAACAAGCTCATAGATCTTGGTATGATAGTCTAAACTCTTTCTTAATTTAAATTTTTTTCAAAAGGTATAGATGACCATAAATTATTTATAAAATTAATTTCAAAATATATTTTAGTATTAAAAATATATTTTGATGATATTATCTTTGAATTATCTGAAAACTATTTGTCTAATAACTTTTCAAAATTAGTGAAAAATGAATTTGAAATGAGTTTGATGGATGAATTAAAATTATGATTTGGATTTCATATTTTGAAAAATAATGAAGGAATTATTTTAGACAAAATAAAGTAGACTGGAGGTATTCTAAAAGTTTTTGGTATGGATAACACCAAGGTTGGTGATACACCCATGAGTACAAGATATAAACTAAATATTGATGAAACTGGGAAACCGGTTGATCAAACCACATATAAAGGTATGATTGGAGGTTTACTATAAATAATTTCTATATTACATGATATTATGTTTCGTGTGTGCATGTTTTCTCATTTTCAATTAAATAAAAAATTATAACATTTACATATTGTCAAAAGAATTTTTAAATACCTAAAAAGTAAAACCATTTTCAGATTGTTTCATTCTAGTGGAAATGGATTTTATTTAGTAACTTATTCATATATATATAGATATATATATTATTGGTTATTTTTTAGTTGAAAAAAATCACCTTTTGAAAATTTCACTTTTTAGAGAGTATCAAGTTTTATGGTGTAGCAAGAAGGGGAACTCTTTTTATTTATCCCCTACTGAACCTAAATACATAGCTTAATGAAGTTGTTGTACACAAGTTCTATGGATGAAACACACACTACTAGACTCTGGATATAAATTATTCCATGTCCCTATAAATTTTGATAATATAAATTCAATAAATATATCTAACAATCCGGTATCACATTCAATGAAAAAACCTATTGATAAAAGTCATCACTTTTTGAGATATCATTTCCAAAAAAGGATATTACTATTGAATTCATTGGTACTGAACATCATCTTACTGATATATTCACAAATCCAATGAATAGTGAGAGAATTAATTTAATTAGACATGAATTGGGAAGGATAAACTATTTATAAATTCTTTCAACTTAGTTAAAATTCTTGGTAATTTTAATTGTCTTTATAATTTCTAATTTTTGTTATTAATATTAAATTTATCCTAAAGTATAGTTCAGATGGTTAATTAAGAGGATGTGATTATTTATTCATATAGTTAGTAAAGTTATGATTATTAGTTGGTAATGTGGTCGTTATAACTACTATGAACTCTTATCTTGTATAGTTAGTATAATTATAAGGAACCCACGGTTAGTAGACCAATCATGAAAATGTTTCTAAGAGAACACGATTAAAATACCTATCGTGTCTCTTCTAATTTTTTTAATATTTCAGGAATTATTTTATTTACATTTATTATAATTTTATCTCTACATGATTTATTTTCAAAATTAAAATTATAATCTAAATCATTGCATATCTCATCCCAAAAAATATTCTCCATCCTTCATAAGCCTCCCATATAATAAAAAACCTCTTTCGCATCACCCCCTCTTGAACCAAAAACTTATTAGTTCAAACTAAAGTAAGATAATGCTACTAATGAACCATGATCCTGATTTATTAGATCTTGTATAAGTGGCTCCTGCAAAAAAATAAAATAAAATAAAATATAGCATGAGTGTTGTAGAAAAACAACACAACCCACATTTATTCTATCTTCAACTTTTTTTCTTAAAAATAAATTGATTGTAAGTTTCTAAAGATGATTAGATCACTAGATTGGAGTGAAATTTAGAGTCATGAATGGGATGACTAGTTTAAGTATAATGTTGTGTCATTATACCCAAATATATTTAAGGAATTTATTCACATATGGAATTTATTCTAGGAGATAAAAATTACATCATTTGAATGATGATAAATGGGGATGCTATGGATTTTTCTACTGTGAATTGTAAATATAGATTAGGAGTTCCATATAATAGTGAGTTTGAAGGTTTTCAGTGTAAATATCTATTTAAATATTCCTATTTTGGTTTTCAAAAGTGTATTGGAAGAGATTAAATAGAGTGGAACTCTATGAAGACCAAAAACTGTAGAACTCAACAGAGAATATAGATTTTTGGTTAAATTCATTCAACATTTTATCTACCCAAGAAATATAGATTTAATCATTCTAAGGAATTATGATCTTTTCTTAATATTTTTAATGAATAATGGAATTATAATCATATTGTGAAAATATGTGATGAGGAATATAAATGTGTTGTGTAATCCCTCTTCAGATATTTTTTCACTACCCTACCCAACACAAATTTCTTCCATGTCTTAATATAAAATTTTATTTCCTTAGGGAGTAGAAAAAATTACTTGATTATATGTCTATTTACTCACTCATAAATTCAATAAATTGAAGAAAGTGAATTGGATTCCTTAGAAAAGGGAAAGGGTATAAGACATTGTAATGTTGTATGGGAAATTTTACCCCTATTAGACCAAGGGATCTAGTGGATCTAGTTCTTTATCCAGTTAAAGTTGTGGAGTACTCATATAATGATGGAGAGTCTATTTCAATGAATTAAGTGGATTAAGTGGAGGAGGATGAATAAGACTATTAATATTTATGAGGAACCCAGGGCATCCCATGAGGATGATTTGGGACTCTCTCCTTTTATGTCTGTTGGAATTTAATGACCCAGTCTTATCCTACATAGATAATACAATATTTTTTATGAATATTTATTACATTACTCAAATAATCTCTAGAGGACTGTAATAGTTTAGTTCCTTTAAAAATAAGGAAACGTAAAAAATGGTCCATAAGTAAACTACATCATCTTACATAAGGATCTTCACAAATTGAAATATTTATTGACATATCATATGAAATAAATATCTTAATAACCTTGGGAAATGAAACATAAGAAATGTTCATCTCAAATTCTTAGTAATTTTAAGCAAGGTATATTTGTAATCCTAACATGAACACAAGGGTATGAGAACATGAATATAACATTTGAAAACCACACCCTTTATATAAAAGATAAAAATCATGATTCATTGAATAATGATTCATAGTTCATAAGACATAAATCCTAATATAATAAAATAACATGATCAATAAGATAATAACAATGGCATAAGACAAGGAATTTTTGGTATATATATAAGAATAGAAAATAATTTATATATTAGTCAAGACTCACTACAAAGTCTATCATATTGGTATGGGTTCTCTTTCCAAAAAATCATATTATCCACAATTCACTCCTGTGACCATCATAGTTGACATAGTCCCTTACTAAATTGGGTTCCCACATTGTTCTAGTCTTATATATATCATGAGATATAACACTTTATCCAATGCATTGGAGGGAGATATAGGTCCCACCCACCACATAATGATAACCACACATATGTGTGCAAAGATATCATAAAAATTATTTATATCATAACCCATGAAAAGAAATGATTATCATAAAAATTTCATTGTTCCATAACTTATGCAAAATAGACAGGTTTCATAATCGTTTCCTCATAGAATAAGTCATGAAAATAAGTGAGTTTTAAAAGAATATCCTCATGGTGTAACCCATGGAAAAGAAAAAAATTTCATAAACATAATTCCATAAAAACAATTAGATAAATAATATGAATTATATCCTTTGATAATAACCCCGTTATTGAATAGGTAACACTAATTGATGTAAATATAGATGGAAAATAATTTTAAAATATCATTTGAAACATTTCTTGAGGAAATTATCCTTTCCAATTTAAAAAATGATTTTAAAACATAAAGCATTTTGAAAAAACTCTATGAAAATTAAATCAAGACATAATAAAAAAAGGTCCAAGGAAATAACTAGTCATGATGAAGGGAAGTTTTGTTAATGTTGTACTTGTTAAAATAAAGATTCATTTTAGATATTTCATAAAAGAAAAACATGCATTATTTTGGAAAATTACATGAATAATCCTTTCAAAAAAATTTGGTAAAAAATAAATCATGTATGAAAATTTCTTTTCAAAATATTTTTATAATAATAAAACATTTTTGAAAACCTTATTTAGAAAACATGGTTTTGGAAATAGAGTTCAGACAGACGAGAGAAATGAAGTGAGATATTATTAAAAACAATTTCTTAATAGTTTTAAGAACCAAAGAGTGGAAAATTCTACCATTAATTATAATATCCTTAATAAATAGAGGATAATAAAATTAATGATTATTATTTATATATAGATGATAATATTTTATCATTGGGAGAATATTCATAAACGATGCTGATAAATGATGATATTGTTACACAAACATATTTACCACTTTGGTAACCTTGAATCATAAGCCCCAAGAAGGAATAAAAAAAATGAAACATAAAATATAATGATGATAAATGAATTCATGATATTATATGTAAATTTATATGTATATATTCCTATTTAAATGGCATAGGTGTATAGCATAACTTACGTCTCAAAGAAGGAAAATTGAGAAAAAAACCCCATTATCGATTCAGTGACTTTTGAATAAAAATTCCCAGGAAATCATAAAATCAATAGAAACATTAATTATATTTAAATGAGGTAGATTAATTATATATCAATTCATATGGTAGTGTATACACTATGAAAATGAAACGAGTAGTGAATATGGAATAAGTCACTCATAATTAAAAGTGAAGCTAGAAATCCCCTACCTTAAGTCTTAGATTCCATCATACTCATACAAAACTCGTGTTTAATAAATAAAATTTTATTATAAATCTATCACAGAACCATATTCATATATATCACACAATATATGATTAAATTATGAACTTTTATTACCTGTTTATTAATGATTATACGATAATGTTACATGTCGGGTAATAAACTGCAATACTTTTCTTGTATCATTTGATTTGTTATATTCTTGTTACTCTTAATTTGATCATTATTTAATCATCTCCAAAATTATTACCATGATATATATAAGATATATATTTAATATATATGTATTTAGAGTAACTTATGTAATTTAGTGGTGGAAAATGAAAAGTTAATGATATTTTATCATTAAAGAATTATTTTTATGCCATATATATCACATATGTTTACTTAACCACTCCTTTAAACATTTCATGTAATGTTTGAATGAATCACATTGCTTCATAAGACAATAGTCCATAGTACACATGAAGGACATTATCATATTCTCACAAAATGAAAAGCATGAAGGTGTGTGTGATATTATAATTCCTTCATCATAATAAAAAAATAAATATCTTAAATATCATATATAAATAGTATTTCAAACATTATCCAAAACCTTGAGAGGAGGTAATGGAAAAATTAATGGCATCGGTTCGTGATGCGACAATCGGCATTATACATGAATGATGATTTCAAATCACTTTTGATAGAAGTGTGTGTTTTTTTATGTATTATCGTTAACATAAAAACATCTCAGTATATGTCAGATATTGAGGTTTTTATATAATCATTATATTAAATTAATTTAAGCGTTGTTAGGAATAAAGAAAACAAAATCTCTTATTGATGAACTTTGCCTCTTCTTCTAGTATCTTCCTTAGGTTTGCTTTAAAATCATGACTCGTTATATTTTTTTCTAAATTAATCCATCTAGGATGATGGGAGGGAAGTTTTTATGTTATTTATCAAGGTATTTTCTGATCCAAATATGTTTTTATGGTGTGAATAAGTGAATATAAGGTGGTGGAATTTTATAATTGAGGTGACTGGAAAACATGTAAATTTTTTAAAGAGAAAATTTGACCAAATGTTTTTCATATATATAAAGAGTAAAAAATAGAAAAATATAGAACCTAATAGCTTTAATAGCCCAAATATTCAAATCCATTATTTGTTAGGGAAATTTATATGTATATTTAACCCCTATCATTTTATTTTCACCCCTTATAAAACCATTTTTACCTTAACTACAATAATTAATTATTACAGCATTCACTGTTCATTTTTTAAAAACAAAAGTTGAAAATATTAGATATTATAAATTATTTTGAATCAAAATATAGAATCCATTTTTCCAAATTCAATTTACATAAGTGACAAAAGTTAATTAAAAATTAATCCCACAAACCATATGAGAAAACACATTTTCAAAGAGAAAAAGATTAAAAAGCATGAAATGATTTTATAACTAAATTCAATATTAAAACTGATAGTAATGAACTATATTTGATTAGTGTATGTATAATTGATCTTATTTAACATTAAAAAAGTTTTAAAATATAATTTCACGAAAAAAAATATGTAAACAAAAAAGAAATTTTCAATTAAAATGCATTATTTTTTACTATTCATTAAAAAATGTAACTTTTTTGAAAAAAACCAAAATATTCAACCTATGATAATTTAGAAATTATGTATTAAAAATTTAATATTATTTTATCATATTAAATTTCTTAATTTACCAAAAAATTATTTTCATTAATGTTCACAAAAAGAAACAAAAACGCTTTTTTGAAAAAATGGTATTTTTTTAATAGATAAAGACTTTATTGAAAATTATGTATTTTATTATCAATATGATTCATTTTTGTTAAAACAATTAAAATTAATATTTAAAAAATATTTATCACTATTCATTTTACTAATTATAATTTTTATTTTAAAACTATCATGTTTAAACAAATATATTAATAATATGTCGTGGTTCCATTAAAACTCAGTGTCGTATGTCAAAAAAACTAACTCAGTGTTGTATATATATCAAGATAACCAAAGTTTGTGTGTATAGAAATCTTGACTTTTTGTTTCATATAACATAATTAAACAAAGAAAATTATTTCATTTGGAAAAAAATAATTCATAAATAATCAGGTTGTCACATTATACCCCCCCTTAAAATAAATTTCTCCCCCAAAAATCATCATTCTAATAAAAAAATAAGGATACTTATACATCATCGTATCCTCAAGTTCCCACGCATCATCCTCAATATCATGATTTCTCTTCAAAACATTAACCAGGTAGGTGTTCTTGAATCATAGATCTTTCTCTATATGATCTATAATCTCCACCACTTGTTCTTCATAAGAAACATCTTGCTTCATTGGTATGAATTCTAAGTTATGTACATGTGAAGGGATAGGTATATACTTACTCATGAGAGATAAATGGAACACATCATGGACATGAGATAGGTTTAGTGGATTTTCTAAGTGGTATTCTACCATTCATATATGATCATAAATTTAAAAGGGATTGATATACCTAGGGCTTAGATTCCATTTATTACAGAATCTCATAACCTTATTCCTTATTGAAATCATTAGAAACACATTATCCCAAATCTCAATTTCTTGATCATGCCACTGATTATTAGCATAACATTTCATCTGAATATAAGCTACATTTATGTGCTACTGAACGACTCTAACATGTTCTGCAATTTCTTTAGCTCTCTTAAGTCACAATATATTTCTTTCTCGAACTTCATCCCGACACATTATACCTATATATTTCTTCACATATGGGGCTTCATAAGGAGACATTTGAATTTTTTAGTGAAAGGTATTGTTGTATGAAAACAAAACTAAAGGAATTTTCTTATCCCAACCACCTTTTCAATTCAAATAACCAGATCTCAACATATCCTCTATGCTTTGAATTGTTCTTTCAGACTGAAAATTTGTTTAAGTATGATACACATTTCTAAAACTAAATTCCGTAACAAGATCTTGGTGAATACTTCTCCAAAAAATTGAGGTAAACCTAATATCAAAATCATATATAATATAATGTGGTACTTAATGAAACCTTAACACTTCCTTAATCTATATCCTTATAACATTATCAAGATAGATTCCTTCCGGGATAAAATGATATGTGCTAACTTAGTAAAGAGATCGGATACAAACCTAATAACATTATTCCCTTTAGAGGTTTTGGGGGTTTCAATAACAAATTCATGGTGATTTTTTTCCATTTCCATTCTAGTATTGGTAACATATGTAACATCCACTTATACATTTTCCTTTTGACCAAGACTTACTGACATACTGAGAAACAAGATAAAAACATTGTCATATCTCTCTTCATTCCATCCCACTAGAAGTACTATTTCAAATCTATATACATCTTTATACTTCTAGTGTGAATAGAGAATGAATATCTACAAGCTTCCTCTAAGAATTCCTTCTTCATATCTAGTATTTATGGAACACATACATGGTTCCTAATCCATATAAATTTATCATGATCAAGGATAAACTCATAAACATTTATAGCCTTCTTTTTCAGCTCTACATCTTCCTTATTTTCCTCTATAATCTTCACTTTTATAGATGGTTGACCTTTCAATTGAGAAGGATGTAATGTCCCGGCCTGGGTGTGACACACTGGTGCCCTGATCCGGACAACCACATGACCTCAAGCACGTCTCCCCATAAGGCAGAGGCTTCCTAGTAGTAGTGAGGGTCTGATATACTGATCCTGAGGAGACTATACCCTCTTTTATCAGAGTAATACACCAGTGGAGATAAAATTAAGAATATTGTAACGAAATTTAACCATAAAAATACCAATATTTCGTGATAATCAAAGAATGAAATACAATATCTAAACTAAAGGAGAGAACATTTCATGCTAATTTATGTGTCTAGTGTCTAAAGTGAAAACTAAAAATAAAGATGCTGACTACTTTCAGGTGGGTCCCAAACCACATCTAGTTCCCTCATCCATATTATATTCCCAATTCAAAAATCTAACATAGGTATTTTCCCCATATCATGTACTGCAACAATGAAATCTATTTGGGTACTGATCAGGCAGCCTTAGTAGGGTGTGAGTACAACTCATTAGGCCACCACCAACGGTGTTTAAAACAAATTCTATCAATAACATTGTTTGCAATTTTATAAAAAAAATAATTACAATGCATAAGTAAATAGTTATCATGCTATCAAATATTCTTTATTTAACCCCATAAAACCCTACATTACTGATGACACTTGAACCTCAATACCTACTTCAACACATGTCGAAAATGAACTATTCCAAATGGATATCACATTTGAATGACCATATTACTATTATTAATACATGCAGGAATCTCCATATTAGAATTCACCATTTAATAATACATAATTGAATAAGGAAGTTTCCATTCATAATACTTGGTTGAATGTTCATGTTACCATTCATCATTTAATAATACATAATTGAAAGAGCATGTTACCATTCATAACACTTGGATGAATTTCCATGTTACAATTAACCATTTAATAATAACATATTTTAATGATCATGTTTCCATTCATATTACTTGTCTGAATTTCCATATTACCATTCATCATTTAACAATCCATAATTTAATTAGAATGTTACCATTCATAATACTCATCTGAATTTCCAAGTTACCATTCACCATTTAATAATACATGATTGAATGAGTATGTAACCATTCATAAGACTTTGTATAATTTCCATTTTACCATTCACCATTTAATAATCATATATATCAGATTATCAAAATATCACAATATTACATTTTTCACAATTTTATCTGTATCTCAACAACCCATTAATTAATTAACAAATTAATTAATAATATGTAACAATTTCATATTCTCATAATTTTATTAATTAATTATAAAATCAATTAAATAATCCTAGTCCATTAATTAATTAAAAAAATAATCAATCCTCTTATAGTATCAACATCCAATAATTAATTTAATAATTAATTATTCAAACACACAATTTCAATATCTCATAATTATTTCACCTATTAATTATTCAATTCAAAACATCAATATCCTATAATTAATTCCACAATTAATTATTGGAGAGTGTTAGACACTCTCTTTTAATTATTTACTTTTGTATTCCCATGAAGAACTATGGAAGTGGTCATATGGCCTTAACTACCTGCATAAAGTTATTTTTAATTAACTACTCAAGCATAGAAATGTGGAAGAGGATTTGTGTATCCTAGAGAGTCTTGTTAGTTATTTATTCTACCAAACTTGGTCCATGTAGTGTATTAGTTTCTTTTTCAATAAACTACAAGGAATTAGGTGATTTACATGTGTAGAGGACTACATATCATATTGAGAATAAACCTCATGTTTTTATTTTGCTATTTTTTCCTATTATATTTAATTTTTTCATATCTATAATAAGAAAATATTTACTTTGATAGTTAACTTTAAATTTTGGTTTATATATATTTTTTAATACATATTAATCATTTTAAAATGATAAAATTTATTTACACTTGTTCTAATTGAGTTGTGATCAAACTTTGAAGAAGCCCTTTGAATAATCTAATAACATATTTTTACTTTTTATGTAAATTATGCCATATTTTATAAATTGTGGGGATTTAGTTATAAATAATTTTTATCATAAATTTTATTTATAACATCTTCTCACCCCCCCCCCCACCTCTTGATTTTTCCACTGTAACGAATAGTTATGTACAAATGCAGTGAGATCAATCCAGGGAATATTAATGATATCATAAAAATTCACCCTCTATATAATCTATGAGTGTTGTAGGTAATCCAAGGAAATCTAGTCTAAATTTTTGTTTTCTTACCAACCTGGGTAGAAAATAAAATATGTTATCTAATATAATTATGAAAGGTGTTTCGTATCAATGGGATAATGAATATAGGACTTCATTTGATGATATAAATAGATATCTTCTACATAACCTATTTTGATGAAACCTATACTAGGTAAGCCTCTTGTCCATTATATGATCACCCTGGAATGATCCCCCAACTACCCCTTATCCCAAAATAATAATGATTGAAAGTAGAATAGTTTGTACGGTCTTAGTCCAATGCTACATGACACTGAGATCAGATATTCTCTCATAGAAAAGTGTTACCTTGCTTTGGTTTTTGTAGTTTAGAAGCTATAGCATTACATGAAGCATCATGAGATAACGTTGGGTTTTTATGTCAAACTGCTAAATTATATTATCAATTAACCCATGATAAATTTTTTATTATCATGGTGGCTATTAATCACACTATAGTTCAGTACTAGCTGCATCTACTAGAAGGTTGTCAATAACTGATAATTTTTTAACTTCCTAATTTTTCATCCACGATATGAATAATGACCCTAATATATTGAGATCATAGATTAATACATCCTATAAATCAATCATACCATGTCATTTTGGAATATTCGTGTTGTTAGTGGCTCCCAAATATTGTCCCGGATAATAGCCAGTAACCCCAAACTCAAATAGCTCATCCTTAGATTTTTTTTCATCACTCCCTTGTAGGTCCTCATTATATAATCATTTCTATTATCAGAAGGATGTAACAACAGTAAATAAATATACCCTGGCTATATTACCTATCTCTAGTTGTATCTCTAGGTTTATTTTCCATGGTTTCATTTGAAGGTTGACTTAGATCTAGTCATCAAAAAGATCAATGGTGATGACGTCGCAAAAAAAGCTCATCCCTATGCTCGAGCACTCCCAAGAGCTGATGGACCAGTTCCCTTCCAATCCAAGGTGACTAATATCCCACGGTCCTATAATGACTAAGATTATACCTTTTCAACCATTCCTTTATCCCTCATGGATATTAACCAAAATGAATTCATCATTTATCTAAAATATTGGAAGGTTGTTTCACATGTCTCTTTTGACGGGGAGGATCATTGGGTGAACCAACTTATTATTGGAACTTTATAAAAATGTACTTTAAATGACCGTGTAATGGTTGACATACCTGAATGGATTACTCTTATCATCAGGTTCCTCCAACATCATACTATCCTAACAGACTAAGACAATCATGAGAAAATCCCCTATCATGTAGTAAATTTTACCCTCTATGATAGCCCCAGCACAGATTAGTTCCTCTATTGGAATAGCTTTAATGATGCCCTTATTCATTTCATCCAAGGGAAGAAGGACACTCTAGTTCTACTAGAGTTCCATGATGGGTAATGTGTATCCCACCAATTATTATTTAAGCTCTCTCATTATATTCGATGGTTTTGGTACACTTATCCTACAATGGTTTTTTACTACATTGAATTCACTGAGAAGTGTGATGTGTAATAGATCCATGCCAACATTATGCATCATCCAAAAAATCTTGACCATCCCACCATGTACTCCAACACATTTCTTTTATGGGGACATGACATTTTGATTCCCTATTCTCTATTGATGGCTTGGAAGTGAAGGTTCCTTCTTATGATGAATAATTCTTCTAAAAGTGGGTGTAAGACATACCCTCCTGGTGGTCAAGACCCAGTTGTTAATCATTTTTCTGAAATCCCAAATCATCCATAGATTCAATATTAATAAAATATTTAATGTAGTTTCTTTGTTCCTCCATAATCCATTTTTTTTATTTTCTAAAAGCCACTTTTTGGAAAATTGGGAACCATACAGAAAGATCCAAAGCCCAAGTCCTCCTTAAAACAGACCACAAATACCCCCATTCAAAGTTCCAAATCCAACATTCAAATTCCACAAAAAAATAAGTTCAAATCACCTTCCTCGTCATCCACGTATTTCAATCATCCACTCCGGTTTAGATAATATATTCATGTATGCAATGTTTCAACCTTTTTCTATCCATGTTCCTTCATCTTATAATGAAAATGAATAAATCCTTAGTCAACTCACAAAAGAAGAAATTAAAATTTGGTTTAATGGATTTATGTGAAAAAGGGACATATTTTTTGATTTATTTAAAACCCATACCTCCAATTCTTGGGATATGGTAAGGAAATGTTCTCAATAGGCTGGAAAATCATAGAAACCATGTAAAAGGATATTGATTAATATTTGAGTTGAATCTTTAAAAAAAATATTTTAATGGGATGTTTATAAATATTTACTTGGATCTAAAAATGTATCCCTTGAATCAATATTTTTAATCTCATGTTTAGAAACAAATTTTCTTACTTATTTTCTAGAAGCATTCATGGAGAACAAGTGGGTATACTTCAAAACGATGGAAAATGGATTTTGGGTGGTCAGATATTTCCATAGGTTGATGGAACCCTACTTTTTCACTGCTCAAACATCCATTACTATTTCTATTATCCTTCTAAATACCTCAACCCTAATACTTAAACATCTACCATTAACCCTTTTGGCTTATCTCCTAGACAAGAAGTAAAAAAATACATGCTTCCTAGTTTTTGGTAATACTAAAAATTATATCAACCTATGTATAGTACCCTACCCAAAAAAAACTATATCAACCTATACCTATAAGGTAATGGATCCTAAACATCTTATAAAGATTCCTGATGTCTTAGATTTATACTCTTATTAGTGTTCCTGATAGGGAAGCCCCTTGTACCTTTTTTTGTAATATTATTTCCTTTTAATAAAATTCCATTGTTCACCTTTATTATTTTTTGTTATATTATTTTTATGTAATACATAATTTTTTGATATATTTTTTCCTCATTTCACATGTTCATAACCCCAAATACGGGATAACTTCATAACATTAAAAATAAAATAAAGGAATATATGTTTCGATTTTTTAGAAATATATTTTTATTTATTCAATTCATTTCCTATTATATGTATTGATTTGTGATCATCAAAAAAGGGAGAGATTTATGGATTATCCCAAAAGATCCTAATTTTAGTGATCCCAAATCATGTTTATTATATTTCTAATAAATTTCATATTTTATAATATTAAAATATTTTCTTTCAAAAATTAATTAAATTAGCTAATTATTGAACATACCATGAAGAACTAACACTTGTGAAATGTACATACCTTTTGAAGATTTCGAACTAAACATGAAGGTCAAGTGACCATGTGGAAACTAAAACATTTTTTACTCCAACTCACTACATGTACATTCAACTGACCTTGTATCAGATGAAAAAAAAATTTCCGAGGCATGAGTTGTTCATGCATTAAAGTTCAAGTGACCAAATGTGTGATCGACCTACCACATGTTGAAGATCAACCTACCACATGAACAACCAAGATTTTGTGTGATAGTATCCACAAGAAAAAAGTACATAACTCATGAACAAGTGGATCTATCATGAAAATAGATGAAGCTACTAGATGAAGGAAATAAAGTTATCATGTGAACCAGTTAGGTGACCCTGTGAATGATTCAACCTACCATGTGTAGTAATGTACCTATTGTATGAAGATATCATGTGATGAAAATATAAAATCAGCAGACCATGACAACTGACCATGCCAACTATCTGTGAACCAATGTAACCATGCTTATGTGAAGAAAACCAAACTTATCTAACATAATTATTATATTTTTTCATTCATATAATGGGTATTTTTCTAGAGAATTAATTAATGAGACATTTTATTTAAGAGTCAAATGAGTATGAGGATTAAATAATTTATATCCTTTAATGGGTAATTTAAAGAAAATTGATGATTATTTTAAATATCCCATTATGGAAAAAGTGAAGTAACGATTTATTCACATGCCTGAAATATTTATAATACATAATGGACACACTCATAACATTATACGATACTACATTTTCTTAAAACCATATTTAAAAACTTAGTTCACACCTTGGAAATAAAAATTCAAGGACTCCTAAACAACTAAATATGATTAGACTGAGATGCATCAAATTCTCCCATTTTTTATTCTTTTCTCTCTTTGTTTTAGATTATTATTTTAGATGAGTTTTTTTATAATCTCTCTATGTGTAAGAAAAATATCATGTATTACATTGGAGAGTTCTAGAACATTTCAATTATTTATTTTCTTTTTTATTCCCATAATGAAATATGGAAGAGGCCATGAATCCTGAACTACCTTCATATAGTTTCTATTCTTTTATTACTACCATGTAGAACTGTGGAAGAGCATCTATGTATCCTAGAAATTCTTGTGATTTGTTTCATTTGTAAAACCTGATCCAGGTTTTTAGTAATATTATTCATTAATAAAGTGTTTGGATGTGGTTGATTTCCAAGAGGAGAGTACTAGGTCTCAGCTTGAGATTGAACCTCTTAATTTTATTTCATTCTAGGTATTTCCTATTCTGTTTATATATTTTCAAATCAATAATAAGAAAAACAAATTACATTAATAGTTAAAATTAACTTGTTTTTTATATATCTTTTTTGATACAAGTAACCCAATTTGAAAAGTTAAAAGTGTTTTCCACTTGTTTTAACAGAGCTTTGATCGAACTTATAATATTACTTTTAAAATATTGAATTATATATTTTTAATATTTTAGTTAACTGGGTCATAATTCAAAAAATGGGGGGATTTAGTCTTAAATTATTTTATTATAAATTTTAATTAGAAACTCAATTCACCACATCTTGACTTGTCCAATAAATCCAATATTCAGGTAAAAAGGCATTGAGATTGATCTAGATAAGATTAAGTATTTTATAAAAATTTCCCTCTATGCAATCTCTATGATTTTCTAGGACTCTATTGATATCTAGAATATATTTTTAATTTTTTCACAAACCTGGCTGATAAATGGAATCTTGTATCCAAGCTCATGAAGTTATGAATTTCTTATCAATGGGATAAGGAATAGAGGACCTCATTAAATGACATAAATTCATATATTCTATATCTCTCTATTCTAATGACAGCCTTTATATGGAAGCCTCTTGACCATTATGTGACTACCATGGAAAGATCCCTCGTTGAACTCTTTCCCCCAAAAGAAAAAATAGGCAATGAAAATTTTATATACCATGTAAGTCACATGTTGCTTGAAACTGAGACTAAATATTCTCCAATTAATAATAGTTTTCTTGCATTGGTATTCGTGGTTCAGAAGTTACAAAATTTCCTATAACATTATGAGATAATGATTGTATCTCATGTTGAACCAATAAAGGACATACTCAACTATCCCATATTGACTGGATGATTTTCATAGTGTTCAGTAATCATACAACAATTTGATATCAGGTTCATCCCCAAGAAGTCTATCAAGAGATAAAAATTAGTGTAGTTCCTAGTTGTTCATCCAACCTCTAGATAGAAAAATTGGATTTTAACTTTCTAGATTAACCAATCCTCTTCATCAACCAGTCCATGCTATGATGGAAGATTCACTTTGATAGTTACCCTAATTCTGATCTAGGAAAAGACTCAATAACCCAAAACTCAACTTGGAATTCCTTGTGATTTTTTTCATCACTCCCTCATAGTCCCTCATGCCATACTCATTCCTCTTTTAGAAAGGATGTACCCACGATGATTAAAAATACCAAGTCCTTATTGAAAGTCTCGAGTTGTCCCTCTAGATTGAGATTCCATGGTTACAAGTGAAGGGTGACTTAAACCTAGTAATAAAACAGATCAATAGTGAAAAAATAATCATAGAATTAGAGTTAATTCTCTTATTGTGGCACACCCATGAGCTGATGGACTAGTTCCCTTGAAATATGAAGATGTTTAATTTCTCCCAGTCCTAGAATGACTAAGTGAATTATTTGGAAATCCTTTCAGAATCCCTTGTGGAGATAGACTAAGATGATTTGGCCATTCATGTGAAATATTGAACGGTCATTTCCCCTATCACTTCTGATATGGAGGACCATTGGATAAATAAACCTATCATTGGAACCTCCCTAAAAGGACCTTCAAATGACCCAATAATGGGTGAAATATATTAATAGATGACTCCTCTCATCGACTTCCTCCAATATAGGACTCTCCCATCATAATTATCAAAGTATGATAAAATCCACTAATGTGTATTAATTTGACCCTCTATGATGGACTCAATATATAGTAGGTCCTCTACATGTAGGGATTTGATGGAATAATTCTTCATTTCATCTAAGGGAATGATGTACCTTAGGTTATTAAAGAGTTTTATACAAGGTTATGTGATTCCCATCAAGTGGGGTTGAATGTATATCACCAAATTCTAAGGTTGGGGTGCTTTTATCCCACCATGGTCTCTGACTACATGGAATTCACTATGAAGTGTGATGTCTAATAGATTTAGGATGATATTGTACATCATCCACCAGAGCTCCACCATTCCATTGTGTACTCATATCCCTTTGTTGTATAGGGACATGACAATGTGAATCCCTATCCACTAGTGATGGCCTCTACGTGCAGGTTAATTTTTACTACAATTAATTTCTTCTCAAATTGAGTCGAATTCACCCCCCTTAATGAGGTCAAGTCCCAGTCTAAGATCATGTTTTTGAAATTTGGCACAATCCATCGATTTAGGATTCCCCCACACCATTATCATAGAAAATAATTTCAGTTTTGAAGTTTCTATGATGATGAATATATATATATAGCTATTATAGCATCCAATCCAATTATAGTTCCTATTTTTATGAATAAGAAAATTGAAAGATTTAGGTTTTTAACAAAACCCTCTACATAATTTTGTAGAATATGGTGCGTCAAAGAATTAAGATCTTTCCAAACAAACTCTCTAATTTTCTATGTAAGTATCATACGATTACCAAAATTCAACCCCAATGATCCTATACTACCTAGTATATGGGATAGAGATAGTATTTCCTATATAGGTTCAACTATAATCACTCCAGATAGTCATTTATGATTGGATGAATCTTTAAAAAAAAGTTATGTTCTAATTAGATTAATTGGAAGCCCATAATGAGAGAATCCTCCAAGCACTACATAACCTCGAAGATCATCCGAACGATGTAGTTCAAGTGTTCAAAAAATATGTTCCTATGATATATCCATTAGGCTGAAAAGGTTTTGGCATTAAAGATTGCAATGGTACCTAAAAGGAAGAGCTTGAGTATTTTGAGTAATTGGGATGTCCCTTTCATCATTAATATGGTTTACTCTAATGCTTCTTACTCATTAATCACCATGGATGGTGAGTGCATCACTCCTCCCAGAAACGTAAGGATACTCAAATGGTATTTTTCCTAACAATTAGGTTAGTATGAATATTATTCATAAGTTGTTGAACTTTATGATTCACCATCCTTACCATAGGACATTAAAATGCATTTCTAATGTCTAGGTAACATGATGTAAAAATATAATATAAACATCCTAGTCACAAGATGTTAAATTTTGTGACATTTTTTCTCACCATATGATGTTAAACTGTGTATCCAATGTCCTTTCCACAAGATTATAATAACACTATCTTCATCCTCACTGTATTACATAAATTTAAATTTACAATATCTTTTTTCATCGGATGTTAAAATATATGAATTTTTCCCAATCACATGACATAAAATTACATCATTACTTAACTCCAACCTAAGAGAATCACCTCCTTTAGAGTTGATCACTTACCACACCACATTTCATAACTACATGTGGTGTGATTCAAATTTCATGGTATATATATAGATTCCTTGAAGTATCAACCTAGAACAAATCACTAATATAGTTTGGGTTTTCCCCTTGATAATGTGTTTGAATCTCACTAACCAATAATATTTGTCAATGAATTTGAGTATGTGAAAACATGCCACATAGAGTGTTAAACTCCCCTCAAACAACCCTTCATGTCTACCTTCACACATTGATTCTTCCTCAATGTGGATCCTCATTATCCTCTATATCCAAATGGGCTTCCCTATGATTATAGAACATGTCCTAAATCGGGCTACCTCCCATTTAGGCCACACACCCTAATGGAATTCATGTGAAAATTGATGATTCCTATGTTTCTACCATAGTAGATGGTAAATCTGAAATTTTTTCTACCCATCCATGACTATGCGGTGGTGGGAAATATCTTTTGAAGAAATGTTCAGCAGTTATCCCACTCCAATTTGTCTCCCCCTTTTTTGATTCAGATTTTGAGAGTCGAGATTTACCTTTCATACACCTTCCTTTGTTCTTCTAGTGTCTTAACACCCTTGGTGTTACCCCACTGTATATTCACATGTGTTGGCTATGAAATTTGGTGTCATGATAACATTCTCTAACTACCTTCTAGTCACAACATTCGTGGAATCTCATATGGAATGGGAGTGCTCACACTACTCATTGTTCTCCATATCATGAATTACACAAGTGGGATTAGGAGTATTTGTGGATTATTACTAATATGAATGAGATACACAAACATTACCAAGTAGTATATCTCATGTTCCAAGAATTATGAACATAAACTATTTGTGGCCTATTCTGAAGAAAATTTCTATAGTATTTCCACTTTTTCCATCCATCCACATCAAGTTTTTACTATCTTTTAGGCCATGTGAACATTCTCAAAACATCCCTAGTCTGTTTTCCATGACATTAAACTAGTAACAACCCCCTTTACCATGCATAATGACTTTAAACTATGTTTGTCTAATCCTTGAGAATTTTTTTTGGTGTCGGGCCTCTCCTTTCCTCCATTCATGTTGGGTTCATATCATCCTTCATGTTTTATGATCTTCCTCATTAATATATTATTATTTGTAACTTAAGAGGAAAACCCTTTTTAGTCCACGTTATATGACCTTAAACTATGTGCAACGGACTAAGACCTATTCCCTTAAACTAATGGAACTGTCTTGGTCAAATATTTTTTCCACCAAACCCTTACCCACCAAATGGTCTAATTGAAATAACCCTAAAATACCCTAGGAAAGAGGCACACAAACCCGTTATGTTGAAAAAATGAAAAGGGTAGGCTTAGAAACATTCGATCCTATTCCCTCTGAGATAACCTTCCATGTCTAGGTAAGAAATTAAAGTGTAAATGGAAAAAGGTGAAAACATTGCAAGGTTCTTCATCAAACCATTGAAAAATACCAGTTGTTCCCAATAAAACCAATAGTTCAAGAAAATATCTTTTTAGATATTTCAATCCATTTTTCTATTTTCAAGGCCCTCTAAGAGGTGAAAGAATCATAGCCTAGCATCAGGTTAATTTATTTACTTCATGATGCATGAGTTACTTAGGACTATGGTCAAATTTATAGGACCTTAAAATCTATCAAACTTGCATATAATGATTTACATGCTACATTAATCTATATAGTTCAATTTCTCACTATTCAACATTAAACGATGTTTCCAACATCATGATTGAATGTTGAGAAACTAGTCCATAAAATCCAAGATACAAGACATTAAACTGCATCGATAATTTCATTATTTAGTACATTATAAACTATAGATTCATCTTATCATCATTTCCTAAAAGATTATACTCCTCTATCTACTGTCCACTTTCCTACTATGCTACTTTTGAAAACTATATATGGCTTGATTATAATAATATAGGAAATATAGTGATGCCCAGAACTCCTTTATTAGGCCCATACACTACTATTTAGATTATCATGGTAATATCATAATATTTAACCTACCTTAGTAAACAATATAATTCTGTCATGTTAAATTCTCTCATGAGTCACTAAGGTAGTTCCTCTCTCAAAGGATAAGTTTATCACTCAACTCTATCAATACACCTCTAGCCTATTCCCAAACACACAATGACATGATGCTCAAAATGTTGAACTCTATCTAAAAAGCCCCTCATATTCACCCTCACACTTAAGGTCTTTCTCAATTCGGATCCACAACATCCTCTATATCTGAACGAGCTCACCTATAGTTATGAAGCATAGTCTAAAATAGATCTCCTCCCATCTATGGTATACACCCAAAATTAAATCAATAGATAAGTGATGAATCCCATATTTAGAACATATTGAATGGTAAATATGAAATTTATTGTCCCAATTATTAATGATTTGGTTATGGGACCTAAATTTTAAATACATGGTTTGTAATCATCCCCCAAACATTCATCATCCCATTTTGTGATAAAGATCGTGGAATTAATGATTTACTTCAACAACATCCCACTTATTCTTGTATAATTCCACATCCTCAATGTTACCTTGCTCATGTAGCTATAAATTCCAAAAAAGAATGTTGGGAATATGAGGAACTCCCAAACCAACCATCCCTCTAGTGGGATGATTTCATTAATTAAAGTATCATTATTACCTTGAACCTTATTCCCATGTTGTATACTCTTGAGTGGAATGAGTAGTCTTGTTTTACACTATATTTCCCACACCAAGAATAGCTCACATGACCTTAAAAGTCATGATGGATTATTTTACCATATGATTGATTCACCCCATGTTACGGTAAATGATCCTTTCATAATCCATGTTGTATGACTATAAACCACATCTATACCCTACGGTGTAATGACCCAAACTTTCATTAATGAAATCCCTCTTGATCTAATTAAATGTCTCTTTATGTAAAATGTTTATATAAAATGTAAACTTCATTGGTTTTATGTTATAGGATTTTAAAATATTTTTAAGAATTGTGACCATTTCTAATATTGTTGTTGAACATTGATCACATGATTAGTATAAATATAGGGCTTTAACAAATCCAATTTACTAAGAAAAAGGAAGCGATGGACTCATCCAGTAGACTTGCCCCGTATGAAGCCCATTTGTCGGAGCTCGAAAAGGAGGTGGCCTCATTGGGCTTTGCTCTTGACCAAGCTCAAGTTGATCTGGAACACATTAAGTTTGAGTGGAACTGCCTACAGGAAAAGTGGAAGTTGATAGAGATTACCACCCAAGCATTGTTATCCGAGCCACCCCAAGAGTATATCACCATCGCAAACCTCACCCTTCGGTCTTATGCGGGTGTTTTAAGGGGTTATGTAACAAGACCCTAGTACTATGGTTATGTAAATTATTTTTTGTATATAATAATGAATATAATTTCATTTTATTATTGTTACTTTGTAAGTAGTTTTTAAGGAACAAATATTATTTTTAGTTAATATTCAACTTAGATATCTATGTTGATGAATTAATGGATTTTTGAATTAAATAATATTTTAATAAAATATTATTATTTTTGTTAAATTAATTTTTTTTAAATATAAATGATTGTATAATTTTATGAATGAAATTGTAATTTTTATTAAGGTTTGAAATCCATTTTTGTCAAAACCCGTGAATTTTCGATAAATACCGGTTTTTATTTAAAAAGTGAAAATAAAAATAATTAGAAAATTATTTTGATAAAAATAATATTATTTCTAGAATCAGGACATCGAAATTATCCAATGGTTAATTTTTTATAATTTTCTGAGACAGTCAAATGTTTGGGTAAAAATTAAATACCGTTTAAATATATAATGTGTTTTATGACATCATAACGACTCAATAGTGATGTAATAAAATACTATAAACATTATGTTTGGAAAATATATGTTTTAATATTAAAATAATGTAATTTTGGGTTTTTTTGGATTATTTTACAAAGCTTTAGCGGACCCTTCAAGTCTTATTAAACATTTTGTCTTTTTAAATTGTTTTCCTTGGGAGTGTGACTCACCTCCACATAAGCAACCCCATTATTTTAAGAAGTTAGGACTTTGGATTTATAAATTATTGTTTTCAACTCCCCTTTGAAAAAACCCATGGGCAAAAACCATGGTATGGTTTGTGGTTTTGATTAGTTTAATGTGAGGTGTCCCAAACCTAAATAATAAACAGTTCCCTCTCCTTTTCTATATAAACCCACCAAAGCTCCCACTTCCTCCTCACTCAAAGCCTTTTTAGTTCGTCCAACCTATGCCCTACTCTCTATATAATCCTCCCAAGATTCCCCAAGCTCCCAAGAAGCCTCTCTCAATCCTCTCTCATGCCTTTGGAAGAACACTTCCAAGTAAGGGTTTTTCTTCCTTTCTAATTTTTTCCCAATATTCTTTAACTTGTTATGCCCTTTTAATTTCAATTATAAATGTTGGTTTATGGTTTTTAACCTCCCAAATAATGCCCTATTTATGTTTTAATGATGGGAAACCCTTTTATCTCTCATTAAATGCCTCTCATGTACACCTGTTACTATGCTGAAATTCCGAAAGGAATTTCTCTCTCCTCATTTACATTCAAGAAATTATTTTGTATCATGAATCTAAATTCCATTACATTTGTTGGGAGATGTATCTATATGAACCCCTTACTTCCCATGTCATGTAAATATGATGATACACCCATTTCTCTCTCATCAACCATTTTTATGAGTTCTTATGTCACGTCGTTATGCTGCCGAAATTGCACTGCGTTTTTTCAATCCAAAGTCATTGTGTAGTGAATACCATGCTCATTTCTCTATCAAGGTTTTTCACCTTTATTCACATTCACTTATTGTTTAAATATTTTCATTTATGTATTCCTCATTCATTTATTGTGGAATAAATGATTATGTTCAATGATTCAATGTTTTATGAACCATGTGGAACACTTATGCATGAAAAGAAATGTTTAAGAAGGGTGCACCCTGATAATGCTCCAATGCATTGGGTAAAGTATAGTATCATGATACGTCATGTGAAATGGGTGTTTACTCATTATAATTCAAGTGAAATGAGGTTTTACTCGTGCTTCATCTACAATGAGGGCTTACTCAAGTTCCATGTGCAATGAGCCTTGGCTCCTGCTAATTCCATGTTAAGTGTTGTTGCCACATTTCCACATTATGATTTTAAAGCTTTATCATGACTTTATATTTATGCTTCTATTGTGCTCTACTGATATTCCTATTGTCTAACATGTATTGTATTCCTCGTGTTACTCCATTTTTATTCCCTTAATGGGCTTTATAGCTCACCCTTTTCTTATGCATGTCCTCAGGTTATCCCATTAAATGATAAGTACGAGGGAATGTAGTGGTCATGTAAAAAAAGTTTTCAATAAAGATATTTTATTTCATGTTTTAAGTTATTATGTAATGATACTAAGCCCCAATGACACTATACCTCTCGATCTTCTATGTTGTGTCAAGTGAAGTTTATGTAATAAATCTTGTTTCAGTGTGTAATAAAAGATCAGGGTTGTCATAGTTGGTATCAGAGGATAGGTTTAGTTATTTTTGGGATTAGGATTAGAAAACCCTAGTTAAGCCTTGGAGACAAGACTAAGTATAATAAAAACATCCCTAAGTTTTGGTCAGTATTGATTAAGTGGTTTATCAAGAAAATACATCCATGTCTGGATACGACCAGGTAGAGGCGGCTCTGGCACAGATGTATCCTAGGGGTAAAACCTGAAAACACCGCTTTTATCTAGACTTGAATGGGAACAGGTGCACGACATCAGGACTTGCTGCACTCTTGGTTACGAAACACCTGAGGGATATTCTTTGGTAAATTCACAAGCTTAGTATGAACCATTGTTAAGGGGAAAAAATTCCCTAAGAATGCATGTTAGAAATTAGATCATGGATAACATAGACTGAAGCCAATATATTCATATGTTAAGGAAATAAAAGTTATTTATAAGTCATCAGTTTTTCCCTTGTATTACCCTTTATGTGTTACCCCTGACTTTCCTTTTATTCAAGCCAATGGTCGGTAATACGAGGACTCGGGCTAGCAACCGATGTGAAGATCAATGTGATGATTGTACTAATGAGATGCCCAATCTAATGGGAGTGGGATTCGTGAACTTTTTCATGCTTCTCTCTCAGATAACTCAAGATTTGAATAAAAACATTGGTCAATAGAAACGTTCAACCCCCACTAAGAAAGAAGGAGTCACTATCAAGAGCTTCATGAGACAAAGTCCTCCTAGTTTTAATGGATCATCGGATCCCTCAATCGCTGAAAAATGGATCAACTCTATTGAAAAGATCTTCTCCATCCTTGAATGTTATGAACAAGGGAAGGTTCTCCTGGATGCTTATCATATGGAGGGTGAAGCTGATCAATGGTGGATGTTGATAAAAAATAAAAATCCTGATGAGGATATCGAGGTGTTGGAATGGAAGGATTTCTGGAAGATTTTTTTCGATAAATATTTTCTGCGCAACCTTGGGCTTAAGATGGAAAGGGACTTCCTTTACCTCAAGAAAAAAGACGAAGAATATATTGGAGTGTACAAGGAAAACTTTAAAAGGCTTGCATGATACGCTTCTGGATTTGTCGTTACCCTCGAATGCAAGGTTGACCACTTCTTTGGTGGGATGAAACCTAGCCTGCGGAAAGCGCTGGCGATCCATGACTTCAACAACTATAAAAAAAATTTCTGATGTGCCCTCAAGGTCGAAATAGAGATCGGATAATCTCAGGGGTATCATGGGGATAAGAATCATAAGGTGGAATTCAATTTTGGTGGTCTGATGGATAAATCCAACGGTTCTAAGAAGATCCAGCACCCCACTTTCCAAAGGTGTGGAAAGAAGCACCCTATAAATTTCCTGAAGGGTACGAGGAAATGCTTTAGGTGTGGAAGAGAAGGGCACCTGGTTGTTAACTGTTGGTAAGAAAAACCCACGGTTGCAACAGAGGAGAGGAATGCTCCATTCAAACCTCAACACATTGTTCATTGCTACAACTTCAAAGAACCAGGGTATCTTGAAAATCAGTTCCCTAAGCCAAGGTTTTTCGGAGGCAACCAACAAACTCCAAGTTAGAAAGGGCGAGCTTTTTCCATCACTACTACTGAAGTGAACCACGAAAATAAAGTGGTGGCAGGTAAGCTAGTTATTCATTCAATAATAGAGAACTTACTTTTTGATTAAGGTTCTACACATTCTTTTATATCACTAAATTTTAGTAGAACAATCCCAACACCACCACAAATCATGGAAGTGAAGATGTAGGTGAGTACGAAAAATGAGGAAATCATCGCATCCCATGAATATAACTCCTCCCCTATCATAATATGTGGATTTAACTTCTTGGTGAGCCTCATCATACTCTCTCTGGTGGAATTTGATGCAATTATTTTCATGGATTATCCTTCCTTATATAGAGCCAACATAAATTTCTGTTAGAGGGAAATCACTCTCCATGTGGATAATAGACCCCCAATTCTTTACAAGTGCAATGAGAAGGATGAATATTCTTTAGATCCATCATCTCAAGCGTAGATATTAATACCCTATGAGCACGTGTATCTATCTCAGATGATTGATTCCAAGAAATCAACCATCCTTGAATACATTCATATTGTGAGGGAATTTGCTGAAGTGTTTCTCGAGGAAGTGCCTGGTCTTCCTCATAGAATAGATTTTGAATTCTCAATTGATCTTATACCTGGGGTGTTTCTAATATCCAAGAATCTGTATAGAATGTCTTTTGTGGAGATTGAGGAGCTGAAGAAACAACTACAGGAGAATATAGATAAAGGGTTTATATGCCCAAGTGCTTAACCATGGGGTGCACTAGTCCTCTTCGTCAAGAAGAAGGATGGGTCAATGCGCCATTGCATCAATTATCATGAGATTAACAAAATCACGATAAAGAACAAGTATCCTCTCCCATGAATTGATGACTTGTTTTATCAGCTACATGGAGCACAATACTTCTCCAAGGTGGATTTGTGGTGGGGATATTATCAAGGAAGGCTAAAGAAGGAAGATATCCCCAAGACTACTTTTTGTACAAGATACGGGCACTATGAATTCATAGTAATGCCTTTCGGACTCACTAATGCACCAGAAATATTCATGGACTTGTTGAATAGAGTCTTTAGAGATTACCTCGACAAATTTGTGGTAATATTTATAGATTATATTCTGATATACTCCAAAACCAAGGAGGATCATGAAGATCATCTAAGAACTGTACTAGAGACCTTGCGGAAGGAGAAGCTCTATGAAAAGTACAACAAGTGTGAGTTCTGGTTGAAGGAGGTCTCATTCTTGGGCCATATCATCACAAGCAATGGGATTTTTGTGGATCCCTCTAAAACAGATGAAATTGAGGGATTTTCAAGGCCAACATTGGTAATGGATATTCGTAGCTTCTTGAGGTTAGCTGGATATTATCGACGATTTGTGAGAAATTTCTCACAATTGTCCAACCCTCTTACCATGCTAACTTGGAAGGGAGTAAAGTATTCTTGGAGTGATTAATGAAAATAAATCTTCAAGGATTTGAAAAGGAGGCTTATCACTATGCCCGTTATCAATTTACCCACAAGTGGAGATGTTTTTGTGGTATTCAGTGATGCTTCGAAAAAGGGCAAGGGATGTGTGTTGATGAAAAATGAAAAATTCATTGCCTATGCTTCATGGAAATTGAAAGTTCATGAATAAAAATTTCCAACACATGACCTTGAGTTGGCTGCAGTGATCTTCGATTTGAAAATTTGGTGTCATTACCTCTTTGGGGAGAAGTGTGAAATATATACAGACCACTAAAGCTTCAAGTATATATTCACATAGAAAGAGTTGAGCATGCACCAATGAAGATGGTTAGATCTGATTGAAGATTATGACTGCTCAATCCATTACCACCCTGGGAAAGAGAACAAGGTGTCAGATGAACTAATTAGAAAGGACCCAGTGATTCTATCATTCATGAGAATTGAAAAGGATCAAATATTCATAGATTTGATGAAGATGGACATGGTAATCATAAAGAAGGGAGAATCATTAATCCTTTCACAAATTATTTCTCAACTGTAACTTTTGGAGAGGTTAAAGGATTCTCAAAAGGATAATGTGCAAATTCAGGAAAAATTGGAAGCTATCAGAAAAGGGAAATCCTCGGAGTTTAATGAAGAAGGAATCGTTAGATTTGGGAAAAGACTATGTGTTCCATCAAGTCCTGAGCTGAAGAAGGAACTTTTGGATGATTCAAATAGTTCAAATTCCTCTATTCACCCTGGAAACACAATGATGTATCGAGATCTCCAAGATTATTATTGGTGGGATAATATGAATAAGGAGATCGCTAAATATATATCAAAGTGCTTGGTGTGTCAGCGGGTGAAGGCATAGAGTCAGAAGCCTATGGGGATTATGCAACCATTGCACATACCAAAATGGAAATGGGATAACATAACCATGGACTTTGTCACTGGACTTTGGAAGACATCTAAAGGAAATAATGCAATCTGGGTTGTTGTGGATCCTCTTACAAAGGCTGCACACTTCATTGCAATTCTGGAGGATTCCTCATTAGATCAACTGGCACTGATATATATCAGGGAAGTAGTAAGGCTACGTGGAGTACCACTATCTATTGTGTCCGATCAAGATCCAAGATTCACCTCTATGTTTTAGAAGAGTCTTTAACATGCTCTGAATACTGAAATGGATTTCTGTACGGCCAATCATCCTCAAACTTATGGCCAATCTGAGTGGACTATCCAAACACTTGAGTACATGATGAGAGCATGCTAAATGGACTTTAAAGGAGGATGGGATCAACATCTTCCTCTGGTTGAGTTCTCTTATAACAACAGTTTCCACTTGAGCATCCAAATGACACCATATGAATCCCTTTATGGGAAATGGTGCAGAACATCGGCGTGTTGGGATGAGGTCAGTGAGCATAAGCTGTTAGGACCAGAAATGGTCGAAGAAAGGGTGGAGAAGGTGAAAACCATTCCGCAACATATCATGGCAGCCCATAGTCTACAGAAGATTTATATTGATAACTGTTTATGAGACCTTGAGTTTAAAGTGGGAGACATGGTATTTCTACGCATATCTCTGTGGAAGAAGGTCATGAGGTTTGCAAAGAAAGGGAAGTTAAGTCCATGGTACATCGGCCCCTTTGAGATTCTTGATCGTGTTGGGGTTGTGGCCTATCGACTAGAACTACCACCTACCATGGCCAAAGTACATGATGTCTTTAATGTATTCCTCTTAAGTAAGTACATACCAGACCCTTCACATGTACTCTCTTCAGAGGTGGAATAGTTAGAGGATGATCTTTCTCATGAGGAGAAACCAGTGAAGATATTTAATCGTAGAGAAAAGGTTCTATGAAATAAGACAATTCCCCTCATCAAGGTGTTGTAGTGAAACCACAAGTTTGTAGAAGAAATGAGGGAATCATAGAAAATGATGAATCAGAGTTACCGACATCTGTTTTAGTGTGGGAAAATGAAAGTTTGAGGGAAATATTTCTTAAGGGGGGAAGATTGTAACGACCCAAACTTTCATTAATGGAAATCCCTCTTGATCTAATTAAATGTACCTTTATGTTAAATTTTTATATAAAATTTCAACTTCATTGGTTTTGTGTTTTTGGATTTTAAAATAATGTTAAGAATTGTGCCCATTGCTAATATAGTTGTTGAACAGTGATCACATAATTAGTTTAAATATAGGGCTTTAACAAATCCAATTTACTCAGACAAAGGAAGCGATCACCTCATCCAGTAGACTTGCCCTGTATGTAGCCCATTTATCAGAGATTGGAAAGGAGGTGGCATCATTGGGCTTCGCTCTTGACCAAGCTCATGCCGATCTTGAACACGTTAAGCTTGAGCAGAACCGGCTATGGGAAAAGTAGAAGTTGATAGAGATTACCACCCGAGCGATGTCATCTGAGCCACCCTAAGAGTTTGTCACCATCGCACACCTCACCCTTCGATCTTATGCGGGTGTTTTAAGGCGTTTTGTAACAAGACCCTAGTACTATGGTTATGTACATTATTTTTGTATATAATAATGAATATAATTTTATTTTATTATTGTTACTTTTTAAATAGTTTTTAAAGCACAAATAGTATTTTTAGTTAATATTCAACTAAGAAATCTATTTTGATGAATTAATGGATTTTTGAATTAAATAATATTTTAATAAAATATAATTATTTTTATTAAATTAATTTTTATAAAATATAAATGATCGTATAATTTTATGAATGCAATTGTAATTTTTATTAAGGTTTGAAAGCCATTTTTGTCAAAACCCATGAATTTTTTATAAATGTTAGTTTTTATTTTAAAAGTGAAAATCAACATATTTAGAAAATTATATATATATAATTAATATTATTTCTAGAATAAGGACCTTGAAATTATCCAATGGTTAATTTTTCATAATTTTCTGAGACAGTCAAATTTTTGGGTAAAAATTAAATACCGTTTAAATATATAATGTGTTTTATGACATCATAATGACCCAATAGTGATGTAATAAAATATTATAAAATTTATGTTCAGATGATATATGTTTTACCATTAAAATAATGTGATTTTGGGTTTGTTTGATTTATTTTAAAATGCTTTAGTTGACCCTTCAAGACTTATTAAACATTTTGTTTTTTTTAATTGTTTTCCTTGGGAGTGTGACTCACCTCCACATAAGAAACCACATTGTTTTAAGAAGTTAGGATTTTGGTATCAAAAAATATTGTTTTTCACTCCCCTTTGGCAACAACCATGTGCAAAAAACATGGGCTGGTATGTCATTTTGATTATTTTAATATGAGGTATCCCAAACCTAAATAATAAACAATTTCCTCTCCTTTCCTATATAAACCCACCCAATCTCCCACTTCCTACTCACTCAAAGCCTTTGGAGTTTGTCCAAACTCTGCCCTACTATCTCTATAATCCTCCCAAGTCACCCCAAGCTCCCAATAATCCTCTCTGAATCCTCTCTCAAGCCTTTGGAAGCACACTTCCAAGTAAGGGTTTTTCTTCCTTTCTCATTTTTGTCTAATATTCTTTAAGTTGTTATACCCTTTTAATTTCAATTATAAATGTTAGGGTATGGTTATTCACCACCCCCATACTTCCCTCTTTATGTATTAATTATGGGATACCAATTTCTCTCTCATTAAATTCCTCCCTTTTTCACCCGTTACTATGCCGAAATTCCGAAAGGAATTTCTCTCTCCTCATTTACATTCAAAAAATTATTTTGTATCATGAATATAAATTCCATTAAATTTTTTGGGAAATGTATCTATATGAACACCTTACTTCCCATTCCATGTAAATATGATGAGACTCCCATTTCTCTCTCATTAACCATTTTTATGAGTTCTTATGTCACGTCATTATGCTGCAGAAATTGCACCACATTTTTCAAAGCCAAAGTCATTGTGTAGTGAATACCATACCCATTTCTTTATCAAGGGTATTCACTTTTATACACATTAAATTATTGTTTAAAGAGTTTCATGTCTGTATTCCAAATTTTTTTATTTTGGAATAAATGATTATATTGAATGATTCAATGTTTTATGAACCATGAGGCACAATTATTCATGAAAAGAAATGTTAAAGAAGGGTGCGCACTAATAGCGCTCCAATGCATTGGGTAAAGTATAGTATCATGATACGTCATGTGCAATGGGTGTTTACACATTCTAATTCAAGTGAAATGAGGTTTTACTTGTGCTTCATGTGCGATGAGGGTTTACTCATGCTCCATGTGCAATGAGCCTTAGCTCATGATAATTCCATGTTAAGTATTGTTGCCACATTTCCATGTTATGATTATCATTCTTTATCATGAATATATGTTTATGCTTCTATTGTGCTCTACTGATATGCCTATTTTCTAACATGTATTTTATTCCTCATGTTACTCCATGTTTATTCCCTTACTAGGCTTTATATCTCACCCTTTTCTTATGCATGTCCTCAGGTTATCCCATGCAATGCTAAGTATAAGGGAATGTAGTGGTCATGAAAAGGAAGTTTTTAATAAAGATGTTGTATTTCATGTTTTCAGTTGTTATATAATTATCCTAAGCCCCAAAGACACTATAACTCTCAATATTATATGTTGTATCAATTGAATTTTATGTAATAAATAATGTTTTAAGTGTGTAATAAAATATCAGGGTTTTCATATACGGTCCATGAATCATGACCTTATATTATGTGCACATCCTATATATGGTATGACCCATCATAAATAAGATACTTTTGGGATTCCTTGAACCCTTCATTCATGTTATTTCATATCTTTCCTAGTTTTATAGTTCATATAAATCCCATGGTCTAA
Source organism: Viscum album (assembly GCA_963277665.1). Classification (NCBI taxonomy): domain Eukaryota; kingdom Viridiplantae; phylum Streptophyta; class Magnoliopsida; order Santalales; family Viscaceae; genus Viscum; species Viscum album. The sequence goes on along the minus strand of OY728167.1, from coordinate 813,695,679 downwards.
CATCCACCATGTTAAACTAGAAGCACTAATGATTTCTATGCATCTTTGATATTCAAGAGACTCCACCCCTTCATTCTTCCATTACCAAAGAAGTTAGATAACAATGATTCGTCTTTGTCTCATAACTTAAAACATTGAAATAACTTGATTCCTCACTTAAGAGGATGTTTCCCTCTATATGGTGTTGGTCTCTTACCACATCCATTACCAGAACTATATATGTATTTATTCCCATTTTATGGGATAAATAATAACATCCAAAAACCCTGCCACAAATAAAATCATAAAATTCCAATTTTTTCGTGTCATGAATTTTAAGGCTCCATAACAAATATAGGTTGATCCATTTCTGGACTCATCTCTGGGATTATTTCCCTTTTCTCACATACTATAAATAGGAGTTCATGTTCCAAGAATCACAACCTTTAATTATGTCTCACTTATACTGGTAATATAATGAACACTAGAATATTACTACCATTGCTCCTTCTATTCAAATTTGGTTTATTTTACCCTGTACATAAAAAGTGTCTTCCCACCCCCTTATTGGTTCAAGCTCCATAACCTTAAATACATAGCATCACTTGGTCATAGTTTTATGGCCTTAAAATCTATCCTTATATAGTCCAAGTATAATAATTATAAACTTCCCAATGAAAAAGAAACAAATTTATATCGCATTAAAAACCCACAAAGGTCGTATAAAGAAAGAGTTGGGATTCACTCTCAAATTCACCCCTGATGATTTAGAGAAAAGTAAAAGTTCAAATAGAAGTGGTACAAAGTCTGTGGGGTTCATCGTTGATCCAAATAAAACCATGGCTGTTCTAGATGAACCCATTGGTTCTGTAAAGGATAGATCTAACATTTTTCTCCTGTTTCCCTCTAGTTCTTAATTATGTGACCGTAAACTATATAGATAACATCTTATTGTATGAAATTTTAAAATAAAAAATTAAGTCATAATCACCGCCTGATAGGAAAATTCCCTCCTTTATGTGACATACCTCTACTACGTCAAATATATGAGATGTGTATATCTTGATTACCATATAAATAGGATACATAGAGATTTATAGATCTCTCATACTAGGCCCATAATTTCCACCTGATAAAAATTCCCTCATTTTGATGACATCCCACTACTAAATCACTTCTATGAAATGTGTATAACTTGATTCACATCGAAATGGTATATATAGATACACCTAGATATCACATCCCAGGTCCATATATGTTCATCATTTCCATTGGAATTTCACCATCCCTATTTTTTCTTGATGATCAATTCCCTGTTATTAGGCTCATTTCTTTCACTTGTCAATCAAGGAAATTCTCCCCATATGAGAGTGGTTTGACCCTCACATAGACTGATATTCCCTTCAATGTGCTCAAATTCATGGTATAGTAAATCTTATCATGTTAAAATTCACTCAATAATCTCTTAGATTAACCTCCATACATCGATTAATCCTCAATTTGGATATTCATCATCTTCCATGTACGATTGTACTCCCTTATAGTAATGGAACACGACCTAAATTATCTCACCTATCGATGTATCATTCTGGATCCAATATTTTCACCCATAATATGCGGTCTTATTTGAATTAGATTATCTTATTACACTCCTTTTTCTCCACTAAGCATGAATTGTAAAGACCTTGAACCCAAAACCCTAGATTCAGTGGTAACTTTATTACATTCACACTAGAAAATAATAATCACATCTAGAATGACTGAATAGTTTAGTATTCCTGGTAAAATAGAAACATACATAAATCCAAAAATTATATTTAAAACATAAAATGAAACATAATAATTTTATTGTGAACACCAATATCCCCTTTAATATATCTTGGCATATCAATTATAATAAAATTTCTGGATTCTTAGGGAAAAGAATCAAAAGAAAGGTGTGTCTTAAAATTCTCTGTAAGGGTATGCATATAGTGAAATATATCATTAATAAATACGGAATAATCAATATTTCAAGGTATGTGAATAAAAACACATTCCATTTAACCAATAACATAATCATAATATGGAATAAAGAAATGATGATCAGAAAATGCTATATATATAGTCACATTTTCTAGAATCTTATCCATGGATATTCTAAGTAGTGAAATGATCACAAGGACATCAAAAAATAATAATTTATGGAATTAATAATTTCATACATCATAAATATTTATTCAAGGTCTCATGCCAAGTCATCTTACATAAATGGTAAAGGCCTCGACCAAATACCCAAACTAGTTTGTCCCAAGAGACCTACTGATGCATAGATGGGTATTTTGGGCCCCTCCTATAATATAATAATTCCAATTAATTCCTCATCTGAATGGTCTGAAACATAATAAATTCACCATTCATGATGAAAAACAAGAATACCAAATGATAATAATTACCCCAACTAATAAACATAATCGTAAACCATTCAGATTAATATAGTGAATGGTATCAAAATAGTACATCCACATTAAAAATGACACCAAAAAACCCATATAAATAAGTAAAATGGAACAATTACAATATATCCCTAGTGGATTAAAAGTATAATAAGGTTTTTTGGAATTTATTAATATAAATTTTATAAAAATATCATTAAAAACATTTTTGAGGTAAATAATCATTCAACATTAAAAATAACCTTTTTAAAATTAAAACATCACAAAAGATTATAATTATATTTTTAATTGAAAGTATATTTTAAAAAATTTATAAATTATTCTTTAAAAAATTTATTTCTCATGTTGTTTGAAGATTTTTGTCGTTCCTCACATGTTAAAACAAATATTCCATTCACATTTTTATTAAAATACAAATGAGTGTTGTTTGGAAAATGAAAGGAATATTCCTTTTAAAACATTTTTAAAAATATTATAATGGGTAAAAATTTCATCAATTATTAATTTGGATAATTTTAATATTATAATTGATTTTTTTTAAACATGGTTTTGGAAGAAATTGGATTCTCAACTGAAGAGAGAAATAAAGCTAGATTCTATTAAAAAAATCTTCAAAGATTTTATGTTCAAAATAGATGTAAAATGGTAATATTATTTGAAATTTTCATGAATAACCATAGGGGAATAAAATTAATGAGTTTATTGAATATTAGATCATAATATTTCACCATAAAAAACATAATCATAAAACAGTCTTGATAATCAAAGAGATTGAAACATAAACCCTATAACACTTTGGAAACTTCTTAATCATAGGCCCCATGAAAGAAATAGATTCATATGAAACATAAATACCATGAATATTAAGATATTATTGATATATAGTATCTAATGGGAATTATATACACCACACAAAAGAAATAAGTGGTGAGTATGGAATATGTATCAAGAAAGTGAAAGTGAGATGAGAAACCCTTACCTCAGGTTCGAATTCCTTAGATGGTATCTTAACCTTATATATAGTGATTTTAAACATGTTATTGAAATATATATATAAATATTAATATTTATAGTTAAATATATGATACTTTTATAAAATCTTATCGCCTATTCATTTCATTCATTATTACTAATGTTTCAGGTGTTAACTGCCTTGTTTTCCCATGCAAGTTTTAACATGAAATTTCAAGATCTTGAGAAAATTATATAGTCCCCTCATCTCTAAAATGATATTAATGATAAAAATATAAATTTTTTCATTAGATACCTATTTAGAATAATTATTTATATTTTAACATGGATAATGGATCACATAACATGGTTGAGGTGGTAGACTGTACGTGTGAATGAGTGCCATTATAATTTCCATAACGGGTGAAAGGGTAAGAAGTGGGTAATATATTAACTTTATGGAATCTATATCATGTAATATATATAACATATATTCATTAAATTTATTATTATTACCATTCATTTAATATTTAATTAAAAATATGAATCACATCGCTTCATGAGGAGGTAGTATGTTGTACACATGAGAAACATTACCTTATTTTAAATGAAATGGAATATAACAAGGTATATGTTATATTAATATTAAATAAGTAAAAGTATTTTATAAATATTATATATATATATATATATATATACATTAAAGCCATCATTATATAAAACCTTGATAGGTGTTTATGGAAAAAGGAGATTCATTGATTCACGAAGCGGTAGTCTTTCGTTCGCACGATCGATGATTTCGTTTTCCATTTTATGGAAGGGTAGATATGTAATACCCCATGATTATATGAGAAGAATGTAGTGTTTTATATTGAATGAAACATGAAAAACTGAGCTTAAATGAACTATGAAATATAATTTATTAAATTTAATCACATTGATATCTTGTGTTACATGCAACATCAAGTTTATTTTGGGTTACATGCCACACTGATTTTAGTTTGTGTTGCACACGACAACGAGTTTTGATTAACTGTGATACCATATTAAAATATTATTATTTAATATTAAAATTATCACATATCCATCAGAATTCAAATTATGAATATAAATAACTAAATTATGAAAATTTATGGTTTACAATTTTATATATGTCATAATTAATTAGAAATGAAAATAAAAACCAATTGAAAATAAATAATATCTTTTTCTGAAATACGATTTTTATGTGGAACTTTTTTTGTATAGATAAATTAAATACATAAATTTAGATGAATTATATTAACTAAATTTATGTATTATATATTCAATCATATTTTTTAAAATTAATCTTATTTTTTTCTTGGTTTGAGATAAGAATAAATAAAATTTTATCCTTAAAACTATATTTTTCTATAAAAAAGATATTTTATTTCATTTTATACACATGTTAAAATTAATTTTTAAAAAATATATAAAAATAATTATATAAATTAAAATTCACCCTTTAAATCATCATTTCAAGTTTATCTTACACTAATTTGTTGAGAAGGTTATGAAATCGTAAATTTTTTGATGAATAGTGAAAAATACTGCTTTTTATTAAGAATTGTCTTTTCTTTTAAATAATTTATAAACATAAAAATTGTTTTAATAGAATTTTAAAAGTAAAATTTTTCAAATATATCTTTATTAATCAAATTTAGTTTATTTTAATCAATTCCATTTTGAATTTTTATATTATAACTTTCTAAATTTATTAGAATTTTATCTTTGGAAAACCTCTTTTCTTCACTTTTGGGTGATTAATTTTAAATTAAATTATTTCACCTCTATGAATTGAATATGAATAAATAGATCTCATATTTTTAATAAGAATAATTTAATATTATAATTAGATAAACATAATTTTTATTATTATTAATACTAAATACATTATAAATTAATTACCACAGTTAAAATAAAAATGGGTTTATTGGGGGCTAAACTAAGAAGATAAGGGGTAAAATAGCTTATAAACTTTTATAAAACCAATTTTATTTAAATAGTTACACCTTATATCATATTATATTGATAATGATTAATTTTTTAGCCTTTTTCATGATAAAAACGTGGGTATAATTTATTCTTATAAAAAATCCATGTTTGTCCTCTCACCCACTTATAAAAGGTCACCCCCTATTCCCCCTAACCACACATCATAAACCATTGTTCTCATCCAATAAAAATCCAAATTAATTCCATAATTTTCTCTAAACATCCTAGTGGACTTGGTTTTACCAAAAATATTATCTAAGAGTGTTTTTGGTCTGAACCTAAAGGAGTTTCCCAAAGATGAGTTAACGTTCTTAACCGAGCATTTTATTTTATTTCATCATTGACGTACTTAAATTATTATTTAAAAATTATCATATAATAACATAATTATAATACGTACATTGAGATTTTTTTTGGATAATTACACAACTTATATCCATTTACTCTTCCATAAAATTGGAAATAATAACGTCGCTTGTGTGTACGACAGACTATTGCCTCACAAACCAATGTGACTTGTCTTCTCTCAATACCAATCATGGTTTGGTATTATTATGTATATATGGTATATATATATATTATATTTTTAACATAGATATTATTTTTTATGTATTATCTGAAATATTTATTTTTTTACTTTCCTTTAGGGGATCTGCTAATGTCGATCATGTGTGTGGAGGACTACCACTTTGTCGAGCGATGTTATTTATTATCAGTAATGTATTACAGGGAAGGTAATAAAGATTATTTTAAATATATATATATATATGATATATGTGAAATAATTATTATTCTATAAATTAATTAATTATTTACATGTATTTCATTCAAGTCGTCAATAAATGGAAACATCGTTCACACGTATGTACGCCCTTTCGTCTCCATGAACAAGGCATTTCAACTTTATATCTCTAACTATTATGGGTGAATATATATATATATATAATGAATATATGTGATATTAAAATCATTATTAACATTCTATAGATTAAATAACCATGATAAACTAACAAGGACTAGAACTATTGAACAAACAACATACATGAAAAAATAAGCAGTTACTACCCCAAAAAATGATTTAAAAATGGAACTGTTAATAAAAATGTATTAAAGTACTATAATTAAAATATATATGTAATGATATATATTCTTTTGGTACTATGATATATTTTTAATAAGTCTATATTTATTATATAGTAGGTTCAAACATGTGCGATGTAAGTCAGACCTGAGGTAAGGTGTTTCTTAACACAATTTTCATTCATTGAGTTAAAATAATACATCATTGATTATGTAATTCAATGAATATTTGTGAAATGACCATTGATTTTATTATGTTTTATTTCCTCTTTTATTTCTATAATTTAAATTTTTCACACTTTATTACATCATTTATTGATTTTCACTCCAATGATATGATCTTTGTAAGGGGTTTATTAACTAAATTTCCATTCATTGGGTTAAACATATAATTAATTGATTATGTTATTCCATGAATATGTGTTAAATTTACACAAATATAATTATGTTATATTTCAACTTTTAATTTTTGGATTTAAATTTTTACTACCTAATTAATTCATTTATTGATGATCACTCTAATTATATGATCTTTGTAAGGGTTTATCGGCTCACATTTACTTCTGTGAGACATATGTCATATTCAACAATAATTTTGTGTGGTTTATATACAACCCTTTTAGTTTCGTATACCATGAATCTCTATAAATTTATGTTATTTAATGTTTCATTTGAATTTATTTCATTCATGGGTCTTATGATTCAAATGTTATCAAAGTGATAAAATTTTATTTCATAATATTATCATTATTCAGGATTTTTATGTTTATGTCTCCCTTGGGGGAATATTTTGACATTTTATCTTAAAAAAATTATTTCTTCTCATCTAGTTAATCGAGAAAATTTCATGTAATAGTATCATTTTTTATACTAATTGGTAAATAAAAAATTGATGAAATGTTTTTATAAATAGCCTTTATTTCTCTCTTCAATTAAAAATTCATTTTCCCCCAAATCCATGTTTTTTAAAAATGTTTTTAATATTATAATATGATTGTAAAAATTCATTCTTACCCATTTTTTAATTTTTAAAAATTATTTTAAAAAATATATTATTGTTGTTTTATGAGTGAGGTATTTTTTAAAATGGTGTGAAAGAAAAAAAAATAACTTATACGATATGTGCAGAATTACTCATCGTCGTTTCATTGAATATTATGTTACAATTTTAAAGGGTTGTTTTAATGAAAAATGATTTTAAAATTATAGTATGATCTTTTAGTTTTAAAAATATTATTTTCAAAGTGTTATTTTTATTTTCCTCAAGAATGTTTTTAATGATATTTTTATGGAAATTCTTTTCATCAACATCAATAACACTCATTCTACTTATACACTACTCGGGATAGTCAGTAATGATACCATCCTCTATATTTTTATAGATGTTTTATGATTAGTTTGAATATGGATTTACTAATTTTATAACATTAATCATATTATTCTAAATGGTTTTTTATTATGTTTATTGATTGGGGATCATTCTAACATTTCATATTCTAGTTTTTAAACATGAATTATTATGTTGTTTTTTTCTCCCATTTCATATGAGGAATGAATTGGACTTAGTATTTGATGGGCAGGGTCCTCTATAGCCTCTCATTGCATCTGTTGGTCTCATGATAAAAACTATTTTGGGTATTTTTCGGAGGCCTTTCCCATTAATGTAAGATTTCTTGGTACATGGTACTAATGATATGTTTATGATGTTAGAAATTAATAATTACCTCATGATAAGAATATTTATTGATTTTAATTTGATTATTCAATTGGTTAGAATATCCAAGGATATGTATCATGATCATGGGATTATTTATGTGGAATTATTTGACCATTATTTATTTCTTCCATATTTTTCTCAAGTTATTTTTTAAATGGAACGTGTTTCAGTTATTTAATTTTCTATATTGATTATGTATTTTTTATTCATGATTTCTTCCACCGTATGAATATCCTTACTAAGAATTTTAGATCACCCATTTTTTAAGTCTTTTTTTCAGGAATCCAGGAAGTATATTATGATTGATATTCCGGGTTATTATAAAGTTTAAAATGATGTTCTAAATGAAATTAAAATGTTTCTTTTTTTATAATGTAATTTAGGATTTATGTATAGATCTAGTTTACTAAGACTAATTAACTATTCGGTCCATAGGGATCAGATTTGTTGTATCTAGTGGTAATTTAATTAAGTAAACCCCAACTATAGGCTACTGGGGTTGGGTTCTTCATATTTAGTATCATAGGAAGATTAGTATAAATCTTGGAAAATACATTTAGGAGAGCTTATATCAAATAACATAACCATATGGATTTCACTGAGGATGATTCTAGGTATGGGATAAGATCCTAATGTTTTTGAAATGTATATATTATGTGATTTTCTTGGAAGTAAATCCCTATCGGGATACTATAAGTGGATATGGTATTGGAACAGATGTAACTAGGAGTTATAACACCAAAAAAGGGACTTTAGTCTTGACTCCATTATTTCCTAGTATAAGACAACAAGCTTCACTGTGCACCTAGTCTGAAACTCCTAAGGGATATTATTTGGTTAATTCACATTTTATTTATAAACCATTATAAATTATTTTAATGTAATATATTATTTGAAAACATTCCCAAATAAAACATGTTTATGATGAAAAGATTAGATATGCGTAAATTTTTCAATCTATGTTTTGTGTTTCACTAGTTTTGGGATTATACATTATGTTTCATAATGTTATGATATAATCTAGTGTATGACATTGATTATAAATAACACCTAGTGGATGAAATGGAAACCTTATAGATTCACATAATCAATAAAGAGATTTACCTCCTAGGAATGAAAATGAAGTTGAATCTTGAGCTGGAGAAGAAACTAGAGCTTAACAAATTATAACCATAGTGGGGAAAATGACTTGGGTTAAGAGAAATAACCTTGACCATATAAAAATACCATGAATCAATGACATAATGTAACTATGTTAGACTAATTCATGCATTATAAACCCATATCGTTTAATGGTACTATAAATCCATTTTTAGGTGAGCAGTGGATATGTTCTTTAGAGAAGATATTCCTAACCTTGGTAAGTAATAAAAGGGATATTGTTGTCATGTTAATTTTTCATCTCTATAGATATCCAGATAAATGGTGGTCATTGATTCAAAACATCAAGGATGAGGAGAAAATATAAATCGAGGAATGGAAGAATTTTAAGGTTTTTTTTAGAAAAATATTTTCCTCATGTGTAATGAAAAGACATTAAGATACAATTCCTGAGTTTACGAGAAAAAAAAGAAGAAAATGTCACAATTTATGAATCCATATTAACATGTTTAACAAAGAATTTTGTGTAATATATACATAATACAAAGGGTAATATTGACCATTTATTTAATGGATTAAATCCAATCTTTTTAAGGGAACTAGTCACCCAAATTTTCTCATTATACCAGGACATAGTCTCTTATACAATAAAGATGGAGAATGAATTATCCAATTCATATGACTTATAAAGAAATAAAGATAAGAAGAGGGTTATTTATAATTATAGAAAGTGTAATATGGAAAAAAGGGTATGAAGGGAAAGAAATATTTTACCACATGATATAATTGTGGAAATAAACACCCTGGTACATACATGAAGAGAAGGGGAGTTTTCTTTATAAGTATAGAGAAAGGCCATCAGGCTCATAAAAGAAAGGGAAAGAAAGAAACGTCTAATGTTCAATGTTTTATCTGTATCGAGATGGTGTAATATGTAATCAAATTCCCCAATATTGAAGGGAACATAAATCAGAATATGATAAGGTATTATGGCCTAGATTATTCTATTTAGACAACTGAGGTTAAATGATTAAAGTTCTTGTGTATTTTTTATTCAAAAATTAGGTTGTGGAGGTATTTTATTACTAATATTCTTTTTTTAGAATAATGAATCATATAAGTGTCATAATATAGTAGTACTTCGATAATTATTTGAAAATAGGTGTTGAATGGCATTGATGACCAAGGAAAGTTATATAGTGGCAAGTTTATATTTTTTTGAAGACATGATATTGACGGGGGATAACCCATTATATGTGCCCTATGTTCATATCATAATGATAAAGATATGTTTATGGGATAGTATCGATAACCATTAAATATTATCTTATATTTTATGTTTATGAAATTAGGGTTTATTAAAATTTGGGAATGTTATAAGAATTAAATAAATAATTTTTTTGGAAAAAGGAAAACTCATATGTCAGGTGACATCTTGTTGTATCCTGCAAGGCTGCGGGTCTTGAACTCATAATCGAAGGTAGAAAAGGGTGTGGAACCTACCAATGAATTATATGATGTCCTGTTAATATTACATTAACATTAATTAAATGATTTTATGGATAAATACTTATGGAATTTATTATGTTGAACATTGGATTTCATTAGATAACTTGTGATAACAATATTGGTTTTGGTAAATATTTAAAGTCATAAGGAATGAATTATGGATATTATGATTTTTTAAAAGTTAATATTAGTATTTTAGGGGAAACTATTTTTGGATATTCATTATTTCTGTAAGAGATGACGTGTAAATTGATCAAAGAATAAAAAAATGGTGATATTGTGATTATGAAATGGAAAGAAATCAACTAGATATATTTTATCATGTACTTTATCTAGATTTTAAAAGAATCCCTCAACATTAGTAAAAGGATATTTAAGTAAAAAAATTATACTTTTACCTCCATTCCTGGAAAATAAATGGTCCTTTTAATCATCACATATTTATTATTTTGTGGTCATTTACATTATATTTACCATATTCTCTATCACACACTATTAGTCCTTGAGATTTAGTTTTATCCTACATATCTATATTTTAATTACCCTCTAATACTCTCCCTATATAGAAACCTAGTTATGTGTTATATCAGGTATCCTTTATGTTTTCCATTTTCCATTTTTTTTGTATTATTTATTAACCCTCTATAAAATGTGGGTTTTAAATTAAGGTTAATCCTTTGATGGTTGAGACGAAAGTGGAAGGGAATAATTTATTTAAGGGGGGTAGAATGTAACGCCCCATGATTTTTTAAGAAAAAAATTAAGTTCGATAGAATATGATACAAGAAACACCAAGAATAAATAAACCAAGAAAAATATTTCATTAAATTTAATATCATTTATACCTTGAGTTACATAAAACATTGATTTTAGCTTATCTTACACGCGACACCAGGTTTAGCTTGTGTTACACGCAATACTGAGTTTTGATGAACCTCTATGCCCTGTAAAAATATTATTATTTAATATTAAAATTATCGCCTATATATTAGAATTATGGGTATGAATAGGATTAACTAAACTATTAAAACATATTTTTTATGATTTTATATTGGTTATCAATTAATAAGAAATGAAAATAAAAACCAATTGAATGCAAAAAACATATTTTTTCTGAAAAAACTATTATTATGTGCACGATCATATTTTATGTCGATAAATTAAATAAAACACTTTTAATGAATTATTTTAATTAAATGTATATATCAAATAATCTATCAAAATTTATAACATTAATTTATGTATTTTTTAGGATTTAGATAAGAACAAATCCATTGTATGCCTAAAACTGTATTTGTCTATAAAAAATAGTTTTGTCGCATTTTTCACACTGATGTTAAATTTTATTTTTGTCACCATTTAAAATTTAATTTCAAAAAATAAAAAAATTTAAATCCGCATGTAAAATTTATATTTGATTTATTTTTTGATAAATTTTTGTAATGAAAACTTTTTTCATGAATAATGGAAATTATTAGTTCTTATTTAGATTATCTTTTCATTGAATGTATTTAAAAACATAAAAAAATTAAAATAGTTTTATAAGTAAAATTTTTTCAATTATATTTTTATTAATCGAATTTAGGTCATTTTAATCAATTCCATTTTAAATTTAGATATTAAAACTTTCTATACTTATGAGAATTATTTCTTTGGAAAACCGCTTTTTCATCACGTTTGTGGGTTTAATTTTAATTTATGTTCTGCCAGATATGTCAATTGAATTTTGAAAAATAGATCCCATATTTTTAATAATCATAATTTATATTTCCTCACAAGTTCAACTTAATTTTTTCCCTTATGAAGTTTAAAATAAGTAAAAATTAATCACTGTGGTTATGGTAAAAATTGGTTTACTAGGGGTTAAACTAAAAAGATAAGGGGTAAAATGAAAAATAAAGTTTTCCAAAACACATTTTTTGCTCCTATTTCAACCATATATCTTTTAGGATCAATAATTTTATGTTTTTTATCCTTCTTTAATGATATAAATGAGGGTACACTTTATTATTTTCAATAATTCATAGTGTGTCCTCTCCTCCACTTATAAATAGAAACCCCATATCCTCCCCTATTCACACATAAAAAACCTTTTTTACCAATGCCTATAAAAATAACATACTTAATTCCCTAAAAACATCATAGAGGCCTTGGTTTTATAAAACAACCAATTTAGTATGACTTTTGTGTAATACCTAAAGGAGTTGTCTAAAGAAGAGGAAACCTTCTAAACCAAGAATTTTATTTTAATTATTCTCCCACCTATATAAATAATTATTGAAAAATTATCATATAATATTATTAGTATCATCCATATACTGATATGTTTTTACGATAATTGAACAACCAATATTTTTCTCCTCTTCCCTCAAATGGGAAACAATAACATCACTCGTGTGTATTGAAGAATACAACCTCACTAACCAATGTGACCTATTTTCAGTCAACACATCTCATGGTTAGGAAAGATGATGGATGTACTATATATATATATTATATATTTTTAACATAAATACACTTTTTGAAATATAATATCACATATAAATTTTTTACTTTCTATTCAGTGGGGGATACATTAATGTCGATTGTGTGTATGGCGGACAACTTTCTCCCGAAGAGATGTGATTCATTCCCACTAATGATTTACATGGGTGGTAATACGTATTATGTTAATAAATATATATTTTTTATATGAAAAAATAGTGATTCTATAAAAAATGAATAATTATTTACTTTTCTTTCGTTCCACCCATCAATAAATGGAAACATCGTTCTTATATACATACAACCTACCATCTCTATAAATGGTGCATTTCATATTTCTATCTCTAACTATTATGGATGAATCTTAATATATATAATTAATATATAAGATATAAACATCATGATTATAATTATGAATATTATGTATCCATGATTATCCTATAAGGACTGGAACTGTTGAACCAAAACATACATGAAAAATGAAGTAGTTACTACCTGGAACCGCAATATTGATAAGTAATTGTCAATAAATTGTTGATAAAATAATATAAATAAAAAATATATCATATTATATATATTTTTATGTCACATTAGTTTATTTATAATAATATTTTATTTATTATACATTAGGTTGTAACACGTATAAAGGAAGTCATACATGGGGTAAGGGGTATCTTAACTCAATTTCCATTCATTAGGTTAAATGTTTATTTCATTGATTATGTTAGGACACGAATATGTGTGAAATGATCTCAAATTGTATTATGTTTTATTTCCAGTATTATTTTTTGGATTTAAATTTTTTCACATAATTATTCCATTGATTGATTCTCACTCCAATTAGATGATCTTTGTAATGGGTTTCTTAATACAATTTTCATTAATTAGGTTAAACTTCAAATTCATTGAATAAGTTATACCATTAATATAAGTGAAATTACCTCTTATTGGATTATGTTGTATTTCCACTTTTATTTTTTGGATTTAAATTTTTCACACATAATTACTTCATTTATATATGCGTACTCTAATGATATGATATTTATATGGGTTTATCGTCTAAATTTAACTTATGTGAGACATATTCCATATTTAAGAATTATTTCTTTTGTGTTCAATATATACTACCACATTGATATGTGATATCATTATTCACATTATTTTCATGGTATTTAATATTTCATTTTAAGTTATTTATTTCATTAGGATTGCAATTCAGAAGATATCAAAGTGATAATGGTTTGTTTAACAATATCACCATTATTCAGGATCGTTATGTTTATGTCTCCCTTTGGGGAATTATTTATTATTTTATATCCAAACCAAACTATATTATACTCTGATAGTAATTCAACAACATTTCATGTAATAGTTCAAATTTCCCACTCTTTGGTAATTAAAATGATTGAGGAACTATTGTTAAGAAAAACTACCTATAATTATCTCTTTGGTGGAAAATCCTTTTTCTTCCATATCCCTAATTTCTAAAAATGTTTTCAAATTTTTTATTATTATTATAATATTGTTATTTAAAATAATTTTTACCCCTGATTAAATTTTTATAAATGTTTTTAAAAGGAATATTTCTATTGTTTTTTATGGGATGTACTTTTTACAATAGTGTGAAAGGAATGTTGTTTTTTCATTTATATGTCACTTATGGAGTTACCCACTTTCATTTCTTTGATTACTCATTTAAAATTTTACAATTTTATTTTCAATGAAAAGGGTTTTGAAATTTTTTTATGAAATTTTAATTTTCAACTAATGATTTCTAAAGTGGAAAAGATATAATCCTCATGAATTTTCTTAATGATCTTTTTATTTAATTTATATTCATTAACATCAACAACCCTTATTCTGTATATAATCCACTATGGATAGGTTGTAATTATTCCATCATCTTTATCTACCTAGATGGTTTATAATCAGTTTTACTAGGAATGTCCTATTTTTATATCATTCACCATATTACTTTGAATGGTTTATTATTGTGCTTACTAATTTGGGAAATTATTATCATTTTGAATAATAGTTTTTCAATATGAATGTTTATGTTGTTTATGATTGTCTACTTTCATATGATGAATACATTATACTTAATAAGTTATGAGATGGGACCCTAATATCCCCTTATTGTGTTAATAGGTACCATGAGACAAACTAGTTTTAGTATTTGGTCAAGGCCTTTCTCATGTATATATTATTTATTGGAACAATACATTGAAGGTTTGTTTATGATGTATGAAATTATAAATTACCTCATTATGAGATTAGTTATTGATTTCCATGTGATTATTCAATTAGTTAGGTTATCTATGTATAAGTTTCAAGCTCATGTGATTATTTATGTGGAATTATTTTATCATTATTTATTACTTCCATATTATTCTCAATTTATTATTTAAATGTAATGTGTTTTAGTTATTTACCTTTCCATATTGATTTTGTCTTGTTTATTCATGATTTATTCTACAGTATGAAAACCCTTACTGAGCATTTCAGCTCACCCATTTATTATTATTATTCATAGGAATGCATGAAGTTTGTTATGATTCATATACAGGTTTATGATAAAGGGGATAATAGTGTTCTCAATGATATTATTATGCTTCATTTTTTCCAACGTAATTTGGGATTTATGTATGTATCTATTTTACCAAGAATATTAAACTATTCCATCTCTTAGGATTTTATTCCTTGTATCTAATTCTAATGTAATAAATTAATCACTGGCTCTAGGATACTAGGGTAGGGGACTTTATAAGATTGATATATTTTATGAATTAAACATAATAAAGTATCATTATATGGGAGATATTTTTGTTATTATATTTAATGTTTTAAGACATAATTTAAGTTTTTTAAAGAAGAATGAAAATGAATGAGCGTCGTTAAGGTGATAACATTCTCTTAAAGAACCATTCATTCAATATCCTCTTTATTACCCTTTTTTTTGTCTTTTGTGAAGACCAAAACCTCTAGAATTTGGATCAAGATGTTTGGGAGATATTTTGGTAGGATTTTCTCGAAACAAATGGTTTCGTATGTGTGAAGAATTAAGCGGATTGAGTTCTATTTTATAATTTTATATTAGAGGGATTTTTTAAAATAAAAAAACTATTCAATAATGGGAATTCAATGTAGAGACCTGGTTTTGTCTTGTAATAAATTTAAATATTTATATATATATTTCCAGAGTTAGCTGCTGAGACGACATGTGATTCTGAGTCCCGGTTTACCCAAAATATTTTTAGAAAAAATTATTAAATATATTTTATATTATGTGCATAAATATTCTAAAATATAATGGGATAAATCATAAATGGTTAATTGGATTGGAAATATGATACCAAATTTGAGTCTGAAATGCGGTTTTTACCTAGAAACAAAAAAAATGGGTCGGCGCAGGGAGTTTGGGCACTTTTCTCATTGGCGGTACATTCAGCGAGTTAATTAATTGTTATATAAATTAACTAATTCATTTATTACCTAAGAGATATGTTTATAAATATATATTTATAGAGAAATTACCAGGGTTAGATCTATAATTTGGGAATTCTCCCACAACACTCTCTTCCTCCTCCGTTGGTGAATGTGAATCGAACGATGACAAAATTCTGGATCAGGACGGCAGAACGTAGCGAACGAAATGGATTACTTCAAATAATTGGAATATGTTTTATTCGTCAAATATTTATCCATAATAGGGATAATACTTTTAAATTTTTGTTGTTATTCCCTTTTTAGTAAATGGATGAGTAGATTTATCTTTTTTCTTGGATCCACGCTAATTATAGACCTTGCATGCACCTATGTATTGAAATATAAATTAATCTGATTTGTTTATCTAACCCTGGTTTACCCATTCTTGATCTATTATCCTATAACCCTTATAATTCTTCCTTAAACCATTGGTTTTGTGGTTTTATCGTTATTTTATTTTTATTATTCACCGATTGGATCTCTGCGGTCCCGGTTGGACTTTTTTGAGAGGTACCGAGCTCGATCAGATCCCTAGATACATATCAGATCAACTAAACAAGGATGTATTGATGGTAAAATCATAGATATGGGATTCTTAAGATGAAATAATGATCAATTTGGTTATTAAAGATCAAGAACTCAATTAAAAGAGCTATGGCGACATGAATAAAAGATGGTGAAACCCCGAAGAACCTCTGGTGTCCGTTTTTCAGCGATCGATGGCCAAGATCCATGATTCATGGCTAGATCCACCTTTTTTAGGCATATTGGATTCCATAATCAAAGAATTGTTGAAAGATTAAAGTATGGATTAGGGGTGTAGAATTTCTATGGAAATCCTGACTACACGTGATGTTCAAAGATGAACACACGACATATATCCCCCCTGAACAAAAACACTAGGGTTTTTGAAATAATAAATACAACATAGGGTGAAATATCTCTTACACACTATATACCCCGTACCAGTTAGAAAAACTGTGTGATGAACCACATAGATGAGAATCTATCTAGGAGTACACAGACATGACATGAGTATATAGGCGGTATCGTATGTTAAGCCATGCACCATGTAGAGAAGTAGAGAGACATGGGATGAAAGTACATGGACACGGGGTCCGGTACACAGACACGGCTAGTAGACATGATCTCGGTCACATTTAGCCTGATCATGCCATGTATTCCACCTACATGGCGTATACTACTACACAGACAAGGAGTCATGTACTAGTAAGGGACATGATGAGATTGTGAGGTGGGGCCACATGCCATGTGGGTCCCCTCCCACACTGTGTACGCATAGTTTCTTTTTCATAAAAACTTGGACCTTCCATATCTACTTCATTTGAACTCATATTTTGGCATGTGAGTAGCATATCCTTGGGTTTTTCAACATAGAACATGATGGTACACTCGGTTTTGGATTTATAGATACAATGTAGAATGTTATATGAATGGAGTTTATTGAGGAGACACTTGATGATGGTAGTGATCAGGCAGGATCACCAGAGACTCCTTTCGAGTGGTACCCTCCAGCTGGGTTGGGCAGCGGGTCCTCAAATTCTTCATAGTGGTAAGGTCGAGTTGGGCTAGGTAGTGGGTCCTCAAATTCTTTCGAGTGATACCCTCCAGCTGGGATGAGTAGTGGGCATCAACATCTTATGAGTGTTACCCTCTTGTTGGGCTAGATAGAGGGTCTTCAACATCTTCTGAGTGGTACCCTCCATTTGAGTTGGGTTGTGGGTCCTCGATGTCTTCTGAGTGGTACCCTCTATCTAGCTTGGGCAGTGGGTCATCAACATCTTTAGAGTAGAACCCTTTGATTTTATCTTGGCATGGATCCTCTACTTTGAGTTTTTGGCCCCTCTATTGTGGGGCACAATGTCAAGACATGGTTTGAATTGGATGGTTATATTCAAGTAGATGTGGGGGGTGATGGGAACCATTAATGGAATTTTGGAACTATTTTCTAGTCTTCTTCATGGCCTGATCTATGATATAGAGATACCCTTACTATCTATTCTGGGTTTCTTTGATTGGGCATATATATATACATTATTCTTTATCCACCTCTTGGATTTGGATAATCTTCTTCTAGGAGAGGTGAAGACATGTGGGATATATGAGGTGCTTTTTGTGTTTAGATTCATGAGGTTATATGGGTCTACTCTCCTAATATAAGAGGATATGGATTGATGGTTAGTTCATCTACTCATTGAGTTTATCCCCTTGTTCTTAGACAAGCTTACATTCACTCTTTATTGGTTTGAGCTATACTCTTTCACTATATCTGGAATCTAATGTATTACTCTTCTATTTTATCTCTTAATACTTCCCCTTAAGCTTTTGAGGTGTCTTACTGGGTGTGTTTATACTCACCCTACATGGGCTTTACCTACACATATTGTGTCTTATGCAGACGACAGACTGGTCTACTGTGACTACAAAGGAGCTTAGGGATATTAGTTGTTTAGACAGCCTATAGTGGTCATAGCTTGGGATTCAGGAGTTGGGAATGCTTTTAGCTATTTATTTTTCGAGTTTTCCATTAGGTTGGGACACATTTCTAGTTGGGAATGTATTTTTCCCCATTACCTTTCAGTTTACACTACCGTACTTTTGTACTATTTAGAGGTTCATACATAATTGGTTTATTTTATAGCATTGTTTCATCTTTTATTATTTCTCTCTACACCATTTTTGTCAAGTTAGCTGTGTTTATGCATACAGGAACTTGGAAAAGGGCACCATGAGTCAGCTATTCCTTCGGTGATTGTCGCCACCCCTGGCCTATGGAGGCGGTCTTGGGGTAGTTGTGTCTTGAGCCCTGTCTTGGTTCAGGTTGTGACCTATTAGTATTAGAGAATGTTCATTACTTAGGATGTTGTTTACATGTATCCAGTTAAGAGGATTTGGTTAAGATTATGAAAATAGTGTCAATGTATATCAAGTGTGTCTCTCAGTACATGGAGTCCAGTGAAGGTGTGGTGGCCAACGTATCCATTCAACAAAACCCTAACTACCTGATTGTTGACTTAGCGTGATGAGGAATTTTTTATAGGGAACAATGGTACATGCATCATGTTGGATTCATTCATTGATTGTCCTTCTTGATTCATATCCCTATTATTGTTGATATATATCTATATATGCTCCTCTAAATATGTTAATTCTTTATTACTTTTAGGATGCCTCTGCGATGATAGCCATCCTGGATACTAGCTCTAGTTCATGATGATGATCCTAGGAGTGATGACGTTGTAGTTAAGGGTTCATCCTATAACCCCGTCCTCCATGTGGGTAGGTAGAAACACCTCCACAAATTGATAAGTATATCATCCCAGTATAGAATTTTGGGGATGCACACAAGATTAGCACACTCTTTGAGTTCCATCATCAAAGACCACTAAGGTTCCATGACATTCTAGATCCTCATGTATCAAAGGATTGGCTAGAGTCAGTGGTCCATATCTTCAATATTTCTCAGACCTCAACAGATCAAGTAGTTGTGCTGGTAGCTAGCCTCTTCCATGGATTAGTTGTGAATTGGTGTATCCTTGTTACACATATACACAATATGTCGACACTATCCTGGGAAAACATACAATTGTTGTTCCCTGAGGAGTACTACCCCCCTTCTTATGATCAATCGAGATCTAGGGGCTTCTAAAGCTGAAGATATGAGGGATAACAGTTTCTGAGAACACAGAGAGGTTCATAGAAGTTACACGGTACTCCCTTGACATGATCCAGGATGGCTACTTCCGAGAATGTAATTTTGAGAAGGACGTCTCTAAGAAATAAGAGTTATAATTGTACCCTTGTGCATTCCAACTTATGTTGAGGTGATGTAGTGGGAACTTGTGTCAGAGAGATTTTTTCTATAGGGACTCCAAAGAGGTGGAGCTGGTAGTGGGTTCCATAGAGTCGAGTCATCTGCAGTAGCTAATAGACTCCAAGAACCAAGATCTATGCACATGATACCATTCTATGATCATAATTAGGCATTTTTTTAAAGGGACCACAGAGATACAGGGAATCCTATAGAGGGTAGGTTCTTTTCTTTTTATCAATAAGGTCACATGGCATGAGATTGCCTGACCATACAAGTTGAACACCATAGGGAGATAGCTAATGGTCCTCCATAGTAGAGGGAGCGACATGATCAAGGATCTCCTAGGTGTGGACAAGGTGGTCCCCATCGAGCTGTAGCTATAAGACAAGTAGGAGGAGCTATTTGTAGTGGAAGATGTTATGATATTCTTCCACCACCACCACCCGACGACCCACATCAGGCTCAAGGAGATGTTGGTCGGGGCCATGGAATGTTGTAGGCTTTGGATATATATGATCTTGCATTGAATGAGATGATTATAAGTATTCTTTTTTCCCTTTAGACCTTTCGTAGTATAAATTTTTAGACACTATTATGAAGTATTCTTTTCATTCCTATCCTTGATCGAGGTTTAACTAGGGTGACACGGGGTGTCGGTGTAACCCTTTGTGGGTGATCTTTAATGTAGCTTTGAATGAATGAGGAAGAGTGGTCCTTCCCTCACCGAGATGTATTTTTTTGAAATGAGTAGTTTGACGAGGGAGAATCGGTGCCACCGAAAGAGGATAGTATCAAGGTTTGTTGGATGTTACCCTCTGACTTGTGTGTTTCCTATTGGGTAAAGTGTTGGTGGTTGATGATAGAGGGCTTGGTAAGACATAGTTTGGGTGTTTTGGAATCTCATTATTGTTCATTGGTACCCTCATGATCTTGGATTCAACCTAGCACGTGAGACACTCGAGGCAGACATGATGTGTCTTGATATAACTTTGGACTCACAAGGAAGAGTGATTCTTTCACCAATAAGACAAGTTTATGATATGATACCAAAACTATGTGGGTGTTTATGTGCCCCCCAAAGAGGATAGTGTTGAGGTATGGAGAATGAGTTCCTTAGACTTGTGTTTTCAGGGAAAGTTTTTTTCTAGAGTGTTAGAGAAATTTCTTGATTTTCCAGTGGATTTTTCTACTTGAACCCTTTTTCTTGGCAGCCCTAGTATAGGGGGAGCCTTTCTTAGAACAATTTTTTAGTGGCAGAGTTAGACCCTATGGGATTTGACTGGTGTGTATTGGTTTTCCTCCATCCATACTCAGTTAGGATTACACTTGTGAGTGTGGGGTAGTTCCTGATTTTGGTTTCTCTCCTTCTAATAGAGGTGAACACACATGGGGTATGCCACACACTTTATGTGTTTAGTTTCTCATGGTTGGATGATTCTGCTCACTCTACTTGTTTGTTGGTAACCTTACGTGCTCAGAATCAAACTATAACGACCCATACTTTACATACATTGTTAGTAATTCAAAATTGAATTACACTTATTACAACATATAACAAAACCATGAAACGACCGTATAGATATAGTGTCTTTAGAAACTGGGAAACATAAACAACTGGTTCATAAAGTGTCTACACTGTCTCCCATTTATTTCATCATATCTATAGTCCCTTTTGGCATATCTTACTTAATAACCTTCTTCCTGGCCTGGGGAAAGAAAATATACAAAAGGGTGAGCTCAAATGCTCAGTAAGGGTAAACAAAAGAAATATCAATCACATCATATTCATAAGAACATAACATTTTGGAAATCTTACCCTGCAAAAGAGATCATAATTTCATAACATGGGATAAATCATAGTAGTGAAATGTAATCACAATAATCATAACTTAAAACATGAAGCATTTTTTCATACACGCATAATCATAGAGAATCATTTCTTACTAGTCAAGACTCATTTCCAAGACTATCTTAGTGGACAAAGTCCATTTCTGAACCGAGTTCATTCCTCGTTTTAGTCCTGTTTCACTGAACCGGTTTAACCTGCCGTTCCAGCCATGTCTATCTCATGAGATATAAAATCTTTACCCAATGCATTGGAGGGATATATAGGTCCCACCCATCTCATAATGATACCATTCTTATGTGTTCCACAAAATCATAAACCATACATCATAGCATAACCCATGTAATAAAAATGGGATTCATAAACATCGTGACATAATAAAACAATTCATATAAGATAAAGGAATTCATAAAAATAATTCCATCAAAACATAATCAAATCAATGTAATAATAGGGATAGAAACAGAACCTTTATTATCTTAGATGGAAAATTATTTTGATAAAACACTTGAACTCCATTCTTGAGGAAAATATCATTTCTACTTCAAAAAAACTTTTCTTTTATTAACATGTCATACAATTCTAAACTAAAAGAAGTTGATTAAAAATAAACTTGAAAACATGTAAAGGAAGCTTCTTGGAAATAATTTTTTAAAAATCCATTCATTCTGTATAAGTTAAAAAAACATTCTTCTCGTACTTTTGTCGGAAAAGTCAAAAAGTACCTCGTATGAAAAACGAAAAAAGATTCCTTTCATATATTTTACTAAAAACTCAACAAAGGGTAAAATTGGATTTAAACAATTGTAGGTGGATGGAAATAATATTACATATTGAGGAAACATGGATGTGGATGATAAAATACACCCTAGTAAATTCCAAAGTATAAACAATCTCGGATAAAAATGAGATTGTGATATTTCTCTTACCTTAGGTCTGATTTGGTTCGTAAGTGTCTGAAACTCCTGTATAATGATTTAAATAATGTCATTGACTTATTCCAGAATCATACTCAATTGTTATTATATCATATATGGTCATATTCATATCTTATTATTAGTAATATTTCATTTCTACTTGTTATTTGGGTGTTTATTACTTTTTGTTCTTATGCGTGTTTTGTCGAATAAATTCTTATTCTTCTTTTTAGGTTATAGATACCTCATTTCCAGAATGGTATTAGTTTAATATATATCATATTTATTCACTCAATTCATTTATGTAATCATTATGAAATGAAAATCATGTAAAACGAGTCACATCACATCGTGGAGACGGTATTCCGTACGTACGCACGAGCGATGATATCGTTCCCATGATCGTGGAATTGTATTGGAGTGTATGTATACTATTTCATAATCAATATTAATTTACAATAATCATATATATTCATTATTTACACCATTATACCCATCCAAGTAAGGTGGTGGTGGAAAATAGATTACACCACCGTGTGGAGACGGTATTCCGTACGTACGCACGCGCAGTGATTTTGTTTTCCGTAGGATGGATAGATTGTTAAATAGGGTTGTTTCATACTTATAATAACATATCAGTATATGAGTGATACTGATGTTATTAATTCATAATGAAAAAACTAAATAAGAATAAGTGGAAGAAGAAATAAAGTTGAAAGAATCGGTAATGGACATTACCTCTTCTTTGAAGCGCTTCTTTAAGACCTCCTTTTAGGGCACTAAAATTGGTCTTTGAAGAAGACCAGGACCTCTAGGATGTTTCTAGGGAAGTGGATAGGAGAAATTGTCAGGGGTTGACCGAGCGTGAAGGCTCAAAGTGGTGTGAGGAAGAGAGGGAGGAGGTGCCCTTTTATAAGGGAGGAGAGGGGCACCTTTGGAAAAACTAAAAATATTATTTTATTATAAAGCCATATTCAGTTTTAAATAGCTACAAATTGATTTATTTAGAATATAAGGTGTGGATGGGTCTAAATCCTCTCATCCAATAGAATTTGGACAAGTTTAGTTTACTATTTTAACATTATCATTTAGATTTAACATTACGTTAGATAATTTTACTTTTACCGTGTCTTTTTGTGTTCTTACACTATAAGGTTAATAAACTTACTATAACAAGACAAAAAAACCCCAAGTTGTTTATTATTAATATATATAACCTTATCTAAGTCATTTGGCCGAACCTTAGATTTTTATGAATAAAATAACAATTAATAATATATTTTTTTTAAAAAAAACTATTTTATGTCAATTTTGGCACTATTTAGTAATTGATTTTTGTAAAAATCATAATAGAATTATTAGTTCTAAAAAAGTTAATTAAATCAATATTAACATTTCATATTAACCTATAAAAGTATTGTAATTCATAAAAAGTCTCAAATTTCATTTATTTGGGTATTTATAACATCAATTATATCAATATTTCATTAATAAGATAATTACTGCATCATCTTTGTGTCATAAATAAATTAAATTATTTAATGTCTAAAAATTACAAATAAAATAACATTATATAGTAAATAGTTTTATATTTCTAATGAATATTTATAGTCTAATTTATCTTATGTATAACCCTATATTAAAAATTATCTACTTATTAAACTTTGATTTTAACTATTTTAACCCTTCTTTAAATAAATTAATAATAAATGTCCTAATCTAATCCAAGTGGGCCTAAATGGTCATATTTTATTCCTAAGGTTGTTTTTGGTCTAATTAAACTTATCCAATAGAATTAGGACATGTTTTAGGGTAATAATAATATCATTTTTACCCTTAATTACCCTATTTACTTTTAACCGTGGTAAATAAAAGTAAAAAGTTACTATTCACCAAAAATTATTTTCATCTCATTGAACCACATTTTACTTACTGACATCAACCGTGTCTCTCGGATTTTTGAAATTCCACTCACAGAAGCGGTAATATTAAGTTTTATGTAAATTTGCAAATTCTCCTAGGAGGTGGGTAAAAGACGGTGAATAGTTCAATAAACTTTTTATATATCTAAAATTATTATAAAATTACTCCAATGAATTACATTGAACTTATATAGGTATTATGTATCAATTTTGACCTAAAATAAATTTAAATAAAATAAATAATTATTTAAATAAAAAGTCGGTTTTTAAATAGTAACCGAGTGTTTTCACTATTCATCAAAAATTGAAAGTTTCCAGAAAAATACCAAAATTTCACCCTAGGCTAATTTCGATATTCTGAATCCAAAAATGAAGTCCATTTTGAAAAATAAAATTTCAAAAAGTGGTTATTAGTATTCATAACGGCTAGTTTTAATAATATTTTAATAGCATATCGTTGTTTAGTGAAACTCGGTATTGCATACGACGCAAGCTATCAAGGAAGGTCGTGATTGTGTGTAAAGCAAGCCAAGCTAGTGTTGTGTGTAGTGAAAGATTCCTTTGATGATTTATATAAAATAAAAACAAAATATTTCTTATAAAAGTCTCAGGTGTTGCATTCTACCCCCCTTAAAATGAATTTTGCCCTCGAAATTCGTCACTTGTAACAAACAGATGAGGATACCTCTCCCTCATCATATCCTCAAACTCCCATGTAGCTTCTTCTAATTGGTGGTTCCTCCATAAAACTTTCACCAAGCGAGTGGTCTTGTTCCGTAGGACTTTTTTACTACGATCGAGAATCTCTATCGGCTCTTCTTCATAAGAAAGATATTCTTCCAGCGGTACAAATTCTGAGCTGGGTACATGTGAAGGATCAGGTATGTACTTTCTCAGGAGAGATACATGGAACACATCATGAACTTGAGAGAGATTCGGTGGAATCACCAATCAGTAAGCTACCTTCCCAACATGATCCAGTATTTCGAAAGGACCGATATACCTAGGGCTCAACTTTCCCTTCTTTCCAAATCTCATTACTCTATTCCAAGGAGATATTCGTAAGAATACTTTATCACCCACTTCAAACTCTAAGTCTTTTCTTCAGTTGTCCGCTTAACTTTTTTGTCGACTCTGAGCTGCTCTTATGTGTTGTTGAATAGATCAGACCTTTTCTGCCATCTCATCAACAAGATCAGGTCCTAATAGCTTTCTTTCCCCAACTTCATCCCAGCAAGTTGGAGTCCTGCATTTCTTTCCATAGAGAGGTTCAAAAGGAGCCATCTGAATACTGGAGTGAAATCTATTATTATAAGAAAATTCCACCAAAGGTAGGTGTTGATCCCAACCACATTTGAAATCCATAGAGCAAGCTCTCAACATATCTTCTAGAGTTTTAATTGTCCTCTCATACTGACCGTCTGTCTGAGGATGATAAGCAGTGTTGAAACTCAAATCTGTATCCAGAGTATGCTGAAGACTTTGCCAGAACTATGAGGTAAACCTAGGATCCCGATCAGATATAATAGAAAGTGGTACTCCGTGCAATCTTACCGCTTCCTTTACATATATCCTAGCAAGCTGATCTAGAGAGAAATTCTCTCTAATAGCAATGAAGTGTGCAGACTTTGTAAGACGATCAACTATGACCCAGATAGCATTATTGCCTTTGGATGTTTCAGGAAGTCCTGTGACAAAGTCCATAGGGATGTTTTCCCATTTCCATTCGGGTATGGGTAATGGTTGTAACATCCCCTTAGACTTTTGTCTTTCAGCTTTAACTTGATGACAAACCAAGCATCGAGATACATATTCAGCAAAATCTCTTTTCATGCCATCCCACCAGAAGTACTCTTTCAGGTCCCTATACATCTTCTTGCTTCTAGGATGAATAGAGAATGAAGAACTATGATCCTCATCCAGCAGCTCCTTCTTTAATTCGGGGATGGGAGGAACACAAACCCGATTCCTGAACTTTATTATCCCATCACAATCAAGGTTGAATTCAGGAACATTTCTCACCTTCTTTTGTAACTCTACATCTTCTTTCTGTGCCTCTTTAATCTTAACATGTATAGATGGTTGAACATTCATTTGAGAAAGATACGATTTTTCTCCTTTCATTATAATTCAAAGATCCATCCTTTGTAAATCCATAAATATTGGATCTTTTGTGATCCTCGTCATGGATAAACTGGCATGGTCTTGTCGACTTAATGCATCTGCCACCTTGTTTGCTTTCCCAGGGTGGTAATGAATTGAGCAGTAGTAATCCTTAATCAGCTCCAACCATCTTCTTTGGTGCATATTCAGCTCCTTTTGTGTGAAAATGCACTTTAAACTTCTATGATCAGTATAAATGTCACACCTTTCTCCATAAAGATAATGCCTCAAAATATTTAATGCAAAGATTACCGCAACTAACTCCAAATCATGAGTTGGGTATTTTTTCTCATGGATTTTCAATTGTCGTGAGGCATAAGCTATCACCATATCATTTTTCATAAGAACACACCCCAATCCCTTCTTGGATGCATCACTGTAGATCACAAACCTGTCTCCACTACAAGGTAGTGTGAGCACAGGTGCACTGGATAACCTTATTTTCAACTCCTTGAAATTCTCTTCACATTCCTCCGTCCAAACAAACTTAACTCCTTTCCGAGTCAACCTGGTGAGTGGATTAGATAATCGTGAAAAATATTTCACAAAACGTCGATAATATCCAGCCAAACCAAGAAAACATTGGATCTCAGTTACTATTGTTGGTCTCGACCATGTTTCGATAACCTCTGTTTTTGCTGGATCCACAGATATCCCCTCTTTTGAGATTATGTGACCCAAAAATGAAACTTTTTGAAGCCAAAAATCAGACTTGGTAAATTTGGCATAAAGCTTCTCCTTTCTCGGGGTCTTCAATATAATTCTCAAGTGATCTTCATGTTCTTCCTTTCTCTTTGAATATACAAGAATATCATCTATAAAGACAACCACAAACTGATCAAGATAGTATCTAAAGACTCTATGCATCAGATCCATGAAGATAGTAGGGGCATTAGTAAGACCAAATGGCATCACTATAAATTCATAGTGTCCATACCTTGTACGGAAAGTCATCTTTGGTATATCCTCCCTTTTGAACCTTAATTGATGATACCCTGAACGAAGATCAATCTTGGAAAAGTATTGAGATCCGCGTAGTTGGTCAAATAAGTCATCAATGCGTGGGAGAGGATATTTGTTCTTGATAGTGATCTTGTTAAGTTCTCGATAATCAATGTAGAGTCTCATTGATCCATCTTTCTTCTTAACAAACAGAACAAGTGCTCCCCAAGGTGACGCACTAGGTCGTATGAACCCCTTATCAAGATTCTCTTGGAGTTGCTTCTTCAATTCCTGCAACTCAATTGGGGACATTCTATAAGGTGTCTTTGAAATAGGTAAAGCACCCGGTACGAGTTCTATTAAAAACTCAACTTCACGATTTGGTGGAAGACCCGACAATTCCTCCGGAAAGACATCATCAAACTCCCGTACAATGGGCATATTCTTAATCATGAGTTTATCACCAACCATTTGAGATAAATAACCTTCATTTAGTGGAATCAAGACCCATAAGATGGAAGAAATTTCCACTGGAAGGTTATGTTCATCCTTGCATCGATAGACGATCAAATATTGATCTGGAATATGAAATGTGACTTCCCTTCTTTGGAAATTGATATGAGCTCCATATAGAGAAATCCAATCCATTCCAAGAATCACATCAAAGTCCACTATAGGTAGGATCACAAGATTTGTAGGAAGCACTTTCCTACAAACTTCAATCAGAGAAGAATAATAAACTTTTGATGCGACTGTTGTGCCATTAGGGGTTGTCCCAGCTAACTCAACATCTAATTGTTGAGGTAATACGGTGATACCCTTAGAAAATTCTTCAGAAATAAAGGAGTGGGTGGATCCATAATCAAATAAAACATTTGCTACTTTAGAGTGGATGGTAAGTGTACCTTTCACCACTTCGTTATCATACTCCACATTGTTGATAGAAATTGCATGTGACTTTCCTTTGTCTTTATCCTTAAGAGTTTGCTGACGTCGATCATCATCAACAACCCTTGGATTAGGGAATTGATTGGAATAATGCCCCATTTCCTTGCACTTGTGACATTGAAGTGTAGGAGGTTCATTCTGTGTATCCTTTTCATTGTTCGCATCACTAGACATCTTATTCCCATCATTGCGGCATTCAAATGCCCGATGACCTTCCTGTCCACATTTGAAACATTTACTTTTCCCTTTAAGACAACTCCCTCTATGTTTCTTTCCACACTTTGAGCATAAGGGAAAACTCATCTTCTTTTCAGTGTGCTCTTTAGATTTTCCTTTGAATTCCATTTTCCTCTTCTTATCAAACCCATATGACTGATGGGTTACTCCAATCTCCATCTCAACTTTGAGAGCACATCGAATGATTTCCTCATAGCTATTGAAGTCCCTTATGGATAACTCCCTTCAAAGACTTGGTTTTAAGCCTCTAAATAATCGATCGATCTTACTCTCAGGTTGGATAATAATACCAGAAGTGTACCTTTCAAGTATTGTAAAATTTTCTTCATAGGTACCAACAGATTCATCATCCATTTTCTTTAGTTCAAGAAACTCCTTCTCCATCTTTGTTTGGAGAATACGAGGGAAGTACTTATTGAAAAATAAGTTCTTGAACTCATCCCATTACATGGACTCAATTTCATCTCTTGGCCTCGTATTCTTGATAAGATTCCACCATTGATCAGCATCACCTTCCAAACGATACACTGCTAAGATGACTTTATCATGTTCAGAACATTGAAGAACTGAAAATATCTTTTCAGTAGTATTGATCCATTATTCAGCAACTAATGGATCAGTATACCCACTAAATGAAGGTGGAAGTTGTCTCATGAAGGATTCAAAAGAATGTTGCTCCTTCCTTTTCTCGTTCGGAAGTCCTGCATGATTCATAGCTTGAGAAAGTTGTGTGAGCATGGCTACAAGATTTTTCATTACAGCTCCTGTAACGTTTGGTTGCTCAGGGGTACAATCATTGCATTTCCCGTCGCATTTCGCATTAACACGGTTCCTTCGGGTTCCATCCATTGACTAAAACCAAGAAGAATAGTGTGAGCAACACTAATTATAATAGGAAAACCACATAATAAAGAATAAAATTTCACACTTAAGGTCTTATCCTAGGTTATTCATGGCCATTTCTAAAACACTAAGATTATGTTCTATGCTTAGACTTATCCTTAGGATTCTTACTAAGGCATTCATATCCTAGTTTCCAAAGGTTGACTATAACCTACCTCTGATACCAACTATAATGACCCATACTTTACATACATTGTTAGTACTTCAAAATTGAAGTACACTTATTACAACATATAACAAAACCATGAAAGGACCGTATAGGTATAGTGTCTTTAGAAACTGGGAATCATAAACAACTGGTTCATAAAGAATCTACACTGTCTCCCATTTATTTCATCATATCTATAGTCCCTTTTGGCATATCTTACTTAATAACCTTCTTCCTGAACTGGGGAAAGAAAACATACAAAAGGGTGAGCTCAAAGGCTCAGTAAGGGTAAACAAAAGAAATATCAATCACATCATATTCATAAGAACATAACATTTTGGAAATCTTACCCTGCAAAAGAGATCATAATTTCATAACATGGGATAAATCATGGTAGTGAAATGTAATCACGATAATCATAACTTAAAACATGAAGCTTTGTGTCATACACACGTAATCATAGAGAATCATTTCTTATTAGTCAAGACTCATTTCCAAGACTATCTTAGTGGACAAAGTCCATTTCTGAACCGAGTTCATTCCTCGTTTCAGTCCTGTTTCACTGAACCGGTTTAACCTGCCGTTCCAGCCATGTCTATCTCATGAGATATAAAATCTTTACCCAATGCATTGGAGGGAGATATAGGTCCCACCCATCTCATAATTATACCATTCTTATGTGTGCCACAAAATCATAAACCATACATCATAGCATAACCCATGTAATAAAAATGGGATTCTTAAACATCGTGACATCATAAAACAATTCATATAAGATAAAGGAATTCATAAAAATAATTCCATCACAAAAAAATCAAATCAATGTAATAATAGGGATAGAAACATAACCCTTTATTATCTTACATGGAAAATAATTTTGATAAAACACTTGAACTTCATTCTTGAGGAAAATATCCTTTCTACTTCAAAAACACTTTTCCTTTCTTAACATGTCATAAAATTCTAAACTAAAAGAAGTTGATTAAAAATAAACTTGAAAACTTTTAAAGGAAGCTTCTTGGAAATAATTTTTTAAAAATCCATTCATGTCGTATAAGTTAAAAAACATGCTTCTCGTACTTTTGTCAGAAAAGTAAAAAAGTACCTCGTACGAAAAACGACAAAATATTCCTTTCATATATTTTACTAAAACTCACCTAAGGGTAAAATTGGATTTAAACAATTGTAGGTGGATGGAAATAATATTACATATTGAGGAAACATGGATGTGGATGATAAAATACACCCTAGTAAATTCCAAAGTATAAACAATCTCGGATAAAAATGAGATTGTGATATTTCCCTTACCTTAGGTCCGATTTGCTTCATAAGTGTCCGAACCTCCTGTATAATGATTTAAATAATGTCATTGACTTATTCCAGAATCATACTCATTGTTATGATATCATATATGGTCATATTATTAGCTTATTATTAGTAATATTTCATTGCTACTTGTTATTCGGGTGTTTATTACTTTTTGTTCTTATGCGTGTTTTGTCGAATAAATTCTTATTCTTCTTTTTAGGTTATAGATACCTCATTTCAAGAATGGTATTAGTGTAATATATATCATATTTATTCACTCAATTCATTTATTTAATCATTATGCAATTAAAATCATGTAGAACGAGTCGCATCACATCGTGGAGATGGTATTCCGTACGTACGCACGAGCGATGATATCGTTCCCATGATCGTGGAATTGTATTGGAGTGTATGTATACTATTTCAGAATAAATATCACTTTACAATAATAATATATATTCATTCTTTACACCATTATACCCATCCAAGTAAGGTGGTGGTGGAAAATAGATTACACCACGGCGTAGAGACGGTATTCTGTACGTACGCACGCGCGGTGATTTCGTTTTCCGTAGGATGGATAGATGGTGAAATAGGGTTGTTTCATACTTATGATAAAATATCAGTATATGATTGATACTGATGTTATTAATTCATAATTAAACAACTAAATAATAATAAGTGTAAGAAGAAATAAATTTGAAAGAATCGGTAACGGACATTACCTCTTCTTTAAAGCGCTTCTTTGAGACCTCCTTTTAGGGCACTAAAATTGGTCTTTGAAGAAGACCAGGACCTCTAGGATGTTTCTAGGGAAGTGGAGAGGAGAAATTTTTAGGGTTTGGACGAGCTTGATGGCTCAAAGTGGTATGAGGAAGAGAGGTAGGAGGTGTCCTTTTATAAGGGAGGAGAGGGGCACCTTTGGAAAAACTAAAAATATTATTTTATTATAAAGCCATATTCGGTTTTAAATAGCTCCAAAGTAATTTATTTCGAAGCTAAGGTGGGGATGGGTCCAAATCCTCTCATCAAATATAATTTTGTCAAGTTTAGTTTACTATTTTAACCTTATCATTTAGATTTAACTTTAAGTTAGATAATTTTACTTTTACCGTGTCTTTTTGTGTTCTTACACTATAAGGTTAATAAACTTTCTATAACAAGCCAAAAGAACCCCAAGTTGTTTATTATTAATATATATAACATTATCTAAGTCATTTGGCCGAACCGTAGATTTTTAGGAATAAAATAACAATTAATAATATAATATTTGTTTTAAAAACTATTTTATGTCAATTTTGACACTATTTAGTAATTGGTTTTTGTAAAAATTATAACAGAATTATTAGTTCTAAAAAATTTAATTAAATCAATAATAACATGTCATATTAACCTAGAAAATTAGTTTAATTTATAAAAAGTCTCAAATTACATTTATTTTGCAATTTATAACATCAATTATGTCAATATTTCATTAATAAGATAATTATTGCATCATCTTTGTGTCATAAATAAATTAAATTATTTAATGTCTAAAAATTACAAATAAAATAAAATTATGTATAAAATAGTTTTATCTTTCTAAATAATATTTATATTTGAATTTATCTTATGTATAACCCTATATTAAAAATTATTTACTTATTAAACTTTGATTTTAACTATTTTAACCCTTCCTTAAATAAATTAATAATAAATGTCCTAATCTAATCCAAGTGGGCCTAAATGGTCATATTTTATTCCTAAGGTTGTTTTTGGTCTAATTACACTTATCCAATAGAATTAGGACATGTGTTAGTTTAATAATAATATCATTTTTACCCTTAATTACCCTATTTACATTTAACTATGGTAAATAAAAGTAAAAAGTTACTATTCACCAAAAATTATTTTCATCTCATTGAACCACATTTTACTTACTGACATCAACCGTGTCTCTCGGATTTTTGAAATTCCACTCACAGAAGCCGTAAAATTAAGTTTTATGTAAATTTGCAAATTCTCCTAGGAGGTGGGTAAAAGACGGTGAAAAGTTCAATAAAATTTTTATATATCTAAAATTATTATAAAATTACTCTAATTAATTACATTGAAATTATATAGGTATTATGTATCAATTTTGACCTAAAATAAATTTAAATAAAATAAATAATTATTTAAATAAAAAGTCGGTTTTTAAATAGTAACCCATTTTTTTCACTATTCATCAAAAATTGAAATTTCCCGAAAAATACCAAAATTTCACCCTAGGATAATTTCGATATTCCGAATCCAAAAATGAAGTCCATTTTGAAAAATAAAATTTACAAAATTTCAAAAAGTGGTTATTACTATTCATAACGGCTAGTTTTAATAATATTTTAATAGCATATCGTTGTTTAGTGAAACTCAGTATTGTGTACGACGCAAGCTATCAAGGAAGGTTGTGATTGCGTGTAAAGAAAGCCAAGCTAGTGTTGTGTGTAGTGAAAGATTCCTTTGATGATTTATATAAAATAAAAAAAATATTTCTTATAAAAGTATCGGGTGTTGCACAAACTTTATGCAGCGGCAGGTAGTTATCGCTTATGGGTCATCGTAGTTTACACCCCAAAATCGAAACTATGTGACTGGTGACATAGAACTAGAATAGGTATTCATTTTAATGAGGATACAGAGACACTATCTCCTGTGAGAACACTTTTTGATTTACTCAGACCACCAGAGTCTCTGGTGTATCTTCACATAGAGAGACTTGAACCTGAAACAATGATATTGGATGGAGTTTCTACAGGACTATCACTTTGAGATAGAATATACTCTATGGAAGGTAAACATTTTAGTAAATTCCCTTAGCATGAAGTCTCAAGCTCTATTAGTGCAAGATGATTCGGAGTAGTTAGCTTCCCTACAGCTGACCCTGGTACGGTAGGAGGGTACAAATTTTCTTCAGTCGATGGTGTTGACTCATTCAATTATCTACTATGTGGGAGAGTCCCAGATGGTGTACATAGACTATGAGTAATTACGTGGTTGGATATCCATATAAGGTTCACTAGATGGATACTCTGATGTAGGGAATCATGTAATCTTGTTCCACATGCGTATAGTGGTTTCAATCAAAATTTGGGAGGAGGTGATGTGATAGTTACACACTTCTCCCATAGTTGTACATCCTAGTGTGAGGAATATGTATAGAGACCTTCAGAAGATGTTTTGGTGGTCTCGGATGAGAAAAATCATATCTTAGTTTGTCTCTTCATGCCACAGCAGTCGATAGGTGAAGGAGGAGAACCAAGTTCATAAAAAGAAATTGCAGCCCCTTGAGATCCTAGAGTTGAAGTGGGATGACATACCCATGTACATTTCCATAGGGATTTTGTGCATATTAAAGATCTAATATTCCATTAAGGTGATATTTTATCGACTCACGAAGTGGGAACCCTTCCTCGTTATTAGGTAGAAGAGTTTGGTGGAGAGTTTGGGGAATTTTTATGTACGATATATCGTTCACCTTCATGGGGTTCCCTCGATGATTGTCTCTGATCATGAAACACAGTTTACTTCATGATTATGGATAAGCCTACAAGAGGAATTTGAGACCCAGATGAGCATGATTATAGCCTTTCAACCCCATACCGATTGTCAAACCAAGTGCACTATCCAGTGTTAGAGGATATGATGAGTTATTGTGTGTTGGATGTCAAGAGAAGTTGTTAGGATCACCTACCATTCGTATAGTTTTCATACAATAATAGATATCACAATTCCATTGGAATTTAACCTTTTGAGGCCATATATGGGAAAAACATGCAGGTCCCCTTGTTGGGGACAGAGATTGGGGAGGCATATTTAGTGTGCCCAGAGTTAGTGCAGGTAATGATGGAGAAATTTCATGTTATTCTTGGGTGAATGAGGATGGCCTATAGTAGAAATAAAACTTAAAAATATCACTATCAAGTGAACTTGTAGTTTGATCAGGGAGACCACTCTTTCCTGAGAGTCTCCACATGATGAGAATTGCAGAGGTTTGGTCGGGGATTCCTGTTATCCCTAAGGTTCATTGGTCCATTTGAGATCATGAAAAGGTTTGGTGAGGTTTCTTACCACCTCACCCAACCCCCACAGCTAGAGAGAGTGCATAAAATCTTTCACATGTCACAGTAGAGGCAATACATGCATGACCCCATGCACACCATCTATTGGGGCGAGCTGGACATCGAGGATGATCCCACCTTTGCAGAGTACCCATTTGTGATCAAGGATTTACATGACAGGACTCTGTGTGGATGGATCATACCTTTGGTTCATGTGCTATGATATCATGAAAATTTGTAGGAGATTTCCTAGTAATATAACATCCAAGTTCAACATCAATATCCCGAGTTGTTTGCCTAGTTTTAATTTTTATGGATGAAAATAATGAACGATGGAATGATGTAGAGATATTTTTTATTTCTTGTAAGAGTTTGAAATATTTCTATATATATTTTTATAGTTAGTAACTAATGTGACGTGCTATTCTAGATCTCAGTGTTCCTAGAATTAATTTTATAAAAAAAATATATTAAATATATTTTATATTATGTGAACACAGATTCTTTGAGTAAATTTTGTAACTCTTAAAATTTTGATAGTATCATATATTCGAGACCACGGTTGAGTTTGGAACATGGTTTTTACCCTTGGTGCGAAACAAATTGGTCTTCACAGGGAATTTAGACTATTCTCTCATTGGTGGTATGTTAAGTGAGTTAATTAATTATTCAATTAATAAATTAATTCATTTCTGACCTAAGAGATAAGTTTATAAATATATCATTATAGATTAATATCCTGAGTTAGATCCATAATTCTAGAATTATTCCATGACACTTTGGTCCTCCTCTATTAGATAATCTCAATGTAACGATGACGGGTCTCCAAATAAGGATGTATCATGACGCAGCGAACACAGCTACTTCCTTCGAATCATTGGAAGACATGTTATTCACAAAATATTGATCCAAAATTGAGGTAGGAATCTTAAATTGATGTATTTATGTCCTTTGATTAAATTATTGAGAATATCTATCCCTTTTCTTGGATTTGTGCCAATTTTAGACCTTTCATGCACCCGGATATTGAAATATAAATTAATTTTATTTGTTTATCTAACCCCGGTTTCCCCATTTTTGATCGATTTTCCAAGAACGCTTGTTTTATATCCTTAAACCTTTTGATTTTTTCTTTTCTCCCTCTTGGATTCACATTCTTCACCAGTTGGATCCTCGTGGTCCCAGTTCAACGTTTTTGGGAGATACCA
Source organism: Viscum album (assembly GCA_963277665.1). NCBI lineage: Eukaryota > Viridiplantae > Streptophyta > Magnoliopsida > Santalales > Viscaceae > Viscum > Viscum album. Next base: position 813,658,468 of record OY728167.1, on the reverse strand, counting down.
CACTCAATCGAACACCCAAATACGCAGTGGAACGATGAAATAAGAAATGATCAGTGAGAAAAGCATAGATATGGTATCATTGCGCGGATAGGATTATCGATTTATGGATAGAAGATCAAGAACTCAAGGAATTGAGGTGTGGCAGTGTGCAGAATGGATGGTGAAACTCCGATGAATCTCTGGTGGCTGTTTTCTAGTGAAAAATGACCAAGATCTATGATTCACATCAATATTCACCTTTTGGATAGATTGGAGACTGGAATCAAAGCACTGTTGATAGATTCAATTACAGACAATGGATATAGAATTTTTGTGGAAAAATTGACTACACACTGTATTAAAGGATGAACACATGGAGTTTGTCCTTCCTTTGAATAGGTTATAGGGTTTTGGAAATATTAAATATGACATAGCATGTGATCTATATTACATGTCATGTACCCATTCCCGTTTGGAAAAACAATGTGATAGACCACACAAATGGTACTCCATGTAAGAGTATAGAGACACGGCTTGAGTACACAGGTGATATCCCATGTGAATACACACAAAGTGTACCAAAGTACACAGACATGGGATTAAAGTACATAGACACAGGGTCTAGTACACGGAAATGACTAGCGAACATGGTCCTAGTCACGGTTAGCCTGGACATCCCATATCATCCACCTACACAGTGTGTACTATTTGAACAGGGATTCATATATTGGCCAGAGACATGACCAAATTGTGAAATGGGACCACACACCATGTGGGTACCCTCACATAGCATGTACACCTAGTTTCCTTTTTAGAAAATATTTACCTTCTTTGTATCCTTCATTTGAACATAGATTTTTGGTTTATGAGTAGGCTATCCTAATATTTTTACACATAGAATGTGATGGATCCCTCAGTTGTGGATTTAGAGACACGATGTGGAATGTTCTGAGAATGATTTTTATTGAGGTGATGCTCGATGACGATAATGATCAAGTAGGATCACTAGAGACTCCTTTTGAGTGGAACCCTCCAAATGGGCTGGGCAATAGATCCTTAACATCTTCGAATTGGTAACCTCCATTTGGTTAGGGTAGTAGTTCCTTGACTTCTTCTAAGTGGTACCCTCCAGCTGGCCTGGGCAGTAGGTCCTCGACATCTTCTAAGTTGTACCCTCCAACTGGGCTGGGTAGTGAGTCCTGGACATCTTTTGAGTGGTACCGTCTATCTATGTTGGAAAGTTGGTCCTTGTCAAATTCCAAGTGGTACCATTCATCTAGTGTGGGAAGTGGGCCCTTTACACCATTACATTGGATCCCTTCAATTGTACCAGGGTAAGGGTCCTCTACTTTGAGTTTGTGTCCCAACGACTATGTGGCATATTGATGAGGCTTGATTTGACATGGACAGTTACTTTTGGGAAGAAATGTGGGATGGTGGGAATTGTTTATGGAATTTTGGAACTATTGGCTACTCTAAATCATGGGATGATATGTGATATGCAGATCCCCTAACTCTCTTTTCAGGGTTACGTTGACTGAGCATATATATATATATATACTTTCTTCTGTATCCACCTCTTGTATTCAGATACTCTCCTTCCCGGAGAGGTGAAGATACCTAGGGTTTTTCATGTGCTTTATATTTTTATCTTCTCATTATTGGATGAGTCTACTCTACTACTATAGGTGATGAAGGCTTAAGGGGTGGTTCATCTACTCATCGTGGTTGGCCCCTTGTGCTTGGACGATCTTACTTTCACTCTTTGTCAGGTTGAGATGTACTCTTTCTATATATCAAGAGTCTATTGTATTCCTCTTATATTATATCACTTACTACTCCTCCATTCATCTTTTGGAGTTTCCTACTAGGTATTTTGATATTCAACCATGTATGGGTTTTTTCTTGCATGTATTGTGACTTATGAAGATGGCGTACAGGTCGATCATGACTACATAGGATATTTGGGACATTGGGTGCTTAAACCATGTATGATGGCCATAGCTTGGGGTTCAGGAGCTGGGATATCTTTCTGCAATTTAATTTTCTATTTTTCTATCATATTGGGACACATTTCTGGTGGGGCATTCATTTTCCCCCTTTACTTACCAGTTTACACTACCGTACTTTTTTACTTTCTAGAGGTTCATGCATACTTTGTTTATTTTATAGAAGTGTTACATATTTTATTCTTTACCTATACACCTTTTTCATTGAGTTGGTTTTGTGTGTGCATAAAGGTACTTAGGGAAATTCCTCCCTTAGTTAGTTATGCCTTCGGTGCTTGTCTCCACCCCCTGGCCTATGGATGCGGGCTTGGGGTAGTTGCGGCTCGAGCCTCGGCTTGGGTCAGGTCGTGATAGTCAATATCACCACAAGTGGCTCAAAAATTCATAATTAAAGGGGTGGAAAATTATATGGTCATTCCAAACCTCCACTACATAAAAAACCTTCTTTAAACATGTTTCTTCTTAACTTTTAAGTTTTCATAATTTTAAACTTTTATTTTTACACTACGGTAACTAGTCTTTTCAACCTATGAAATTTATCTTGTATTACTAAAATAAAATTCTCCTTAATATATAATTTTAACCGAGTAATTATAAATATTAAATCTAATTTATCAAATAAAGATACTTTTTTTGATAATTAATTTTTACACAAATGCGTGTAGCATGAAAAAACAATGTTTTAACATTAACTATGGTAACAATGATTTTACTCCTTAGGGGTCAATATAGTCACTAAAAAGATCTATTTTAACATGAATAGACCGTAGTTGATATTTTTAAACTCATAAAAATAACATGGAATAAGATATTATTTTTATTAGTTTTAATTTATTTAATAAAAAATCATTTATTATAAATTAACATTAATGTAAATTTTGACATTATTCAATTAATTTGAAGTTAAAAAATATCAATACAATAATGTAATTAGAATATATTATGTTCAAAACTATATAAAAGGATATATTTATCTTAAAAATTAATGTAACACCATAAATCATTCAATTTATTTTACTTTTAATAATTTTTTATCATTAATTTTTTTATCTACTAATTAAATAATTGGTGTGTTGTCATGCTTAATCATTTAGAGTAATTGAATGATTTCTAAGAATTGAAAATAAATTTCCCTCAAAAATTAATTTAATTATTCTCATAATGACCATCTTTATTCATTCAAATCTCTCTTTGGTCTCTATGATAAAATATAATTGAAATTTAATAGATAGAAGGTGAAATTTTGTCTTTTTCGTTACATAAATTATTATAGATGTCAAATTCATGGTAAAGTATCCCAAATACTCACAAAAATATATCCTATGTTTATATGTCTCTAAAAAATTCTAGAAAATAGAAATTAGACATATTTTTAGGCCATTTTAACCCCGATATTTTTTAGTTTAACCCCACGGAAAACTTTTTCTAACTGTAACTTCGGTAGTTAATTTTTTCTATTTTAGAAATTAATTATGACCGTAATTTAAGTTGAAATTATTATATAGTATTATTTATTTTTATTAAAATATTGAATATATATTATCAAATTTTACTCACATAGTTGGAAAATTTTGATTTAAAATTAAAACAACAGATGTGACAGAAAATGCGTTTTTCAATGAGAAAATTATTATAAGTATAGAAAGTTTCAATATTAATAATAAATATGAAATTGATCACTCTAACATAAATTATATTCATTATAATATAATTTAGATAATTTTACTTTCATAAAAATATTAAATTTAAATGGAATCTTTAAATTATTTAAACTATAATGCAATTTTAAATAAAATCTTGTATTTTTCTCTATTAATCGAAATAATAATCTTTATAGAAAATTATCAAAAATTCACTCTAAGATAATTTTTACATGATTATTTCATAAATGAATTTTATTTTTTCATATATATTTTATGAAGGTGTTAAAAATTAATTTTAAATTATGTATTCAATGTTATACTAAATAGACTTTTAGAACAATATAATTTTTCAAAAAAAAATATTTTTATTTCAAATAAATCTTACTATATTTATAATAAATATATAACCATTGAATTTATTTTATATATTTTTAAACCATATAATTATCATTATTTAGTTATTCTTATTCATTCCTATCAACTTAACGGCTATGTTATAATGGTATTCTATATTATGGTTTATTTAGACTGAGGGATGGGTGTTCTGCACGCCATCAAAGATATTGAATTTATTTAAAACAGAATATATCATAAAGTATAATGGTTTTAAATTATCATATCATATTGGTGTTTCATGTCATTTGGGATATTGAATAAGATTTTCCTCTTTTAATAACTTAGGGTGTTAAATTATACCCACCTTCAATGAATTGTTTCCTCATAATTTTAACTTTCACTCAGAGATCAAGGGTCTGAAATTTTAAAATACCTTTCTTGAAACCCCAAAACATAAGAAGGGTTAATAAAAAAACCTCTTGTAAATAGGGAAAGGTAATATTAAGTTTATCTGGAATAACACATTATTATGTTTCCTTATAGGATAACATTAGTGGGAAGTAAAGATGTGTACATATAAGAAAAGAGTAAATAATTATAGAGAGTTATAGAGATCATTAATCAAAATAATTTAGGTGATCTATATAATGACAATGAACAAAAAACCATAAATATATAATGGTTGAAATTTCCATTGGTTCATCATAGATTAAGGTACTAGGATGAAATTCATGTATCATTATTCTTTTCCTAGAGTTGAGGATTTTATTTACCATCTTTGTTGAAAATACAAAGAAATATACTTATGTGAAAAGTATAATTTCATCCATTAACAAATTTCCACCATAATATCATTTGTGTATCCAAAATATGAGTACTCAACATGATTTTTTAATTCCTAAATCATTAAAATTAACTTTTAATGAATTGTAATATAAATTATTCATTCCTTCTGAATCTAAATATTTACTAAAACTAATATGGTAAGAACATGTTATCCTATAACACCTAAAGAGATGCTTAATTAATTCCATAAGTATTTTTTTCATCAAATCTTTCAAAAAAAACTATCATATTAACTAGAAAATCACATAGGATAGTGGTTGGGGTTGTACCCTTATCACCCATCAGTTGTGTGTTCAAGCCCCATGGAATCTCTTAATGTGATAGGTTATCACTCAGCATATGGGTTTTCCTTTTTCCAAAAAATATTAATATAATTCCTAGAACATTCTCAAATTATAATTAACAATAGTTACCTCAACATCAATGATAAGATAAACCATAAAGTATACCAATACCTTTAATCTTATGTCAAAAAAAATTGGCATTCTTACATAATGAATTTTCACTAAGATGTATACTAAATCAATGGGTTCTATTTCCATAAATGGTTCACAAATAGTCCTTAATCAGGAAAAACTACCATCACATAAATCCTTAAAACATGTGCTTAACACATTGAACATATGATCAACCTTAAACTAAAAAACCCAATATTTTATAGATAAATCATAAATTATTACATGAATACATTTATTTTTACACAATTAACACGATCCTTATATGTTTAATGATTATTATAATGATAATATCATTGATAAAATACTTCTATAGTAAAATTCATAAATCCAAATACACAAGCACCATAATCGAACCAATTCATTGCTAAAAAATTAACTATGCTTCATCATCTTATTCATTAATAGTTTCTTCCTTTATTATGTCATTTTTAATCTCTCCATCATCATTACTATAACCATTACTCAAAAAACCATACTAATTCACTTAATTATATTTCCTCCTAGGACATTGATTTTCATAATTCCCACACATTCCACATTTAAATCCTTCCTTTTTTGATGATACATTAGGGAGACCATTATTCGCATCTATTGTGTTAACCCAATTTTTCATTTTCCGTAGAAATTACTTGATTTCTGTCCTTCTTTTCTGCAACCAAAACATCTTCCATTTCTTCTAAAAAATTCAGTCAGGTGTTTCTTCCCATATTATCAAAATATAGGAAACTAAAAAAACATTCCTCCATGGTCTCCACAACCTAAAATCTTATAGAACTCTATCATCCTATTCTTTTGTGAGTCTTATAGTTGGTTAATGTGAAATTTTTTAATCATATATCATTATATATTATTAAGAAAATCACAATATTCATCCCCATAGTCATTATCCCATTTAGTTTCTCATCAAAAAATTGTCTATCACATTTAATATTAACTGAATTCCTTTTGGTTCCTATTATTGACTAAAAGAAAAAATCATAGTGTTAGAAATAATAATCCTAGTGGGAAACCACATAAACATGAAGAATCATTTATAGGATGACTAAATCATAACACTTTATTTTCAATATGTGAAACCTTATTTTTAACCCTTTTCATATTTGGATATTATCTATTAAAATACATTATAATGTTTTTTAATGAAATTTTGAAATAAGCAAATAATATCCCCTAGGTGTATCAAACTAGGTTTGCAATAAGTCCCTTTCTTGTGTACCAAGTAACACTTGAGTCAAGTTCACTATGCCTTGTTTAGAGTTTCTACCCCTATGTATATCTATTCCGTATATTTTCTTACTTGTACTATCCATATTAGGATGGATGTTATCCCATACATAGAATTATTCTCAAATTCAATCATAGGGTTATTTTATCTTATATATGTTCTCCAAAATATAGTTTCAAAGGTTTATACTAAACTTACTCTAATAACAATTATAAAGACCTTAACCCCAGTTCCCCAGAGTCGATGGTTACTTTATTTAATTGGGATTATATTCAAGGAATAACATCCTGAAATACTGAATAGTTTTGTAGCCATGATAAAATAGATAAATATAAAAATCCAAAATAGATTTTAAAACAAAAATTTCAATATAGTAATTTCATTGAGAACACCATTATCCCATATATCATAACTTTGTATATCAATCATAATAAACATCCTGGATTCTTGGGGAAAAGAAACCAATGAATGGGGTGAGATCAAATGCTCAGTAATGGTATGTGTACAACGGGATGTATCATTAATACATAATGAACATTCTAAATGGAATTGTAAATAACTAAAAAACAACATTTATTCAATAACATGATCATAATAAGTCAAGAATAAATGAGGATCAAATAATTCCATATAAATAATCACATTATCTTGAATCTTATCCATGTATATTCTAACTAGTTGAATAATCACATGGACATCAAAAAATAATCTCATAATGATTGAATTCATAATGTCAGACATCATAAACATACTATGAAGGACTTGTACTAAGTAATGTTACATAAATGGGAAATTCCTTATAAAATAACCCAAACTAGTTTTTCTCATGAGACCTACCAATGCATCAATGGGAAATAGAAGATCCCACCCATCACATACTAATTATAATGTAATAATCATATAAAATGGGTGAAACATAATCAAAAAAATATTTTTATTGAAAAACATGGATAATATATTCTAATCATTACCACAATCAAACAACCTAATCATAAACCATTCAGAGAAATATGGAGAATGGTATCAAAATATAACATCCAAAGTCAGAATCATTAAAATCCATCGAAGGATATATGGAGGATGGTATAATTACAATATATCCTCTGTGTAGAATAATTATAATAAGGGTTTTTCATGTTATGGAGTATAAATTATATAAAAATATCATTAAAATATTATTAAGGAAAATAACCTTTCATCTTTTGAAAATTAATTTTAAAACTAAATTTCCAAAAAATATTGTAAAAATACCTTTACTTAAAAATATATTTTCAAACATATATGTTATTATTTAATTCATTAATTGGTCCTGAAATTGGTAAATTATATTCATGTTGTACACATTAAAACAAATTTTCATTTCACATTTTTTCGTAAAAACTAAATTGTTCTTGTTTGAAAAAAGATAGGAATTTTTATTTAAAAAAATTTAGGAAAAAATTCATATGAAAAAATTTATTAATAAATCACTTAGATAATGTTAAAAACATTTTTTAAAATATTTCTGAAAAAATGGATTTTAATGAAAAATGATTTTCGAATGAAGATAGAAATAAAGTTATATTTTCTTAAAGACATTTTCTCAATCATTTTATATACCAAGGAGATGATAAATGGTTCCATTACTTGAAAATTATTGAATACCCATAGGATAATAAAATTTATTATATTCAAGAGAGGTATATCATAATGTTTCCTTATCATAAACTTAATCATAAACAATCTCAATAATTAAAGAGATTGTAACATAAACCCATTCCACTTTGGTAACTTCTGAATCATAATCCCCATGAAATAAATAACATTATATGAAACTTTAAATACCATAAAGATAAATAGATTCATGATATATCATATAAAATGGGTTTTATATAGAAAACAAAAAATAAATAGGTGGTGAATATGGAATATGACTCACATAAGTTAAAGTGAGACGAAAAAACCCATACCTCATATTTGAATTCCTTGATATGTATCTGAACCTACTCTATAGTTGTTGTAAATATTTTATTAATTTATACCAGAACTGTATAATATTTATAATATCATATATGATTCTTTTATAACATCTTATCACTATTCATTAATAATTATTCATTATTACTATTGTTTCATATGTTAACGACATTATTTTCTCATGAATTATTTAACATGAAAGTTCTAGTTCATGATCATTTTATATAGTTACATAATCTAAATAATTATATTAATGTTATAATTATATTTTTTTCATTAGTCACATTTTTATAATCATTAGTAATACTTGAACATGGAGAATTGATCACAACGCTTCATGGAGATGGTAGGTCATACGCACATACGAGTGATGTTATCATTTTCATAACAGGTTGAAGGGTATGGATGTGGGTGATATTTTAGTTAAAAAAATCAATATCATGTATTATATATCCCATGTGTTCATTAAATTTTTTCTTATTACCTTCCATGTGAAGTGTAAGTGAAAAACTAATGACATCGCTTCATGAGGTGGTAATACATTGTACACATGAGTGATGATATATTACTTTTAAAATAATTTAAATTAATAAGGTATATATTATATTTAAATTAAATAATTAATTTTATATCATAAATATTATATATATATACATTATATCCAACTGTGAGAGGTGTTGATGGAGAACGAGTTGCATTAGTTCGCGAGTCGGCAGTCCGCCGTACACTTGATCAATTATGTCATTTCAAATTTTATAGAGGAGAAGATAGATATATATTATGAAATATAAATAAGTACATCTCATTTTATGGTATATATTTTTGTTATTAAATTGTATGTTTCAATACGTAATTCAAGATTGTAAAAGAAGATTGAAAAATGGAGAACTTCAATAAGATGATTACCCTCTCTTAGAGAAACCTCCTTTAAATATCTCATTAAGACCATGGGTTTAGTCTTTTTGGAATATTATAACCTATGTAATAGGTATAATAATGTTTGGGAGATATTTAGATAGGATTCGGTTGATCCAAATGGCTTTAGATATGTGAATAAGTGAGTGAAGTGAGTTCCCTTTTATAATTGAGGAGGAGTTGAATTTTTATAAATACACAAAACTATTACATAATGTGAAGTCACCCTCACTTAAAGTGGATGAAACTTTTATAATTAAACTTTTGGATGGATGATATGGTCGATACACACATCTACCTCATAAAAAATACATGTTTTAAACATGTTGTTCTATTCATTTAAGTTTCCTTACCTTTACCGTTTTAGATTTTCAGTATGATAACTAGTCTTTTAACCAAGATAATTTATCCATTAAGCCTAAAATAAAATTATTATTATTAGATAATTTATATCCACTAATTCTAAATATTATACCCAATTTATCAAATAAAAATCATATGTGCATTGAAAATTAATATTAACACAAGTTCATGTTATATGTAAAAATATTATTTTATATTTGACTATGGTAATAATGTTTTTACTCTATAGAGGTCAATATAGTAACTTTAAAAAACCAATTGTTCCATTAATATACAATAGATTCAATTTTTAAACATTTACAAATAACTTGGTAAAATCTATGACTTATAAGAATTTTAAATCAATTAATCAAATATCATTTATTATAAAATAACTTTAATGTAAATTTTGATATTATTCATTCAATTTGAATTTAAAAAATATCAAGAAAATAATGGAGTTATAATATATTATTTCGACACATGTATCAAATGATATATTTATTTAAAAAATTGAAACATTATTATTCATTAAATATATTTTACTTTTAAAAATTTTAGTATCATTTAATTTATTTTTCATTTAATTTAATAATTGTTGTGTTGTCATTTCATAATAATTTAGAATAATTATACTATTTTTAAAAAATTCCCCCATCGATGCAGCCTATTGGATACATATTTTTGGTCTCATGGGAGGTATCAGGATTGAGTCTCCCCGATTCCTTGTAGGCACATTAAGTTTCTTTGTTTCTTTTTTCCCCTCTCCCAACTAATGTAAATATTATTTCTAAAAATTAGAAATAAATTTCCCTCATAAAATTAATTTAATTATGCTCAGAATTATTATCAATATTTTTTCCCATATTTATTTTTTCTAATGTGAAAAAAATTGAAATTTAAAATCAAGAGGTTGACATTTTTTCCTTTTCTATATATAAATTTTTATATTGGTAAATTTCCTGGAAAAGTGTCTCAAAAAATTATAAAAAACGATCCTAAGGTAATGAGTGCCAAAATATATCCACCATATCTGAATTGGGTATGTTCTTAGGTCATTTTAAACCATATATTTTTAGTTCGACTCTATGGTAAACTCATTATAACCTTAATTGTGGTCATTAATTTTTAATGTTCGTATCTTTCATTAAGAAAAAAAATTATGTTGACCTCATTACATAATATTAATTATTCTAATTCCAAATATAGAATCCATTTTTATCAAATTAAATCATATAATCAAAAAAATTAATTTAAAATTAAACCCACAGACGCAATGAAAAAGTGGTTTGCCAAAGAGAAAATTCTCATAAGATTATAAGGTTTTAATATAAAAAATCAATATGAAATTGATTCAGAGGAAATAATTTTTATTTATTATTATATAAATTAACTAACTTTACTTTAAAAACTATTTTAAATCAAAATGGAACCTTTAAATGAAATTAATGAAAAAATATTTTTCAATAAAAACTTGAATTTTAACTATTCATCGAAAAAAATTAATCATTCAGGAAATTAATGAAAATTCATTGTAAGATAATTCTGCTATGATTATTTAAAAAATTAAGTTTATTTTGTCAAATAAATTTTCAATTTTTTTAAAAATTAATTTCAAATTGTGTATGCAAAGTGCGACTAAACCAACTTTTAGAAAAATTCAGTTTTTCAAAAAACATTTCCTTTTCTTTCGAATGGATATTATTTTATTTCAAAAAAATATTCAACCGTTGAATTTGTTTTATTCGTGTTTAAACCATATAATTTTCATAATTTATTAATTCATATTTATACCCTCTAACATAATGGATAGGTTATAATGGTATTCTATATTACATTTTATTTAAACTTAGGGTGGCATGTTATTTAATCCATCAAAGAGATTGAATTTATTTAAATATATATATATATTAAAGTATTGGTGGGTACATTATCTTATATTCTTTGTGTTTCATGTCATGTATGCTATCTAATATGACGTTCCTCATTTAAAAACTCAGGGTGTTACATGAATCACTTGGGGTTAGGGTTTTATTGGATTGCTTCCTCACATAATCGAGGGATATGGAATTATGGGCAGGGTTCCCCTTATAGTTCTTATAGAAAGAATATAAACTAAATACAAACATTCATATACTCTATGATGGTGTTAATCCTTTCATTCACGTTATGTGTTTCCTCCACCGTAGTTTACACAGATTGCCTACTTTTTTGTCCAATCATCGTGAACTTAAACTGTGTGCAATGGACCACACATCAAAACATTAAAATGTTTTACCCTACCTATGTGTGATGACCTATTTTAGTGAAAAGGTTTTTAGGCATCTTGGACCTCCATTTCACATATGGTATGATCCACTCTAATAGAATAAACTATACCACCCCCCTTGGTTCACATTCTATGGATTTAAAATGGTAGCATTCCCTTGTTATAAGAATCATAACCTTAGACTGTGTGCATTAAGTCCAAGAATAGTGACCCTAATCTAGTTGCATGTTCCCCCAAAAAAATTCATCATTGGGTCACATGTACCACCCATTCATGTCCGATTTTCATTACCTTTTGTGTTGTATAGACTAATTTACACCCTCTTTATCCTTAATAGATTAGTTTGATAGCACATCATAGTCCCTATCACATTACTTTAAACTTTGTAAAAATATTGGTCCCTCGCACAAGAGAGTACCCCCTCTCTATCAATTATTTCATTTCAAGCCACCTTCCAGAGATATATATTGATTGATTTTAAATCCACATGATACAAAGTGACACCTAGACCCCTATCTCGGGATCTACTATAAGTTCTTCCCCACATGTGAGTCTTTTTTTCATTGGTATTGGGACCTAGGGTCCTCTGTTCATGACAGGATCATTGTTTCTGGTCAATTAAATAACTTAAAAATATACAAAGTACTTATGGAATGGCCCCAAATAGAATGACCCTCAATCATGGATACATGACATTAAAAGGAACATCCCTTGGTCAATGTTATTTGACATTAAATTATGTAACCTTGGAGACTAAAAATTTTCTCCTTAGAGCATTATCGAGTCTCACTATCATGTCATTCAACCAGTTAGTGTCTTTGTTTACCCCACTAACCATTATTCTTCCCATATGATTGGTACATACCATTGACATGTTGTGTGAATAAAGGTGTATACATAAGAGTTATCGAAGTATTCCAAAGAATCCGACTCATATGTCGGTATACATTATGACCCATGATTCAAGTCAACATTCAACTATCATATCTAAATGGGTTCCCCTATAGTGATAGCTCAATGCTCTAAATTCCTACCTCCCTTATAGGGCACATTCCCCAAATTAACCTTTCCTGTCTCTTAAAAAACTCTCGTATGGTGACAGCACATGTCCAAAATTAGACTTCCTCTTTTTGAGGTAACACATCTTGGAAGAGAAATATTTAGTTGTACAAAAGTGGAACCCAGGTTTTGAAAAGACTCAATAGTGATTTAGATCTTATATTCCTCCTCCACCTATTAATATATTCCCTTATCTCTGGAATAATTCTCACACCATTTTTGTTACACCCCTCATGCATCATGTTCATCTCTAGGGTAATCAAACTAATGGAATCACACTAGCCCAGTTCCCTATCCTTATAGGTTTTAAATAGTGATCGGAACATAATTATGATACCAAACATTTTTCTTATGTCCAAAACACTCATTTTAGTAAGAAATGTAATATTGGACACTTGTTTCTCACACTAAGAATTAACCACCTGAGATCAGAGACATATAGTTCATTGTATTGTTAAAAATATGGAGATACAATTTTTAGAATAGGGAATAAGGGAAAAAAGTTATTTATTGATTAATAAAAGAATAATGGGGAGGATCATCTACATGATGGAACCTCTCCCTCATTTTAAAAACAATATTATGGCCCCACCAAAATAATAAACAACTCTAGTTTGTCCATCATATTTCATGTTTCCTTGATGATGTACTACAACCCGACCAACCCCACTACCTCTTTATCCACTTGATGGTGAACCTAATTAGCCTAGATCCACACTAATCCTTACTTGTATCTATATTAAACTATCAAATACTTCACCTTGATTACATCATCCTCAATTTCCATGAATTATTACTTTATTTAGTTGGTGGTTTCTTCCATAGTGATGATGACAACCCTATACTAGTGTGATTTCTCCTCTATCTAGTTGATCTCTAGTTTAGCCACCCAAATATACTTGAGTCCCTCCAAATTGTACTTATATATGGTGATTTTGAATTGTTTTTATTCCATGTGTACCTTCTCAGCCAAGAATTCATGGTCCAGAGCATGGATTTTGTTGTAGTCCACCATATTGATCTCTATGTTCACTATCCAGGGATGAAGGGATATCATCCTCCCCACTAAATCAAACCATGGTGTGTGGGTGATAAATATTTTTCCACACCTTAATTATAGGTTCCAGTTCACCTAGTTTTAATTGAAAATTTATAACTCGAATCCATTGAGGTCATTAGGAATCACAGACTGGTACTCGGGGAAAGCTGCAAGTATCTCGGTGGTGGGATCCTCTTTTGGAATCATCTATAACCAAATTAACTCCATTTAAAGAGTATGATAAGCCTCACCATACAACTCAGTAGTGGTATCCTCCTCAGCAACTAGAAGATCCTCCAGTCCATTACTTTTCTCTCTCGGTGTGACGAGCTACCCTTTTGACAACTATATCATGGGTTATTTTCACCTCAGAAAATATATCTAGTCCATGATAATAGAAGGTGAGGTCCACCACCAGAGACTCCCCTATTCTAGTTAGAACCCCCACAACTGACACCATTTCCTCCAAGGTTTCATACCTTATATCTATACAAAAGATAAATGAGAGACTCAACATATAATTTCAAGAAATAATCTAAAAACTAAAGAGAAAGTTATTGATAATTTACCTTATGTATGCAATGTAATTTAGATATTCAGTTGTCTTAGGTAGTGCACTTCACAATTAGATAGATTCTCAATGGGAACACTAGGATTATCCCCCCTTAATATATTGAGAGGATGGGGGAGCTATTAGCCTCTATTATAGTTTACTCTATGGTTGAACTTTCTCATTGTTCATGACCTAATTCAGAGGTATGCTCCTTAGTATCTTAGAGACACCTTTCTAACCTCTCATGTAGGATTCATTGTCCTCACATGATGTTTACTGGATGGATTGAATTCATGATTTATAGATTCACATGATTATTCTATGGGGTCAAACCCAAAGGCTTGAGGATCACCCTAAAAAATATCTTGGTAAAGTCATCTTCAGGAGAGACTTCCCCTCTCTACGGGGGACCTTCCCACCCTACAACACTAAACTCGGAAAATCTATGACTAGATTCCTCTAAATATGCATTATGATCAGGCACAGCCTAGACCAGTAGTTCCTCATCCCTTCCCCATTGATTTCCCTAAAAATAATAGCTTATACCCTATTAGTGTAGGAGTCTCCCCCTCCACACCAATGTTTCATGTCATCCAAGTCCATTAGGTACTCGAACCTCTCCTAGTAGTCAGCCTGGATATTATACCTAGTGAGCACCACCAATAGAATCTCAATTCCATCCCACATGATCCCTCACCATAGATTCTTTGTGGTATGGGAAAATCATAGAATGTCCCATGCTACTTAGAGTTTAGAGATAATTGCATCATCCACCAATTGTATCGGGTAGCACAGATGCTTCCCTAAAGGCTTGGTAGGCCTATATATTGTAACTTGTGATTTTTAATTCATATCTCGAGGATTCTTCTATAGTTTCTCTACACCTCTAGATGAACTTTTTCTAGGGGACCCTCCCAAAGGGTGAGGAATGGGACACCCCTAAGACCCCTTTGTGACCACTTCTACCCCATTGTGGACCCTCATTCTATCCATGCTTTCTCCCTTAATGGAAAAAATACCTCCTAAAATATTTCTCTTCAGTTACATCTAACAAATCCACCAACCTCACCCTTTATTGAAAAACAATTCCTTGATACACCGCTACCCAATTTCTTGCACAGTTTTGGGTAAGAGTGGTGGGGGAACTAGATGGTGGCAGTATAATGGTTTCCCTAGAGACCTCACTAGAAAACATTACCCAAATAAATTGAATGAATAAATAATAAATTTTATCATGAAACCCCATGTATACATGAATTAATATCCATTATATGATTTTGAGCCGATGATTGAGTCAAGATGGGGTATACAATTCGCAATAGATCTGGTCGTTTATCTGTGTGATCAATAACCCACCTCAAAAAGCCTGAAGTTATAGTCATTGTCTAAAAATTTCCTATCCATCATTAGACATATCTTCTAATGGGGTAGGAAAAGATTAGAAATTGGAGTGGTTGACATTATCAATATGGGACACCACCCCGGATTCACTGAGAAATTTTGGCCATACCATAATGATATTAAGGAGGGTAGTTCTGAAGCTATTGTTCAAGGGTAATGGAATTTTCCATTTGATACCCTCAATGTGCAACACGAACAATCCATACTATAACTAGAAAGGGTTTCAAAGGATAATGGTCATATCTCCCCTTGAAAAACTTTCCATATGGTAATAATACCTATCCATCATTGGAATTGAAAGGATTAACTAGTTTCTAGATGCCAGGATAGACGTCATCACCAGGGTTCCCAACCGCAATCTCATATGTATATCCTTAAGTTAAAATAACTTCTAGCTAAGAAAAGTTTATAATAATTCTACAAATATACCCTATAGGTGAAATTCATTCACACCATAACCCCACATCTCATACCTAGTTTCATATAAAATTATTTTTTAAGATCCCTACTTCCACTAATTCCAAGTGTCAGGGCATTAGTGCAGTCATCTTGGTATCCAAGACACAAGCTTGGTATGGATGGGTGATATCACATCAACTCCATTAGTTTATCATCCAAAATATTCATCACCGCTGGTATCTGATCTACATCCCATGATTTTATGGGTGCTATGAGGAACTAGTCATACAGGAAGCCTATGAGAGTAATTCCACCAATGTGGTAATGATCCCTCTGGATGACCCCCACTTTCCTATGGTGATGGGGAATAGTATTAGTGTTCAGATACCACCTACTAAGTAGATCTAATAATAGATATGTGTGATGGTAGATGTGGAATTGGGACATCCACACCACCTCATAAAATCCTATACAGCCCATCACAACTTCATATTCCTTGCATGTTTAATATACCCAGTATTCCAATTCCCATTCATCAATGAAATTTACTCCTGATCATAGATCTCAATACTCATACCTATCTAGCCAGTCTTCCGAGATACATTCCTGAACAATGCTGGAATATTGAGGTAGGGAAACAGCTTTTATTAGAAATTCCAAAGTGATTTTGCTAGTTTTCATTCTAATGGTATATATGGTTTTAACACTACACTCTATTCTTTCATGCTTGAAAGCAACCATGTATCACTACTGAAGTATATCATGGTACAATATCCAATTCCATGATGTATGGACATCCAAAACCAGAAGAATGAAATCATCACGTAGAAAAAAGTTATAGAGCATCAATCAGTTGATGCAAATATATCCCCTCTATGCCACTATCTAAAGACTTTACAAAACATTTTTCATTGATATAACTCTCATATCATGGGTAATATTATAGTTTCACGCATTTCCTCCCTCCTAGAGATAGAAGAAGTTATGATATTATAATAGTAGCTTCAATGGTCTCATCAACCATTTTAGAACTATTTTGAGGATAACAACTGCTAAGTTGTGAAACCTGGAAATGTATAGTACAAGTTTACTTATTTCATAAAAATGAATATTATTTTTTAGAAAATCCTGACAACATCATGAAAATATTCATCATTGAAATATATAAAGTCGGGTTCATGCAAACAACATCAAGAAATATGTTTCATATAAAAGGATAGATTTACAAATTTCCTAGATTAAAAGGTTCAGAGTTCATGAAAATATTGATTGATTCACAAAACAAGAGGTCTAGTTTCGAGTGTGAAATTTAGTGGACCAATCCTAGGCCACCTCTCTCTATTTATAGGCCAAGGACTACCTGGGATGCATGATGTGCACAACCGGGTTCTGTGATACATACTAGAACTGAAAAAAAAATTATGGAAAATCATCCACGAATTTATTTTTTTCTAAAAAAATTGATCATCCACTTCCCCATTATGTCAAATTCTATGGGGGGTGTTGTTCTTAAAATTTCATTTTTGGATTTTAACTTCATGTTCTTTCCAAGGAAAGAGGAAAACATAACTATAGGAATCATTCTAATGCCACAGGCATTGAATGAAACTTTCATGTTCTTCATCTTATTTTAATGATTAATAAAAAAGTAGTTGTGTGAGAAAGGACATGATAAGTGGATGATGTTCCATCAATGTCCCAGCAAGCCTTGAATGTAAAAGTCACGGGTGTCACACAACTCAAATATTCATGAAATCGACTTAAAAAATGTGGAACCCCCATATTTCATGAGACAATTAGTGTTGCATAATACTATAGGGTTTTTTATCTAATGCCTTTCATTACCCTAAAATTTATATAAATAGAGTATCACCCTCTCTACCTTTTTTTGGGAAAAACATATGAAAGTCAAAGAGTTTCAATCTCAGCTTATATAACTCTTTCTATCATGAATTCATTTAACCAGATTCTACATTGGATTCCCACAAGTGAGGAACTTTCATAAAAACCCTTACACAGGTCCTAAATAACCTTGTATTTTGTTAAAGATGTTTTTTCTAAACTTTCCTTGATCAACTTATGAGTCTATACAAGATGTAAATCAATTGTGTAACTCCAGGACTCACGCAAAACCATAAGTTTTGTGTGACTATGACTTGAAAATTAATACACCAACCTTATGATAGAGCTCATAGTTAATGCATCTCTAAACCTAATTAGAACTACAATGTTGTTTGACACAACTTTTAGGTTTCCCAATTCAATCCATCCTTCCTCCAAACATAGTTATTTTGAAGTTGAGTGCTTTTAGGAACCACACCCAATCATGTCGGTTTTCATCATGAAAACCCCATAAAAATTATTGGTATAATGGACCCTCATGTCCAATCCCTTTTCCTGAAGAATTATTTTGGGAACCTCTATTCCTTCTACTCTCATATATAAGAATCCTTATATCAGAACCAATGAATGGTGCATAAAATTGGAAGTGTATATTCCATTTTTCATCTAAAATAATATATGAAATGGAAACATATTCTCCAACCATAGAATCATAATGCGAAACAAACCACCAAACTCATAATTTGGAGAATACAGGATCCCTGGATCCTTTTCTCCTCCCACCCTACTGAGGAATGGTAAACTTTGTGCATAAAACCAATAACATATGATCTACAAGACATTGAACTACATAGTGATAATATCCTAATCATGTAATGTTAAACTCCACAACAAAATCCTAAGTGAAAGATATTAAATTTTTTCCTACCATATGTTATGAACATAAGCTTCCTTGAGTAACGAGTCCAGGATTTGTTGTGCAATGAGTGTAGGTTTTCCTATGTGATGATACTGGGATAATTTCCATTATTTGAGAAAAATACATGTGAAATCCCCATGTATATCCTCTACTACCCATTTATTAGAATCTAGTATCCTAAAACGTAATCCAAACAATATCCCACTTCATCACTCATTTTGTGAAAATTATATCCTAGTCACATAATTTTAAACTTCGTGAAAATGTCCTCAACAAAATACATTAAACCATATTCCTACCCTATGTAACAATCATCAGAAGACCTATGTAATGATCATAGGTTTCCTTGTGTGACAATAAAAATATTCCTTATGTGATGAGTATGAGAATATCCACCCATATTTTATGCCATTTTATTGAATAAGACCCCTAACATCCCTTGTTTTCACTCCTTTCAAAATGTAAGTGTCCAGGCCCCATGACATTAAACTTCATGGTATGTCTCATATCATGGACCTAAACTGTACAATAAAAAAACATGGGTTTTGATCCAAGCCTCCTAATATGGAATGAAGGAGTTACCTTTGAGGATCAATCATAATATCCCAACAATCATTTCTCTCATTCATGAGTGTTAAGCTAACGGTGGATTCAGTAGCTTCAAAACAAGAATACCATTTCTATATCAAATCCTATTAGGAAGTAAAAAAACATAAAAGATTGATCATATTTATGGAAAATAAAAACATATCATGGTAAATCTAATGTCCACTAGATTTTTGAGTCACCATAGGATGTTAACCTATGCCCGACCTAGTACATGATGAGTATGTATGGGAAGTGTCCCTCCATTGGACGTTAAATTTTTTAGCACCCTCTACTATACATTATATAGTGATCACCCTCACTGGGATTTAAATTTGTATTTATCCCAATACATGATGATTGTATATGGGAGGGTCCCCCCAATAGACTTTAAATCTTTGAGCGATTCACTTGTAATTAAACCTGTGACCCCTCCTGATGCATCAGAACCCCGACCTTAGGTGTTGAGCCAAGAGTGCCTCAAGTGATAAGAATATAAGTAATGTGTAATTATAATATGATATCTTCTCCATCTACTCATGTGACGAGACTGAGATTCTACCTCAAGGGAAGATAATTACATTCTTTATTTAATGAGTATCATAATCATGTATTATGAGAATAGGATCTCCTCTCCCTATACTCAAGTGAAAATCCTAGGATTACATATCCTATAATGTGTATGATATGTTTTTTTAAGAGAATAAAAATAACATATAGAGACCATATGATCTCTCCACCCATTCCATGGGTAATTGTCCTATGTTTATACCCGATGTGATGACCACCAGATACCCAAGGTACGATCCTCGGAAACCTTATGTGATAAGCTTATGTTTCATGGCATGATGATCACCAGATACCACACATGAGGAATATGTGCCACCTTGTGTGGGAATAATAGGATTAATGAGGAAATGAGCCTCAGATTCCTTAAGTACAGAACATAATTTTCCTTATAGAAATCATATAATTCCTTGGGTATTGTACTTCATATTCCTTCCATCATGAACATAAGTTGACCTCACAATCCTGAATGAAGAATAATTTTATAGACTCCAAACACACCCAACATCAACATTAGCTCCAACCATAGGCAGCCACCCTATCATGGTTGAAAGTGGCATAATTAACCAGTGTCAACTTGAAGATGGAATTGATATTTAGATTCATGAACAAGACTTATATTAATAAACGAGACCTAAGAATGGAATTAAACTCCAAGGAGGATTACATGGAAGGAAGATTCAATATTCTATCATCCCATACCAATCAATGAACAAACATAAAAAAATGGTGACAAAGTTTTCATGCCTTTTGAAAGTGAGAACGCATAGAAACAAAGATCATGGGTGGTCCAATGATAAAGATTCTAGTGTGAACACACACCCTGACAGAATAATCTAAAATACAAACATTCTTTTATGAAATCTCTTAGGTGCTAGAATCATCAAAATATCACATATGGATTTGTTAATATAGATATACATGTATGAATAAACATTTATCCTAAACGGACTCTCTATTTTTATATAGTGTTTTCATCACAAGAAGGATTGTCTTTAAAAATTAAATAACTACCATGATCAAAGATGGTGATTCCTTCAAAGGAAGATTCATACTCCCTATAATTACAAGTAAAAATGGAAGATATTTCTTCACATAATGAATATTCCTCTCATTCATCTCATTATCTCTAATTTTTATTCATAAAGATATATAATAAAATCATAAAAGTATTCTTAGTAATATGGACTGTTATAAAAATGAATTAATAAATAATATAATTCACTGTTGAAACTGGAAGTGGTGAAGATTTTTCTCTAATAAATTTCAAATGTAATAGAAATTGGTAATTATATTTATGTCAAGGGAATTTGAAAAAAAAACATATGTGACATTTGAGTGAATATAATCAAAAATAAGTTTATGTAACGACCCGAAATTTTTAAATAAATTTTGTTTCCTAATTTTATGTGTTATTGTTATACTCAACAAAAATGTTTTATTTGATAAACATGATTATAATTAAAATGAGATCAGTGGGTTTTGACTATTATATAACCATCGGTCAACATGACCGCTGTGAACAAAATATTTTGATTATTGTCTCTAAATATAAGTAATCTTGGTTAATTATTATAGAAAGAAGATTTGATGGCCTCACCTAGTAGTCTTGGACCGATCGAAGCCCATCTAACAGAGCTTGGGAAGGAGGTAGCACCACTGGGCTTTGCTCTGGATCAAATCCAAGCCGAACTTCATCATGTGAAGCTGGAACGAAATCGCCTTCGTGAGAAGTTCAAACTGATAGAAATTACTACTCGGGCAATGTTGACTGAGTCGCCCCAAGATTCTATCACCCTAGCACACCTTACTCTTAGGTCCTATGCTGGTATTATAAGGGGTTATGTAACGAGACCATAACTACCTTGTGTAATCCTTGTTTTAAATAAAAATTGGGATTTCTTCTTATGATGAAGTTTATGAATTTTGAAATGACCGGATAAATATAGTATGCATATTTTTGATGAATTTTAGAAAAAGGATATTTTAAATATGTTTATGTAAACCCTAAATAATTAAAAATGTGTAATGATTTTCAAAAAATGGTCTTCTGCAATTATGTTCAGTACTAAATTTAGAGTCTAATAAGATCAACTTGATTTTTGATGAATAGTAAATTATGAATAGTGATTTTATGATTAGGATTAGTAATATGACCAAATGGATTAGTAATCTCACTTAAAGAAAGTTTTAAAATAATCTAGGCACCTTGATTAAGTAATGTGATTCAATAAAATAGTTAAATAACGGTTTCATTAATTATTATTCAAGTATTAGTTTTTTCAGGTGAATAGTGTTTTTTAATTAAAAATTTAATTAAAAATAATTAGAAAATTATTTTTATCAAAATGACTTTATTTTTGGACTCAGAGCATCGATATTATGTTATGGTAATTTTTGGGGTTTTTTCTGAAAAAAATGAATTTTCGATGAATAGTGTTTTTATTTAAAAATTAAATTAAAAATATTTAGAAAATTATTTTTATAAAATGGATTTCATTTTTGAAATCAGAGCATTGATATTTGGTTAATGTTAAATTTTGGGATTTTTCTGAGAAAGTTGAATTTTCAGTGAATAGTAAAAATACAGTTTTAGGGTTTCGGTATGTTTAATGACATCATAACGGTGTCATGATGATGTCATGAGATATTTTGAGGGTTGGCCGGCCAAGGGTGATGAATTATTGTTTTGGGGGCCCCATGTGGCCTAACTCCATGATAAATGACAAGGGAGAGCACATGGGTTTGAGAAAAGCACATGTGAGGTGTCCCTTGGCCATTAATGCCTTGTCCCCTCACTTTCCCTATAAATACCAAGCCCTCCTCTCATCCATTCGACTCCCCACTCATTCCCAACGAATTTCTGGTCTCATTACCTCCAAAGGAGTCCTCCCAAGGTGCCCCCAAGCCCTCAAGGTCCCACCCTTTGAGGTTTAAGAGTTACATTTTAAGGTAAGGGATCTGACCTCTCTCTTTCTTTTCAAGTAATCTCTTTTATGTCTTTTCTTTTATACTCCATGTTCTTATGTTGGAGGATGTTATTTTATATTCATCCTACTGCCTATTTCATGTTCATATGATGAGAGACCCCCCCTTGCTCTCATCAATTCGTTTTAAGAATGTTTAAGTGGCGCCGTTAGGCTGTCGAATTTTTAAAGGATTCTTTCACCTTCCTCGTTTTCAAGTTCTATTTTCATTCAAGTCTTTAATGTTCCTTTTTGTTATATTGGGGTATGATCTCTATATATATCATACTGGACTCTTATGTTCATATGATGAGAGACCCCATTTGATCTCTTCAATTCAGTATTTTGATGTTTTAAGTGGCGCCGTTAGGCTGCCGAATTTTTAAGTGGTTCTTCACCCTTCTTGTTTTGAAGTTCTACTTTCATGTCAATTATTTCAAGTTCATTTTTGTTATATTGGGGTATGATCTCTATATATATCATACTGGACTCTTATTTTCATATGATGAGAGACCCAATTTGATCTCTTCAATTCAGTATTTTGATGTTTTAAGTGGCGCCGTTAGGCTGCCGAATTTTTAAGTGGTTCTTCACCCTTCTCGTTTTGAAGTTCTACTTTCATGTCAATTATTTCAAGTTCCTTTTTGTTATATTGGGGTATGATCTCTATATATATCATACTGGACTCTTATGTTCATATGATGAGAGACCCCATTTGATCTCTTCAATTCAGTATTTTGATGTTTTAAGTGGCGCCGTTAGGCTGCCGAATTTTTAAGTGGTTCTTCACCCTTCTCGTTTTGAAGTTCTACTTTCATGTCAATTCTTTCTAGTTCCTTTTTGTTATGTTGGGGAATTATCTCTATATCTATCATACTGAACTCTTATGTTCACATGATGAGATATCCTATTTGATCTTTTCAAATCATTGTTTGTTGAGGTTTAAGTAACGCCGTTAGGCTGCCGAACTTTCATAAGAGAAATCTAATTTTTTTTTCCTTCCTTCCATGTTTTTCATTTCAAATGGTATGTCCTTGAAATCTCATTACCATGATCATGTATCCTTCTTATTCTGTCCATGTACTATTTTATGGGTCATTTATGAATGTTTGACCCATTTTACCTCTCTTTTAATGTCTTCTAAAACCTCGGAACATTGTCGTTATGCTGCAGAATTTCTGTCTCAAAATGTCTTTCTCTTTTTCTAAAGTCCTTTTATTTTATTAAGTGAATACTCAAAGCTCTTTCTTATAAAGGGGTATTCACATATATACCAAAATTTTCTATTTTAAATTCTGGGATTTACATACATGAGACCCACCTTCCTTTTCTGTGGGTTTTAAAGTGACGTAAAGATCATGTCTTTAAAGCAGTTTTTAAAACGTTATGATTATGAAATGAAACCCATTTATTTTATGCTATATGGGTTATTTATGAAATGTTTGATGATGATATATGTGGCTCACATGATAATAAAGGCAAATTTAAGGGTGCGCCCTGATAGCGCTCCAATGCATTGGGTAAAGACTTAATCTCTAGAGATGACCATTTTAACGACGCCTTGGTGAATAACCTTGGTAATTTTTTACGACACCTTGGGGATGGACCTTGGTGAAACGAAATGATTGTCAATATTAAATGTTGCAGCCACATCTTCATGTTATGAAAAAGTTTTATTTTTATTATGATATGCCTCATGATTTCATTTTCATGCATTAAAGTTCTTTTCATGACTTTATTGATGTATCTCAAGTTCATATGTAAAATGTTTCACTTGTTTCCCTTGCTGGGCCTTATGCTCACCCTTCCTTTTGATGTATGTCCCCAGGTTATGAGATGCAGTAATGAGCCTAGGGTGAACATGAGGAGAAGCCTTTCAAGTGTTTAAGAAGAATGTTTTTTTTTTGTTTCATGTTTTATGTTCCTTGTTTCCAAGACACTAAACCTTAAAGATCCTCAGTTCCATGTAATGGAATGAAAAGTTATGTTATAAAAAGACGGGATGCTATAGTTGGTATCAAAGGATGGTTTAGTTATTTGTGGAAATTAGGATATGAAAACTCTAGGAGGAACCCTATAGAAAAGTTTAATATAGGAAATCTTCCTGGTATTTTGGTGAGTATTGAGTAAGGGGTTGCCAAGCAAATACATCCCTGTCTGGATACGAGCAGGTAGAGGTGGCTCTGGCACAGATGTACATAGGGGTAAAACCCGAAAACACCGCTCTGAGGTAGACTCGAACGGGAACTGGTACACGACAACGGGACTTGCTGCACTCTTGGTTACGACACTCCCGGGGGATATGCTTTGGTAAATTCATAAGCTTGGTATGAACCATTGTTAAAGGAACAAAGATAAAATAAAATAAAGGTTCACATAATAATATATGATCATTCATAACCTAGATGGGGACCTAGGAGATCACAACTTAGGGTATACCTTTTATATACAAGTTATCCTTATATGGTTTCAGTTCCTTTTCATGATTATTAGCTAAGTACTTAAGCCCCAAATTATGCTTTCTCTTCTTAGTTAATGGTGGGAAATGGAAGAACATGTTCCGACAACCAATGTGATAGGAAATGCGACGATTTTCGTATTAATATGACAGGGATGATTAGGGGATTAAAATATGATTATTATTTTGGAAGACGTTCATTATTTTGGGAACCATATTTGATCGAGGTAAATAGATTACTATGGTATTTTCATTGAGGAGTAAGGTTGACTTATATTTTGAAGAATCGATGAATTTAAGGTGAACTTATAGTAATTTAGGTTACTTATGGGAATGACTAGCCTATCTTGGGTAAAATATGTTTAGGTTAGCTACTTTTTTATAAGATGTTAGGAGTGGTTGATGTTGTCTGGAGATGAACAATGAAGTTGTTTTGGAAGACTATGTTATCAAATCCTTATTGTATTTGGGTTTTAATCTTAGTTTGGTTTGTTTTGAGGAATTTTAAGGACCGTTATTTATGGAATGGTCTATGATGAACTTTGGGTAGTACCATGGAACTTTGATGATTTAAAAGTAGTTTCCATTCCTATGGGATTCTTTCTTTTTGAAGAGTTGTTTTACCTTAACCTTTATGTTTTTGGGATAATCTTTAAAGATAGAAGAAATAGATAGTTAATCTTTTTTAGATTATGTGATTCTATAGAAGATGATTCTTGTGCTTTTATGAGACCAAGTGTTTTTGAATTCTCATCATTTGGAGAAAAGATTAGTGTTGGTAGGGACTTGTTAAAGGATGAAAATCTACTTGAAGGTAGGTATATTTTATTATGTTTTTGTTCTATGTAGTAAATGAAATCCTCAAAATTATGAAAAGAAACGTAAAACAAAAATGTTGTTGGTTTACGTTTCCTACTAGGTAATCAAAGACCGTTTACACACATCATAAGTTTGGGATTTTCTCATGGTTAACTTTATCCTAATCATGTTCTCTATCACTCTCCATCAGAACTTGACCCTTTGTTTTTTCCTCCATGTCCATGTTTTCCTACATGGAACCCTAGTGTGGGTTAACTCGGGTGACCATTGTACTTCCCTTTCTTTATTTTAAAGTAATAGTTTTACTGACTCCTTTTCCGATGTGGGACTTTCAATGAAATTTCAAAACCCAGTTTTAAAATTGCGAGGACGCAATTTCTTAAGGGGGGAAGATTGTAACGACCCGAAATTTTTAAATAAATTTTGTTTTGTAACGCCCCGACCCCAGCTACCCAGAGCCGGTGCATTAATTACATAACATTGGCATGATCACAAGAAATATCAAATCTCGAAAGATCGATTGGTTTAGTAGCCTTGGAAACACTAGATATATTCATAAGTTTTACATTACATCGTAAAATGAAAAACTACTACAACAACATAATGTTTCCACAGTCCACACTATAATCCCCTCATAATATCCCTGCAGGTCATTCATAACTTACTTCTTCACATCCTGGGAAAAATAAAACATAGGAAAGGGGTGAGCTCAAATGCCCAGTAAGGATAACAATATATCGGAACATTCAAAATAAGCGTAAACATTTAAGGCAATGAATTACTAAAGCAAAAGCCTTTTAAAATTGAACTTCAACGTAGTATGGCAAAAGTAAAATGAAATAATGCCATTTACTTGTTCACATGGATATTCTACTAATCGAATAATCACATGCAATATCAATAACCACTTTCATAATTATGGAATGCATAATGCTAAATGTTAATTTCTTTGTCTAGGCCTCATCCCAAGACCTAGGGGTTACTTCTAACCGGAACCCAACCCGAAGTGCCTCTAATAACCGGACACCAACCCGGAGTGCCTCTAATAACCGGACACCAACCCGGAGTGCCTCTAATAACCGGACACCAACCCGGAGGGCATACTTTTACCAGTCCCTAACCTGGAGGGCTTACTTTAACCAGTCCCCAACCTGGAGGGCTTACTTTTACCAGTCCCCAACCTGGAGGGCTTACTTTTACCGGTCCCCAACCCGGAACATACTTGTTTAGCACATTCATCTGAAGAAAAGTTTGAAATATAACATAAACATTCGGATTAAAACTAGCATACGAAATGTCAATAGTTTCACCATAAACTATGAATGGTATAAAATAGCACATCCACAGTCAAACATATCACAAAACCTTCAATACAATATAGAAGTTTTGTATTATAATAAATCAACTTCAAATAAGCGTAAAATCCATTAAAGGATGTTGACATAGATGAAATCAAAACACCTTTTAGAGAAATATCTCTTTCTTTTTTTGAAATCATTTAAGATCCATATAAAATAAAACATTTTCTTGGAAATATTCTTGTAAGCTTGTAAGGAAAGCTTTGACGATTTTATAACGGCGGAAAATAACCGCACCCGCCGTATAAGTAAAAAAAAACATTCTTATCTCAATTCTGTCGAAAAGGTTAAAAAGGACCTTGTTTTGAAAACGACGGAAAGATTCCTTTATAAACCTCTTATAAAAATTCAAACAAGGGTATAAATGACTTTAACCCATATTCTTGTAAATAGTAAAAAATTTTTGAAATACATTTCGAAGAAACATGGATGTGGATGATAAAGAGATCCCAGTAGATTATTACGTATAATACAACCTCGGATAATGAAGAGATTGTGAAATAACCCTTACCTTGTACTTTTCCTTGGTTGGGGTAGGTTAACCTCCTGTATAATGGTGAAATAATTGTTATTAAATTATATAAGAATCATATACATTAATATGATATCATATATGATCTTTTAATATTGATTTGATAATAATATCTTAGTATTATCGCCGTTTCGGGTGTTAACTTACTCATTTTCTTTTATATGTTTTGTTACATAAGTCATGTTTGTTTTATCTTATTCATATCCAGAATGATATCAAGTCCTTAAACATCATTTTTAAATCATTAAATGATAATTATACTTGAATGGATACGATGGAGAATGAATCTCATCGCGTTCGTGGAGACGGTAGTCCGTACGTACGCACGAACGCTACTTCCATTTAATTTTTATTTTAAAAGAATCGAATCCAAATGATACATAGGTATATTACTATTCCAGTATAATATAATATTTTATATATGTTACTTATGTTCATTAACACCATCCTTTATACGTTCCATGTGTGGTATGAACGAGTCATATCATTTTAAGGGGGAGGTAGTCCGCACTTCCTCAAATGAAATTATCGTATGTATATACAACATGAAACGAATAATGGTATGAAATAAAATGGAATTACAGAAGCTTATATATAAAATATATATCATTAATATCATATTTAATTACAGTGCCATCATAATGGCCACCATGAGAGGCGGTAAGATGTATTTGAACAATCATCGTTTCGTGAGGCGTTAGCTTGCCATCCACAGAAACATTATGTTCATCATCCATTAGATGGAGTTGTGTGTATGTGTAGTTTGAATCCTTCTTATAACAACATCCTAGTATATTTTTGATACTGGTGTTGTTACAAAAGAAAGGAAATAAAAAGAGTTTGGGGGTTGGAGAAGCAAAATAAATGAAAATAATTTAAGAGAAATCGTTACCTTTAATCTAGGTAACTCACTTTGGTTGGAACCAAAGGACTTCTTGAAATGCTTTCTGCCTAAGGGGAAGCTTCAAAGAGGAGGAGAGGGATTTTGGGAGCTTAGTTGGGCAGATTTTGGACGAGACAAGTGGCTTGAGAGGTGTGAGGAAAAGAGAAGGAGGAGTGCCCTTTTATAAGAGGGGTGAGGGGCACTTTTGGAAAAGCTCGAAATATTAATTTATAATAAATTCATATTCGGTTTCTAATGGCTCCAAAGTTGACTATTCAAAGGTTAAGGTGGGGATAGGTCTAAAACCACTCAACCAATAGAATTTAGACAGGTTTGGGTACTTATATTAACCTTATCTTTAAGTATTAACTCTAAGTTAATTAGTTTCACTTTTACAATGTCTCTTTGTATTTTTATATAATATGGTTAATAAACTTACTATATACATCCAAGCGACCTCCAAGTGGTCCATTAATGAGGAACCTATCATAATATAACTCTCTTGGCCGAACCTTAGATTTTTAGGAATTTAATATCAATTAATAATATAATATTTGTTTTAAGAACTCTTTTATGTCAATTTTGACACTATTCAATAGTTGATTTTTGTGAAACTCCTAACAGATTGATTACTTCGAACAAAGTCAATTAAATCAATCCTAATATATCATATTATCATATAAAATTAGTTTAATTCATTAAAAGTTTCATATTATAATTATTTGGGTATTTATAATATCAATTATTTTAATTTTTCACTATTATAGTAATTACTGCATCATCATTGTGTCATAAATAAAATAAATTATTAAATGTCTAAAAATTATAAATAAAATATCATTATGTAGGAAATCTTTTTAGCTTTCTAATGAATATTTATAATCTAAAATCCAACATATATAACCCTATGTAAAAATTGTTGTTCTAAAAGATATATGCTTGTGTCATTTTTGTATTCATTTTAACTAAATTAAAATAAAGTGTCATTATCACTTACAAGTGGATCCATGGGGTCCCAAAATAGACCCAAATATGCCCATGGTCGACCATGTATCAACCAATAGGGTTAAGACACGTTTTAGGGTAATTTAGTATTATTATAATATTATTTTTTTAACCCTTATTTACTGGATTTACCCTTAACCATGGTAAATAAAATATTTACCGCAGTAATTATTCAAAATGTCTAAAAATAAAAATTACCTATTTACACAATTTGAACATCCTGATTCCAAATATGGAATCCATTTTTCTAAATTCAAAACACAGAAGTGGCAGAAATTAATTTAAAATTAATTCCCGCTGTCAAAACAAAAAGCGTGTTTTTAAGA
Organism: Viscum album; assembly: GCA_963277665.1. Lineage (NCBI taxonomy): Eukaryota > Viridiplantae > Streptophyta > Magnoliopsida > Santalales > Viscaceae > Viscum > Viscum album. Next base: position 813,627,779 of record OY728167.1, on the reverse strand, counting down.
GATAATAACTATCAAAAGATTGACACTTGTTTATGTTCGGTTTAACTGTAAAATTTTGTCTAATGACCAACATTATATTAAATTGTAAAAATATATTCTAAATATACTTTAAAACCACTCAAATTCATAATTTATCACTATTAATTATTTTGATTAAAAAAGTTGTTTTTAATTAAAATTTAGTAATTTTCACTATTCATCAAAATATGAAAGTTATCCGAAATGTACCAAAATTTCACCTTAGGCTAAATTCGATATTCCGAATCCAAAAATGAAGTCCATTTTGAAATATAAAATATATATAATTTCAAAAATTAGGTATTACTATTCATAACGGCTAGTTTGATCGATTGTGGTGTGTGTTAAAACTCGAAGCTTGCGTACAACACACGCTACTGTATTATTCAAAGGAAAGCGTACCGTGGAAGCTTGGGATGTTTCATTTTAAATTTTTTGATGTCCCCATTTAGTCAAAAAGTTTAAAATATTGTATTTAAAAAGGGTTCACTATTAAAAGTTGATAAAAGTGCAATACTGAAAATGAATTTGTTCTTGCATTATATCTAAGAAACTCATAATATGGATTCTAAAATTATAAGGATTTAAAATTTAGATAATACTATTCATAACCTCTTTTGAATGGCTTTTTTTTTTGTAAGTCATGGTGTGATTGAACTCAGTGTTGCGTGTAGTGCAAGTTATTGAATTATTTTGAAGAAATAACACACTATGAAATCTTGGGGTGTTACATTCTCCCCTCCTTCAATAAATTGCGTCCTCGCAATTTTAAATTGTTCTTCGAAAATAAAAGGTTGAAAATAGAAAATATATTTGTGGGAAAACCCACATCGGAAATTGGGTTACTAAAATTTAGTCTTAATATGAGGAAAAGAGAAATTAAAGGGTCACCACCAAATTATGATCTCGATTAGGAGAACATTGGTGGCATTTAGAGACATATAATTGGAGGAAAAACGTAAATATTTATAGGTAGTGATTGAGGTCATCAATCACAAACAAGTGTAAAATTGAGGTCCTTAAATTCATCAATCTATGATGATTTGAAATACCATCGGTTCAACAAAACATAGGATATTAGGATAACACATTTTTGACGTTTCAAAATATCTTAGTTTAAATCCCACATCGAAAAATGAATTAATGAGGCCTCTATTTTAAAAAAAGGGTGGAAAGTATGAAGATTACCGAACATAACACATACTAGGGTTCCATGTAGGAAAATATGGATATGGAAGAGAAATCTAACCATCAATTATCTGATGGAGAGTGGTAGAGAACATGGCTATGAAAAGGCCAACAATCCCAAAGCCATGAATTAGTGATGATTTAAGGTACCATCTAGGACAACATTTTTGTTCTAAGTTCCTTTTATTAATGTTGAGGAATATATTTATGAGATTGGCTAAGATCATAAGGAGATATACTTACTTTATAATTAGAGTTTTATCCATTAATAAATTTCTACCAAAACTCATCATTCACTCGTAAAAAAAAATTCTATTTATACTATTCATAGAGGGTTCCAAAATAAACGAATTTATAATTCATCTACCAGATCTTTTTAAAAAAACTACTTTATTTAATCCAGGACATCTCGTGGGATAGTGGTAGGTGATACACCCTTGTCGCCCTTTGGTTGCGGGTTCAAGTCTCGCAGCCTTGCCGGACGCGACGGGTTGCCGCCCGACCTCCGGGTTGTCCTTTTATGGCAATCCAAAATAATCCAAACTAGAACTATCCAAAATACTTCTGTCCAAACTCACAGTCCAACATTCATAAGGAAGGTAAACATAATATAGATCCTTTTTACCCCGTAATAGCATATGAATACCTTCATCATGTATTACCATATTCCTTATTGATTACATTCATGCTCCCTTATTCCATATAGAATGCTGGATATACTTCATTAATCCAAAAATGTTTTAAACCCCAACAATGATGGAATATACAAATCATTAATCAGTTCCAAGGTAGTCAAGAATATCCAATATAATTTATCCAAAACAATCACATATTATTCCAAAATCACTACCTCAGTATCAGAACTATATTATGGTTTATCATTCTCTCAACCATATATTTTCCAAAAATCTATCCTGCTAATGAGTCACTTTTCTTTGTTCCACACAATCTCAAGTCCTTAATGAAATAGTACTGCAGTACAATCCTTATATACTCCATAATTATTATAACAAGTACATTGTTGATACAAAGCTCAATTGACATAATCAACATAAGAACTCTAATCATTCCTCTTCATCTGTGGTAGTATCATAACTTGATTATTATCCAATAACATCATTTGTGGCATAGTCTGATGACTGGGACATAGGTTCTCGTAGTGTCCAAACTCCTTGCAAATGAAGCATTGTACATTTAAAACCATTTTCTTACCCTTGCAGTCACGTACTTTGTGCCCTTTTCCTCCACACTTATAACAAACTCCCATTCCTTTCAGGCAAGTTCCAGGGTGTTTCTTTCCACAGTTACCACATATGGGAAAATTCTTCTTTTCCCTCTTACTTTTATCCATCTTTCTCTCTTCCATCCTTTTCTTCTCTTGCTTCCCTTCAAAGCCATAGGACTCAGTAAACTCTTTACTTATCTTATCAACACATGATATTATTTCTTCATATGATGATAATACATGGGAGACTATTTCTCTTATAAATTCTAGCTTAAGACCATGAAAGATATGATCCTTCCTTCTCTTTGGATCATGTGCATTTCTGGAGTTCTCATTCCTTCTACTGGGCACCATTTCTAAACAATGACATACACTAGATCAGTTTATGAATCAAAATACATAATCCCATACTTATAAAACACTTAACATAAATTGAACTATTTATGGATATAATCCATAATCATAAGAATGTTTTCTTTGAGGAAGTATATACTCATAATCCCTTAAAAATGATTTGTAAAGAAAATGAGAGTTATCCTAAGCATATCCCCCGGGAGTGTCGTAACCAAGAGTGCATCAAGGCCCGTTGTCGTGCACCAGTTCCCGTTCGAGTCTAGCTCAAAGCGGTGTTTTCGGGTTTTACCCCTAGGTACATCTGTGCCAGAGCCGCCTCTGCCTGCTCGTATCCAGACAGGGATGTATTGCTCGGAAAACTCACAAAATCTCTACAATACCAAAATTCTAGGAAGTTCTTCTATACTAATCCTCAAAGTTCATCTTAGGTCTACGTGCTCTAATCAGAGTTTATCTAAATCTAGCTTCCAAGGTTTGTACTAAACTTCCTCTGATACCAACTGTAACGCCCCGACCCCAGCTACCCAGAGCCGGTGCATTAATTACATAACATTGGCATGATCACAAGAAAGATCAAATCTTGAAAGATCGATTGGTTTAGTAGCCTTGGAAACACTAGATATATTCATAAGTTTTACATTACATCGTAAAATGAAAAACTACTACAACAACATAATGTTTCCACAGTCCACACTATAATCCCCTCATAATATCCCTGCAGGTCATTCATAACTTACTTCTTCACATCCTGGGAAAAATAAAACATAGAAAAGGGGTGAGCTCAAATGCCCAGTAAGGATAACAATATAGCGGAACATTCAAAATAAGCGTAAACATTTAAGGCAATGAATTACTAAAGCAAAAGCCTTTTAAAATTGAACTTCAACGTAGTATGGCAAAAGTAAAATGAAATAATTCCATTTACTTGTTCACATGGATATTCTACTAATCGAATAATCACATGCAATATCAATAACCACTTTCATAATTATGGAATGCATAATGCTAAATGTTAATTTCTTTGTCTAGGCCTCATCCCAAGACCTAGGGGTTACTTCTAACCGGAACCCAACCCGGAGTGCCTCTAATAACCGGACACCAACCCGGAGTGCCTCTAATAACCGGACACCAACCCAGAGTGCCTCTAATAACCGGACACCAACCCGGAGGGCATACTTTTACCATTCCCTAACCTGGAGGGCTTACTTTAACCAGTCCCCAACCTGGAGGGCTTACTTTTACCAGTCCCCAACCTGGAGGGCTTACTTTTACCGGTCCCCAACCCGGAACATACTTGTTTAGCACATTCATCTGAAGAAAAGTTTGAAATATAACATAAACATTCGGATTAAAACTAGCATACGAAATGTCAATAGTTTCACCATAAACTATGAATGGTATAAAATAGCACATCCACAGTCAAACATATCACAAAACCTTCAATACAATATAGAAGTTTTGTATTATAATAAATCAACTTCAAATAAGCGTAAAATCCATTAAAGGATGTTGACATAGATGAAATCAAAACACCTTTTAGAGAAATATCTCTTTCTTTTTTTGAAATCATTTAAGATCCATATAAAATAAAACATTTTCTTGGAAATATTCTTGTAAGCTTGTAAGGAAAGCTTTGACGATTTTATAACGGCGGAAAATAACCGCACCCGCCGTATAAGTAAAAAAAACATTCTTATCTCAATTCTGTCGAAAAGGTTAAAAAGGACCTTGTTTTGAAAACGACGGAAAGATTCCTTTATAAACCTCTTATAAAAATTCAAACAAGGGTATAAATGACTTTAACCCATATTCTTGTAAATAGTAAAAAAATTTTGAAATACATTTCGAAGAAACATGGATGTGGATGATAAAGAGATCCCAGTAGATTATTACGTATAATACAACCTCGGATAATGAAGAGATTGTGAAATAACCCTTACCTTGTACTTTTCCTTGGTTGGGGTAGGTTAACCTCCTGTATAATGGTGAAATAATTGTTATTAAATTATATAAGAATCATATACATTAATATGATATCATATATGATCTTTTAATATTGATTTGATAATAATATCTTAGTATTATCGCCGTTTCGGGTGTTAACTTACTCATTTTCTTTTATATGTTTTGTTACATAAGTCATGTTTGTTGTATCTTATTCATATCCAGAATGATATCAAGTCCTTAAACATCATTTTTAAATCATTAAATGATAATTATACTTGAATGGATACGATGGAGAATGAATCTCATCGCGTTCGTGGAGACGGTAGTCCGTACGTACGCACGAACGCTACTTCCATTTAATTTTTATTTTAAAAGAATCGAATCCAAATGATACATAGGTATATTACTATTCCAGTATAATATAATATTTTATATATGTTACTTATGTTCATTAACACCATCCTTTATACGTTCCATGTGTGGTATGAACGAGTCATATCATTTTAAGGGGGCGGTAGTCCGCACTTCCTCAAATGAAATTATCGTATGTATATACAACATGAAACGAATAATGGTATGAAATAAAATGGAATTACAGAAGCTTATATATAAAATATATATCATTAATATCATATTTAATTACAGTGCCATCATAATGGCCACCATGAGAGGCGGTAAGATGTATTTGAACAATCATCGTTTCGTGAGGCATTAGCTTGCCATCCACAGAAACATTATGTTCATCATCCATTAGATGGAGTTGTGTGTATGTGTAGTTTGAATCCTTCTTATAACAACATCCTAGTATATTTTTGATACTGGTGTTGTTACAAAAGAAAGGAAATAAAAAGAGTTTGGGGGTTGGAGAAGCAAAATAAATGAAAATAATTTAAGAGAAATCGTTACCTTTAATCTAGGTAACTCACTTTGGTTGGAACCAAAGGACTTCTTGAAATGCTTTCTGCCTAAGGGGAAGCTTCAAAGAGGAGGAGAGGGATTTTGGGAGCTTAGTTGGGCAGAGTTTGGACGAGACAAGTGGCTTGAGAGGTGTGAGGAAAAGAGAAGGAGGAGTGCCCTTTTATAAGAGGGGTGAGGGGCACTTTTGGAAAAGCTCGAAATATTAATTTATAATAAATTCATATTCGGTTTCTAATGGCTCCAAAGTTGACTATTCAAAGGTTAAGGTGGGGATAGGTCGAAAACCACTCAACCAATAGAATTTAGACAGGTTTGGGTACTTATATTAACCTTATCTTTAAGTATTAACTCTAAGTTAATTAGTTTCACTTTTACAATGTCTCTTTGTATTTTTATATAATATGGTTAATAAACTTACTATATACATCCAAGCGACCTCCAAGTGGTCCATTAATGAGGAACCTATCATAATATAACTCTCTTGGCCGAACCTTAGATTTTTAGGAATTTAATATCAATTAATAATATAATATTTGTTTTAAGAACTCTTTTATGTCAATTTTGACACTATTCAATAGTTGATTTTTGTGAAACTCCTAACAGATTGATTACTTCGAACAAAGTCAATTAAATCAATCCTAATATATCATATTATCATATAAAATTAGTTTAATTCATTAAAAGTTTCATATTATAATTATTTGGGTATTTATAATATCAATTATTTTAATTTTTCACTATTATAGTAATTACTGCATCATCATTGTGTCATAAATAAAATAAATTATTAAATGTCTAAAAATTATAAATAAACTATCATTATGTAGGAAATCTTTTTAGCTTTCTAATGAATATTTATAATCTAAAATCCAACATATATAACCCTATGTAAAAATTGTTGTTCTAAAAGATATATGCTTGTGTCATTTTTGTATTCATTTTAACTAAATTAAAATAAAGTGTCATTATCACTTACAAGTGGATCCATGGGGTCCCAAAATAGACCCAAAGATGCCCATGGTCGACCATGTATCAACCAATAGGGTTAAGACACGTTTTAGGGTAATTTAGTATTATTATAATATTATTTTTTTAACCCTTATTTACTGGATTTACCCTTAACCATGGTAAATAAAATATTTACCGCAGTAATTATTCAAAATGTCTAAAAATAAAAATTACCTATTTACACAATTTGAACATCCTGATTCCAAATATGGAATCCATTTTTCTAAATTCAAAACACAGAAGTGGCAGAAATTAATTTAAAATTAATTCCCGCTGTCAAAACAAAAAGCGTGTTTTTAAGAGATAATAACTATCAAAAGATTGACACTTGTTTATGTTCGGTTTAACTGTAAAATTTTGTCTAATGACCAACATTATATTAAATTTTAAAAATATATTCTAAATATACTTTAAAACCACTCAAATTCATAATTTATCACTATTAATTATTTTGATTAAAAAAGTTGTTTTTAATTAAAATTTAGTAATTTTCACTATTCATCAAAATATGAAAGTTATCCGAAATGTACCAAAATTTCACCTTAGGCTAAATTCGATATTCCGAATCCAAAAATGAAGTCCATTTTGAAATATAAAATATATATAATTTCAAAAATTAGTTATTACTATTCATAACGGCTAGTTTGATCGATTGTGGTGTGTGTTAAAACTCGAAGCTTGCGTACAACACACGCTACTGTATTATTCAAAGGAAAGCGTACCGTGGAAGCTTGGGATGTTTCATTTTAAATTTTTTGATGTCCCCATTTAGTCAAAAAGTTTAAAATATTGTATTTAAAAAGGGTTCACTATTAAAAGTTGATAAAAGTGCAATACTGAAAATGAATTTGTTCTTGCATTATATCTAAGAAACTCATAATATGGATTCTAAAATTATAAGGATTTAAAATTTAGATAATACTATTCATAACCTCTTTTGAATGGCTTTTTTTTTGTAAGTCATGGTGTGATTGAACTCAGTGTTGCGTGTAGTGCAAGTTATTGAATTATTTTGAAGAAATAACACACTATGAAATCTTGGGGTGTTACATGTTTCCTAATTTTATGTGTTATTGTTATACTCAACAAAAATGTTTTATTTGATAAACATGATTATAATTAAAATGAGATCAGTGGGTTTTGACTATTATATAACCATCGGTCAACATGACCGCTGTGAACAAAATGTTTTGATTATTGTCTCTAAATATAAGTAATCTTGGTTAATTATTATAGAAAGAAGATTTGATGGCCTCACCTAGTAGTCTTGGACCGATCGAAGCCCATCTAACAGAGCTTGGGAAGGAGGTAGCATCACTGAGCTTTTCTCTGGATCAAATCCAAGCCGAACTTCATCATGTGAAGCTGGAACGAAATCGCCTTCGTGAGAAGTTCAAACTGATAGAAATTACTACTCGGGCAATGTTGACTGAGCCGCCCCAAGATTCTATCACCCTAGCACACCTTACTCTTAGGTCCTATGCTGGTATTATAAGGGGTTATGTAACGAGACCATAACTACCTTGTGTAATCCTTGTTTTAAATAAAAAATGGGATTTCTTCTTATGATGAAGTTTATGAATTTTGAAATGACCGGATAAATATAGTATGCATATTTTTGATGAATTTTAGAAAAAGGATATTTTAAATATGTTTATGTAAACCCTAAATAATTAAAAATGTGTAATGATTTTCAAAAAATGGTCTTCTGTAATTATGTTCAGTACTAAATTTAGAGTCTAATAAGATCAACTTGATTTTTGATGAATAGTAAATTATGAATAGTGATTTTATGATTAGGATTAGTAATATGACCAAATGGATTAGTAATCTCACTTAAAGAAAGTTTTAAAATAATCTAGGCACCTTGATTAAGTAATGTGATTCAATAAAATAGTTAAATAACGGTTTCATTAATTATTATTCAAGTATTAGTTTTTTCAGGTGAATAGTCTTTTTTAATTAAAAATTTAATTAAAAATAATTAGAAAATTATTTTTATCAAAATGACTTTATTTTTGGACTCAGAGCATCGATATTATGTTATGGTAATTTTTGGGGTTTTTTCTGAAAAAAATGAATTTTCGATGAATAGTGTTTTTATTTAAAAATTAAATTAAAAATATTTAGAAAATTATTTTTATAAAATGGATTTCATTTTTGAAATCAGAGCATTGATATTTGGTTAATGTTAAATTTTGGGATTTTTCTGAGAAAGTTGAATTTTCAGTGAATAGTAAAAATACAGTTTTAGGGTTTCGGTATGTTTAATGACATCATAACGGTGTCATGATGATGTCATGAGATCTTTTGAGGGTTGGCCGGCCAAGGGTGATGAATTATTGTTTTGGGGGCCCCATGTGGCCTAACTCCATGATAAATGACAAGGGAGAGCACATGGGTTTGAGAAAAGCACATGTGAGGTGTCCCTTGGCCATTAATGCCTTGTCCCCTCACTTTCCCTATAAATATCAAGCCCTCCTCTCATCCATTCGACTCCCCACTCATTCCCAACGAATTTATGGTCTCATTACCTCCCAAGGAGTCCTCCCAAGGTGCCCCCAAGCCCTCAAGGTCCCACCCTTTGAGGTTTAAGAGTTACATTTTAAGGTAAGGGATCTGACCTCTCTCTTTCTTTTCAAGTAATCTCTTTTATGTCTTTTCTTTTATACTCCATGTTCTTATGTTGGAGGATGTTATTTTATATTCATCCTACTGCCTATTTCATGTTCATATGATGAGAGACCCCCCCTTGCTCTCATCAATTCGTTTTAAGAATGTTTAAGTGGCGTCGTTAGGCTGTCGAATTTTTAAAGGATTCTTTCACCTTCCTCGTTTTCAAGTTCTATTTTCATTCAAGTCTTTAATGTTCCTTTTTGTTATATTGGGGTATGATCTCTATATATATCATACTGGAATCTTATGTTCATATGATGAGAGACCCCATTTGATCTCTTCAATTCAGTATTTTGATGTTTTAAGTGGCGCCATTAGGCTGCCGAATTTTTAAGTGGTTCTTCACCCTTCTCGTTTTGAAGTTCTACTTTCATGTCAATTATTTCAAGTTCATTTTTGTTATATTGGGGTATGATCTCTATATATATCATACTGGACTCTTATGTTCATATGATGAGATACCCAATTTGATCTCTTCAATTCAGTATTTTGATGTTTTAAGTGGCGTCGTTAGGCTGCCGAATTTTTAAGTGGTTCTTCACCCTTCTCGTTTTGAAGTTCTACTTTCATGTCAATTATTTCAAGTTCCTTTTTGTTATATTGGGGTATGATCTCTATATATATCATACTGGACTCTTATGTTCATATGATGAGAGACCCCATTTGATCTCTTCAATTCAGTATTTTGATGTTTTAAGTGGCGCCGTTAGGCTGCCGAATTTTTAAGTGGTTCTTCACCCTTCTCGTTTTGAAGTTCTACTTTCATGTCAATTCTTTCTAGTTCCTTTTTGTTATGTTGGGGAATTATCTCTATATCTATCATACTGAACTCTTATGTTCACATGATGAGAGATCCTATTTGATCTTTTCAAATCATTGTTTGTTGAGGTTTAAGTAACGCCGTTAGGCTGCCGAACTTTCATAAGAGAAATCTAATTTTTTTTCCTTCCTTCCATGTTTTTCATTTCAAATGGTATGTCCTTGAAATCTCATTACCATGATCATGTATCCTTCTTATTCTGTCCATGTACTATTTTATGGGTCCTTTATGAATGTTTGACCCATTTTACCTCTCTTTTAATGTCTTCTAAAACCTCGGAACATTGTCGTTATGCTGCAGAATTTCTGTCTCAAAATGTCTTTCTCTTTTTCTAAAGTCCTTTTATTTTATTAAGTGAATACTCAAAGCTCTTTCTTCTAAAGGGGTATTCACATATATACCAAAATGTTCTATTTTAAATTCTGGGATTTACATACATGAGACCCACCTTCCTTTTCTGTGGGTTTTAAAGTGACGTAAAGATCATGTCTTTAAAGCAGTTTTTAAAACGTTATGATTATGAAATGAAACCCATTTATTTTATGCTATATGGGTTATTTATGAAATTTTTGATGATGATATATGTGGCTCACATGATAATAAAGGCAAATTTAAGGGTGCGCCCTGATAGCGCTCCAATGCATTGGGTAAAGACTTAATCTCTAGAGATGACCATTTTAACGACGCCTTGGTGAATAACCTTGGTAATTTTTGACGACACCTTGGGGATGGACCTTGGTGAAACGAAACGATTGTCAATATTAAATGTTGCAGCCACAACTTCATGTTATGAAAAAGTTTTATTTTTATTATGATATGCCTCATGATTTCATTTTCATGCATTAAAGTTCTTTTCATGACTTTATTGATGTATCTCAAGTTCATATGTAAAATGTTTCACTTTTTTCCCTTGTTGGGCCTTATGCTCACCCTTCCTTTTGATGTATGTCCCTAGGTTATGAGATGCAGTAATGAGCCTAGGGTGAACATGAGGAGAAGCCTTTCAAGTGTTTAAGAAGAATGTTTTTTTTTGTTTCATGTTTTATGTTCCTTGTTTCCAAGACACTAAACCTTAAAGATCCTCAGTTCCATGTAATGGAATGAAAAGTTATGTTATAAAAAGACGGGATGCTATAGTTTAGTTGACTATTAATGGAATTATTTAATTTTAATATTGATTTGATTATCATTTTTATATTGAGTCTCCATGAGAAACCTTGATGAAAATCAATATTTATTTCTTGAAAAATGATCATTTTTTATTATATTAGTGATATAAATATATTTATTTCTTTGAAAGTTCAGTTGAAACAATTTTATTGAAAAAAAGTATGGAGGTTTTTTGAAAGACATGAAAACTATAACACAATTCAAACTAATTTGGTATTTTATAATATATAATATGAGTTTGGTACTATTGTCAAAAGTAAACATAGATCCATTGTAAAAGTTTATAGTCAAGAAGAAGGAATTTATTATGGGGACACATTATCACCTCATTATAATATTTAGTTTATTAGATTAATGTTATCACATGTTACTCATTTGAATTTCATGTTTTCTCAATTGAATATTAAGATTGTATTTTTAAATAGTTTCATTATTGAGCATGTTTATGTTGAATAGCCTGGTGGATTTCAAAATTAACATTTTTCCAAATTGTTTTTTAATTTTTTTTAGTTTGAATAATTATCATAGATCTTTTTATGATATTCTCATTAAATTCTTTTAAAATATGTATTTAATAACAAAAAATTTAACCCTCCTCTTTTTATGAAAAAATTGAATGATATTTTTATTGATCAAATTTATATTGATGATATTGTTTTTGGTAGTAGAAAAAAGTATCTACTTAAATGTTATTTTCATTTACATAAAAATTAATTTGTAATGAGTTTTATATAAGAGTTAATATTTTCCCATGTCTTTAGATTTTCGAAAAAAATATATTATTTTTAATTGAATAATATACCATATAAGATTTAAAAAAAATTAGGATGGATAGAGTTGAGGAAAATTATATTCCTGTGAATACTATCTAAATACATAGCACAAATAAAAGTTAAAACTTAGATTAATGGTCACATTAAAATGGTATGATTATAATTTTTTAATTATATTATTATATGGACTAACATGTGTTTTTTAATTATATATGTGTTATATTTCAACAAAATTATAAGGAATACCACTATGGTAAAGTAAAAAAATCAAATACCTTAATAGGGATTTAAATTTTGTTTTATTTTACTATAAATGATAATTATTTAATTTATTCAATTATTATGATATTTATTATAGAGGTTGAATTTTAAATAAAAAAGATGCACTAAAACATGTCACTTATTGGGAAAGTGTATAGTTTTATGGTATAGTAAAAATCCAAAATATATTATATTATCCCCTACCAAAACATAGTACATAGATGTAGGCAGTTGTTGTATACAAATTTTATAGAAAAAACATTCTATACTAGACGATGGATTTCAATTCATACAGGTCCTTACAAAATTTGACAACACAATTTCTTTTAATATTTCCAAATTTCATGTATCTTATTTCAATGACAAATATATTGATATAACACATCACTTTCTAAGAAATTATTATCAAAAAGGTGATATTACTCATGATTCATTGGTATTGATATTCAGTTTTCTTAAATTTTTACAAATCCTTTAATAATGATAGAATTAATTATACCATACATCATCTTGGTATCATTAATTATTCATTCATACTTTTAATTTTTTTTCCCTTATTTAATTTGAGTTAATTATTTGATATATTCTAGAAAATTAGATTCTTCCTATTTTATTAATTTATTATTTCATGGTTTACTTATTTATTTGATTAAATTTCATGGGTGACTATAAATTTTTAAATATTGAGGTATTTTTAATTAGTTTTTATTTACTTATCTATAACTTTTAGCTTAATTTATATTGATATATATTATTTCTTTATTTAAATTAACCTAATTTTAAAGAATATTTTATGGTAATAAGAAATCCAAATTTTTTAAATATCGGTAACCCTTTATTATTTATAATTAACCAATAATTTCCATAATGATAACTTTTAAAAGATCAAAGTAATAGAATAGTCATCTCAGATTACTTACTAAGAATAAAATGCATGTTCTAGTGGAAAAGGGTATACTGAATCTTGATTTCATGAAGTTATAATGTGTTTGGAGTTGTATAAATTAAAAATAGAAGAAAATTTCATTCAATCTGAAAGTAATGACATTGAAAATCCAAATTTATAATTCATACACCCTGTCATTTGGGGTCCAACACCAATCTTCTCTCATGGTGGATCACTACACTTTTTTATATTCATCAATGATTCAATAATGAAGTTATGGGTTTAATTTCTTAGGAATGAATCCAAGGTATTTATTATGTTTATTTCAAGTAATTCCATTGTGGATAAAGAAACTAAAAGTAATTTTATATCCTTAAAGTCCTATAATGGTGGTGAATATAGTAGAAAGGGTTTCTAGAACTGATTTTGGAATAAATGAATCATATTTGAAAAAACAATATCTCAGACACCAATGTAGAATGGTGCGGGATAGAGCATGATTTAAATATTAACAAATAAGGCACATATTGTGATACTATATTCTATAATGTTGAAGGATATTTCAGGAAAACAATCCAATTATATTGAATACATAGTTAACATGAGTCAAACTATACCTATCGGGTAGGAGATTATGGAACCGCTATGATCTAGAAAAATGGAATATTTTATACAGCTCAAAGTTTTCATAAGTTTAATCTTTTTACTAGTGGATTCCAAGGATTGGGAGAAACTTGAAACAATGTCTCATGTATGGTTCTTTATGGGACATGTCAATTGAAAAATTGGTTTTTATATTTTGGATGATGATAATCAGAATATCATCAAAATCTAGTGTGTTCTCTTCAATGAGAATTTTGTAAAGAAATACTAGAACATAGTGGAAAAGGATGTTGAAATTAAATAATACACTAGCCATATCTAAGTATATCTAAATATAATTTCAATAAAGAAAAATGTTCTATAAATTTTATGTGGAATCGAATGTTCAGAAGATTCAATCAGGACAATGGAAGATATACCAGAATAATTAAAATCTTTGAAAGATCATGGTATAATTCTAAAAGGTAAAATTTTAGTAGTTGAAGTTATTGAAAACCAAAAATCATAGGTTGGATTATAGATATCTTCTTTGATCAGGTGACTAGTTTATTGTTTTTAATTAATACATAATTACTTACTTATTATGAATGGATAAGAGAATGAGAGCCTAGAAGAATAATCAAGTTTCATCAATTCTAGAAAGTGGGAGTTGTCTATGATGGAAGAGAGACGGTCATTGGATGAAAATGGAACCAATGAGATAGAAAAACTACCAAAAGGGAAGAAATAAAAAAATGATTCTTCTTTGTGAAATAAGAAGATAATTGTAGGAAGATGTATAATGCTTTGATAGTTATGAAAGGGTTTCATAAAAAATAAGATGATTAATTCTTTGAAATTTTTTAATTTGTAGTTAAAAGACTAACATCTTGATAGTGTTGAGTTTGGAATATTTCAGAACATTTTCATTATTGTTAAATGATGTAAAGAAAACATTCTTTTATTTTGATTTAAGTAAGAGACTTATATGAAGCAACTAGATGGTTTCATAGATAATTAGATCAATGACTTGTTGTGTAATTTAAAGACAATTCTATATACCTTAATGTAGGTTCCAAGGTAGTTTAACCAAAATTTATATGATTTTATAGAAGAAAATGATTACATTTGGATCTACTCATATCACTATTACTACTAGAATAAATTTAATGTACGTAGATCAATCATCCTACTATATTATGTGGATGATGTACTCTTGATAGGTATGTAAATTACACATATTCATGAGATAAAAAGTGTTTTTTCAGAATACTTGATATGAATGATCATTTTGAAGCCAATACAGTCTTGGTAATATGGATTTAAAGAGATATGAAAGCATTGAGTTTGTCTTGAAGGGATTACTACTGGGGGGTCATCCAAATATTTTGGATAACCAGATGTAAACTAGTTTCAACCCCATTAGATGAACTCTTCAAACTATCCAAACGTAAGGAAAAAAAATAAATATGAGGTCAATAAAGTAGTTTAAAATTTTATTTTCATAAGTGTAAGGATTCCCGATGTGTTCCATGTTATTTACAAGACCATACCATTCATTTTCAATGGAATTCAATGACTAATTCATGGAGAATCCTGGGAAAGAACACTGAGTGTTTGTGAAATGGATTCTCTGATTACTAATTGGTTTAAAAGATATATCCCTTTGAATTATTATAGATGAAACATTTTATTTTTATTTTTATATGGAATTTGGGGAACATATATACATGTGGAAATGTTCTATAAGCGATGTTTTTACACTTTAAGAAATGATCGTTAACTATATGACAAGGTTGTAGGTTGTGGTAGTACTATCTGCATTGGTAGTGGAATATATAGACAAAATAGAAGTATGGAAATAACTGATATAGTTAAGGTTTCTTATATGATATTTAATGGTTTAGGAAGTTTTATTGTCATTTTTTGATAGTCAAATGAAAATTAACTTGACCAAGAAATTTGGTGTTTCACTCATGGATGAAACATATCAGCCAAAAATATTATTTCATTTAGATAATTTTGGAGTTTAGAGTGTTGGAGTTGTGAATGATGGATGAAAGAAAGAATATTTCTAATATGTAGACCAAGATTTTCTACCATTAAAAAATAATCCAACATTTTTCCTCATTAGTATTTTGTTAGGGTAATAGAAAGGTAGTGGATACACTATTGTATATTATTGTGAAACATGAAGGATTGGGTTTTTATCAATGGTTGTCATGGTTTCGTTAAATATGGTATTTAATTGAGATCTTTATAGGTATATGAAGTCTTATTTCATGTTTTAACTTAACTAAAACAAAGGAGAAATGTCATAAGATAGACTCAATCTGAAAAATATAGCAGTGGTGGAAGTCCAAAAGAGGTGGTGTCTAGAAGTTATGTTTTAGAATCAAGGGTATAGAAGATCAAGTTATGGAAGACAGATAAACTAATAATATGAAAATATAAAAATGTTATTTTAGATGATATTTAAGGTCAATTCCTTATGGTTTTTTAATAAAGTAATATATATAATAGTTTCTATATTGAATATAATAGCAACTTGTTCAGTTCACCAAAAGATAGAAGTTAAGGTTGACACACCTATAAGAAATTGGAGGTGGCCTTGGAAAATGGTGGGACCCCAATGATTATTCGAGGTTGGTGTAACTTGTTAAAAGTTTGTACCCCACTATAAAGTAGGATGTGACCACTCATATATGGGTGTTGTAATAATTATAGATCTAGATGGTGGAATTTTCAATGGGGATATTAGTCTTTTAATTTTTCATAAATGAATGGTGAAATAGTGTTCTCTTATGGATGTAGGACTCATTTATACAACGTATAAATCCATTCCATTTATTTTATTTATCTTATTTTAATTAAAAAAATTATGTATTATGGGAATTTTTGAGTGTGTGAGAGATAAAATAATTGATGTGGGGGGTTATGTGGATCTTTATTCTATGTTATGGAATACTATATCTTCAGGATTATTTTATTCAATATTAATTGTAGTTCTTTGTTTCTAACATTAATGTTCCGGTGGTTTAACTTCTAGCAATTAGTACTTCAAATCCCAAAAAAAATTGAATCTTTCACCAATATCACAGATCATAAAAATAGATCCCAAGGTTGCATAGGCCTAGAGAGAAACAATGATATTTGAACAAAAGTTATTGGACACCACATAATTATAATCAAAATTCAAATTCATCAAATCATGGATTGAATCAAAGCATCAAAGAACAATAGGTCAGGTCAGAACGTGTCTCTGAGGATCACAAAATGATCCCTACTGATGACCCCCATTTAAAACTCATTAACTATCTTAAATATTATAAGATCATGGTGGTTCATTTCATAATGACTATCCACATGATTTTTTTAGTTTTGGGTGCAGTGGAAGTATGCAGTTGTGGGTGATATATTAAAATTTCATTTAATATTTCAATTTCCAAAACCAAGAGTGAGGATTTGTCACATAAAATTTATACTTAATTTATTTAATATTATAAGAAAAAATTACCTTGTCTCATGAACCATTCTTCTATGATGATATAGACTATCTGAAAATACCCTTTCAGATTTACTTTTTTGCATTGTGAGGATCCAAGGATACAATCCCTCTAGTAGTAATCCACATGTGATATTTTGATCTCTGATCAATTCCAATAAATCTCATGTTTCTAGCATGGTGAATCGATTGAATTTTGTTACTCATTTTGATTGATAGTACTTCAATCATGATGGGATATCTCTTATATTTCTCATTCTTGAATGGAATCTATAAAGGAGGAGTCAAGGGGGAATTCATTGTGCACAACAATTATCTTTTCTCGATATTTGATGCAATACATAATAGAGATAACCATCTATTTATAGAGATAGGGTCTAGGATAAAATACTATTTAATTGTATGTCGACCATTAAATAACATATAAAACCATTAATAATGCCCATGTTATATAAAAATAATATTATTTATTATTATTTTGTGGTGTGCACTAACCTGTGCAATAACAAAAATTATTTAACATTATTTTCAATTAATATTTGTCACCAAACTCGGTCTGGGTCCATTCGAACTCCTCTAGATTTTATTGAACACCCAAATAAATATTTTATTCATAAACAAATAATTTCTTCACAATCAAGAGAATAAATATTTATTAAAATGTTAAAAAAATAAAATAAATATTTTATTCACAATACAGGGAATAAATATTATATATGTATTCATATAATCAAATAAATTGTTTATTAATAAAAATATATTTATTTATTACCTTGTGAATATTAGTGATCAATAAAACATGAATAAATTTATACCTTGGTCTTGAGAATAATATTTATTCAAATAATTAAATTCAAATAGAATTTAATCGAAATCACCAGAAACACTTAGTGTGTAACACTTTGGATTCTTTCTCATTAGAACTAGGTGGGATTTCTCAATGCCCAAGATTAATGTTTATCAATGGTTCATGGTACATAATATATATAACTTAATATCATAATGATCATAACCACATACAAATGTTCACTATGTAATATAATCCCTTTTCCACTATATCTCATTAAGAAGTTTTCAAATCATTTTCCTCAACCAATGTGCTCAATAGAACATTCTTTGACTATCTGAAATAATTTTTGTTCCAACATAGATATGGAATTTAATGTAATCATTCTATTATATTCAAAGGTATGAGATATCAAATTCCATAAATACATAAGGGGAAAATCCTTTCTCGACTTATTCATTAATGACATGTCAATCTTGATGCACCTAACTTAAGATACATCCCACTAACATATTGCATGTTATTTTTGGTCAGTGAATCTATGTGAGAAAGCCATGAAATTAAAAAATGATAATCATAAAGTCTATGGTACATAACACATGCTCGAATATATTAATATCATATGATACCAAAACATGTGTATTTCCTATTATCATGTCTATTCTTATAATCTCCCATCTTATAGATTACCAAATGAAAACTTCATGAGAAGAAGACACGTCCTCTTATGATTACCTGCACCCGACAGTCTATGTATTATGTTCCATATCATAATATTTTATTCGACTAAAAAAATATAATTAAGACATATCATCATAGCATCTAAAGGTTCTCATCATAACAGGGAATTTTTGTGACCTTATCAATGAAACATATAGTTTGGGACTTCATTACATCTATGTTATGAATAAAAAAATCAATATGTGATAATATATTTAAATTAAAATTCACTTATTTGAATATACATGTGATCTAAAATTCAAATTAGTTGTTTCTAGGTAACCAAATCCAAAAAACTCAAACTTTCACTATATCCAACTGTTAATGAATGGTTAGTCCCAACATGTTAAACATGCTTCTACTGAGTATAGATATAGCTATTGGGACAACCACATTTCAAGGGATAGGGTTGTAAAAGTAAAATTTCTATGAGAAAAATATGATTAACAAAACATTAATATATTTAGAAAATAACTTATTTTGATATATAACTGAGTATCCATCTATTTTTCCCATGTCAAAATCTTGACATCCGAACTAAATCCATATTCAAATATTATAATAAAATGATATATATCATTCTTTTGGTATAAAAAAAATTGGAATAGGAAATTGATAAAACTTCTTCTTAAGATCCATAAAACACCACAACGTACTTGGATATTATAGAAATGGAAACCAATGGTTATAATAATTCTTTCTTGCATATTAATATATACTTTTTAGTGATTATAAATCAAATAAAAATAAGTGTTCAATTCCCTTGATATCTATTATTCTCACTTCTCCAGACACCAAGAACACATTCGGTATTACTTTTTAAAGAATTATTAGATAGTCTAACTATATTTCAATGAAATTGTGTTGGATTTGTTTGATATTAACTAATTATTATTTATGCATCAATAATATCAAGTGTCAGTACATATAATGGAATGTTAGATGAATTCATAAGATGAATCTTGTGAAATTATTTTAATCTCCATAATCTCTTCATATATCTATGTATGCTCAACTGGAGGGATTATATGGTAAAAAAATTCAGTCTTGAATTGTTTCAACTTATATTTTTTTAATACATTTTTAATATATGTATTATGACTAATTTGAGAAAACAGATGGATCTACCTTATAGATCTGGTTCCCTAGAACACAGTTGCAACTTCAAGTCAGGATTTTAGAAATTTCATTCCATAGTCTAAATAAAAAATTGAGATATAATATTTATATTCCATTTTTATCAACATGTTTAATTTTAAAAACATATCGTGTTCCCACTAACTGGATAGAGACACTTGTTAATAATTTATTTCCAGATGATTGTTCTATAATCATTATGAATGATTTATTCATAAATGAATTAATGTAATCTATATATATTATTGGTATTTTTTGAAGTCTCTAACCCTTTTAGTAATTCCTAGTTGACACATAACATAGGTTCTCCAATTGGTGGAATCATACAGGAATATTCTCTAAGGATTACTCTAAATGAGATGGCCTTAACCATCAATAGCCTTATATGATGATCATATGAGTATTCTTTGAAAAGTAGAGTTTAAAAGTATTTTGGTCATGATGAGACGTGAATAGGATTTTTATAGATTAAAAATTTGATAATCCTTTATTATTTATTAGTACAGTCTTGTACCATCCTTGCCCATTTTCTCTTGTATATACTCCATCAGTATTAATTCATAAAAACATTAAAAATAAGAAGTCCCAAATCTTATTACATGGATTAAATTACTTTAATTTATATATATACTTTTCAACCTTATCATATTACCATTCACTAATTTTTTATCGGAATCACTATTATAAAATAACAATAACTATATCACCCACCATGGTGATCATAAACCACATCTTTGGTTATGAATTCCTATGCAGTATGTGTCTCTATAACTACTCCTCCCACTAAGCTCAGTGGAATCCAGTATTCCTATACCAACTCATGTGAATCTAGAGCCTTAATCCTTATAATTTAATTCTACTACCAATATATTTACATAGTAGGTTTACTTTATAGGCATATATTTAATCTTGATTATATGTTAATATCCATATTTGATTTAGGATCACTAACTCAAATGCACCTTAGTGTTTTTATTTTTTTATAGTTAAGGACATGTTTTAATAAACGGTTTTCAACAAAAACCAATGGTTTTTTTAATTAATTATTATCATATCACATTTTGATATAATATTTGTTAGACGATATAGTTGGCATATGGTTTCTGGTTTCACTTTTATTTGAAAAATATGTCTTAAAGGGATAATGTAATATTCAAAATATATATAAGTCTCGTCATTGATCATCCTGTTACTACCATCATAAAATTGATGTATATAAGGAAATGTTAGTTATGTATAACCTTTAATCCAAATATATGATCAATTATTACTTGGATAAATTTTTCTCTGAGAATCCATCTCAAATATTCCAAAATATTTACTAAGTTCACCCATTTACTTTACTAGGTGTTTCTAAAATTTCTTAAAGAAATATCATGAATTATATGAATTTACTATTACCATAATAATTTTTAACATCAACATTTTGAAATAATTTTAAACGATTTGTGAAAAACATTAATCTATAAAGGATTCATTATATAAAACATGACAAATAGTTTGTTTGTATATCAAGTACTTTATCTCAATTGAGACTAGAATACATTAATAAGAATAAACAAGACAATTGAATTCAATTTTATTTGAAAAAGAATTGTCCTACCACAATGAGGTAAGAGTCCTATATTTTATATTCATCGGTTATTTCAATGGATATATGGGAATCAAGAGTTGCTAAACTAATAGTTTAGTATTTAACTTACCATAACAACGTTTATTCCAAAGTGAAATAATGTCTCATTTTTCCCTCCTGGACACTAGGATAAATATTTTTTGTGACACTTATTACAAAAATTAATCAATCAATATGGTAATGAAAAATATTTATCACCCCTTTGCTGATATAGGAATCACCCTTTCTCATCCCCTTTTGATTTTACTCTACAACCTTTAAATTATTTCTTGTTTCTTTTATTTAAATACATATATGTTGTTAGAATATTATATTTAATATAAATTTAGTGAATATAAACTTTATTAATATACCTAAAGTTTATGAAAGTTCATTATTTTTCAATTCATTGAAATTTATTTTCCAATTTCCATGATTTTCACATAAGAAGAAAATAGCCTCATGTTCATTCATCTTCCTTTGATTCTTTCTTCTCTTTAAAGGAAGCTGTAAAGGTTCTTTTGGACTTATATTATCCATGGTATCTTCATCATTTTCTTTCAAAAAATTTATACAAATGGGTAGAGAAATAGGTTTAAAAAATCCTTATTAGATTGCTAAGGTGTAAAACAAATCCTAAGATACATATCAATTTTCTTTCATTCTAGGAAAAATAAAGATAATCTTGGTGGTAAGGATAATAATATAAGATTAATGGATAATTTCTTATAAAATTGGAATCCCAATTTCGTTAATCAATCAATATACCCCCAGTATTTTGAAATCATGATCGGTAGCTAGATTTCTTTCTTCCAGTTTACATACATATTGTACGTTGACAATCTTAATTATTCTAACCATTTCCTTCTCTTTCTCAAGAGAATTGAGATGTTTTATTATGGTTTAAACATCCATGTATTTATATTGTATCATAAACACTCCATTCATAGTTGATAATATAATACAATGGACATAAGAAGTATCCTCTATATATATCCAGTAGGCTTTATTTTCACTTTTGCTCACATTTTGGGGTTTATAATAGGGACAGGGGATTGAAACACATAATATAAAAATTTCGATAATAGTGGATAACATAAATGATTGTACCATATCTGAAAATTTTTATTTTTATGGACATACCCTAAGTTTAGGATTGATTTCACTTAATTTGTAGTTTTGGTTTCCATTTTATAGAACAATTACAAAATATGGTTAGTATATTATGTTATTACAAATTATGTGAGAAATAATAATAATTTAATTTTATTCACTCTCCCACTATTTTATAAGTCCAAATACCCCTCAAAATTAATCATAGAATGGATATTTTGTTGCGAATTCTAGTGAAAAGGATCCATATTCTCCTTTTCATAACCCAAACAAGAGTTGGTAAAGCATATTGATGGTATTTAGTTTGGTATGTATTTTACAATTACAAGCTTACATCTCCTTGTTCCGTTGAGTGGACTCCCCAATATTTAAATTCAAGCTTGGATTTCCTAAAACAATTCTTATAAATTACACCAAGTCTATCAAGGTATACTCCTCTTGATGTAAAATGGTTAATTAAACCCAAAAATACAACAAAACGGTCTTAAAAAACATGTATGTTACATCATTTTCAATTAATATTCAGCACATTACAAAAGTACATGCCTTAGGAACCGTTATAGTTTAGGGTCTTTTGAATGTTGGAACATATTCTTCTAGTTTGGTGAAAATCACCAATATATCCTGTAAAAATCTTCACCTTTTTTTACTCAAACTTAAGACCATTCTTCACAACCTAGGGAAAGGAAATATAAGAAAGGGTGACCTCAGATTTTTAGTAAGGGTAAATAAAGGAGATACACAATCATAACATGAAAATAAGGGTATGAGAACATGAGTATAACATTGATAGATCATAAATTTCATATCAACGGTCATACTAACGAGTCATGGAATAATGATTTATAGATCATAATTCATGGATAAAAAGGTAATAAATAGTATTATCAATTATTGTATCACATAGTAATATGGCATAGTATTATGGATTACACATATATATAGAAATTCATATATCAAGGCCACCTACCAAGACCTCCATAGCATATTAGAATTGGGATAATCACCAGTGTACATACTTTGAGATTGGTCTAATAAATGATGTACCCTATTGTTTTTAGGCTTGGAATACAACCCGTGAACCCTCATATTTTTTGGGCTTTGGCCACAACTTGTGTACCCTCTTTTTTCCAAGATTCGACTAAAACTTGTGCACCCTCTTTTTTCAGGCTCGGGCTACAACTTGTGTACTCATATACCATTTATCTTTATCCAATGAATTGGAGGGAAATATAGGTCCTTCAAGTCACATAATTAAATCATTGATACATGTTCCATAAAATAATAAAACATTTATCATGTCATAACCCAAAAAATAGATGAGTTTCATAAACATTATATCATAACACATGAAATTTAATGGGTAATATAAAAATTTCATCATATCATAACCTATGGAAAATTGATAGGTTTCATAATAATTTAGTCCAATAATAACCTATTAAAGGAAGCATACTTGATAAGAATTCATAATGGTATAATCCGTGGAAGAGAATCGAGTTTCATAAACATCATGCCATCAAAACATAAACCATTAAGAGAAATAATATGAATGGAATAATTATATCATATCCCTAGTAAAGAATAAAATATATCAAAGGATTTCATATTTTATGTAAAAGGATTTTTAAATATGACTTGGAATAGTACATGAGGAAAATAACATTTCCTTTAAAATCACTGCTTTTAGGACATAAATTGTTTTTTAAAATCCTTTTCTATGAAAACCTCATTGAAAACATATGAAGTTGGCTTTGAAAATAATTTAAAAAATTTCATTAGGAAATATCCTTTTCTCTTTGAAAAAATTATTTTTAAAACATAGAACATTGTTAAAATAATTTTCCTTGAAAATGATCTTAAAATTTCATTTAAAAACATTTTTAAATTTTTTTTTATAAAATTTGGTTTTTGAATAAAAAAACTTTCTGACCGAAGAGAGAAATAAAGTCAGATTTTCAAAAAAAAATATTCTTAAGTACTAAAGAGTGTAAAAATGGTACCAATACCTAAATATATCATGAATATCCATAGGATAAGAAACTTCGTGATAGTTCTTGAGGGATAGATAATAATATTTCATCAATGGAATCATAATCGTAAACAATCCCGATAAACAAGGACATTGTAGTAGTAAACTCTTACCATAATGGTAAATTTGAATAAAAATCCCCATGAGGGAATAAAATTACATGATTCATACAATATAATGAAAATAATTATATTCATGATATGAAAATTTAAAGTTAAGTGTATACTCCTTGTAAAATAATATATGTGCGTAAAATAACATGTGTCTCAAAGATGAAAAATTGTGACAAAATTACTTCACCGAATCGGAAAATATTAAACCATAAACCCAATGAAAGATAGATCACAAAATGGACAAATAAATACCCATAAATTTTATTTTATTAATCATTAAATAAATTATTGGGTATTATATACACCACAAAAAATAAAATAGTGGTGAATATAACAAAAGTCTCATAGAAATAAAGGTGAAACTATTAATCCACTTACTACATGAGTAACTTTTGAATCATGAGATATGTGAAAGAATGAGATTTATTTAGGTTTTTAATATCTTTAAATAACTTAAATTAATGATATAAAATTTCATAGGGATTTACACACACACAATAACAATAACAATTGGTGGATATAGCATACATCTAACTGAAATTAAAGTGAGACGATAAAACTCTTACCTTAAGTATTGAATTTATTCGTACACATTTAAAACACCTGTATAAAAAATATAATTTTATTATAAATCTCCCAAAGAATAATATTATTATATATATTACTATATTTTACTTTATTATTGTAACACCCTGAGATTTTGTGAATTATTTTTTTCAGAATAAATTTATTCTTTTTGATTTTTTTCATTTCACGCAACACTGAAAATTTTTATTTTATATATATTAAAGAACTATGTTTTTCTTAAGTTGTAAAAAATTCCAAGTTAATCATTCACTACACACAACATAAATTTCATCCTTCTATACATGTAAAATTGATGTTAACTTATGTTATACGCAAGATTGACTTTCCTCGATGCCTTATGTAACATGCAAGATCGAGTTTAACCAAACAAAAATATATTATTTAAATATTATCATTTAATATATTAAGACCTAAAATAGATGTTTAGTTAGAGGTTATGAATAGTACTGACTAACTTATAAAAAAATTACACAAATATAAAATGATTTCATTAGTTAAAATAAACCAATTAAATATAAATAGAATATTTTTATAGAAAACTATTTTCATGTTCATAAAGCTGTTTTATCCTAATAATTTAAATTAATAACAATTAGTGAGTGATATTAATGTAATATAAATATATATATTATTAAAAAA
The DNA here is from genome assembly GCA_963277665.1 of Viscum album. NCBI lineage: Eukaryota > Viridiplantae > Streptophyta > Magnoliopsida > Santalales > Viscaceae > Viscum > Viscum album. The sequence continues at coordinate 813,601,707 of OY728167.1, read as the reverse complement.
ATATTTTTATATTCATCCAATATATTTGATAGGAATAAGATAAGAACAAACAAAATTTTACACACAAAAACATATGTTTTTATTAAGGTACTTTTACCACCTTTTGATGGAGAACCTATTTTAAAATATAAATTTTGGAACATTTAAAAATATAATATGTTAAAATAAAATTTATTTTTGAAATTGAAATATAAAAATTGGGTTAGGGTGAATTTTTGGTTTTTTCTGTGTAGTTTCATTTTTAATCAATAGTGTAAAATACTAAATTTTAGTTCAAAACTTCTTTCTCGTATAATTTTTCTACAAGGTAAAATTACATTTTAAATTGGATTGAAAGTATAATCATATAATATTTTTATCAATAAACCCAATTTATTTTATTATAATAATTTTCACTTTGAAATTGAATATAAAAAAATAGAACACTTTTGAACATTTTGACTTCAAAAACCCGTATTGTCGACCCGACTATGGGATTAAATTTAAATTAATTTATGACACATATGTGATGGAAATTTGAAAAAAATGGATTACATATTTAGAATTAGAATAATTTATATTTTCTAACAATTTAAACTTAGTTTTTTACCAAATTTTTCAATGAAAGTAATAAAAATTAATTATATCGATTAATGTAAAATTAAGCTTAACTAAGGACTAATCCTTAAGGTTAAGGGACTAAATGTCCTAGAAACATTTAAAAAAGTGCTTTTATGGAAATATTTATACCCTATAATCACCTTTATCAGGTTTGGACTATTATTTTTGTAACACCCCAAGCTTCTATGGTACGCTTCTCTTTGAATAATGTGATAGCGTGTGTTGTACGCAACACCGAGTTCTAACACACCATAACTAATCAAACTAGCCGTTATGAATAGTAATACCTACTTTTTGAAATTATATATATTTTATATTTGAAAATGGACTTCATTTTTGGATTCGGAATATCGAATTTAGCCTAGGGTGAAATTTTGGTACATTTCGGATAACTTTCATATTTTGATGAATAGTGAAAATTACTAAATTTTAATTAAAAACAACTTTTTTAATCAAATTAATTACTAGTGATAAATTATGAATTTGAGTGGTTTTAAAGTATATTTAGAATATATTTTTACCATTTAATATAATTTTGGTCATTGGACATAATTTTACAATTAAACCGAACATAAACAAGTGTCAATCTTTTGATAGTTATTATCTCTTAAAAACACGCTTTTTGTTTTAACAGCGGGAATTAATTTTAAATTAATTTCTTCCACTTCTGTGTTTTGAATTTAGGAAAATGGATTCCATATTTGGAATCAGGATGTTCAAATTGTGTAAATAGGTAACTTTTATTTTTAGACATTTTGAATAGTTACTGTGGTAAATATTTTATTTACCATGGTTAAAGGGTAAATCCGGTAAATAAGGGTTAAAAAAAATAATATTATAATAATACAAAATTACCCTAAAACGTGTCCTAACCTTATTGGTGGACACATACCCGACCATGGGCATCCTTGGGTCAATTTGGGGACCCCTTGGAGCCACTTGTATGTGGTAGGGACACTTTATATTAATAAAGTTAAAATAAAAATAAAAATGGCATAAGCTTACATCTTTTAGAAGAACAATTTTTACATAGGGTTATACATGTTGGATTTTCTATTATAAATATTCATTAGAAAGCTAAAAATATTTCCTACATAATTATATTTTACTTATAATTTTTAGACATTAAATAATTTATTTTATTTATGACACAATGATGATGCAGTAATTACTATAATAGTGAAAAATTAAAATAAGTGATATTATAAATACCCAAATAAATATAATATGAAACTTTTAATGAATTAAACTAATTTTCTAGGATAATATGATATATTAGGATTGATTTAATTGACTTTGTTCGAAGTAATAAATCTGTTATGAGTTTCACAAAAATCAACTAATGAATAGTGTCAAAATTGACATAAAAGAATTCTTAAAACAAATATTATATTATTAATTGAAATTAAATTCCTAAAAATCTAAGGTTCGGCCAAGAGACTTATATCATGATAGGTTAATCATTAATGGACCACTTGGGGGTCTCTTGGATGTATATAGTAAGTTTATTAACCATAATATATAAAATACAAAGAGACATTGTAAAAGTGAAACTAATTAACTTAGAGTTAATACTTAAAGATAAGGTTAATATAGGTACCCAAACCTGTCTAAATTCTATTGGATGAGTTTCTTTCGACCTATCCCCACCTCATCATTTGAATAGTCAACTTTGGAACCTTTAGAAACCGAATATGAATTTATTATAAATTAATATTTCTAGCTTTTCCAAAGGTGCCCCTCACCCCTCTTATAAAAGGGCACTCCTCCTTCTCATTTCTTCACACCTTCAAAGCCTTTTGGTTCGGCCAAACTCTGCCCAAATACTCTCCCAACATCCCTAAATACAACCTAGAGGCCTTAGTTTGATCAGAAAGCCAACCTAAGGAGCCCTTTTGATCAAATCAAAAGGAAGAACCCGAAGAAGAGGTAATGATTTCACCACCCTTTTCTAAGTTCATTTCTTCTTCCACTTCTTCTTCCTTTGTTCTTACCATTCTGAAATAATAACTCCAGTATCTCACATATAATGTGATGTTATTATAAGTATGGTACAACCATATTCAGTATTCTATCCACCCTTTGAATAACATGTCACCATACGTGCGTACGTACGGCTTACCGTCTCCACGTCGTGGTGTAATTGTTATTCAATATAATATTATTTGGATGGGTATAATAATGATGTATAACTCATGTAAATAATAAATATAACATGTTAATGATTCTGTATATATGATATACCATCCATTTATATATTATTTTAATATCAAAAGAATGATATTGTCGCTCGTGCGTACGTACGGACTACCGTCTCCACGAACGCGATGAGATTCATTCTCCATCGTAACCATTAAAGCGTAATTATCATTTTATGATTTAAAAATGATGTTTAAGGACTTGATATCATTCTGGATATGAATAATATACAACCTATCCTTTACAAACATGTCTTACGTAACAAAACATATGAAAGAAAACAAGTAAGTTAACACCCGAAACAACGATAATACTAAGATATTATTATCAAATCAATATTAAAAGATCATATATGATATCATATTAATGTATATGATTCTTGTATAATTTAATAACAATTATTTCACCATTATACAGGAGGTTAACCTACCACAACCAAGGAAAAGTACAAGGTAAGGGTTATTTCACAATCTCTTCATTATCCGAGGTTGTTTATATGTAATAATCTACTGGGATCTCATTATCATCCACATCCATGTTTCTTAAAAATGTATTTCAAAACATTTTTACTATTTACAAGAATATGGGTTAAAGTCATTTATACCTTTTTTTGACTTTTTATAAGAGGTTTATAAAGGAATCTTTCCGTCGTTTTCAAAACAAGGTCCTTTTTAACCTTTTCGACAGAATTGAGGTAAGAATGTTTTTTTTAACTTATACGGCGGGTGCGGTTATTTTACGCCGTTATAAAATCTTCAAAGCTTTCCTTACAAGCTTATAAGAATATTTTCAAAGAAAATGTTTTATTTTATATGGATCTTAAATGATTTCAAAATAAAAGGAGATATTTCTTTAAAAAGAATTTTGATTTCATCTATGTCAACATCCTTTGATGGATTTTAAGATTACTTGAAGTTGGTTTATTATGATACAAAACTTCTATATTGTATTGAAGGTTTTGTGATATGTTTGACTGTGGATGTGCTATTTTTATACCATTCATAGTTTATTGTGAAAGTATTGACATTTCGTATGCTAGTTTTAATACGAATGTTTATGTTATGTTTAAACCTTTTCATATGGGAATGCATTGGACTTAATAAGTGACGGGTGGAGCCCGCTATAGCTCCTCGATGCATCGGTAGGTCTCATGAGACAAACTAGTGTCTTGGCACAAGGCCTTGACAAAATCTTATTTTTAGTCTTGGCACGAGGCCTTGGCTATGTGGTTATGATAGTCTGGCATTATGCATTCCAACATTATGAAAGTGGTTATTGATTTTTGCATGTGATTATTCGATTAGTAGAATATCCATGTGAATAAGTAAATGGCATTATTTCATTTTACTTTTGCCATACCATGTTGAAGTTCAATTTTAAAAGGCTTTTGTTTTAGTAATGCATTGCCTTAAATGTTTATTCTTATTTATGAAAGTTTCCGCTATATTGTTATCCTTACTGGGCATTTGAGCTCACCCCTTTTCTATGTTTTATTTTTCCCCAGGATGTGAAGAAGTAAATTATGAATGACCTGCAGGGATATTATGAGGGGATAGTAGTGTGGATTATGGAGACATTATGTTGTTGTAGTAGTTTTTCATTTTATGATGTAATGTAAAACTTATGAATATATCTAGTGTTTCCAAGGCTACTAAACCAATCGGTCTTTTGAGATTTGATCTTTCTTGTGATCATGCCAATGTTATGTAATTAATACACCGAATCTGGGTAGCTGGGGTCGGGGCGTTACAGTTGGTATCAGAGGAAGTTTAGTACAAACCTTGGAAGCTAGATTTAGATAAACTCTGATTAGAGCACGTAGACCTAAGATGAACTTTGAGGATTAGTATAGAAGAACTTCCTAGAATTTTGGTATTGTATAGATTTTGTGAGTTTTCCGAGCAATACATCCCTGTCTGGATACGAGCAGGTAGAGGCGGCTCTGGCACAGATGTACCTAGGGGTAAAACCCGAAAACACCGCTTTGAGCTAGACTCGAACGGGAACTGGTGCACGACAACGGGCCTTGCTGCACTCTTGGTTACGACACTCCCGGGGGATATGCTTAGGATAACTCTCATTATCTTTACAAATCATTATGAAGGGTTTATGAGTATATACTTCCTCAAAGAAAAACATTTTTATGATTATGGATTATATCCATAAATAGTTCAATTTATGTTAAGTGTTTTATAAGTATGGGATTATGTATTTTGATTCATAAACTGATCTAGTTTATGCCATTGTTTAGAAATGGCGCCTAGTGGAAGAAATGGAAACCGTATCAATGCGCGCACTCCATGTAGGGATTGCCCTCCTACTCAAGATAATTATAGTGGGGCTAGTGATGCAACTGGTGCTGATCAACTAATCACCATACTGGGACAACTTACTCAGGTTATGAATAATAACCTTACCCGTATGGAGCACCCTGATCCGCAGCGTGGAGGATCAATGTTAGATCGATTCATGAGACAACAACCACCAACGTTCAATGGGAGTACAAATCCCTTAGTAGCTGAGCAATGGATATTTTCCCTAGAGAAAATATTTCAGGCTTTGGGGAGTAGTGAAAGGGAAAAAGTTACCATGGCAGTTTACCGCCTCACTGGAGATGCTGATCAATGGTGGTCATTGATTCAAAACATGAAGGAAGATGATGAAGTATCAAACATGGAATGGAGGGAGTTCAAAGATCTGTTTTTAGAAAAATACTTTCCTCGCGACCATCGAGCAGATATGGAAAGGCAATTTCTGAGTCTGAGACAAAAGGAGGATGATAATGTCACAAAGTATGAGGCTAACTTTACAAGGTTAGCGAGGTACGTTGGTGATTATATTCGCAACCCAAGAAGTAAGATTGATCGTTTCTTTGATGGGTTAAAACCATTTCTCCGTCGAGCATTAGTCTCACAATCCTTTTCATCGTACGAAGACATTGTCTCATGTGCTATCAAGACCGAAAAGGAATTCTCTAAGTCTTATGACTTTAAAGCAAAGCAAGAGAAGAAGAGACCTGCTGATCAATCTGGGAATGGAAATAAGGGGAAGAAGGGAAAGGTTGAATATCCATCTTGTGGTAAGTGCGGGAAGAAACACCCCGGTGCTTGCCTAAAGGGAATGGGAGTCTGTTACAAGTGTGGTGAAAAAGGCCACCAAGCTCATGATTGCAAGGGGAAGAAGGAAGCTACCAATGTTCAGTGCTACAATTGCAGGGAGATGGGGCATTATGCAAATGCATGTCCTAAGCGTCAGGAGAACTTACCTCAGAAAAGGCCAAGGGATCAAGGCCAGGCTTATGCTATCACTACTGCTGAGGTAGAAACTCCGAAAGACGTGGTGGCAGGTAATTTAATGGTTTCCTCAAGTTTAGCAAATGCATTATTTGATTCTGGATCATCGCATTGTTTCATATCTTCCCAGTTTGCTAAGAAAATTAGATATTTCCAATTTGATTTAATAAGGGAGTTGTCAGTTAAAACTCCTAAGGGAAGTATCGTTGCAACAAAGTTTTGTGAATCAGTCCCCATTAGAGCACATAAATTTTCTTTATCTGCTGATTTCATCGTCATACCTATGATTGAGTTTGATATAATCCTCGGTATGGACTGGCTTTCGGACTATGATGCGAAGATTTATTGTAAGAAGAAAGAGGTTACGATTCATGATGATAATGATAAGGAGCACCTTATTTTTAGAGCAGAATCGTCACCACCTAATTCTTATTTAGACCCACCCCCAGTAGCTCAACTTAATTCAATTATTGGGGAGGAAGAGAATGAAGTAACTATCGGTGAGGAAAGGAATGTTCAAATAGAGGATGTACCTGTTGTGAAAGAATTTGTAGATGTATTTCCAGAAGATTTACCTGGACATCCTCCAGAACGAGAAGTTGAGTTTTCTATTGATTTGATTCCTGGATCAAGGCCTATATCGAAGACCCCTTATAGAATGGCCACTGTAGAGCTAGTCGAACTAAAGAAACAACTAGAGGAATTGAGTAATAAGGGATTTATTCGCCCTAGTGTTTCTCCATGGGGAGCCCCTGTTCTTTTTGTTAAAAAGAAAGATGGATCTATGAGGTTATGTATCGATTACAGGGAGATCAATGCTATAACGATAAAGAACAAGTATCCCCTACCTCGTATTGATGATTTATTTGACCAACTGCATGGAGCTCAATACTTTTCAAAGATTGACCTTCGATCTGGATACCATCAGTTGTGTGTAAAGAAGGAAGACATTCCGAAGACAGCATTTCGAACCAGGTACGGGCATTACGAGTTTACTGTAATGCCGTTTGGATTGACTAATGCACCCTCTGTATTCATGGATCTGATGAATAGAGTTTTCAAGGAGTATCTCGATGAATTTGTGGTGGTATTTATTGATGATATCTTGGTATACTCCAAAACCTACGAAGATCATGAAAATCACTTGCGCATTATCTTGAAGACTCTGAGGAGGCATGAATTATATGGAAAGTTTAGCAAGTGTGAATTCTGGCTTCAGGAGATTTCTTTTCTTGGCCATATTGTCTCTAAAGATGGAATCTCTGTTGATCCTTCTAAGACCAAGGCAATCCAAGAATGGCCAGCACCTACGAGTATAACTGAGGTACGTAGTTTTATTGGCTTGGCAGGTTATTATCGACGTTTCGTCCAGAATTTTGCCCGATTGGCTAACCCATTAACGAAGCTCACACGTAAAGGGGTTAAATTTGTTTGGACAAAAGAGTGTGAAGAATGTTTCGAAGAACTGAAGAGAAGATTAGTCAATGCTCCTATATTGACTCTACCATCGGGGAATGATGGGTTCGTTATTTATAGTGATGCGTCAAAGAAAGGACTTGGTTGTGTCCTTATGCAGAATGATAGAGTTATTGCCTATGCATCACGACAGTTGAAAATTCATGAACAAAACTATCCTACTCATGATCTTGAGTTAGCAGCTGTGATCTTTGCTTTGAAGATATGGAGGCACTACCTCTATGGTGAAAAATGTGAGATTTATACTGATCACAAGAGTTTGAAGTATATTTTCTCACAAAAAGAACTCAACATGAGGCAAAGGAGATGGCTTGAATTACTCAAGGATTATGATTGCACGATACACTACCACCCGGGGAAAGCAAACAAAGTAGCAGATGCTTTGAGCAGAAAAGACCATGGAGTTCTGAACATGATGAGAATTGAAAGGGATCCAATTTTCATGGATCTAGAGAAGATGGACATGGGAATAACCAGGGAAGGTGAAACATCAATGCTTTTTCAAATGGTTGCCAAACCATCTTTACTAGAAAGGATTAAGAGTTCTCAGACCGATGATGAAGAATTTCAGAAGAAGATTAAAGCTGTGAATGATGGGAGATTGAGAGACTTTGTGTATAAAGATGGAACTTTGAAATTTGGAAAGAGACTTTGTGTTCCCGATTTACCTGATCTGAAAAGGGAATTACTGGATGATGCTCATAGTTCCAATTTCTCTATACACCCTGGGAGCACCAAAATGTATAGAGATTTGAAGGAACATTTTTGGTGGGACAACATGAAGAGGGAGATTGCTGATTTTGTATCAAGATGTATGGTTTGTCAACAAGTGAAAGCTGGAAGGCAACAGCCTGGAGGAGTCATGCAACCTCTTCCCATACCGGAGTGGAAATGGGACAATATTACGATGGACTTTGTCATGGGGCTACCAAAGACTCCTAGAAGGAACGATGCAATATGGGTTATTGTTGATCGTCTTACCAAGTCAGCACATTTTCTTGCTATAAGAGAAGATCTACCCCTGGAACGTCTAGCAAGACTATACATTAATGAAGTTGTGAGACTTCATGGAGTTCCCCTATCGATTGTTTCTGATCGTGATCCCCGTTTTACTTCAAGATTTTGGAAAAGTCTTCAGAAATCCCTGGATACTGAACTTCATTTGAGCACTGCTTACCACCCTCAGACAGACGGACAATCAGAACGGACTATTCAGACCTTAGAAGACATGTTGAGATCTTGCTCACTTGATTTTCAGGGTATGTGGGATCAATATTTACCTCTGGTAGAATTTTCCTATAACAATAGCTTCCATTCGAGTATACAAATGGCACCATATGAAGCGTTATACGGAAAGAGATGTCGTACACCAACCTGTTGGGATGACGTTGGTGAAAGAAAACTTGTAGGCCCAGAACTGGTGGAGGAAACGGTGGAAAAGGTGAAGGTAATCCAAAATCACATCAAAGCAGCTCAAAGTAGGCAGAAGAGCTATGCCGATAATCGAAGGAAGGATTTGGAATTTCAAGTCGGTGATCATGTTTTCCTGAAGGTATCTCCGTGGAAGGGAGTCATACGTTTTGGTAAGAAAGGTAAATTGAGTCCCAGGTACATCGGACCTTTCGAAATTCTAGAACGAATTGGGGCTGTAGCTTACCGATTGGCAATGCCGCCAAGTCTCTCCAAAGTTCACGATGTGTTCCACGTATCTCTGTTGAGGAAATACATGCCTGACCCAACGCATGTACTCACCTATGAGGAATTAGAACTGGAACCCGATCTTTCCTATTGCGAAGAGCCCATCAAGATTCTTGATACGAGAGAACAAGTGCTGAGAAACCGGACGACGCGTCTGGTAAAAGTTTTGTGGAGGAATCATAAGATGGAAGAGGCAACGTGGGAACCCGAGGAACTTATGATGAAGAACCACCCGAGTCTTTTTATGCAGTAATACCCTAGAAATTGCGAGGACGCAATTATTTGAAGGAGGGGAGAATGTAACACCCCAAGCTTCTATGGTACGCTTCTCTTTGAATAATGTGATAGCGTGTGTTGTACGCAACACCGAGTTCTAACACACCATAACTAATCAAACTAGCCGTTATGAATAGTAATACCTACTTTTTGAAATTATATATATTTTATATTTGAAAATGGACTTCATTTTTGGATTCGGAATATCGAATTTAGCCTAGGGTGAAATTTTGGTACATTTCGGATAACTTTCATATTTTGATGAATAGTGAAAATTACTAAATTTTAATTAAAAACAACTTTTTTAATCAAATTAATTACTAGTGATAAATTATGAATTTGAGTGGTTTTAAAGTATATTTAGAATATATTTTTACCATTTAATATAATTTTGGTCATTGGACATAATTTTACAATTAAACCGAACATAAACAAGTGTCAATCTTTTGATAGTTATTATCTCTTAAAAACACGCTTTTTGTTTTAACAGCGGGAATTAATTTTAAATTAATTTCTGCCACTTCTGTGTTTTGAATTTAGGAAAATGGATTCCATATTTGGAATCAGGATGTTCAAATTGTGTAAATAGGTAACTTTTATTTTTAGACATTTTGAATAGTTACTGTGGTAAATATTTTATTTACCATGGTTAAAGGGTAAATCCGGTAAATAAGGGTTAAAAAAATAATATTATAATAATAAAAAATTACCCTAAAACGTGTCCTAACCTTATTGGTGGACACATACCCGACCATGGTCATCCTTGGGTCAATTTGGGGACCCCTTGGAGCCACTTGTATGTGGTAGGGACACTTTATATTAATAAAGTTAAAATAAAAATAAAAATGGCATAAGCTTACATCTTTTAGAAGAACAATTTTTACATAGGGTTATACATGTTGGATTTTCTATTATAAATATTCATTAGAAAGATAAAACGATTTCCTACATAATGATATTTTACTTATAATTTTTAGACATTAAATAATTTATTTTATTTATGACACAATAATGATGCAGTAATTACTATAATAGTGAAAAATTAAAATAAGTGATATTATAAATACCCAAATAAATATAATATGAAACTTTTAATGAATTAAACTAATTTTCTAGGATAATATGATATATTAGGATTGATTTAATTGACTTTGTTCGAAGTAATAAATCTGTTATGAGTTTCACAAAAATCAACTAATGAATAGTGTCAAAATTGACATAAAAGAATTCTTAAAACAAATATTATATTATTAATTGATATTAAATTCCTAAAAATCTAAGGTTCGGCCAAGAGACTTATATCATGATAGGTTAATCATTAATGGACCACTTGGGGGTCTCTTGGATGTATATAGTAAGTTTATTAACCATAATATATAAAATACAAAGAGACATTGTAAAAGTGAAACTAATTAACTTAGAGTTAATACTTAAAGATAAGGTTAATATAGGTACCCAAACCTGTCTAAATTCTATTGGATGAGTTTCTTTCGACCTATCCCCACCTCATCATTTGAATAGTCAACTTTGGAACCTTTAGAAACCGAATATGAATTTATTATAAATTAATATTTCTAGCTTTTCCAAAGGTGCCCCTCACCCCTCTTATAAAAGGGCACTCCTCCTTCTCATTTCTTCACACCTTCAAAGCCTTTTGGTTCGGCCAAACTCTGCCCAAATACTCTCCCAACATCCCTAAATACAACCTAGAGGCCTTAGTTTGATCAGAAAGCCAACCTAAGGAGCCCTTTTGATCAAATCAAAAGGAAGAACCCGAAGAAGAGGTAATGATTTCACCACCCTTTTCTAAGTTCATTTCTTCTTCCACTTCTTCTTCCTTTGTTCTTACCATTCTGAAATAATAACTCCAGTATCTCACATATACTGTGATGTTATTATAAGTATGGTACAACCATATTCAGTATTCTATCCACCCTTTGAATAACATGTCACCATACGTGCGTACGTACGGCTTACCGTCTCCACGTCGTGGTGTAATTGTTATTCAATATAATATTATTTGGATGGGTATAATAATGCTGTGTAACTCATGTAAATAATAAATATAACATGTTAATGATTCTGTATATATGATATACCATCCATTTATATATTATTTTAATATCAAAAGAATGATATTGTCGCTCGTGCGTACGTACGGACTACCGTCTCCACGAACGCGATGAGATTCATTCTCCATCGTAACCATTAAAGCGTAATTATCATTTTATGATTTAAAAATGATGTTTAAGGACTTGATATCATTCTGGATATGAATAATATACAACCTATCCTTTACAAACATGTCTTACGTAACAAAACATATGAAAGAAAACAAGTAAGTTAACACCCGAAACAACGATAATACTAAGATATTATTATCAAATCAATATTAAAAGATCATATATGATATCATATTAATGTATATGATTCTTGTATAATTTAATAACAATTATTTCACCATTATACAGGAGGTTAACCTACCACAACCAAGGAAAAGTACAAGGTAAGGGTTATTTCACAATCTCTTCATTATCCGAGGTTGTTTATATGTAATAATCTACTGGGATCTCATTATCATCCACATCCATGTTTCTTAAAAATGTATTTCAAAACATTTTTACTATTTACAAGAATATGGGTTAAAGTCATTTATACCTTTTTTGACTTTTTATAAGATGTTTATAAAGGAATCTTTCCGTCGTTTTCAAAACAAGGTCCTTTTTAACCTTTTCGACAGAATTGAGGTAAGAATGTTTTTTTTAACTTATACGGCGGGTGCGGTTATTTTACGCCGTTATAAAATCTTCAAAGCTTTCCTTACAAGCTTATAAGAATATTTTCAAAGAAAATGTTTTATTTTATATGGATCTTAAATGATTTCAAAATAAAAGGAGATATTTCTTTAAAAAGAATTTTGATTTCATCTATGTCAACATCCTTTGATGGATTTTAAGATTACTTGAAGTTGATTTATTATGATACAAAACTTCTATATTGTATTGAAGGTTTTGTGATATGTTTGACTGTGGATGTGCTATTTTTATACCATTCATAGTTTATTGTGAAAGTATTGACATTTCGTATGCTAGTTTTAATACGAATGTTTATGTTATGTTTAAACCTTTTCATATGGGAATGCATTGGACTTAATAAGTGACGGGTGGAGCCCGCTATAGCTCCTCGATGCATCGGTAGGTCTCATGAGACAAACTAGTGTCTTGGCACAAGGCCTTGACAAAATCTTATTTGTAGTCTTGGCACGAGGCCTTGGCTATGTGGTTATGATAGTCTGGCATTATGCATTCCAACATTATGAAAGTGGTTATTGATTTTTGCATGTGATTATTCGATTAGTAGAATATCCATGTGAATAAGTAAATGGCATTATTTCATTTTACTTTTGCCATACCATGTTGAAGTTCAATTTTAAAAGGCTTTTGTTTTAGTAATGCATTGCCTTAAATGTTTATTCTTATTTATGAAAGTTTCTGCTATATTGTTATCCTTACTGGGCATTTGAGCTCACCCCTTTTCTATGTTTTATTTTTCCCCAGGATGTGAAGAAGTAAATTATGAATGACCTGCAGGGATATTATGAGGGGATAGTAGTGTGGATTATGGAGACATTATGTTGTTGTAGTAGTTTTTCATTTTATGATGTAATGTAAAACTTATGAATATATCTAGTGTTTCCAAGGCTACTAAACCAATCGGTCTTTTGAGATTTGATCTTTCTTGTGATCCTGCCAATGTTATGTAATTAATGCACCGACTCTGGGTAGCTGGGGTCGGGGCGTTACAATTTTATCCACTTTCCATGGAAAAAACGTGGGTGGAATTCACTTTCCCAAAATTTACAAGAATGTCACTCCTCCTCCACTATAAAAATGCCTCATATCCTCCCACTTACTCACACCAATCAATCCATTATTGATTAACCAATATCATACCAAATATATACTCAAAATACCTCCCTTTTTAATTGAATCCTCTCTTTGCTTATAAATCCTTCCATGGAAGCCCTTTGTTGCAAACCAAAAGGAGTTACCCGATTAAGAGGTAACACCCTCCCTCAAGTTTCTTTCTTTTATTTTCTTTCTCCACCACATAAATTATTATTATTTTATGATTTAATGAAAAAAAAATATCCTAAATATACTAGTATGTTTTTTTGATTATTTTTCATCATACACATCCATCTAATGTGTAACAAATATACTGTTTATGTGTACGACATACTTCCACCTCACTAAATAATGACTGTTCATTTTTCATTTACTTCCTCTCATGGTAGAAATTATGATGGAAACTATGTTTATATATGTTATGTATTATATTTATTATGTAATTAATCTTATTTAATCCTTTTTTAACACGTATCTTTATACTTTCCATTTGGTGTAAATACAATAATTTTATTTGAGGAAGTGTGGACTACCGCCCCCTCAAAGCGATATGATTCCTTCACAAACTACATGAAATGTATTAAGGATGGTTTTTGTGAAAATATATGTTATATATGAAATATTAATGCTAATTTAATAATTATATATACATAAATATCATTCATTTATGTTCTTTCTTTCAATATTACAATTAAACAAAAACAATGTTCATATGTAAGTACGACCTACAGTATTTATGAACGACATATTCCATTTCATACTACTATATTATATAGATTATTATAATAAAAATATAATAAATATAAATGATATTAATATAATTTTTTTCATTATTTAAATAATTATATAAGTATACAAAACAAATATTTAACAAATTAAGATATATGTTAAGAACAAAGCGGATATTACCCAAAGTGAAACCTTATCATAGAATTGTTAACAATAGGGTAATATAAAGTAATAATAAAACCAAATATGGTATTATATATATTAATATGGTACTTTTATAAATTTATAATAAACTCATATTTATTATACAGTATTTTTGTACAAGTATGATGAGATTCAAGACACAATGTAAGGGAATTTCATCTCACTTTATATTTTTGTGAGATACATGCTTTATTCACCACCCATTATTTTTTTATGGTATGTATACTGACCATGGATTTATTATATTAATAATATATTTAAATAAATGGGTATTTACATATCCATTTTATTACATTTCTTTCATGGGGTTTATGTTTCAAAAGTTACCAAATCGGTCAGGCAATTTTCTCTCAATTTGTCTTCTTTGAGACACATTCCATGTTATGAACCTATATTTTTCCATGAGGTGTGTATATTGAATTTAAAATTTTATATAATGAATCAATTTACTTTCACGATATTTTAAGCTTCATTTAATTCCATTTTATTACATGGGTTGTATGGTTCAAATTTTCCAAGCGGTAAGAGTTTATTAAAACAATCTCATCATTTTTCAAGATTATTCATGTTTATGATCACTTTGATAAAATATTATGATCCATATATTAATAAATATAATTAATTTTATTATACTATATTAATTAATGATATATTCATTTATTGGTACCATTTTTTCCACTCTTTAGTTCATATGATGGTTAAGAAAGTGTTTTTAAGAAAGGCTGAATTTACCCTCTCTTTGGTCAAACCTATTTGTTCCTTCAAAACCATGTTTTCTAAAAGAAGCTTCCAAGAATGTTCTAATAATATTATATGATTATTAAAATTAATTTTACCCTTTTTTATTTTATCAATTTTTTCAAAGTAATATTCTTTTCACTTCCCAAATGAGGTATTTTCAAAACTTTTTACCATGCAAAAGGAATGTTCTTTTTACATCATATGACATGAACAGATTTACCCATAATCAATGCATTGAACCATTATTTTCATGATTAAAAGTATAATGTTTAAGAGATTTGTTTTAGAAGAGAATTTAAAATAAATGTTTTTCAAAAGTTTTTAAAACTTCTTTTATATGTTTTCAAGGAAAAATATTTTTCAAAAGGTTTTCAAGTTCCTCTATAATTTTTCAAAGGAAAAAAGGATTTAAAAATGTTTTCAATGTTTCCCTTAATTTTTATGAAAATAATTTTCAAAAGGATTTACATTTTAAAAATATTTTTTAAAGGAGAATTATAATTTCCTTGTGAATTTTTTTTTGAATTATCTATAAAAATTATTTCACATCTAAGATAACATTTGTTGGTGTTACCCATTCCTTTCTCAGAAAATGATTCAATGTTTCCATTCATATTATTTCCCTTGATGGTTTCCACTTTATGGAATGATGTTTATGAAATATATTTCACTTTTATGGGTTATATTTCTATGAAACCCACTTATTTTCATGTGTTACTCTTTGATAAAAATGATTATGAAACTTGTTTCTTTTTCCATGGGTTAAGGTATGATTTTATGTTTACGAAACTCATTTCATTTCATGGGTTATGATATTATTTTTTATTATTTTATGGAACATGTATGTATGATTTAATTATGATATGGGTGTGACGTATAAATCCATTAAATCCAATGAATAATTATATATATTTTATGATCCCAAAGGGTATACAGGAGGGCATCCCAATTCAAAAACAGGAGGCTACACGGGAGGACATCCCAAGCCCAAAACAAGAGGGTACATGAGAGGACATCTAAAGCTCAAAACAAGAGGGTACACGGGATGGAATTCCAAATCCGAAGTAGGTACATGGGTGATTAACCCAAGACTAACATTTTATAAAGTCCTTGTTATGCTTATTTGACCTAGGGGTTTTATATAATTATGTGTCTTTCATAATTTGATGTATTATTATTACATTATTCTTCCATGCCCATGTTATTTATTTCCTTATGATTCACATATTATGAACTAAAAATATTTATACCATGATTCTTGTTTAGGATTTTTGATATGAATGGTATTATATTATAATGATTATGATTTTGTTCTCATACCATTATGTTCATGATATGATTACGCATTTCCTTTATTTACCCTTACTAGGAATTTGATATCACCCCTTTCATGTGTTTCCCTTCCCCAGGTTATGAAGAAAGGTTTTTAAACAGAAATACTAAGGGGGAATTTTTCGTGAAAAAATGAAGATATTTCACTAAGTTATAATATTTTTTCCATGTTTCAAATGTAACTAAACTAATATGGTCTTTTATAAATGTTTTTGTAATGTTTTATGTATTCTGAAAAAGTTATGTATTGTTTATGTATGTTAAGACTAGGTAACTATTGTTTATGTTATAGAAAAGTTTTAATTATCCTTTATAAACTAGGATGAAAAAACTTTAGTGAGATACCTAATTTTATTTCTAAGGATGTGTCTAGGGACGTCTCTAAAAATAAGTATGAGGATGAGTTAACAGTTAGGAAAATGTCGTGGAATTTTGGTTAAGGAAGAAGTATGTGGTTTTCTATAAATACATCCCTATCTGGATACTATAGGTGGATGTGGATTTGGAAAATATTTACCTACGGGAAAAAACTTAGACAAGATGTTCTAGGCCTGACTTGGGGTAATCTGGTACAAAATAATAGTCCTTGTTTCACACCTGGTTTGACACTCCCGAGGGATATGCTTTGGAAATTCAAAAACTCTATACAAACCATCATGAATGATTTGAATATAATATGACTATGAAAAACCTAGGATAAACCTAAGGTTTTATTGATTAAAGAAGTAGGATCCATGGTTTTGGAAACCTATAAATAATATATCAGGATTATATGGTATCCTAACATGATAAATGTTTCACACACTATGATTTATTATTTTAGTAAATGGATAGAACTAAATGGAACATGGTTAAAATTTAATGTTTCATATGCGGAAATTATGGGAATTATGAGAATCAATTTCCTAAGTGGAAATATCATAAATAGAATCAGGAAGGTCGTATGAGCATTGGTTATACTTCTGAAGATAAATAGACTACAAACGACATGTCAAAGGTGTCGAATGTTCTTCAAGTATTGTTTACATTAAACATAAGAATCATGATTAGATTGAGTTTGAGTAACCTTAAAAATGATTCATATTTTATATTCTATGAAACATGTACTGAGGAATATGTTTATGGTGCATGAGTAATGGTTTAAGAATGAGGTTGTATTAATGAATTATATATATTTTGGAATTCAAATATTATGTTATATGAATCGTGAAATGTATTATTATTTTCATTATAAGTTTTATCTAAGGATAAAAAATGACATGTTGAAGGGTGATGAATACACGGAAAATTGATTTCATGGAATGGTGATATTTTGATTAAGGTAAGGTAACCCTTAATCAATACCTAAAATTGAGATAATGATTTCTGGATAAAGATATATTGGATATGAATAAGTAAATTGGATGGTATGGATTACCCTGGAACTAATTATTGAAAAAAAAATTATTCCATCAAGGATGAAGTTTAAAACTCCTTAGATTTAAAGAATGTATCTGGTAATCATTGGAATAAGGAATCATGCATGTTTCACAGATGGATTTTTGGAAATTAAGGTTGTTACCATGTTTCAAGGGAATATAAAATGAGGGTATTCACATGTTTGGAATGTTACAACCAAGTGGTACTTTGTGATATATAGGGATCAATTTTAAGGTGATTTGATGACATTATTTGTAAAGATTTTAATTTTTATCTTTTGAAAGGGTTATAAGGTTAACCATTTATGGAAATTTTAAGGTAAACTTTAGATGAAGTCAGTAAGATTGATGTGTCATATCTATATATGAGTATTTATTCATATTGTAAATCCTATTCAAACTAATTTGTGTTGATGATAACTAATTGGATGGAATATCATGGGTCTTGTGATATGTTAGTGCTTGAGAAATGAAAAACCCACCTTCCTTTTTAGAGAAAAGGGTTAAGTGGATCAAAGAACAATAACGGGTGAGGTTGTCCTGAAATCATTCAAGTATATATTTTCATGAAAATTTATTAACTTTAGGGGAAAATATCTTTAAACCAAAAAAATTATCATAGTACCTTCATTTCTAATGAATCAAATAGACCCATAGATCATCACAGAATTATTGATTTGTGATTGTTAACATTCTCCTAACCAGGTTCTCTAACACTCTTCATCAGAACATGATAGTTATATTTCTTGTTCATATCCATGTTTTCACTTCCCACCTATGTTTTCATATATGGAAACCTATTTATATGTTACTTTTGGTAACCATTATGGTTCAAACATTCCCATTTAAGGGAAGTTTTAATATTCATTTTACGATGTAGGTTTTTATGAATGAAACTTTCAAGTATTAAACCATTAATAACCCATAAGATTTTTTTTGGAGAAATTCATTTTAAGTGGGGTATAATTTAATACACCAAGATGTTATGAATTATGCTTTTCTGATTTAATTTATTCTTTTTGATATGTATCATTTCACACAACACAGAAAATAGTTATTTTATATATATTAAAGCACTAAGTTTTTATTGCATTATATGAAATTCCAAGTTAATCGTGTGCTACATAAAAAAATGGTTATCTTTATATACATGGAAATTTTATTTTTGCTTACATTATATGCAAGTTTGACTTTCCTCTATACCTTTCACAACATGCAAGACCGAGTTTTACAAAACAACAATATATTAATTAAATATTATTATTTAATATATTTAGAATTATCATAGACATTATGTTATTGGTTATGAATATTACTAACTTAAATTTTAAAACCAATGTTTTATACAATTATAAAATGAATTCATTAGTTAAAATGAACCAGTTGAATAAAAAGGGAATGTTTTTATATAAAATTGTTTTTATGCTCACAAATGTGTTTTATCCTAATAAATTACAAAAAATACAATTAATGAGTTATATTAATTTAATATATATATTATATATTCAATAAAATATTTTTAATATTCATCCAATAGATTCTATAGTCATAAGGTAATAACAAGCCCAATTTTACACATAAAAACCTATATTTTTATTAATGTACTTTTACCACATTTTGATGAAGAGCATATTTTAAATATAAATTTTGGAACTTTTATAAATTTTATGTCATAATAAAAAAAATTAAAATGGAAACATAAAAATTGGGTTAGGGTTATTTTTTGGTATTTTTCTGTGAAGTTTCATTTTTAATGAATATTGAAAAATATTGAATTTATTTCAAAATTGCTTTTTCATCAAATTTATTTATAAGGTAAATTTATATTTTAAATTGGTTTAAAAGTATAATTATATAATATTTTTATCAATAAACCCAATTTAGGTAATTGGAATAAATTTCACTTCAAAATTGAATATAAAAACATAGAAAACTATTGAACATTTTTACTTTAAAAACTCGCATTTTTGACCCGACTATGGGATTAAATTTAAATTAATTTATGAAACTTATGTTATTGTAATTTGTAAAATGGATTGAATATTTGGAATCATCATGATTTATAATTTATAATAAGGTTAACAAAAAATTTTACCAAAGTTTAGTGAGAGTAACTAAAATTAATTACACCAACTAAGATAAAGTTAAGCTTAAATAAGGACTAAACCTTAAACTTAAGGGCCTAAATGACATATAAACTTGTAAAAAATACATTGTATGACCATATTTAGACACTATAATCACTTTTATTTAATTTTTAATATTATTTTATCCAAACTCCTATGAAAAAACGTGGGTGGAATCCCTTTCCCAAAATTTACAAGAGTGCCACTCCTCCTCCACTATAAAAAGGCCTCATATCCTCCCACTTCCTCATACTAGTAAATCCAATTTGGATAGACCTATCTCTAACCAAATAGATCCTAAAAATATCTCCATTCGTCTTTTAATCCTCCCTTTGTTCATAAATCCTTCTAAGGAAGACCTTTGGTGTAAACCAAAAGGAGTTACCTGATTAAGAGGTAACACCCTCCCTCAAACTCATTTCATTTATTTTCACTCTCCACCAAATAAATTAATCTTATTACATTATTTTATAAAAACACCATTATCATAATTATACTAGGATTTTTTTTAAAAAATTTTGACCTAAACTTACACACATATCCATCTAAGGGGTAAAGAACATACTGTTTGTGTATGGAGAACTACGGCCTCACTAAACGATGATTGTTCATTTTTCCTTTACCGCCTCTCATGGTAGAAATTATTATAGAAAATATATTTATATATTTTATATATTATATTTATTATTATTTAAGCTTATATAATACTTTTTAAAAACATATCTTAGTACTTTCTATTTGGATTAAATATAATAATTTTGTTTGAGGAAGTGTGGACTACCGCCCCCATAAAGCAATATGATTCATTCACACACTACATGGAATGTATTAAGGATGGTTTTAGTGAACTTATATAGTATATATAAAATTATTTTTCTACTTTAATAATGATTTATATATATATATATATGTAATTTACATTCTTTCTTTCAAAACAACAAGTAAACGAAAACAATGATCATGTGTATGTACGGCCTACTGTCTCCATGAATGGTGTATTACATTTCATACTTTTATATTATATAGATTGTTATAATAAAAATATAATTATTATAAATTATATTTCTATCATGTTTTAAATTATATAAATCATTATATAATTACAAGGACCAAAGACATGACAAATTAAGACACAAGTGAAGAACAAAGCGGACAGTACTCGAAGTGAAACCTTAACAGAGAATTGTTAACAAGTGGGTGATATAAATTAATAATAAAAAAAATATGATATTATTTATAAGAATATTTTTATATTATTAATTTATAAAAAACTTATATTTATTATATAGTAAGTTTGTATGAGTATGACGAGAGTCAAGACTCAAGGAAATGGAATTTCGTCTCACTTTTTATTTCTTTGAGATACGTGATTTATTAACCACCCATTCCTTTTGTGTGGTCTGTATACTTCCCATTCATTTATTGTATGATTAATATACATAAATATATGTGTATTTACATATAAATTTTATGATATTTATTTCATGGTGTTTATGATTCAAAAGTTAACAAATCAGTAAAGTAATTTTGTCTCAATTTGTCTTCTTTGAGACACATGACATGTTATGAACCTATATTTTTTTATGAGTATATATTGCCTTTAAAATGTTATATTATGTTTCTACCTATTTTAATGATATTTTAAGATTTATTTAATTAAATTTTATTACATGGGTAGTATGGTTCAAGTTTACCAAGAGGTAAGATTTTATTCAAACAATCTAATCCCTTTTATAGATTATTTATGTATAAGGCCCCAGCCTTAAACCTTACTTAATCTTGAGTTATTACAAGATTACACATTGAGGATCTTTTTTGGTTTAGAGTTTTATATAATTATATCATAAAACTTGCATTACATTCCACATATAAACAAAGTGGTTACATAAAGATAGTATTCTTCTTTCCCATCAATGGAAACATATTTAAAATAAAACTTAGATTCTTTCTTGACACTTCCTTAACACTATCATCATATCATGTACCTTTCCCTTGACCTGTGAAAAACATTTCAAAAAAACTTGGGATGAGCATAAAAAGCTCAGTAAGGGATATAAAAATATATGGAAAGGAAACATGGGTACATATATACATAAGAATGAAATCATACTTTACCCATAAAACATAAGCACTTTAACATACCTCATCAAATCATGAATAAATCATAGAAATCATAAGACATAAAGGTAACTTGAGGCATTCATAACATTCTTACGTAGGGAGTAACCCTCTTGGTTACGTTTGGAATACCCATCACAGTATATTCCCTAAATCTCTTCGGAGAAACCTTAACGTTTCACTCCTTTGCGTTACCCAATGCATTGGAGAGCTATATTGGGCTCACCCGCCCTTAGTTTATCACGGAACCACACGTCTTCATAATAATGCTCAAGAACCTCAACATAATCATATCACATAAAACATGCATATAGGAAACATAACATTTCCACCTTTCAATCACAAGATATAAATACTACACATTGATATAAAAAAATTATGAAAACCATTTTCAATACCAAAATAAAAGTAAAACATGGTATTTATTTTTCTTTTAAAAAAAGGTATGGCTTGTAGAGGAAGCCGAAACTCAAATAATGGTCACGGCGGCGGAGAAGTCGTTGTCGCCGCATACGTACGACAAAAACATTCCCTTTTGTCGTTTAGTAAAACGCTTCGTATAAAAAAGATTCCTTTTGGATAAACATAAAAGTAAAAGGGGTTTATACACCTATAAAAGAAGGTCTTGTATAAAATAAAATATGTCTCAATGAAAGGAGATTGAGACGAAGTCCCATACCTCGGGTCCGACTTGACTCGATCGTTCCATAATGTCCTGAATAATAAACTTGAGTTAATTTCTACTTGCTTAAGAACCTTTTTTAAGTTCATTATTCCTTTTATATCACTTATTTCCATGTCATGAACACTATGTAATTATTTAAGTTAATAACGGTCGTTTTAACGATCATTGGTACTTGAGTCAAAAATAAACCCTTTATAATTACAAGTTGTTCATGTATCCATTATATCCATAATTATAATCATGATGTATATATCATATATATCCAGTATATACATGCATTTATAATATTACATAATCATTTAGAGGTAAGAAATGAAATGCACCGTTCATGGAGACGGTAAGCCGTATGTACGCATGAACGCTACTTTCATTTATATTTCATATTTTATAGAATGGAATCATAATGATATAAAGGTATATTATAATTCCAGTATAATATCATTTATAATATCATAGTTCCATCCTTTATACATCCCACATATGGTATTTAACGAATCAAATCACTTTGAGGGGGCGGTAGTCTGCACTTCCTTAAATGAAGATATCGCGTTTACCCATAATGGAAACCATAAAGGTATGCCCAAAATGGAAAATACAGAAGCTTAAGGAAAACATAAACATATTATATATCATATATAAATATAGTGATATCTTAATGGCCACCTTTGAAGGTGTTAAAATAATGTTGAACAATTATCGTTTCGGGAGGCATAAATTCACCATCCACGGAAACAGTATGTCCTTTAACCATTAGATGTAGGTGTGTGTAAGTTTTTATAGAATCCTTCTTATAAAAACATCCTAGTATATTGAAGATACTGGAGTTGTTACAAAAGAAATGAATAAAAAGAGTTTAGGGGGTTGGAGAAGCAAAATAAAACAAAAGGACTCAAGTGAAGACATTACTTTAAAATCGGGTAACTCCCTTTGGTTTGAGCTCAAAGGCTTCCTTGGGAAGACTTATTCCCAAAGTGAGGCTTCAAGGAGTAATAGAGGTATGTGGAGAGACAAAATGGGAAGGGGTTGGCCGAGCCAAAGGCTTTGGGAGTGTGGGTAAGGAGGTAGAGGTGGGGGCCTTTTATAAGAGGAGAGGAGGGGCACTCTTGGAAAGTAAAGAAATGTTACTTTATTTGAAAATGATTTTCGGATTCAAAAGGTACCACATTGATATAATTAGAGGGTAAGGTGATAAGGGTTCGAAATACACTCATCCAATAGGGTTTGGACATGTTTAGGTCTTAGATATTACATTATCTTTCCATTTTATTTAAATCCTTTATTAATGAGGTAATCGCTGCATCATCATAATGTCATAAATAATTTAATAAATTTAATGTATAAAAATTATAAAAAAAATATCATGATGTAGTAAATATTTTTATATTTCTAATTAATATTTATAGTCCAAAATATCATTTATGTAGACAAAATTAAAAATATTTTACTTAGATGATACATTCTTTGTCACATTTAACATTCTTTAAAAATAAAAAGATAAAAAGTCACTTTCTCACAAAAGTGATTCCATGGGGCCCCCAAGTTTGGCACAAGGCATCCCATGGTCGGACATGAGACAACCAGTAGCCTTAGGACACATTTTGTGGTCTTTTTGTATTATTATGATATCATTTTATTATCTTTAACTACCTGATTACTCATTAATCAATATAATTAAAGATAATTACCATCGTTACTATTCATAATGTCCAAAAATAAAAGAGTCTTAATTACATAATTTGGACCTTATGATTCCAAATATTTAATCCATTTTACCAAATTCCAAACACATAAATTGCAATAATTGATTTAAAAATAATTCTTGTTGTCAAAACAAATAGCGGGTTTTTTTGAAACAATATCTATGAAAAGTTTGACATTAGTTTATGACCAATTCCAAAGTGAAATTAATCCTAATGACCACCATTTGATTAAATGGTAAAAATATATTCATATTACACTTTAAGACCACTTAAAAGGATAATCTAACCATATGATTAAATTAAATAAAAAAGCAGTTTTGATGTAAAATGCAGTATTTTTCACTATTCATTAAAAAATGAACATTGTCAGAAAAATACCAAAAATTTATCCAATGTAAATTTCAATGTCCCAATCATAATGAATATGTTTATTTTGAAAAATATATATTATAAAATTGTAAAAAGTTTGATTTAAAAAGGGTTTTCCATCAAAAGGCAGTAAAACAATCTTTTAACAATATTAGTGTATTTCATGCATAAGATTGTATTTATTTTCATTTTAAGCCTCTAAAACACTATCTAATTCATTAATAGACATAGATAAAAATATATATTATTCATTACTTACTTGGGATGTTACATCCTTCCCCCCTTTAGAAAATTGCGTCCCCGCAATTTATTTACTTATCGAATAAATGGGGGTACTTATCCCTCATTGCATTTTCAGATTCCCATGTTGCCTCTTCCATCATGTGGTTTTTCCACAAAACCTTTACCTGATTAATCACCTTATTTCGTAACACTTGCACCCTGTGGTCAAGAATCTGGACCGGTTGTTCCTCATAAGATAGGTTCTCTTCCAGCTGAACTACCTCTGGACTCAAAACATGAGATGGATCTGGCATATACTTTCTCAACATCGAAACGTGAAAAACATTGTATACCTGAGATAAACTCGGAGGTAAAGCCACCCGGTATGCAACTGATCCAACTCTCTCCAGAATTTCATATGATCCAATGAACCTTGGACTCAGCCTTCCTTTCTTACCAAATCACATCACACTTTTCCATGGTGAGACTTTGAGAAAAACATGATCACCTACCTCAAAAGATAGATCCTTCCTCCTGTTATCTGCATAACTCTTCTGCCTACTCTGAGCTGTTCTCATGTGTTTCTGAATCAGCTGAACTTTTTCTGCCAACTCTTCTACCAATTCTGGTCCCATCAACTTCCTTTCACCCACTTCATCCCAGAAAGCTGGAGTTCGACACCGCTTCTCATATAATGCCTAAAATGGTGCCATCTGTATACTGGAATGAAAACTGTTATTATATGAAAATTCAACCAAAGAAAGATGTTGGTCCCAACTTCCCTGATAATCCATCGAACAAGCTCGTAGCATATCCTCCAAGGTCTGAATTTTTTGTTCTGACTTCCCATCTGATTGAGGATGAAATGTTGTACTAAAATTTAATTCAGTACCCAACGACTTCTGAAGGTCTTTCCAAAAGTTATAAGTTAACCTGGGATCACGATCAGATACAATGGAGAGAGGAACTCCATGTAACCTGGCTATCTCTTTAATATACAAATGGGAAAGTTGATCTAGGGAAAAAGTATTTCGTATAGCAAGGAAATGAGAAGATTTAGTCAAGCGATCAACAATAACCCAGATTGCATTATTACCTCGAGATGTCTTCGGTAATCCCACAACAAAGTCCATGGATATATTCTCCCATTTCCACTCTGGCACTAGTAAAGGATGAATAATCCCTTTCGGTAACTACCGCTCTGCTTTAACTAGCTGACAAGTCAAACACTTCACAGTAAAATCAGCAATATCTCTTTTCATTCCATCCCACCAGTAATACTCCCACAGATCTCTGTACATCTTAGTACTACCAGGATGAACTGAAAATGGAAAACTATGAGCTTCACATAACAACTCTCTCTTCAACTGTGAATCACAAGGCACACACAATCTCTTCCCAAATCTCAAAACGCAATCATTATCATTGTTTAATTCTGACAACTTACCTTTCTGAACCAGCTCTACCTTTTTCTGCAACTCACTGTCTTGCTTCTGTGCTTGCTTGATTCTATCTGATAGAGATGATCTCACTGATACCTGAAACAAAACAGAAGAACTTCCAGAACCAACAACTTCTATGACAAAGTTCATCAAATCCTTAACCAAAGGATCATGTTCCAAACGCAACATTTCTAATGAAGCATTACTTTTTCAACTCAAAGCATCAGCCACTTTATTTGCTTTTCCCGGATGGTAATGAATTGTACAATCATAATCCTTGATTAATTCCAGCCATCTCCTATGTCTCATGTTTAACTCTTTTTGAGTGAATATATACTTTAAACTTTTGTGATCATTATATATTTCACACTTTACTCCATACAAATGATGCCTCCAAATTTTTAAAGCGAAAACAACAGCAGCTAATTCCAAATCATGTGTAGGGTAATTTACCTCATGAGTTTTCAACTGTCGTGAAGCATAAGCAATTACCTGATCATTCTACATTAGGACGCAACCAAGTCCTTTCAATGAAGCATCACTGTATATAACAAACTCACCATTCCTGGAAGGTAGTGCCAAAACTGGAGCATTCACCAATCTTCTTTTCAGTTCCTGAAAACAATCATCACATTCTTTTGTCCAGATAAACTTAACACCCTTCTGAGTTAACTTAGTCATTGGACTAGATAACCGTGAAAAATTTCAAAAAAACCTTCGGTAATTGCCTGCCAAACCAAGGAAGCTACGAATATCAGTTACATTTGTGGGTCTTGGCCAGTCTTCCACAACTTTTGTTTTTGAAGGATCAACAGTTATCTCATCTTTAGAAACAATGTGACCAAGGAAAGAAATTTGTTGCAACCAAAACTCACACTTGCTGAATTTTCCATACAGTTTCTCTTCTTTTAAGGTTTTCAAGATAACACTTAAATGTCTTTCATGCTCCTCTTTACTTTTAGAAAACACCAAAATATCATCAATGAAAACCACCACAAACTTATCTAAGAACTCATGGAAAATTCTATTCATTAAGTCCATGAATACAGCAGGTGCATTGGTTAGCCCAAAAGGCATTACTACAAATTCATAATGGCCATATCTTGTACGGAACACGGTCTTTAGAACATCTGCTTCCTTTACCTTCAGCTGATGGTACCCCGATCTCAAGTCAATCTTTGAAAAATACTGAGCTCCCTGGAGCTGATCAAACAAATCATCAATATGAGGAAAAGGATATTTGTTCTTAACAGTGATGATATTCAAGGCTCTATAATCAATGCAAAGTCTCATAGAACCATCTTTCTTTTTAACAAATAAAACAGGAGCACCCCATGGTGATGTGCTAGGTCGAATGAAACCTTTCTCTAATAAATCTTGCAATTGCCCCTTCAACTCTAAAAGTTCAATTTGAGCCATTCGATAAGGGGGTTTTGAAATTGGCTTAGCATCAGGAACTAAGTCAACAGTAAACTCAACTTCCTGATCTGGTATTATTCCAGGAAACTCATCAGGAAAAACATCAGGATACTCATTTACCACTGGCACATCATTAATCTGAACAGTTCCTTTATTTTCAACGATGTGTGCAAGGTAACATTCATTTCCATCTTTTACAAGTTTCTTGGCCTCTTGATAAGTTATCAACAGTAAGGGTTCATTCTTGTACACAAACTAAAAGTATTTCTGAAAAGAAACTTCTTTAGCTCTACAGTCAATATTATCATGGTAAATAGAGAGCCAATCCATACCCAGGATAACATCAAACTCTACTAGAGGTAGAACAATAAGGTTTGCAAGTAGGTTCTTTCCACAAATAAGGATAGGAAGATTCTTATAAATTCTTTTTTCCTCAACATTTCCCCCAGGTGTTTTTACCAAAAGTTCAGGATTCATTTCTTGAGATGGTATTCCCATTTTACTAGAAAAGTTTTCAGAGATGAAAGAATGTGTAGACCCCGAATCAAACAACACACTGGCATAATCTGAAAAAAAAACAAACAAAGTACCTGATACAACTTCATTTTATGGCCCGACATCTGCTGAAGTAGTTGCAAAGGATTTCACCACCCCTTTCTGCTTGTAGTCTAACTGCTTCCCATCACTCAAGCTCTTTGTCGGACACTCGTTTGCATAGTGACCCATCTCATTGCACTTAAAACATTTCACTAACTGTGAATCAAATTTGTTCTTACCTTCACCTTGATATTTTTCAGTGCAATCACCAGCCTTATTTCCCATCTTACCACATCGGTAGCACTTTCCAGAATTCAGAAGACATTCCCCAGCATGCCTTTTGCCACATTTATCACAAACTGGAAACATAGATTTCTTACCATCAGAATTTTTTGAAGAATTCTTCCCTTTCTCCTGCCACCTCGGTCTCTTCTTCTGTTGGTTGTTATAGAACACTTGATCATCGGAAAACTCCATTTCCACCTTCTCATCACATCGAAAAATCTTTTCATAACTTTTAAACTCGCGAGAAGCTAATGCCCTTCGATATTTTGGCTTTAATCCTGAGTAAAAACGATTGATTTTACTATCAATGTCTCGGATAAAATTTGGAGCATACCTTGCCAATCGAGTGAACCTTTCTTCATAGGTAGCCACTGAGTCTTCCTCTTGCCTCAATTCTAAGAATTGTTTTTCCATCCTAAGTCGAACATCCTTAGGAAAATACATTTCAAGAAACATACCTTTGAATTCATCCCAGTCGAGAGCATCAATCTCATCAGCATCCCTGATATTTTTAACCATCGACCACCACTGATCTGCTTCACCCTCCAAACGGTAAATAGAAATACTAACCTTTTGATTGTATGAACACCCCATGACATCGAAAATCTTCTCCAGTGCTTTAATCCACCCTTCAGCTAGCACAGGGTCAGATGATCCTCTGAATGATGGGGGATGTTGCCTCATGAAATGTTCCACCACTGACATGTTCCTCTGCGGTTGATCTGGCTGATCTCGTGTATGGATACCACCACCATTTATCACTTGAGTCAACTGCACCATTACTACAACAAACTGTTCAGTTCCAATTCCGACCATCTCAGGATGCTGATTCGGAAGGTTATTTCCTTCTCCATGCCTTCCTAGCACTGCTTCCCTATTTCCTCTGCGGAAAACCATTCTGAACAAACATGTCTTAGATGAAGCAACATGGTAATATTAAAATACTATATCACACCAATTTTACCATAAAAAAAATATTTTTGGATAATCATTTAATATAATTCTAACTCCTAAAGTTATCTAAACCGACCCCTGATACCAACTATAAGGCCCCAGCCTTAAACCTTACTTAATCTTGAGTTATTACAAGATTACACATTAAGGATCTTTTCGGGTTTAGAGTTTTATAGAATTAGATCATAAAACTTGCATTACATTCCACATATAAACAAAGTGGTTACATAAAGATAGTATTCTTCTTTCCCATCAATGGAAACATATTTAAAATAAAACATGGATTATTTCTTGACACTTCCTTGACATTATCATCATATCATGTACCTTTCCCTTGACCTGTGAAAAACATTTCAAAAAAACTTGGGATGAGCATAAAAAGCTTAGTAAGGGATATGAAAATATATGGAAAGGAAACATGGGTACATATATACATAAGAATGAAATCATACTTTACCCATAAAACATAAGCACTTTAACATACCTCATCAAATCATGAATAAATCATAGAAATCATAAGACATAAAGGTAACTTGAGGCATTCATAACATTCTTACGTAGGTAGTAACCCTCTTGGTTACGTTTGGAATACCCATCACAGTATATTACCTAAATCTCTTCGGATAAACCTTAACGTTTCACTCCTTCGCGTTACCCAATTAATTGGAGAGCTATATCGGGCTCACCCGCCCTTAGTTTATCACGGAACCATCCGTCTTCATAATAATACCCAAGAACCTCAACATAATCGTATCACATAAAACATGCATATAGGAAACATAACATTTCCACCTTTCAATCACAAGATATCAATACTACACATTGATATAAAAACATTATGAAAACAATTTTCAATACCAAAAGAAAAATTAAAACATGGTATTTATTTTTCTTTTAAAAAAAGGTATGGCTTATAGAGGAAGCCGAAACTCAAATAATGGTCACGGTGGCGGAGAAGTCGTTGTCGCCGCATACGTACGAAAAAAACATTCCCTTTTGTCGTTTAGTAAAACAATTCGTATAAAAAATATTCCTTTTGGATAAACATAAAAGTCAAAGGGGTTTATACACCGTATAAAAGAAGGCTGTGTATAAAATAAAATATGCCTCAATGAAAGGAGATTAAGACGAAGTCCCATACCTCGGGTCTGACTTGACTCGATCGTTCCATAATGTCCTGAATAATAAACTTGAGTTAATTTATAATTTCTTAAGAACCTTTTTTAAGTTCATTATTCCTTTTATATCACTTATTTCCATGTCATGAACACTATGTAATTATTTAAGTTAATAACGGTCGTTTTAACGATCATTGGTACTTGAGTCAAAAATAAAACCTTTATAATTACAAGTTGTTCATGTATCCATTATATCCAGAATTATAATCATGATGTATATATCATATATATCCAGTATATACATGCATTTATAATATTACATAATCATTTAGAGGTAAGAAATGAAATGCACCGTTCATGGAGACGGTAAGCCGTACGTACGCATGAACGCTACTTTCATTTCTATTTCGTATTTTATAGAATGGAATCATAATTATATAAAGGTATATTATAATTCCAGTATAATATCATATATAATATCATAGTTCCATCCTTTATACTTCCCACATATGGTATTTAACAAATCAAATCACTTTGAGGGGGCGGTAGTCTGCACTTCCTTAAATGAAGATATCACGTTTACCCATAATGGAAACCATAAAGGTATGCCCAAAATGAAAAATACATAAGATTAAGGAAAACATAAACATATTATATATCATATATAAATATAGTGAAATCTTAATGGCCACCTTTGAAGGTGTTAAAAGAATATTGAACAATCATCGTTTCAGGAGGCATAAATTCACCATCCACGGAAACAGTATGTCCTTTAACCATTAGATGTAGGTGTGTGTAAGTTTTGCTTGAATCCTTATTATAACAACATCCTAGTATATTTAAGATACTGGAGTTGTTACAAAAGAAATGAATAAAAAGAGTTTAGGGGGTTGGAGAAGCAAAAAAAACAAAAGGACTCAAGTGAAGACATTACCTTAAAATCGGGTAACTCCCATTGGTTTGAGCTCAAAGGCTTCCTTGGGAAGACTTCTGCCAAAAGTGATGATTCAAGGAGTAAGAGAGGGATTTGGAGAGACAAAATGGGTAGGTTTTGGCCGAGCCAAAGGCTTAGGGAGTGTGGGTAAGGAGGTAGAGGTGGGGGCCTTTTATAAGAGGAGAGGAGGGGCACTCTTGGAAAGTAAAGAAATGTTACTTTATTTGAAAATTATTTTTGGATTCAAAAGGTCCCAAATTGATATAATTCGAGGGTAAGGTGATAAGGGTTCGAAATCCACTCATCAAATAGGTTTTGGACATATTTAGGTCTTAGATTTTACAATATCTTTCCATTTTATTTAAATCCTTTATTAATGAGGTAATCGCTGCATCATCATGATGTCATAAATAATTTAATAAATTTAATGTCTAAAAATTATAAAAAAACTATCATGATGTAGTAAATATTTTTATCTTTCTAATTAATATTTATAGTCCAAAAGATCATTTATTTAGACAAAATTAAAAATATTTTACTTAGGTGATATATTCTTTGTCACATTTAACATTCTTTAAAAATAAAAAGATAAAAAGTCACTTTCTCACAAAAGTGATTCCATGGGGCCCCCAAGTTTGGCACAAGGAATCCCATGGTCGGCAATGAGACAACCAGTAGCCTTAGGACACATGTTGTGGTCTTTTTTTATTATTATGATATCATTTTATTATCTTTAACTACCTGATTACTCATTAATCAAGATAATTAAAGATAATTACCATCGTTACTATTCATAATGTCCAAAAATAAAAGAGTCTTAATTACATAATTTGGACCTTATGATTCCAAATATGTAATCCATTTTACCAAATTTCAAACACATAAATTTCAATAATTGATTTAAAAATAATTCTCGTTGTCAAAACAAATAGCGGGTTTTTTTGAAACAATATCTATGAAAAGTTTGACATTAGTTTATGACCAATTCCAAAGTGAAATTAATCCTAATAATGACCATTGGATTAAATGGTAAAAATAAATTCAGATTACACTTTAAGAACACTTAAAAGGATAATCTAACCATATTATTAAATTAAATGAAAAAGCAGTTTTGATGTAAAATGCAGTATTTTTCACTATTCATTAAAAATGAACATTGTTAGAAAAATACCAAAAATTTATCCAATGTAAATTTCAATGTCCCAATAATAATGAATATGTTTATTTTGACAAATATAGATTATAGAATTGTCAAAAGTTTGATTTAAAAAGGGTTTTCCATCAAAAGGCAGTGAAACAATCTTTTAAGAATATTAGTGTATTCCATGCATAAGATTGTATTTATTTTCATTTTAAGCCTCTAAAACAATATCTATTTCATTAATAGACATAGATAAAAATATCTATTATTCATTACTTACTTGGGATGTTACATTATGTTTATACTTTATTTGAAGAAATATTATGATCCATATCATAAAAACTCAAATGAATGTTATTTTATTATATTTATTCACGATATATTCATGTATTGGTACTATTTTCCCACTATTTGGTATACAATATAGTTGAGAAAGTGTTTTTAAGAAATCCTGACTTTACCCTCTCTTCGGTCGGAAATATGTGTTCCTTCAAAACCATGTTTTCTGAAAGGTGTTTTCAATAATATTATATTAATCTCCTTTGATCATTAAAATTAATTTTTACCGTTTTTTATTTTACCAAACTAGTCAAAGGAATATTTGTGTCTCATTCCTAATGAGGCATTCTCAAACCTTTTTACAGTGTAAAAGGAATGACCTTTTTACTTCATATGACATGTACTAATTTACTCACCGTCTATTATTTAAAGTATTCTTTTCATGTTTAAAAGTTTAATGTTTAAGATTTTTTCAAAGATATTTTAAAAGAAATTTATTTCAAATTATTTTCAAGATTATTTTATAAGTTTTCAAGTAAAAATACTTTTCAAAATTTTTTCAAGCTCCTCTACAAGTTTTCCAAGGAAAAAGGATTTAATTTTTTTCAATTATTCCGATAATTTTCATTAAAATAGTTTTCAAATGGTTTTAAATTTTAAGAATAATTTTTTTAAAGATAAAGGATAATTTCCTAAAGAAGTGTTTTTAAAATATATTTAAAATTATTTCCCATCTAATATGACATCTGTTGGTGTTACTCATGCATTTATGGGGAAATGATTTAATGTTTCCATTATTATTCTTTCCCTGAATGCTTTAGGATTTATGGAATGTTTTTTACAAAATCTATTTCTCTTTCATGGGTTATATATATGTGAAACTTTCTTATCTTTATGAGATATGGTTTTATGAAATGATTATGAAACATTTTTCTTTGTTCACATTTTAAGGAATGATTTTATGTTTATGAAACCCCTTTCATTTCATGGGTTATTATATTATTGTTTATGATTTCAGTGGAACATGTATGTATGATTTAATTATGAGATGTGTGGGACCTATAACTCCCTCCAATGAATTGGGTAATGATTAATGTTTTATGAGCTCAAAGGGTACACATGATGGCATCCCAAGCCCGAAACAAGAGGGTACATGGGAGGATATCCCAAGACCAAAACAAGAGGGTACATGAGATGATATAACAAGCCCTAAACAAGATGGTACGTGGGAGGGAATCCCAATACCGAAGTTTTTACATAGGTGATTAACCCAAGACTTACATATCATAAAGGCTTGGTAGGTAGGCTTCTTTGACATAGGGTTTTAATATTCTTATGTTTCTATCATAATTCCAATAATTATTCATATATCATGATTTCATGCCTCATGTTATTTATTTCCTTATGTTCCATGTATTCTAAAATTCAAATATTTATTCCATGATTCTTTTTCATAATTTTTGATATGTAGGGTATGATCTTCTAACAATCATGATCATGTTATCATACACTTATGTCGCTAATATGCTTACAAATTTTGTTTATTTACCCTTATTGAGAATTGGATCTCAACCCTTTCATGTGTTTCCCTTACCCAGGTTATAAAGAAAGTTTTTACAGTAGAAATACTAAGGGGGAATATCTTAGTGGGAAACATTGAAGATATTTCACTAAGTTAAAAGAATATTTTCCAAGTTTCCAAAGGAACTAAACTAATATGGTCTTTAGGTATATGTTTTTGTAATGTTTTATATATTATAAAAAATTGATGGAATGTATATGTATTATAAGACTAGGTTTCTATAATTATGAATTTATATTACAATTTTATTAACAATTCCATGTAAATGTTATGTTTCAGTTAATATCTGCTTTATTTTTCATATATGTTTTGATTTGTTATTCTTTCTCCTCTTACATAGATCATGATTTCATAATGAATTTAAAACATGATATAAATTTCATAAATATTCATTATATAAGTATTTATAATAAACTATAAAAGATAGAAATTTGAAATGAAATACACCATTCATGGAGACGGTAGGCCGTACATATGCATTAACGTTGTTTCCTTTTTCTTGTCATATTGAATGAAAGAATGTAAATTAAATATATGTTTATATATGTATATTATCATTACATTTGAATTATTATGTCATATATATCATATTATTTTACTAAAATCATCCTTAATACATTCCATGTAATTTTTGAATGAATCGCCTTGCTTTGAGGAGGTGGTAGTCTACATTTCCACAATTAAAGTTATTATATTCCCACAAAATGGAAACCATGAATGTATGCATTATATAGAAATTCATGATGAATAAAGAAAAATATATCATATATATCATATAAAAATTGTAATTACATCATTATTCCCAACCTTGAAAGGTGGTAATGGAATAATGAACGGCATCAATACATGAGGCTGTAGTCTATTGTACACATGAAAGATAATTGTGTATCTCATTTGATGAAAGTGTGTCTGAATTTTGGTCATACCCTTATAATAAAAACATTTCTATATATTTATTATAATGAGGTTTCTATATAATCTTGATATAATAATAATTTATGTGGTTGATAAAGAAATAAACCAAAAGTTCCCATTGAAGAATGTTACATCTTCTTCGGGTGTCTCTTTTTGGTTTTCACCAAAGGGATTCCATTGTTGGATTTCATCCCAAAATGAGGCTTATGGGATGAGATTAGGGATTTTGTGTGCTTATTTTTTTCCTCTATTGTAATATAAAAAGGGATTGATATTTATGAATAAGTGTTGGGGTTGGGTTCTCCTTTATAATGGAGGATGAGTGAGATTCTTCTATATATAAACAGGTAAACACTATTGAGAGGTATCTCCTACATCATGTTCCTCTAATAATAGTCCATTTTTTATAAAAGGGAGGACGTGGTCTAAATATTTCCATACAATGTATTTTTTACATGTGTATTGGTTATTTGGACACTTATGTTAAAGTTTAACCACTAATAAAACTTGTTTTTACCTTAATCATTTTAATTAGTTAAAAATACTTTCCCTAATATTTTTGGTCAAAAAATAAGATGAGATTATTTGGAATTATAAATTATGTATATTAAAAATAATTATTCCATTTTTTAAATTCAAAACACATATATGGCAGAAGTTAATTTAAAATAAATCTCGTGGGAGTGACGAAACAACGGGTTTTTAAAGCATAAATGTTCAAAAGTTACCTATGTTTTCATGTCCAATTTCAGTGTGAAATTGATTTAAATGAAATAAATTGGATTTATTGATATATAATTGAACTAATTATAATTTAAATATAATTTAAAAAATAATTTTAGTATATAAATAAATTTTATGAAAATGCAATTTTCAATTAAAATTCAGTGTTTTTAACTATTCATCAAAAAATGAAACTACTCATAAAAATACAAAAAAATAACCCAATGTAAATTTTCATATTAATCTATAAAAAATTAGTTTTATTTTTTCAAATAATAATTATAATATTATCAAAAAACTTATATAAAATATGTGCACCTTTAAAATGTGGTAACATTGTATTTTGGAAAAATACATATGTTTATTCATAAAATTGAATTTATTCATATCTTATACCTATAAAATCTATTGGATGAGTGTAAAAAAATGATTGAATATATAATATATAAATTTTATTAAAAAAACATCAAAAATTTTTTTATTAATTTTTTGAGATAGAATTGTGTTTGTATATAGAAAAATTGTTTTCATAAAAAATGAATTTCATTATTTTTAAAAGAGTTCTTACTTCCATTTATAACTAATTAATAACCAAAGGATTTATATTATATACATTTTTAAATTTTATTTACAAATTTTAGTTAATATTATTTTTAAATTCTATTCCAATGGATATATTCTAACTATAATGATATTTTAGTAACAATATTAATAATGTGTTTTATTTTGGTTAAACTCAGTCTTGAGTGTAACACAAGATATCCAAGAAACATGGCATTGTGTGTAACATAAGCCAATCATAGTGTTTTATGTGAAACAAGTAAATCTAAGTGTTTCGTGTAATGAAATATAAACATGATGTCCTATGAAATTCAATAAAAACATAGTGCTTTCATATAGCACAACAAACATTCAATGTTACATGAAATGTAGAATATTGAAATGATTAAATTAGGTCAAAACATATATTTCACAAAATATTGATCTGTTACATTCTACCTCCCATAAAACGAATGTCTCCCTTGGAATACCAAAGTATTAATAATTGAATATTCCTTTCATGGGAACCCACATCATAAAAATTAATACTAAAACATATTTTAAAAAAGGAATGTTGGAACCATAACGATTACACAAATTAAATCATAACTAGGCTTCCATATAGAAGAACATGGGTGGAAATTGAAAACATGGACATGGAAGATAAATATATCTATTATGTTCTAATGGATAGAGATATAGAACATGGTCAGGAGAAAGTTGATGATCACAAATCCATAAACCAAAGAGGATTGAAAAAGGACATTGATATCATCATAACTGAGTATATTGGCGTTGAACTCCTTTCTGTCACAGAGTCTAACGACTGAAAAAGGGAAATACCTTAGTCCAAAGTGATTCATCCTTTGAAGAAACATCAAAAATCGACAAAGGGGTGAACAAGGAGAACATTGCCCATAGGTCGTGCAAGTTCCCTCATGGTCGCGCAAGTACACTTGCGCGCCGCCTAATGGTCCTGCAAGTGACTTGCGCACCCTAAGTGAAAACTGCCCGGGGTCTTCTCCAGCCTATAAATACCCCCGGTGGGCCCCCCCCCCATTTCGAGTGGAATTTTTTGAGAATTTAGATATAGAGCTCTGAATGCCCAAGTCTCTTCTTCTGGTATTACGAACACTTCTAAGGTAATTCTTTACCTAGAATGGAAGGTCTAGACAAGAGGAGTAAGGTCTAAGTGTTAGAATTCACTGACACTTGCACGCCTAAGGTGTTTCACCCTTAAGGGAAATGAACATACTTGCGCGCCACCCTTCTCCTTCACCAAAACTTGCGCTCCTCTCTTCTGGAAGTTCCTCAGGATGATTCTTAAGGCTTTGATCAAGGAGCGCCCAAGCTTTACCTTACTGGTTAACAATCGCGCAAGTACCCATGTGTCGCGCAGGTATACCTGCGTGACTAGGACTTGCGCGCCCACGCAGTACCTGCGCGCCTGCCAGGACTTGCGCGCCCCTGCCTTTTTGGGTGCCCTTATTGCCCATTTAACCCCTCTTATACCATTCCACCTCTCTTATTCAAGATTCAGTCTTCAAGACATTCTTCAAAGCCATTTATGGCATGTTTTCTTGATTAACTTCCCTATATGAAAGGAATTCTGTGGAAGATCTCTCAAAACCTAGTGATTTACACATCTTTAAGTCACTAAAGATTGAGATTTCATTCATTCAACCTCATCCTTTAAATGAGAGAACCCCTTAACCTGGGCCTCCTTTTCAGGAATAAGCCCTAGTCATAATTCTCAAGTCTGGGCATCCTCTTAGGAGTAATCCCCAAGTCCTCTATAACCTGGGCCTCCTTTTCAGGAGTAAGCCCCAGTCATAATTCAAAAATATGGGCATCCTCCTTAGGAGTAAGTCCCAAACATAATTCTCTTAACCTGGGCCTCCTTTTCAAGAATAATCCCCATTCATAATTCTCAAGTCTGGGCATCCTCCTTAGGAGTAAGCCCCAAGTCCTCTATAACCTGGGCCTTCTTTTCAGGAGTAATCCCCAGTCATAATTCACAAATATGGGCATCCTCCTTAGGAGTAAGTCCCAGCCATAATTCTCTTAACCTCGGCCTCCTTTTCAGGAATAATCCCCAGTCATAATTCTCAAGTCTAGGCATCCTCCTTAGAAGTAAGCCCCAAGTCCTCTATATCCTAGGCCTCCTTTTCAGGAGTAAGCCCCAGTTATAATTCACAAACATGGGCATCCTCTTTAGTAGTAAGTCCCAACCATAATTCTCTTAACCTAGGCTTCCTTTTCAGGAGTAAGCCCCAGTATCAAATATGGGAACCCTCTTCAGGAGTAATCCCTAAGTCCCTTAATTTTTCAAGTCCCTTAACCTGGGCCTTCTTATCAAGAGTAAGCCCCAGCCTCAATCTCTCTTAACCAGTCCTAATTTACTTTTTGATCTGGGTCTCCTTCTCAAGAGTAAAACCCAATCATAATTCCCCTCCAAATTTGGGCCTTCTTTTCAGGAGTAATCCCCAAATTAGAGTATCCAAAACTCCATAAAGTACATATACCTTTATGGACCCTGTTCCTGGATTTCTTCCTTGAAGTAAATATTAATCTTCATCTGTTTGGGCAGTTATACATACATAAGCCCCACATCATTTCTTATAATTGCATCTTTCATGGCACAATTGTCTGGTTTTACCAATACCTCTTGTTTCTCACACCGAGCATGACTCACGTGAGCTTAGAGCATAAAAGTAATTATGAAATCTTTCTTTGAGCCATCAATCATAAAAATCATATTCCCTTACTCGAACTACGTGGGTTCTGATTCCTTTTCCTAAACAAAGGATATGTAGGTAGCCCATTTGCGGGTACGATCCCAACTCTGAAATAATCAATGTCCTTCTGAATGACAATAAACTTCAAGTGCCCCACTGAGTGGCTTTAAAACCAGTATCGTCATCATAATGACCAAGGGACTTTTATGTATCAAAGGATACCATTGACTAAGAATCTCTAACAAATACAGATGATTCTCTATCGATGAAGAACCTCAAATACATATAAAAGATTTTCTAAATTTCCTACATATCAATCATTGATTGTCAGATCTAAAGGAAAACTCATTTTATACTTGGTAATGTAA
The DNA here is from genome assembly GCA_963277665.1 of Viscum album. Lineage (NCBI taxonomy): Eukaryota > Viridiplantae > Streptophyta > Magnoliopsida > Santalales > Viscaceae > Viscum > Viscum album. The sequence goes on along the minus strand of OY728167.1, from coordinate 813,561,638 downwards.
TAAGGATTCACGAACATAACTTAAATCTATAAAGAGAGTCTCGGAGTAGAAAATAATTCCCCTCAAAAAGGTGTGATGATTCCGACCTCCCATCCTCTCGACCAATGCAAATTCCTAAGCCTCATCAGTCCACCACTAATGAGCACCTACCTTTGGAAAGTAGGTCCAAATAGATATGGAATCATTGGATTTTTCCGGTTCTACGAACAAACCCGTTATAAACTACTTGGAATGTTTGAATCTTAAATCAATGAGATCACCCCAATTCCAGAGAGAAACAAAAAATGGTGAACCCGGCGTGAATCCTTAACCAAGTTAAAATGATGTTTTGCTTATTTGTTAGGCCCCTATTTAAAACACAATGAGAGGGACAACAAAAACAATCATTGACATATGTGCTCATCCAAAAGATGTAGTGGCTGAATTTATCTTGATTATGTCTGTTATATCAAACAGGCACTCTTTTCCAAGATCTTCTGCATTTCCAGAATGACTTCTCTTAAGTTCACATCCGTGAATACGTCTGCTGTGAAAAATTCTGTTGCAAATGCCACTGCTGCTACTCCTGTTGTATCATCGTCCGCTCTGAGGAAGATATCACCTACTCAGCATCTTCAACGCTGGGTATCAAATGCGCTGGTTAAGAAGTACCATCAACACGGTACCATTCCAACTCTGGAGGCTGCCCGACAAGCCCTCCGAGTGAACAAATCACACCGGTTGTCCGGACAACGACAACCAGTGATCAAGAAGTAGGCGGTGCTAACCACTGTCTCCAACCGTTTCGGGTCGTTATCCCCGGAACACAATCACCATTCGCTCCCTTATTCTGGGTAAGTGAATGAGCAGGTCCCTCAGGGCCTTAATTCAAGCAGACAGGAGTCCTTCCTGAGGGCTCCCACCAACAATCACCACCAGACTCGTGCGGCAGTGCACCCTCAAGATGATGAGGGTACCGACTCCAGGCGTTCGACTCAGGTTCCTCGAACCCGAGCAGGCAAGACAAATCGCCAAAGGCGAAGTCTGGTTAACAGTGAGCAGGTTCTCATCTCTTCCATCTCCGGAGAAGTCCGCCAACCTAACTTGGTGTCAAGCAACGAGTGGGCACACACACCTGCCCGTTTTAATTCCGCTGTCCAGCAGACTCGTCTGGCAGCATCACGCCAATCCCACCAGGAAATTCTGGCGGAGTATTATAGACAGGAAGATATACCTGTTTATACATCATCAGCTAGTCAGCAGGCTCATCTGACTACATATGATGGATCTCGTCAACCACGTTCGGTGAAGTGCAGTCAGCAGGCACATACACCTGAAAGTACTGATCAAGCCTACCAATAGTCTTGCTTGGTAGCATTCGGAGAAGTCAGTCGGAAAGCTCTGGTGATGAATAGGAGGCAGACTCAATTCTCTGCCCCCGCACTTGAGTACTATCAGGATTCACTGACAGGAAAAGGAGGACAGAAGCAGGCACATGCACCTACTCCAAGAACAGAATGGACGTATATCCCAGTTCCGGCGGCTGAAGTCACCAAGCATATTCTATCAATGGTGAAAGAGCAGAAGCAAATCCCTGCTCATATTCTGGATGCTTGCCAGGATATTATAACAGCTTCAGCAATATCTCAGGGAAAGACACATAAATATATCCCTACCAATGGAGTGACACATCAACAGTTCACTCTGGAACAGACACACACATCTGTTCTAGTCCAAGAGGGTTGTGGGGCGTACTCCCTCATATCATACGGACAACCAAGTCAGGCACATACACCTAGTTTGAGTGGAGATAATCAGCCTAACCTGATCATTTCTCCTAAGTAGGAAGACACACCTGCTAAATTGAGTAAGAAGGCGTCTAAGAAAAAGACCTGTCCAGCACAGTCAAAAATCAAGAGCCAATCTGTAACAAGGCCTTGCTCGATGCTGGAGTTCTTGAATCCCTCAGACAGTTATCTGTTGGAATGCAAGGTTCTACTCCCTCATTTCCCAATAGTGGGAACATTAATTTCGAAGGTCTTCAACAGACACTTCCTCATGAAGGCTTGCTTCATGACAATCCGGTCGATCTCGAAGTTTCATCTTCAGATGAAAGCCACAAGAACCCTCTGTGTGGTCAGAAGACAAAGGAGCAAGAGATATCATCTTTTTCTCTAACCCACCATGGTGGTCCTCCCCATGATGATGAATTTCTCTGCGAAAGTCCTCTCCGTAGTAGTGATGCACATTTCCTGGAAAATGCTCCAGTGGACAATGTAGTGCCGAGAAATCCCTCTTATCTTGAGGCACTTGAAAATGCTAATCCAGTCATGTCTAATTCTTTATCACTAGCAGGTGAAATACTTTCTCAATCAGAAGATATCCTAGGGTGTAGGTCATTCTCCGAACCACCCCTAAGTCATGCATCTTCGAGCTTGATCAGTGCTTTCTCTACCAATCTTGTTGAATCTGATGAAGCAACGGGGAAGCACCAGCTTTGGTCAAAATAGGTAGAAGAATATTCATTGAATGATAAAGAGGAAATGCTGAACATGAGAAAACAACTGGCGAAAGGTGAAGTGCCAGTCTTGTTTTGGCCTCTGGATAACTCTCAGTATGACATTCCCGAGATTTTGATGGAAGATGGAATTCATGATATTCATCTCAACATATGGAAAAAATCTTTGTTAGTTGAAAAAGAAAGTAGTATCTTATAATGAATATGAAAATCATGTTAAGATAATAGAAGGGTTAAAATTCCAAATTGACTTGGCATCTCTATCAGTCTCTCGATATCTGAAGGCTGAAAAGCAGCAGAGAGCCCTTCAGCGTTCATGCCTTGGCGCACTAAGAAGGTTGCACTAGTTAATTGCCAATGCCTCATCTGGTATTAATGTCAGAGGATGGGGTGTTCATGGAGCACTGCATTTCATGGTGCTCTCCAGTCAGAAAAGCCCGCCGAAAATGGTCTCATGCAATGTTATTGCCCATGGCCGGCCACAAATACTTGGCTTTGTTTGTAATCAAAATTTTGACCAAGAACAGGCTTCAACTAGTTCCTCTCAAAATCAAGAATACGGAGAACAAGTTGTTGAATTACTCCTGTATCAAGCAAACGAGAATATTGAACAGGCCTCTCATTTGGAGCAAGCACATCACCAAGTGACAGAAGTGTCAGAAATCATCCAATGGTCTTTCGAGCCGGGTGATAAAATTGGATGCAGGTTGATGCATCCAGCTAATTTCCGGACCAAGGTCCGCAAGATCAGGAGAGCTTTTACGAAAGTCTCAGACATAGCATGTCAAGAGCCACCCAGCTCACCAAACTGGGGACTCTTTTAAACCAACCCTCAGAATCAACAAATAGTATTCGAGGAGTTGAGCAAAGATAGAAGGAACAGCCCCAGTCCATCGGACTGGGGACTTTTTCAAATCATCAATCCCCTCCTCAGCAAAATTCAGTCTTCTCTCGATTGGGTAAGAAGCCACAGGAGGAATGAAGAGCCAAATTATCAGAATATTCCATCCAAATTACGGTTCATCAAGAAGTTCCTGAGGGATCGAATCAACAAAAGGCAATGTCTCATCAAAGACATGGAAGAAGACAATATCACAGAAATGTTGATAGAAGAGATGCGATGCGTTATGCATCAATCAATTTCATCAATACAATTGTTGTTGATACACCAGATGAGGCTCACTTAGGGGATTCAGATGAAGAGGTTCCTGATCAAGAAGATGTACGCACAGACACAAATGAAGAAGGTGTGCGTACACAAAATCAAAGGATTACTCAAAACCTAGGTAATCCTTCAAGTAACCCACTTCCCCCTCTCCTAAAGGGATCAAACAAGGGTAAGGGAAAGAATCAGATTACATATCCTTCCTCTGGAGAAGGACAATCACTATCACTAGAGAAAAGGTTTGCACAACAGGAGGAAGAGATGAAGGAATTGAGGAGGTTGAATGCAGAACTACTTTAGGGTAGTCTTCCTCCTAAACATGCTGGAGTCAGTCAGCCAAGGGAATTTGTTGCAGCTACTGAGATGGATCAAGATTATCCTCCTCTATCAGTACACCCTCACAGGTCTAATCCTACAGGTCAAGTGCAACAACAATTGGCAGTATTTCCATCAATTGCAGTACCAACTGCCATACCTTTCCAAGATCCAGTCATTGCACCTGCCCAAGTCCAAGTTCAACCGGATGTTTCTCAAAAGTTAATAACTACCATTGAGTCATTAACAGCTCGATTAGAGACTATAGAAGGTAAGCGTGTGCAGGTTCAACCAGAAAATAAAGCTTACCCTAAATTGGTAGATTCAGTCTCTCCCCCATCAAGTTTTGGGAACCCTGTATTCCCTATTTTCAATGGATCAGGAAATCCTGAACATCATTTGACGCATTACGTGTCTTTTTGAGATCCTATGATGGGAACTTCGGAGCAGCAAGAAGTTGTGAAACTTAGATGCTTCGTGTGAACCTTACAAGGACCAGCCTTTGTCTGGTACACAAGCTTGCAGTCCCAGTCAATTACCGGATGGGAAGATCTCCATCAACGATTTCTTCTTCAATTCAGCTCAACTTTTCCAAAGACAACAGTTTTCGGTCTTACAAACTGTAAGCAAAGGGATAATTAAAGAGTATCTGATTTCATTGCTCGTTGAAAGGGATTAACATATTCCCTAAGCTTAGAACTCCCTCAAGAGGAACTGTTGCCAATCTATGTTGAAAATATGCGTGATTAATTACACACACTGCGATCCCTGTGAAATACACAGGAGGGTTTCGAGACCTTACTTCAATCGCTCAACAGATTGAAGATTCTCTTATACAGACTAAGGCTAAATCTCGTGTAATTTCATCAGCTCCAGGAAGGAGAATGGGTAAAGCAGAGACTGCTACAGTTATGCTTAAACAAGCACATGTACCTGCTTCTACCTCAAAACCTTCATCTTCTCGAAGGGCTCCACCTCCTGAGCGCCAACAACAAAGTTTGTTTCGTCAAGACGATCAAAGAGTTCAAAGAAAAAAACAGTTTGATGAGTTGAAGAGCAAAGTTTACTCTTTCTTAAATGAACAAGTTCCTGGCTACTTCATTTCGGCTCTGGAAAATAATCTGGTTCAATTGCCAAGGACCAAGAGGCAAAAAAAGGAAGGAGATGAAGACCGTCCCAATTATTTCCCATTTCATCAAATGTTGGGGCATCCCATCCAGGAGTGTTTTGTCTTCAAGGACCTCTTGCAAAAGATGGTCGACTTGGGAAAAGTCAAACTGAAAGGTTCTTCAGCTCAGGTAGCATATGTTACTGCTACAGTTCTAGAGGAGGAAGGTGAGTGGCAAGAAGTCAAAAGCAAAAATGCACAAAAATATGATGATTTTATGGTCAGAAAGACGATCAACTGAACTCATGCTATTTTGCGAACACAATTGAAGAAACCAATTGTGCCTTCTTCCATGAATGCCGCAGCAGAACCCTCTTCATTAGAGGGAAAATACTCAAAGAAACGGCACAATTACAAGAAAGAGGAACAATAAGAAGAAGATGAGTATGTGTCAAAACCTAAGTTGTCTTTGAATCTGACTGATTTCATGCCATCTACTTCGAAGCAATGGGCACTGTCCCACCAAACAAAACAGCCTAAATTGGATAGTCAAGCAGAGTCCTCATCGGATGAAAATTTAATCTTTGGTTTTGTTAATATGATTCAATTAACAGATCCATATGCCAGTCGCAGTTTCGATTTTGATGAGCCTAAATTCCCTGTATCAAACAGAGGAATCAGAGGAAGTTCCAGAGGCTCAGGGTACAGGGGAAGACGTGGATCTTTTAGAAGCCACTATTCCAATTCTACCCCTGCTAGAACTGTGTATGCAGTAGAAACTCATGGAAGATCCCTTCACGAGATCAACAAGAACAAGAAAGTTCTTCCACCAATAGAAAATTCAATCATGGCACAGTTATTCTAGAAGACCTGTTGAATGTTCCATATTCTTCCTCTCAGCAAGTAAATGGATCTAATCAGTCTAATCTTCCAAATCTAGGAATATTTCCAACTCCTATCCCAATACGAGATGCATCAACTTCCAAATCATCAACTTCCAAGAAACTTGCTAAACCACATGTTCCTGTTGGGAAACGCAGACCTTTGGATCAAAAGTATGATGTATTGAAACACCTGTCCCAAGTACCGGCCAAGTTATCAATTCTGGATGCTTTGAATTTATCAAAATATCTTCGGGAGGCACTCATTGAGGCTTTGTCAAGTCCTCAGGAGTTTGAAACTGAAATTGTTGCAGCTGAAGTCTATCACATAGAGAATAATCCTACAGAATTCCATGCAGTAATATCTTTTACTGATGAAGATTAAGATGATGTTGTGCATGGACATATTAGACCTTTGTACTTATCTGGAAAGGTCAATGTCATAGACATCCGAAGAGCTTTCATTGATAATGGTTCAGGAGTCAACCTCATGCCCATTCGTACACTTCGTCGATTGGGCCTCACGAAATCTGATTTATCTCCTTCTACCATGATGTTACAAGGATATGATAAAAATGAACAAGAACCATTGGGCGAAGTTACACTCAGAACTCATTTTGGAGATCTTGTATCCAATTCAGATTTCATGGTTGTTGATCAAGACTCAGCCTTCAACATCTTGCTTGGAAGACCCTGGCTACATCAACATGTGACTATCCCTTCATCATACCATCAATGTCTCAAATATTGTTTTTATGGTCAAGTTGGGACATTGTATGGTGATAAGGCCCCATTCAATACATGTGAGTTTCAATACATTGAGGCGGAATTCTATCACATGAAGGAAAATGGAAAATCCTAAATTCAACAAAGTTGGCTTAGGAATTGTGCTCATTTCTCCAGAAAAGGTAGTGTTACCTTATTCCTTCTTATTATGGGAAAGTGGTACCAATAATGAAGCAGAATACCAAGCTCTCATCGCAGGCTTGGAATTGGCGCTTCAAGCACAAGTGAATTACTTAAAGGTGAAAGGTGATTCAAACTTGGTAATAAAACAATTCAATGGGGATTATTCCATAAGAAAAGAATAACTAATCCCTTTGTATGATTACGTCAGAGAGTTAATGGCGGAATTCCCTTCGGAACCGACATTTTCTTATGTCCCGCGATCACAAAATGCTCAAGTTGATGCACTGGCTAATATATCCATAGCTCTGGCAGATCCAAATCGGGACGAGACAACCATCAGTATTGCCCACCGTCGTGCAATTTCACCTTATAATCAAATCAGAACAGAGGAAATTAATGAAATTAGTCCCATTCCTGAACCGTATGGTCATACTACAGGATGGATGTCACCTATCAGGGAATACCTTCAAAATGGAACACTTCCACCTGATAGAGCCGAGAAAGAACAAATCTGGCGACGTGTGGTCAATTTTACTCTTTATGATAGCCCAGATCACTTAGAGAAAATTATCTACAAACTTGGTTTTGATGGAGTTATCTTCAGATGCATTGATGGTGAAGAGACAATGGCTGTCATGAAAGAAGTGCATGCAGGAGTCTGTGGTTCCCACCAGTCTGGACATAGATTGTTTGATCAAATTTGAAGGCTTGGATACTTTTGGCCTTCAATGATACAAGATTGTGTTGATTTCACAAAGAAGTGTCATTCATGCCAAGTACATTCCAACTTCATTCATAAACCTCTAGAGATTCTTCATACAGCTAAATACTCATGTCTATTTGCCACATGGGGAATGGATGTGGTGGGACCTTACCCTTCAGCTACAGCCAAGAAGTTTAAGTATATTCTTACTGCTACAGATTTCTTTTCCAAATGGGAAGAGGCAATACCTCTCAAAGAAGTCAGTCCTAAATGCATTTTTAGCTTCATCATGTCTAACATCATTACCAGATTTGGTGTCCCTCATACCATATTGACGGACAATGGCACCAACTTCTGTTCATCTAAGGTGAAGAAGTTGTATCAAGAATACAACATCAAATACAATCATTCATCTCGGTATCATGCAGCAGCCAATGGCCAGATAGAAGCCTTCAACAAGACTCTTTCCAATATACTGCAAAAGATGGTGGATAAAGATAATAATTCATGGCCTGATAAACTCTTTCATGCTTTATGGGCTTATCGGACTACCACCCACACTACAACGCGGTCAACTCCATATTCATTAGTATATGGAACGGAAGCCGTCTTCCCTATTGAAGTTCAACTACCCTCACTCAGAGTAGCCATTTGTGGTCAGTCATATACAGATGAACAATCTCAAAAGCTATTGAATGAATTGGAATGGTTAGATGAGAAAATATTGTACACTTTGCACCACTTGGAAGTCTATCAGAATCGAATAGCACAAGCTTTCAACAAAAAATTTCATCTTTATTATTTCACTCAGGGAGAATTGGTATTAGTTCTCAGAACTCCAATGATACCAGGAAAAAACCTCCCAAGATTGAGCCAAAATGGGAAGTACCTTACTCAATACATAGGGTCTACTCCAATGGAGCTTATTCATTAATCTCGATGGATGGAGAACTCATCACTACTCCAACCAATGCCAGATTTTTTGAAGAAGTATTTTGTATAAACACAAAATATATCATCAATGGTCCAGTATGACCTTAAACTGCACCATGGTCCAGTATGACCTTAAACTGCACCATGGTCCAGTATGACCTTAAACTGCACCATGGTCCAGTACGACCTTAAACTGCACCACTGTCCAGCAAGATGTTAAACTGCATCATCAACGGTCCATGCATATGACCCTAAACTATTTTCACTTACGTCCAACATGACGCTAAACTGTATCATCCCTTTTTCGTCCAACATGACGTTAAACTGTGAAAAAGTCCCTAATACATCCAACATAACGTTAAAATGGTGTACTCTTTTGTCCTCACTGCATGACATTAAACTGCGCAGTCCTCTTTTTGTCCAACATGACATTAAACTGTATTGTCCCCATTGTCCTAACTACATGACGCTAATCTATACAGAAAATCCTTTAATACGTCCAACATGACGTTAAACTGTATTTTTTCCCTACTACATGACACTAAACTATGCAGCATCAATAGTCCTAACTGCAAGTCTTTAAACTGCATAGTCCCTTCATATGTCTTACATGACATTAAACTGTGTATCGTTAAGGTTATTGCTACCTCTTGTTTCTCACACCGAGTATAACTCACGTGATCTTAGAGCAAACTTCAACCATAACACTCTCTCTGGGCTACTAACCATGTGTAAGTCCCAACACTATTTTTTAGATCGTTGTCCCCAAGAACAACTTGATCACTAATTCATTCTTTAATTGAACTACGCGGACTTTGATCCTTGACTTCTAGGCTGGATACATAGGCAACCTCCCAAGGTTCAATCCCAAAACCAATCTCTTCACATTGGTTCACCTCCATCTCATACGATGTTGATTCGTTAAACCGCCATTAGAATCAATATCTTTACATTGGTTCACTTTCGTCCTTGCTATGCGACGTTAAACTATACAACACTTTCGTCCAGTATGACAATAAACTACAATATTCTTTGATACCCTCACCTGAGAGGGAATCATTATTTACATTGATTTTTCAATCATGTTTCATTCCAAAGACTATGTGCATACATGGAAATGCCCGAATCTTTTATCTTGGGTCAAACCATCATTGCACTAAGGTCCCCTTTCACCCTTCACATGTACGAACCAAATATGTACAGAGGGTAGTTCTAGAACTATGTGGGCTTGATTCCCATCCTTATGGGATACGTAGGAACATTCGAGTGTCCCTCGAATCCATCCCCATGTATTTTGGGCCTAACCCCAAATTCCTCTTTCAGTCCCATGGCTGAAAAGTCCCCATGAAAACACACACTGTGTATTTCTTATGATGGTCCGAGCTTTATGACCCTAAACTAAGATCTCAAATACTTTTATCCCTCACGACGTTAAACTGTATTTCAAGAACTACGTATGGCTTGATTCCCATCCTTATGGGATACGTAGTGAAGTCCAACATTTCCATTCAGGACCCAGCCACAACATGATTATGGTTAGTATTGATTTGTGTATCTCTGCATACATTGGACAATACCAATCTTTATGTGTCATAATCCTAAACTTAAATATTTTCAGATCTTCATAACCCTTTTCTTGACTTCTAATCACAAAAATGTCAAACTTCTGAGAGTTCTTTTGCCTGACTATGCAGCACGTGCCCTTAGGTGGCCTTGCATAAACAGTCTCCATAACAGATTTTTCAGCCAAAAGATGTTATTATTTGACTATGCAGCCAATGCCCTTAGGTGGCCATGCATAATTCAACCCCCTAATAGGTTTTTCAGATACTGGTAACTTCATTCTTGGGAAGAAAGCCTCTTTTGTCCTTATTTGTCTTAAATAACAATATGTAGGGATCCACAAAAATAGCCATCCTTAACATATTTTTCCCATATCCTTTTTCATGATCTGAAAGTATTCAAGTCTATGGTTTATATTCTCCTTCCCTACGTTTGGGTCAGACCTTCGTAGGAGTGATATCCATCCAGTTCTTCGATAATCTTGTTTGGAAATATCTTCTCCATATTCAAGTACCTCTTTCCATACGGCAAACTCTATACTTTGGAAAATTTGAATCTCCATAAACTTTCACTGGCTTTCTAGCACTAGGAAAGTAAATTTCTGAGAGTTCTTTTGCCTGACTATGCAGCACGTGCCCTTAGGTGGCCTTGCATAAGTAGTCTACATAACGGGCATGTCAGCCAAAAGATGCTATTTATTTGACTATGCAGCCAATGCCCTTAGGTGGCCCTGCATAATTCAACCCCCTAATGGGTTTGTTAAATAATGGTAACTTCATTCTTGGGAACTACTTCTTCTAATGCCTTTTTTAGCTCTTTTTCATATCATTCTTCAGATTAAAATATTCGTAAGTCATAGTTTACATATTTTCCCTCATACTTGAGTATGGTAATATGTTTTCAGATAAATTGTCAAGTAATTGAGTCAATTTTAATCCATTTCGGTCAAAGATATTTTGACCTTAAACATTAGCCTTTGTATGTCCGGCATGCATGACTTTAAACTTCCAGATTTCTTGTTTTTCTTTTCACCTCAGAGTCAAATCCTCTTTTCTCTTCGGATCCAACTCAGAGGGGGGGCTTTTGTTGACGATCCTTTCCGTCACAGAGTCTAATGACTGAAAAAGGGAAATACCTTAGTCCAAAGTGATTCATCCTTTGAAGAAACATCAAAAATTGACAAAGGGATGAATAAGGAGAACATTGCCCATAGGTCACGCAAGTTCCCTCATGGTCGCGCAAGTACACTTGCGCGTCGCCCAATGGTCATGCAAGTGACTTGCGTGCCCTAAGTGAAAACTGTCCGGGGTCTTCTCTAGCCTATAAATACCCCCAGTGGGGCCCCCATTTCGAGAGGAATTTTTCGAGAATTCAGATATAGAGCTCTGGACACCCAAGTCTTTTCTTCTGGTCTTCCGAACACTTCTAAGGTAATTATTTACCTATAATGGAAGGTCTAGACAAGAGGAGTAAGGTCTAAGTGTTAGAATTCACTAACACTTGCGCGCCTAAGGTGTTTTACCCTTAAGGTAAATGAACATACTTGCACGCCGCCCTGCTCCTTCACCAAAACTTGTGCGCCTCTCTTCTGGAAGTACCTCAGGATGATTCTTAAGGCTTTGATCAAGGATCTCCCAAGTGTTACCTTACTGGTTAACAATCGCGCAAGTACCCATGTGTCACGCAGGTATACCTACGTGACCAGGACTTTCACGCCCACGTAGTACCTGCGCACCTGCCAGGACTTGCGCGCCCCTGCCTTTTTGGGTGCCCTTCTTTCCCATTTAACCCCACTTATACCATTCCACCTCTCCTATTCAAGATTCAGTCTTCAAGACATTATTTAAAGCCATTTATGGCATGTTTTCTTAATTAACTTCCTTATATGAAAGGAATTATGTGGAATATCTCTCAAAACCTAGTGATTTACACATATTTATGTCACTAAAGATTGAGATTTCATTCATTCAACCTCATCCTTTAAAATGAGAGAACCCCTTAACCTGGGCCTCCTTTTCAGGAATAAGCCCCAAAAATAATTCTCAGGTCTGGGCATCCTCCTTAGGAGTAAGCCCCAAGTCCTCTATAACCTGGGCCTCCTTTTCAGAAGTAAGCCCCAGTCATAATTCACAAATATGGGCATCCTATTTAGGAGTATGTCCCAACCATAATTCTCTTAACCTGGGCCTCCTTTTTAGGAATAAGCCCTAGTCATAATTCTCAAATCTGGGCATCCTCCATAGGAGTAAGCCCCAAGTCCTCTATAACCTGGGCCTCCTTTTCAGGAGTAAGCCCCAGTCATAATTCACAAATATGGGCATTATCCTTAGGAATAAGTCCCAACCATAATTCTCTTAACCTGGGCCTCCTTTTCAGGAATAAGACCCAGTCATAATTCTCAAGTCTGGGAATCCTCCTTAGGAGTAAGCCCCAAGTCCTCTATAACCTGGGCCTCCTTTTTAGGAGTAATCCCCAGTTATAATTCACAAACATGGGCATCCTCCTTAGGAGTAAGTCCCAACCATAATTCTCTTAACCTGGGATTCCCTTTCAGGAGTAAGCCCCAGTCTCAAATATGGGCATCATCTTCAGGAGTAAGCCCCATGTCCCTTAATTTTTCAAGTCCCTTAACCTGGGCCTTCTTCTCAGGAGTAAGCCCCAGCCTTAATCTCTCTTAACCAGTCCTAATTTACTTTTTGATCTGGGTCTCCTTCTCAGGAGTAAAACCCAATCATAAGTCCCCTCCTAATTTGGGCCTTCTTTTCAGGAGTAAGCCCCAAATTAGAGTATCCAAATCTCCATAAAGTACATATACCTTTATGGACCTTGTTCCTGGATTTCTTCCCTGAAGTAAATCTTAATCTTCATCTGTTTGGGAAGTCGTACATATATAAGCCCCACATCATTTCTTATAATTGCATCTTTCATGGCACAATTGTCTGGTTTTACCAATACCTTTTGTTTCTCCCACCGAGCATGACTCGCGTGAGCTTAGAGTGTAAAAGTAATTATGACATCTTTCTTTGAGCCATCAATCATAAACATCATATTCCCTTACTCGAACTACGTGGGTTATGATTCCTTTTCCTAAACAAAGGATATGTAGGTTGCCCATCTGCGGGTACGATCCCAACTCTGAAATAATCAATGTCCTTCTGAATGACAATAAACTTCAAGTACCCCACTGAGTGGATTTAAAACCAGTATGGTCATCATAATGACCAAGGGACTTTTATGTATCAAAGGATACCATTGACTAAGAATATATAACAAATACAGATGATTCTCTATCGATGAAGAACCTAGAATACATATAAAAGATTCTCTAAATTTCCTACATATCAATCATTTATTGTCAGATCTAAAGGAAAACTCATTTTATACTTGGTAATGTAATAAGGATTCACGAACATAGCTTAAATCTATAAAGAGAGTCCCGGAGTAGACAATAATTCCCCTCAAAAAGGTGTGATGAGTCCTCCCTCCCATCCTCTTGACCAATGCATATTCCTAAGCCTCATCAGTCCACCAATAATGAGCACCTACCTTTGGAAAGTAGGTCCAAATGGATATGGAATAATTGGATGTTTCCGGTTCTACGAACAAACTTGTTAGAAACCGCTTGGAATGTTTGAATATTAAATCAATGAGATCATCCCCAATTCCAGAGAGAAACAATTGGGGAAAAATTTTATTTCAAGAACCTTTTTATAATGTTGAATAATTATCATTAGAAGATATAATTACTTGATTTCATTCCCTTTAATAAGATCAATATCACCCTTTGGTTATGCCTTAAAAAATTCTCACTTCATCTATTACTCCAGGGAATGAAGATGAATTTTTTATCCTAAAGCACAAAAAGATCATAATATCCATGAATATAATGATAAGTTATTACATCTATCTTTAGATAACATCACATAAAAATGGTTATCATGGGAAATCAAAGATTTATAAATTATTATATTTTGAGATAACTATTTTATCTCAAAAACTTCATCTGAAGTTTAAATTAAATCCTTTAATAAATGGTTAACCTTGAAACACTTCAGAAAGATAAAAATACAAAATATTATAAATTATGTCACTAAATATCTCAAAAACAACCTAGAAATGATCCCCCATATTTCATATAGTAGATCTTGATTGTCACATACCTAACATGTGAATACATTCGTCATGTATTCTCTTGAAACATGGTAATAACCATGATATCTATAAACCAATATTGAAAAATTATATGATTTCAAAATATAATTTACCCTTTATTCCTTAAATAGGCTATTATCTTAAAAAAACTTTTCTATTAGAAACATGGGTCCGTCCCTGCACTTATAAAATATCAATGTGATTTTATTAATTCAATATTCATATGTAGAGAGATAATAAATGATTTGAATCATATCAAGTTCCATAAAATGATGACCAACATGATTTTCATTGATCTTATTTTTACATAATCCATGTGAAATTCCCAACTATAAAGTGTTGTAATTATCATGATTCACTTCATATATTATTATTGAATATTATTTCTCTTTTTCCTATGTCTTCAGAGGTTGTTAGTGTTGATCATTGTTATTAACCCTTGGATTTGGGAACTTTTTAGAAAAAAAATATAAAACTCCCTACAATTGAAACATTGAAGTGTGGGAGGTGAATTATGTAGAGATTACTCATTATTCACATCATTAGATAACTTTTTCCAATCAATGTTTCATTCATCAACTCAATTTTATTCCTTTGCACACTTAAAACATTTACTAGTCCCATTAAAATAATTCCCTCCATGTTTCTTCCTAAAATTTGAACATAAATGATATCTTATCTTCTTTTCTCCATAGATCATATATTTTCCTTCGAATTCAACTTTTCTCTTCCTATCAAAATCATGAGGTTGATATATGAGTCCAACCTCTATTTACACCATAGTAGCACATAGAAAAGTATATTCATAGAATCCAAATCCCCATATGGATAATGCTCTTTGATTATTTGGTTTTAAGCCATTGAATAATTGGTCAACTTTATATTATGTCTGAATGATAAAACTCATGGAGTACCTCACAAGTCTTGTAAAATTTTCTTCATTGGGGGAAATAGATTAATCATCCATATGTTTATGATCTAGGAATTAATTCTCCATATTTCTCTGTAGAATATGAGGGAAGTATATACTGAGAAATATCTCCTTAAACTCTTCACATTACATAGATTCAATTTATTCATGTTCCCACGTGTTCTTAATAAGGTTCCATCGCTGATCTAGTTCACCTTCTAAATGATAAATATCCAAATTGACTTTTTCATAATCTTAACACAGAAGAACAGAAAATATATTTTCATTGGTATTAATACATTTCTTCGCTATTAGTGGATTAGTGGAACCACTAAAATAAGGTATTATTTTCCTCATGAATGACCCAATAGGAACTTTGTTCCCTACTTTTCTCATTTGGATATTTTACATGATTCATAGCTTGGTAATGTTTTGTGAGAATAGAAAAAAATTTCTCCATTGCCTCTCCCATAAAATTATATGTTGTAGGAGGATAATCATTTCATTTTCTATTTTATTAAACACTAACATTGTTCCTACATGTTCCAACCATTAACTAAAACTAAAAATCATAGTATGAGAAACACTTATAATAGTGGAAAACCACATAATAATTAAAAATTAATTATATGGTTTCTATAAATGACACCTTATTATAGGTTTATGAAACCTTTTTCTTAACTGAGGATATTCAATATAATATTATATTTAAATCCTTCATGATTGTTTGTAAGGAGTTTGTAATTTCAAAAAGCATATACCAAGTGAGTTTCGAACCAAGTGTAAAGCAATTCCTGTTGTCATGCACCAATTCATGATCGATTCTAGATCAATATAGTTATTTCAGGGTTGTTTCACCTATGAACATATGTTCCAGAGCCACATACACTTTCTGTATCGATAGAGGGGTTTATTGCAAGGAAAACACACACTCTTTCCTTTACCAAAATTCTAGGACATTATCCTATAATTTAAATCATCCCTAGAAATAAAATTAGAAATATCCCTCAGGATATCACTAATGTTTTTCCATAATAGTTTGTAAAGGTTGAAAAAAACATTCATTTGAAACCAACTATAATGACCCAATATTAACATACATGGATATTAAAACATTTTAGATGAATATTCAGCACATTGCAATAAGTACATGCCTGAGGGATGTAATATTTTAGTGTATTTGGAAACTAAGAACACATTATTCATGTTTTGTGAAGTATATTCAACATATCTTGAAAAGATAATCCCCTTATGTACTCCTACATAAAACCATTATTCATTATGTGAGGAAAATAAATATAAGAAAGGGTGACCACCAATGCTTAGTAAGGCTAAATAAAGGAGATACACAAGAAAAAAAAGTAAAAAAAGGGTATTATAACATGATCATATCATTAGAAGATCATAACATCCATATAAAATGTCATACACATGATTCATGGCATAAATATTTATAGAACAAAAGACATGGATCATAATGGAATCAATATCATGATCCATGAGAGCATCACATATGTATAAGACATATAATTGTGATGTACACATAAGTATAGAAAATATTATGTTAAGGATACCTACCCAGACCTTCTTGAAATGATGTTATTGGGATAATCACCATTGTACCTACTTTGGTATTGGATTAATAGCCCTCATACTCTCTTGTTTTTGGTCTTGTTCTATAACTCGTGTTCATTCTTGTTTTTAGGCTTAGGATACAACATGTGTACCCTTTGATCTCATATACCATTTATCATTACCCAATACATTGGATGGTAATATAGGTACCACCATTCACATAATGAAATCATATATACATGTTCCATAAGATAATAAATCATTCATCATATCATAACACAGAAAAAGAGATCGGTTTCATAAACATCATATCATAACCCATGAAATGAAATGGGTGTCATAAACATTTCATCAATTCATAAACTATTGAAAATAGATAGGTTTGATAATAATTTCATCATATAATAACCCATTCATGGAAGTGGTTTTCATAGGCATTTAACACCATATAACCCATGATAGAGAAATGGTTTCATAAACATCATGTCATCAAAACATAAACCATCCATAGAAAAATATTAATGGTATCCTTGGATCATATCCATAGTAAAGCATAAAATATATCAAAGGATATAATCTTAGATGGAGAATGATTCTGATTGACTACATGGAACAATTATTAAATAAAATAACCTCCCTTTTAAAATCACTTCTTTTAGGAAATAAAATATTTTGAAAATCCTTTTCCTTGAAAACCACATTTAAAACTTATTACATAATATTTAAAATTCTTTAAGAACATTTCATAATTATAACATATTTTTCACTTTGAAAAATTGATTTTAATAGCATAAATAATTTTTAAAATCATTTTCTATTAAAATGGGATTAACTGGTTATTTAAAAACATTTTTCCAAAACATTTTTAGAAAACATGGTTTTTGAATAAAATAGTTTTCTAATCAAAGAGGGAAATAAAGTCAAAATTTATTATATACAATTTCTTAATATTTTTATGTAACAAAGAGTGGGAAAATGGTTAAAATACATGAATATATCATGAATAACTATAGGTGAAGAAAATTAATGACAGTTCTTTAGAGATGGATCATAAATTTTATCAATGGAAGTGTAATCATAAACAATCATGATAAATTATGAGATTGTAGTGATAAACTCTTACCACTTTGGTAAATTTGAATAAAAAACCCCATGATAAAATAAAATTAATTTAAGGTCAGGATATCATTAAAAGGGGTATATTCATGATCCAACAGTTCAAATAGAATTATATACACCTCATAAAATAAGTTAGGTGCATAACAAAACATGTATCTCAAAGAAGGAAAATTGAGACAAATTTAGTTTAACGATTTGGTATCTTTTGAATAGTAAACCTCATGAAAGAGATGTCATCAAAGGTATATGTAAATACCCATAAATTTTAGGATAAAAATCATGGAACTCATTAATGGGTAGTATATACACAACCCAAAATAAATTAGTGTTGAATATAACATAAGTCTTGTAGAAATAAAAGTGAGACTAGAAATCCCCTTACTATTGGAGTAACTTTTGAATTTTGATATAAATGAATGAATTAAATAAATTGAAATTTTAATATCATTAAATAAACTAAATTCATGATATGAAATTTTATATTCCAATATACACACCACACAACAAGAATATTTGGTGAATATAGAATATATCTCATAGAAATAAAAGTGAGACGATAAATCTCTTACCTTAAGTATTGACTTTATTCATGAACATTAAAACCTCCAATAAAATAAATATATTTTTATTATAAATCTAAAAAATAAACATATTATTTTATATATTACCATATATGATATCATTATGACATTATATTGCCCTTTTATTAACAATTCAATGTTAATGTTATATTTCGGGTAATATTCGCTTCATTTTTCATTTATGTTTTGACTTGTTATTCATGGTCATATTACTTCAGTCATGATTTAATTATTTAAATAATGTAAAAAATATATAAATATCATATATATTTAGTATATAATTATATATAATAATCTAAAAATATATATGATGTGAAATAAACCTTTCATGGAGATCGTAGTCTGTACGTACGCATGAACGTTGTTTCTGTTTTCTTATTGTATTGAAAGTATGAATGTAAATTAAATCTATGTATATATATGTATATTATAATTATAGTAGAATTATTATGTAATATATATCATATACATTTACTTAATCCATTATTAATACATTCCTTTTAATGTGTGAACAAATTACATTTCTTTGAGAAGGCGGTGGTCCACACGTCCATAAACGAAGTTATCATATTTCCACAAAATGGAAAGCATGAATTTATGTGTTATATAATAATTCATAAATAATAACAAATTGTAAAAATAATATATATAATATAAAAATATTACTCCCATTATTATTCCCTTCCCCAAAAGTTGGTAATGGAGAATTAAATGACATCGGTTCGCGAGGCGGTAGTCCGCTGGATACATGAATGACGATTGTGAATCCCATTTGATGGAAGTGTGTGTGAGTGTTGGTAGTAAAAATAGATTAAAAAATATAATTATATTTATGATACTGATGTTATTATATATTATTGATATAAGAATATTTTAAGGGGTGGAGAAAGAAATAAAAAAAGTGGTCGTTCAATAACTTTACTTCTTCATCGGGTAACTCCTTTTAGTTTGCACCAAAGGGCATCCTTGGTTGGATTTATGACCAATGTTAGGATTATATGATGAGAGGAGTTATTTTGGTAGATTATTTTTTCAGGTTATGGATGATAAAAATGGCATGAGAGGTGTGAATAAGTGACGGAGGTGAGTGCCCTTTTATAGTGGAGGAAGAGTGGTATTCTTGTAAATGTAAAAAGGTAAACACTATTGAGAGGTCTCCCTTACATAAGGTTCTACCAATAATGTTACATTTTCACGAAAATGGAGGATATAGTCAAAATATGTCCATAAAATTTCTTCTGAACCTGTTTTTTGGTTATTTTTTACTCAAGTTAAAGATTTACAACTAAGTAAACTCGTTTTTACCTTAATCATTATAATTAATTTTAATTTCACTCACTACTCATTTTGGTCAAAATATACATTTATATTATTATAAATTATGAATTATTTTGATTCAAAATATGGAATCCATTTTTAAAAATTCTAAACATATAAGAGGAAAAATTAATTTAAAATTAATCCCGCGGATGAGACAAAACAACAAATTTTTAAAGTAAAAATGTTCAAAATATTGTTATGTTTTCATGACTAATTTCAATATAAAATTAATTATAATGACCTAAACTGAATTTATTTATCTATAATTGAACTAATTATACTTTAAATATAATTTAAAATATAATTTAACTATATAAATAAATTAGATAAAAAAGAAGTTATTGATTAAAATTATGTGTTTTTCACTATCCATCAAAAAAGGAAAATTATCAGAAAAATACCAAAAAAATAAAATAATAAGTAAATTTTGATATTATAATTCCAAAAAATGAAGTTTATTTTATAAAATAAAAAATATATAATTAAAAAAATCTATATTTAAAATATCTCTTCCATTAAAAGGTTGTAAAATTACAATTTAGAAAAAAAATCTTTTTTATTAATAAATTTTTTGTTATTCTTATCTTATACCTATCCAATATATTTAATGAGTTTCAAATAAAATTATGGAATATATGATATATAAATATTAATAAAAACATTCATCTAAAGTGTTTTTTATAATTTATTGAGGTAGAATTGCGTTTTTACATAGAAAAATATTTTTCATATAAAAGGAATTTTCTTATTTCTAAATGGTTATTACTTTAATTTCTAATTAATTAATAATTAAAGGATTCATTTGATATACATGATTAAATCATATTTTTACAATTTATTTATTCTTATTTATAGCTTCTATTCAGATGACTATGTGGTAACTATAATAATATTTTAGTAACATTGTTAATAATATATTTTATTTTAGTAAAACTCGGCTTTTCATTTAACACATGCTATCGACGAAACTTGGAATTTTGTGTAACACAATCCAAACATATTGATGACTATACCATAAGATAATCAAATTATTTCATGTATTTTAAGATTAAATTTTTGTTGTGTGAAATGAAATCCAAACTTAGTGCTTTCATATAACATAAGAAATATTCAGTGTTGCAAGAAATGTAATATATTTAAATGAATAAATTAATTTGAAAAAAATAAAAAAAAATCTCAGGGTGTTACAAAAACCTTAATAAGAACTCCCCCTATAAATATAAGTGTTTCAACAAGGGTTGGTTAAACACTTAGTTCTATTGGTTTCATTCCTAATCAAATAATATAAGGTTAAGTATAACGTAATATTTATTTGAGGGATTTTTATTTATTATAACTAAATTTTATCTTGTTTTATCGTTTACATATCTTATTAAAATTAAGTGGATTTTACATAATTAATTAACCATGTTTGATAAAACATTTATGAATAATCCATTTATTTAAATTCCATATTTTCATATTAAATCATATATTTGTGTGATTGTGTTCTTCCATACATAAAATAAATAATGCATAGATAGAAATAAATAAATAAAATGGCCCAAACATGATCTTATATAACAATTGATTTAATTATTAGACATTAAATCTACCTATGACCTATGGGATTAACTCCAATTTCTTATCTTAGAATGAGTTACAGCATTCCACATGTACATTTATATATCATTAAGTTGGAATAATCATGGTTCTATCTTGAGTCACCTCTGCACACCTTAGGATGCTTCATTAATTACAATTATTTATTACTCACCTGTTTATGAGGGGAAAAAATTTTGATTAAAAGGTATTATATAAATATACTTAGACATGCAAGTCCTACATAATAATTGAGGTCAGATAACTCACAACACAACATTTAATATAATATTAAAAAATTTAAAACTCATGCAATAAATTAAATTAAATATATTCTATCAAATAAATATGTCTTGTTCATAATCGTGATCGTTCATACATGAAAATAAAATTCAAAAGTAACTGTCTATCATTCATTTCATTAATCATTTTGTACTATAAATATGAACACACATATATTAAATAATTAATTAATTAATCAATTTATTAAATCTATTTCATATTAATGATAATTAAATCTTAATTGGAGATACCCATCATTTATGGAATTCATGCAAAATATATGGAAGAACCAACAATGAAATATTTATTAGAATAAATTAATTGAGAGTTTAAAATTATTTAAACCCATTATAAAATTGTATACCACAATAGGTTCTAATCAATAAAATAAGATTTCAATGCTTCAATTGTCGATTTAATGTAATTTAATTCTTACATTAATTGGGAGACTACATGATGTGTAAAATATAGTTACACGTTGTGTTCCTCAGTTGATGTGTATTCAGATTACATGCCTGGGGATTTGGTATGTTAACTTGGAATGACTACACGACATGTACATTCTCTCTACATGTCATGTATTTTCATAACATTTTCCAGGTTGGCCCAGTAAACATGCGGTGTGAAAAAAATGCATGGCATGTAATTAACCACTCAGTGCATCTTGGTAAAATGTTCATGGGTACATGGAATGTACTCCAGCCACATTCCGTCTAACCCAATTTTAGGGTCCAAAAATTTGGCACCTCTAAATAGAATCTTCAATTATTCTTCATCTTTTCTTAAACCATTAATAAAATTAAACAATGAATGAACATGATTAATATGTCAATAGCATATTCATTCAAATCACATTAAAGAATGAATAATATGAAATGAAAAATTCAACCATGATTATATATGGATAAAAAAATCAAATAAATAATTATAAATTTATATGTGACTGCTCTGATACCAATTTTTGGTTTAGGTCATGGTGGTAGTGTGTGCTGGTGGTTGATATATTAAAATTTGTTTTGATATTTCAGTGCTTGAAATCCAAGAGAGAGGATATTTGAAGTCAAATTTAAAATTAATTTATTTAATATTATAAGAAATGATTAGCATGGATTAGGAACCTTTCTTCATTGATGATTTTGATCTTCTGAAAAAGACCATTTCATATTGTTTTGTCACACTATGACGATCCAAGGATATAATCCCACTAGCGGTAATCCACACATGCTCCTTTGATCTCCGAGAAATACCAATCAATCTTTGAGTACTAGCATGGTGAGTAAATTTCCATGTGTTACACATATTGATTGTTTTTCATTTAATCTTGAATGGATATCTCATTTGTTTCTCATTCATGAGAGGAAGAGAGAAATGAGGAGTCGATAGAGAATGAGTTTTTCACAATAATTATTTATTCTTGTTATTTGATGGAATACTTAATAGACATTACCATCAATTTATATAGCTAGGTTTAGGTTAAAAAAATTTGTATTATATCCATTAAATAACATTTAAAAGCTTTAATAACACCCATTAAATATAATAATAATAATATTTATTATTATTATTTTCTGAGTGACAACTTGTGTAATAAAAAATATTATTTAACCAACTGTGTTAATTAATATTTGTCATTGGAATTGGTCACGGTCCATTCGAAATCCTCTCTCATTTTTTGAAAACCTAAAAAACATTTTATTCATAAATAAATATTTTATTCACAGTAAAGTGAATACATATTTACTAAAATATTCAATAAACAAAATAAATATTTTTTTAACAATATATTGAATAATTATTTTATATGTACTCACCTAATCAAATAAATTATATATTAATAAACTAACAGTTATACATCACATTGTGAATATTAGGGTCTAATAAAACATGAATAAAATTATTCCTCAGTCTTGAGAATAATATTTAATCCAATAATTAAATTCACATATAATTTAATCGAGATCGTGGAAAACACATAGTGTGTTACCCTCTAGGATTCTTTTTTTGTTGGCATGGGGAGGTCTTTCCAAATTTCCAATGGTATTTTCAAGATATGGGTCAAATAACCCAAGAAAAAGAACATCATATTGTAATGATGACAACCACATTGGAAGGCTCGCTATGTAATATAATCTCTTTTCCACTGTATCTCATCAAAAAGGTTTCACATCTATTTCATCAACCTATGTGCTTGATATTTCTTTCTTTGACTATAAAAAATAAACTTTGTTACACCATTTCCCATTATTTTAATGAGATGGTTCTATTCCAATCAAGGGTGTGATATATAAAATTTCATAAAGATGGAATGGATGAATCCTTCCTTGGCATATTCATTAATGACATGTCAATCATGATGCACCCAACATACCCTACGTCCATCCAACATATTGAATGCCGGTTTTGTTCAGTAAATCTAAGTTCATGAGTCATAGAATGAATCAATTCTAATATTAAATTCTAATAACCATTACACACTCTCTCATATAGTAATATCCAATTAAAACAAAAACATGTGGATTTATTATTGTAGATTCTATTATCATAATCCCTCATCTTAGAGATTACCAAATGTGAACTTCATGAGAAGAAGCCTCATCCTCTTATAAGTACTTTCACCTAAGAGTATATATACCATGTACCTTATAATATTACATTATCGGACTGTGGAACTATATTTAAGTGATATTTTCATAACATTTAAAGTTTCTCATCATATTCGGGAACTTTAATGACCTTATTAGTGTGACAAATACTCTGGGACATTATCACATCAATGTCATGCAGAATAAGAATCAATGTTTGATAATATATTTAAGTTAATATTAACATCATTGAATATACACATAATATAAATTAACAATTAGTTGGTTCTGGAGAACCAACACAAATAGTTGCAACAACCAAATTTTACGAATCATGGCACATACCTCATGCATCTACCTTAAGATTTATCAACCCCTGACAACCACCGTAGTGTAACCCCAAGTTTCATTGTTCATTACACTAGGTTAATAAAACCCAACCTAATAATTATGGTAGAAATTCCATGATCAAAGCATAACAGGACTCCTTTTCCTAAATAGAATTGATCCAAAAACTCATAGGCCAACCTCAAAATCATAATCAAACTTCTAATTTAACAAAAAATTCCCCCTAACTAAACCATTAAACATAGAAACCCTAGAGCCTAAGCCTATTTTTTACAGACCTCATTTAAAACTATATCATTATTAACTAGTCTGAAGCATACTTGGTTATGGAATGAAAAAAAATCTTGATTGAAATTTCAGATAAAACTCTATACTTCTCCACCACTCCCCCACCAAACTTACTCTTGGCACTCTCAACACCCAAAATATAAAAAAAACTAAATGGATAGGAAAACTCATTCCTTTAAAATATTATTTAATATTTTAACAATCCCTTGGTGGATATTTAATATCTCATCAGATAGAGTTTGTACCTTTGTTCAGGTATCACAGTGTTATAATATCTTAAAATTTAAAAATTTATATATTTATATATGGGATTTACTAAGTTTATGTTTTTATCCAATCAATCGTAAATGTTTTGAGTTATATTTATTTTCATATATCTTTCATATTAATATTTTAGTTGACACTTACGGTTCTAATGACACTAATGACACTAATGAAAATAAATATATGAATTACTCTCACGAAACTAAAGAAACTAATGACACTAATAACAATAAAAAAACTTATAATACTTACTATAAAACTATGAACCTTATATAGGGTACATAACATTTTATTTTTTTCAAAACACATGTAAATTTTATAGTAATGAGGGTTTTGGGGGTTAGGAGTGGCTAGAAAATACCCAAGGAGAAACATGTCAATCTATAGCTGAGGGTTACAGACTTCATCCCTTTCACAGTGTGATGGATTCTATCATGTCGTGAGTTTTCATGAAAAATTGGATGATCCCCTATCTCAATTAGTTCAAAACCAAAATAAAAAAATCCATTTCTTGAATATTTCATCAGATATTTTTTCAGTTTTTAAAATCAATTAATTAATTAGTAAGGTTTTATTTAAATGGGGTTGGATTCTCTAATGCACTACATGCATCCAGAGCCCCCTCTCTCATAGTTTCCTCCATTACAATATAGATTTTCCCCCTTATTTATCAACTAATTCACCCACTATTAGTAACATTGGGAATATAGAAGTAATGATAATCTATTGATTCCTCTTTTCCCCTATTTCTTCCATTTTCATATGTTTTATCATATTTTATGGTAGTTTTCATATTTTTAGAGTTATATTTATTTTTTCGAATTTCTACTCATTTAACTCAAATCAATGGTCGATATTGGATAAGTGTATATTTTTTAGTATACTTTAGGTGGTTTATAAGTTATCCCACAAGTTTTATTTTTTAAATTGATGTATTTTTTCCTGACCATAAATTAAAAAATAAATATCTTTAGCCCTAAATCATAAAGTGGAACCTATCAATAGGCCATGAATAACTTTTTGGAATATAGAAAATGATTTTTCCACCCATGAGGTGTCCATAAACATGGTAAGTGACTTGGTAAATTAAAGTGGCAACCCATTGGGTGCCTTATACATAAAATGTGATTGTGCATATTTAACCAAGACTAAAACTACCACTTGAGGTTTACCTACCCTGGGAATAACTATAGGTAATTAATGAGGAAAATGTTGAGGTTCCTAGTAATTGAGATATGATTATGGTAGAGTAACCCCAGATTTATAGGATGTGCACTAGGATCTAGTGTTTATATTTATTTCGGTGAGACCCAACTTAATTGAATAATTGGGGACCCTACGAGTGTAACATCTTAAGTAATTGATCATTTGTGTGGTTGGGAATTCATAGTAAATTATCTAGGATTTTGGGTTAATGTTTATTAGGAGAGAATAGATGTATTTGAATTCAATTAATTTATTGATTATTTTCATATGTTTTCTTATTATGATAAATGTTTGGAACGCCAAGGGTGATACCCCCATTGAGTTTGAAAATAAGGTCTGATACGTGGGAACACCACGGATAACACCCATTGGGTTTAGGGATGATTCCATATACTTTAGAATGACATAAGTCATACACCTTAGGTTTGATAATGATGTATGATACTTTGAAATTACTGTGGTGATACCCATTGGTTTCGGTGATGATGCATGATACTTTGGAACACTATAAGGGATACCATGTGGGTCTGACAGTGACACATGATTACTTAGAACGCCTTGGTGATCCCCTTGGGATAGTATTTACTGATTAATTTGACCATCTTGGCTTAACCCCAATGATTATACATTTATTCCAGATGATAAATTATGGACATAAGCATCTAGATTCTTCCAAAGTAGGTATGCTCAATCTTGGGTGTCACTATAGACCCCAATAATCACCAGTGGTTTATTTATTATTCACAACATCACTCCCCTTATTACTTAGACAAAATATTATTATATACTTCATTAGTGGTGACCTAATGAGTTATACATATTCCTTTCCTGACCCACATATTTCTACTCATGTATACCCTCATGTTTTCATGACATGATAAGGGAAATAACCCTATAACTGATGTGTGGTTGGGGAGATATGATGGATCATGGGAGTTTGTGACCAGGCTAGGAAACAAGACCTTTTTTTGGTGGAGTTACCAGTTTTCTCTTTTGGTCTTTTGGGTTTTGATGTATATTACATACTACTGATGTATGTATTCCTAACATTTATTGTATAATCTAATTTGATATAGAATGGAATATGATTTATTTTTTATCCTCAATTTTTTGTATGTATTTTTACTTCTTTATCAAGATGATATATCTAATTTTCATCATTTTGTATTATCATTTAACTCTAATATATTGGTGAATTCTCCCCATTATACTACCATAGACCATTTCTACTAGTTTTAAGCCTTTTGAATATAAATAAGAATACCGATGGTTAAGTGGTGTTACTTTCTAGGACCCCAATTAATAGTCTCTAATTTATGGATGATACAAAGTGGTATAGATCTCTTTATTTTTTCTAACTATTTCGGTATTCTTATGAGTTGTTAGGGAATTTTTAGATCTTGGTATGAAACTTGTTCCTAGTAATAGCCACCTAATTTATATGGGAAGTCCACATTTCTAGGAATGGGATTGTTGATCATGCTTTTCACTTTTACTGTTGACCAATTTCTCTTTAAGTGACACACATTCTTATATGATTTATGGTTTATAGGATTTTATCTCTTGGATGGAATGGTATGAGTGTGTGTGTACATGAATCATAATAGGAACATAGGATCCACATTTCATTTGTTTTATTACATGTTTTTTCATACTAAGACAATGTCATGTGTTGGTTATTTAACATTTCTTAAACCATTTATATAGACTTTTCCTATATATGTGAATGGTTTCATCTTATTTAAGAGATATTATAAATGAAAAAAAAATTATGTGATCACTTTAATTAATTATTACGATACATCAACTAAATAAAATACCAATTGCAACTTATAAATTCTTTTCCTCCTACAATTTGAGATTAAAATTTTATTTAATTGAACCTAAATTTGAAAAATATTTGGTTAATTTAAATAGTTAAAAATGTGTTATGTGGTCACTTATCTTGAGTATTATGTGGTGTTAGCTAAATAAAATTCTAATTAAATTTTATAATGTGTTTTCCTCTATAACATGTAATTTTTATTTCATTTAATTAAGACCTTAATTATGTAAATTCTAGATAAATTAAAATTATAATGTGTGATATTATGAATCCAATAAATATTACGTTGAACCTAAGTATGGGTAGTTGGGGTTGTTGAGAGTGCCTGAGTTATATGATCCATGTGCAAAGAGATATAGGAAATAGCGACTTGTGTTCATGTTATCACTTTCCTTTAGTTGTGATGTTGAAAATCTACCTGGAAATATATTCTAATTATGTTCATTTTGTGCATCACCTAATATTTATAATTGGTAAATGGGTTAAAGAGAAACAATCAATTTTGAGATCTTTATAACATGGGATATATGATATATTGTGATGTTATTCCTATTGAAATTTCAAATTAAACTATCAAATTTTTAATTGTTATATGTTATAACAATTTAGGACCTGTGTGGTTTCTTATTGACTTAATAGTTGATAGAGTGGGCTTGAATTGAACCATTATTTGAGACCCTTGTTTTTTATGTCTTGATCGGGGTAGTGATCTATGTTTCCTGTGACTATTTTTCCGACGTTGTGTAGGAAAATGAGTTGAGGATAACTCTGGAGTGGGTATATGTCTTAAGTATGGGTTGAATGATATAAGTGTGTGTGGGAACCCTAAAGTGGATGTGATGGTCTGTGAATCACCTTATGATGCTAGGATGTAGATCAAGATACTGGTGAGCTGAGTGCTTTGTCTTAGTAGCTAGGTTTTTTCTGGTTATTATTGGAAACATATGTGTTGTATTAGGGTAACTTGAGAGAGGGGTTATCCTAGGTTTAAGTATTCCATAAAAATAAGGATCATAGTGGTTTCTTTTTTGTTGAAATTGATACATTATAAGTGCTAAATAATACTTGGAATAGGCATATATATTACTTGTGTATTATAGGTGTTGGTGTTTTTCCTTAATGTAGTGGGTTCTATCAAGATTTTTAAGGGAAGGATCAGTTGGACGGTTGAAATTTTTTTTGTGATATTAGGTGGTTTGATAAAAAAATAGGTAGATCATGGGTAGACACTTTTGGTTTTATATATTTGTCTAGGATAATTATCAATCACATATTTGGCCTCAGTATAAGTGATATTTCTTAGGTTTGTTGGAAAGGAAGAACAAAGTAAGATACTTCCATATATATAATATATGCATGCAGTGAGAGTGGTTATAATTTATTAGGCGTGATGACCTAATATTTTTGGGATATAAATAGAGATTATAATACCCCAATATTTTATGAAATGTTTTTTTTTCTGATTAATTTAATCCTTTTGAAATTTTTCATTTCACAAAACACTAAAAATAGTTATTTTATATAAATTAAATCAATAATTTTTCCTTGAGTCATATTAAATGCCAATTTAATCATGCACTACATGTAATATAATGGTTAACTTCCTCTATACAGAGAACTAATGTAAGCTTATGTTTCATGCAAGGCTAACTTTCCTCTATGGCTTGCGTAAAATGCAAGACAAAGTGTTACCAGGAAATAATATATATATATATATATATATATATATATATATAATAGTACATAACCTAGCCATTAAATTAGATTTTATGAATATTAACTAAATTATGTAAATATATGGTTTTCACAAAATAAATGATGAATTAATTAGATACACATTATTTATAAATGAATATAAGAACTAATTGATTATAAAAATAGTATTTTTATAGAAAACTGTTATTATGCTCGCAAAGTTGTTTAAATCCTAATAAATTAAATTACCTTAAATTATTATGCAATTTTAATGTAATATATATGTTATATATCCAATTGAATATTTTTTATATTCATCCAACATGTTTTATAATCATAAGATAAGAATAACACCAATTTAACACATAAAACCCAATATTTTTATTAAGGAAACTTTACCACCTTTTAATGGGGAACCAATTTTAAATCTAAATTTTGGAACTTTTATAAATATTATATGTCACAATAAACATAATATTTGAAATTTAATAATAAAAATTTGGTTAGTGTGAATTTATTTGTATTTTTCAATGGTGTTTTATTTTTTTTAATGAATGTGAAAAATACTGTATTTTAGTTCAAAACTACTTTTTCATATAGTTTATTTATATAGTTAAATTACATTTTCAATTGTTTTTAATGTTTAATTAGATGATATTTTTATAATTTAATATAATTTAGGTCATTATAACCAATTTTTCATCGAAATTGGATATAAAACCTTAGAAAACATTTGATGATTTTTATATTAAAACCCCGTATTGTTGACCCGACTACGGGATTAAATTAATATTAATTTATTCCACTTATGTGATTAGAATTAGGAAAAATGGATTCTATATTTGGAATCAGAATAATTTATAATTTCTAATAATGTCAACTTAGTTTTTGATAAAAAAAATATTAGTGAAACTAATTAAAATTAATTGCAACGATTAAGGTTAAAATAAGCTTCATAAGGGAGTAAACCATATCCTTAAGGCTGAAAATGGCTTATAAACTTGTCAAAAAGTAATTTTACGGACCTATTTAGACCCTATCATACCTATTATATACTTTATACCATTATTTGATCTACTTTTAATAAAAAAACATGGGTGGGGTTTCTCTTTTACAATATATTATAAGAGTTCCACTCCTCCACCATTATAAAAGCCTCCTCCCCTCCCACTTCCTTATACCTATCAAGAAATTTTGAATTGAAAAAATTCAGGCCAAATATCTCCCAAACATCCTTCACTTCCTCATTGAAGATTACCTTGGGCATAAAGCCTTCCAATGAATCCCTTTGGTGCAAACCAAATGGAGTTACCTGATTAAGAGGTAATACCCTCCCTCAAATTCCTTTTTTTATTTTCTTTCTACATTCCCTAAAACCTTATTATTCAATGATTATATAAAAAAATAGTATCCTAAAAATACTATAATTTTTTATGCTAATTTTTAGATCTAAACTTAAACACACTTCCATATAATGGTTAACGAACATACTGTTTACGTGTATGGAGAACTACCGCCTCACTAAACTGTGATTGTTCATTCTTATTTTACTGCATATCATGGTGGAAATTATGATGGAGATTATGTTTATATATTTTATATATTACATTGATTATGTCTTTAATCTTCTTCAATTCTCTTACAACACACATATTTCAATTTTCCATTTTTTGTTATTACGATAATTTCATTTGAGGAAGTATGGACTACCGCCCCCTCAAAACAATGTGATTCATTCATAAAATACATGGAATGTATTAAATATGGGTTTATACATACATATATATATATATATTTCCTTTAATTTCTTTCATTCAATATGATAATTAAATTTAAATGGCGTTCATGCGTACGTATGGCTTACCGTCTCCCTAAACGGTGTATTTTGTTTGATACTTATATATTCTAATGATTATTATAAAAAATATATAATTAATATAAATTATATTTAAATAATTTTTTCATTATATAAATAATGATATAAATATAAGGAACAAAGATATAAAAAATTAAGATACAAGTCAAAAACAAAGCAAATATTACCCAAAGTGAAAACTTAACATAGAATTGTTAATAAGAGGGTTATATAAAGCCATAATCAAACCATGTGTTGTATTAGAAGTAATAATATGGTTCTATAATAAATTTATAATAATTTTATATTTACTAAACAAGGGATTTTAATTATTACTACAAGAGTCAAGACATAAGGTAATGAAATTTCTTCTCACTCTTTATTTCCATGAGATACATGTATTATTCACCGCTCAATTCTTTTGTGTGGTGTATATACTACCCATTAATGTATTATATTCCTCTTATAATTAAATATATGGTTATTTACACAAAAATATTATGATTTTTCTATCATGGGGTTTAAGTTTCAAATGTTACCAATTCGTCAATGTAATTTTTATCTCAATTTACCTTCTTTGAGACACATGCCATGTTATGCACGTATATTTTTACATGTGGTGTATATACTAACTTTGATAGGTTATATCATGAATATACTTAATTTCATGATATTTTAATCTTCATTTAATTTAATTTTCATAAATGTGGATTATGGTTTAAAATTACCAAGTTATAAGAGTTTATCAAAATAATCTCATCGCTTTTAGAGATTGTTTATAATTATGCTTTCTTTGATGAAGTCTTATTTTCCATATCTCAAGAAAAATCATTAATTGTATTCTCCTATGGTTATTAATGATATATTTATGAATTGGTACCAATTTTTCACTTTTAGTTACATAATATAGTTGATAAAGTGTTTTTAATATAGTCAGACATTACCTCTCTCTTCAGTCATAAATATCTATTATTTCAAAACCATGAATTATAAAATGTTTCCAAAAATATTCTATTACTATCCTATGATCTATAAAATACATTTTTACCCATGTTTTACCTTTTTAAAACTAATTTTTTTTAATAATTATTCTTCTTGTCATTTTCTGGTTGAAGAACCTTTCTAAACTTTTTATGGTGTAAAAGGAAGGTTCAGTGTGTTCGAGTTTATCCACCATTATGACCAAAATTCCCTTGAAGATTCCTTTATAGGATTAAAATTTTATTTTCCATTAAAAAAAAACTTTTCCTAATATTCTTTAAATTCAATTTTTCAATGTATTTTCAAATAAAAAGGTTTTCAAAACGTTTTCAAGCTATTTTATATGTTTTAAAGGAAAATGGTTTTAAAAATATTTTCAATCTTATTTTATAAGTTTTAAATTAAAATGGTCGAAAAAATATTTTCAAGATTTATTTATAAGTATTATTCCCAAGAATTTTTTTTTTAAAAAGGTTTTATGTTTTTAAAAATCCTTTTCCAAATAAGAAAAGATATTTTCCTCAAGAAAATTTTTTAAAATATCTTTCAAAATTATTTCCCATCTAAGATAACATCTGTTAGTGTTACTCAGGTCATTCTAGTAAAATGATACAATGTTTACATTAATATTATTTCTCTTAATTGTTTGTATTTTATGGAATTATGTTTAAGAAATCCATTTCTCTTTCATGGGCTATATTATTAAAAAACCTGTTTCTTTTCACAGGTTATGCTTTGATAAAATGATTGTGAAACCTGTATCTTTTCCATAGGTTAAGATATGATTACATCTTTATGACACCCATATCATTTCAAGGGTTATGATATGATTGTTTATGAATTTGTGGAAAATGAATATTTGATTTCATTTTGATGTGGGTGGTACCTATATCTCCCTCCAATGCATTGAATAAATATTTATATCTCATGAGATAGACAAATATAGTTATGTGACTGAACCTTGACTACCAATATGGCCATGTGAGTTGACCATCACTACCAAGATGGTATGAAGAGTGAACTCATTCTACAAATATGACCATGTTAGTAAACCATTACAACCAAGATGGTATGGGGAGTGAACCCTTACTACTAATATGGTTTTGGAAGTGATTCCTTGGCTAATATGGAAATAATATTATATACTTTTGTGGTTTCTACAATTCCATCTTTTATTCCTATGTTATGCTTTCATTGTTTATGATATTTATTTCCTTATGATTCATGTTCTATGAACTGTTAATACTTATGTCATGATTCATTTTTATGATCTTTGATATGTAGGGTATGATCTTAAAATGTTTTGTTCACATTCTAATACTCCTATTCACATGTTTATGCTTACATGTCTCCCTTTTTTACCCTTACTGAGCATCTGACCTCAAAAAATTTTATGTTTTATTCCCTATGTTATAAAGATATATACTATGTATGATGTGTCTAAGAAGGTTGATAGTCATGTAGAACCTAATTTGAGATAATTTAGTTCATTTATGTACCGATGATCATTTTTTCATGTTTCCAAATGCACTAGACTGATATGATCTTTAGGCATATCTTTATATAATGTTTCAAGTATTCTACAAAAGTGATGTAGTGTTAATGTATGTTAATACTGGGTTTTCATAATTGGTATCAAATATAAGGTTTAGTTAACCTTTAGAAACAAGGATGATAAAAAATTCGTGATATCCCTAGGTATCATTCTAAGGATATGTTTAGGCATGTCTCTAAGGATAAGTATAAGGATCAATTAATGTTTAGGAAAAATTCCTATAATTTTTGTAAAGGATAGAGTAAGTGGTTTTATAGAAATACATCCATGTTTGGATATTACAAGAGGATGTGGCTCTGACACATATTTACCTAGACATAAAAACTCTGACAATATTTTTTATTCCTGACTCAGGGAAATTTGGTACACGACAACAGGTTTTGCTGCACACCTGGTTTCACATTCCAAGGGGATATGCTTCAGAAATTCCCAAACTCTTCACAGACCATTATTATGGATTTTAATATAATATTACTATGAATAACCTAGTATAAACCTAAGGTTCCATATATTAAATAAGGTGTCAAAAGTTATACATCCTATAAATAAATTTTTATGATTATGTGATTTCTCACTATGATAATCGTTTCTTACTCAATTCTTCCTGGTTTTTGTCAATGGATAGAACCATAAGGTACTGGAATAATGTTGAATATGATGGATAATCTGTTTATGATTAGTCAAATGAGATTATCATAGGAGTGAAGGATATTTTGTTCATGCCTAATCATTTTTCAAGGAACATGATCGATAAGGTGTTCCTTAACCAACTCTCAGACTCACCAAGGAAGAGAAGAAAGGATTTTGCTAGGATTTCAGGTAATGGAGACCATGAAGGAAAAAAAATATTTGGTTTCCTTTGTGTCATGAATTTTGAAAGAATCCCCTGTGTTAATTCCTTATAGAAATAATAAGGTGTTTTAACTGTGTAAAAGAAGGTCAAAAAGCAAGTAACTGCAAAGGAAAAAATGAAAGTTTCGTCTAATGAGATCAATGGGAATATTCATATCACTAAGATATCATCAAAGGTGAAATTATTTAAGTGTGGGATGAATATTCATTGTAAAAATAGATTTCATAAGAGGAAATATCCCAAAAAGAATCAGAAAGGTGTTACGAGTAATGGTTATATTCTTGATGATGATGAGACAACATATGAAATGTGAAAGGAAAGATGTATTAAATAAACTAATGAGGTAGAATTATTATGGATTATAGATAAATTGGAATAATAAATTTTTTTATATATATGGATTCAAAAATTATGTTACATTAATGGTGAAATACACAAGGATTGTTTTTTTCTAAGAATTTATAATTTTATGTTGAATGTTTCTGATTGAATGGAAAATTGATTTAATGACAATGTGATATTTTAACTATGGGAAGATAACCCTTAATATGTTCCTTATTTTCAGATAATTTTATAAAGATATATTGTATATGAATAAGTAAATCGGATGGTATTAATTACCTCATAACTGATAAAGGATCTGTTGAAAGAGTACTCTATGTTATCATGGATGATGTTTTCAACTTCTTGGATTTAAGGAATATATCCAGTAACATTTGGTATAAGGTAACATTCATGTTTTGAAAATTTATTTATGGTAATTCAGGTTATCACCATGTTTCAAGATAATATATGATGAGGGTATTTCCATGTTTGGAATGTGACAACCAAGATATATTTTGTGATATGTTGGGGATCAATTTTAAGCTGATTTCATGACCTTCTTTATACTGTTTTGGATTTTCATCTTCTAAAAGGGTTATAAGGTTAACCATTCATGAAAATTTTAAGTTAAAATTCGTATGAACTACTTATGTATTGAGGTTGTATTAAACACTAAATAAATTGCTATTTATTGATAAAACATATTTCATGGATGAATATATTATTTATATTGGAAATTATATTAGTATGGTTTTAGAAAATGACATCACATATTTTGGGTGACAACCAATCAAGTCTGAAAAGGCTTAATTTATTCAACCAGTGACTGAAGGATGATAAGGGTTTCATATCTACCACTAGACTACATGATTTCCTAGTTAATGTATAATTATTTTTGATGCATAAATATTAATTATGAATCAGTATTATTACTTTTTATTTTTATACATTAAGGAATATTTATTTTTAAGAGAAAAATAGTTATACTTTTCATTCTGTTATGGGTCGTAAGATCCGTTAAAAGTGTATTTTATCACTTTATGCATCAAAGTTAATTTCTATACATTCATTCCTTGAAGTAATAGTTTTATTATATATTGATAAAAGCATAAAAAAAGAATGAAATTTTGTTTATATAAATATATCAAGTAATTATATTTTATTATATTCGTGGTCAAGAAAATAATTACTCAATGTTAGGAAATTGATACAAAAAATGTTATCCTAGTAACTCCATTTTCGATGAATCAGATGGTCCCTTAGTTCATCACAGATTTATGGATTTTTTATTGTTAATTTTATCCTGACCTTGTTCTTTATCACTCTCTATCAGAATATGATGGTTGGATTTCTCTTCTATATCCATGTTTTCACTTCCCACCTATGTTCTTCTATAAGGGAATCTCATTATGGGTTACTTTGGGTAACCATTGTTGTTCCAACTTTCCCTTTCTAAGGAATGTTTTAGTATTCATTTTTATGATGTGGATTTCAATGAATGAAACTTTCAAGTATTAAAACATTGATAAACAAGACAAATTTTAAGGGAGAAATTCATTTTTAGGGGGGTAGAATGTAACACCCTGATATTTTGTGGAATATTTTTTTCAAATTAATTTAATCTTTTTGATATTTTCATTTCATGCAACACTAAAAAGAGTTATTTTATATATATTAAATCACTAATATTGGATTACATTATATGAAATTCCAAGTTAATCATTCACTAAATGAAATATAATGGTCATATTTCTCTATAACATTGATGTTAGGTTACGTTGAATTTATGATAATTTTATAAAATACTTTAGTTTTTTGTGAATAGTAAAGTTTTGAGTTTTCGGTATGTTTAATAATATAATTAATGATGTAATAATGATGTAATAATTATGGTCAACTATTGAGTAATAAAATATGATATGAGGTTTCCCAAGTGTCCAAAACCATGGGAAAGCCCATGGTTTTTCAAATACCATAAATGAGGTGTCATTGTAAATTAATAAAAAACTCTCTCTCTCTCTTTTACTATAAATACCCACTCATTCCTTCATTTTATTTCATTACAAATTCATCATCCTATAAGATCTGGTATTTTTATCTCCCCATTAGTCCTTCCAAGTTTTACTCAAACCCCCAAGGTCTCAACCTTCATGTTTTAGGAGTTACTCTACAAGGTAAGGGGATTCTCAACTTCTCTTTTCCATTCAAGTTATTGTTTATGTGGTATGTATTTCAAGTCTCCATACCATGTTCTTATTTCCATTTTATTTTTTTCCTATAATATATTATGAGTCTTTTATGAATGGTTGACCCATGTCCCCTCTCTTTTTAATGTTTTCTAAAACCATGTTGCATAGTCGTTATGCTGTATAATTTTCGTCTCAAAATCTCTCTCTTTTTCAAGAACTCTTATTATGTTATTTTATTTTAATTTCAATTGGATTATGTTGGGATATTTTATTCCATATCCCCCTCACTTTAAATATTATGAAATAATGATTACATACCCCTTTTTCTCTCATCAGAATATATTATGAATTTTTAAGTGACGTTGTTAGGCTGCAAAATTTTCTTAAGAGATTTCTCAACTATTCTTTTACTTTGAGTTCCTTTCATTTATTTTTCTTTACCCACCTCCTTTAATACAAATTTTATGATTAATACATTTCCTTAAATGTACTGTAATATTATTTTGATAATGTAATAATTTATAATCATCTCTCCTTTCCCCTTCTTTTATACTCGAAATGAAAACACCACCCAAGATGTGTTAATTTATCACATTCAAGGATGACGGGTTTTCAATTTCTATTACCATCTTAAATTATTTTAATGAAATAATTTTAATGGTTTAACCATACTATAATATATTTATTATAACTTATGTACTTTTCTTGAATATTTCTTCACACGTTATATTAATTTATAAATTAAAATGAGTTCATTATGATAAAAAGGCCGCCAATTAACCCAAATAATTATCATTAATGTTTTATATAATGATTAATATTAACACCCAATAACCAAATCAATTTTATAACCATGTAATATTTTGGATGTTAAAAAATAAAATAAAACTTCTATTTTGGAAAACTATTCTTATATTACATGTTTATCCTTATATGTATATAAGTAAACCGATCATGAATACCAAAGAAGAAAATGCTCCCAAACCATAAAATTAAACCTCTTAATCCCATCTTGAGGGCCATGAATGAACTTAATAACAATATAATAAATAAATAAAATTAATAATAGGTTCTGGAAATATTAATTAGTGAATTTAATTTGTTTATCCATGACACTAAGATCAAGTGAAGAACACCATCGAACTTAAGGTAAGGGGTTTCTTCATCTCACTTCCATTTTTGTGAGATATTCTGTATTCACTAATATTACTTGTATATGGTGTATGTATACTTCCCATTGATAATTAATATCATGAATTTATTTATTTTCATGATATTAAATGTATCATTTGATCATTATTAATTTTGGGGAATACAATTCAATTGATTATAATGTTGTAAGTATTTTCTACTCGAACCTCCATTTTCATTCGAGCGGTTCTTATTATCTATTCACTCCAATTAATTTTTTATTTATTCTTATGTAATCCTCTTAAATTCTATTTTAATGTTCTATATATGTGTACCAATAAGAATCCTTCTTTATTTTATGGGGAGTTTCATGTTTTAAAATAATATTTCATAAATTCATCTAAAATGCAAGCCCAATTCAAGGAACTTCTCAAATTCTTACCTATTTTTAAGTTCACTATATAATATGTTTTATGGAATATTTATATTTCTAAAATCACATATTTAAACATAAAAAATATATTTTTGTTCATTTTTGGTTTTATGAAAGCAATCATTCCTTTGCGCTTTAAAATCCTTTAATATTTTCCTTAAAACACGCAAAAATGTTTTATTTCTAAAGAAACTTTAAAAACGATTTTAAATTATTTCACCACAATAAGACTTTATTTGATCTTAAAATATAATTTTAATGAACTTCCCTTTTATTTTATAGGATATAAGTGTTTACAATCTGATTTCATTAAAAATACAAATGATTTTCCAAAAAAACTCTTCTTTCCAAAGTAAAAAGGATTTTCTCATCTCACTTTAAATTTTATGAGATATGTGCCTTGTTCACCATTTATTTATTACTTGTGGTATTTGTACTGACCTTTGGTATATCATATAAAGAGTCTCTTTATTCTCATTATATTCTAATTGATTATGACTTGAATGTTTCAAGGAGGTATGGGACACTTTGGAATGATTAAGGATTATTTCCTCAAGGATTTTTCAAGGTCTCATTTAAAAGTATCTCCATCTATGTCAACATCATTTGTTCAATCCTATAATTAATTGAGTTTTATCTCTTATGATATCATCTACCATTTTTTATTGAATGGTTTATGATTATTTTGAATGTGGATGTGCTATCTTGAAACTATTCACCGTATTACTCTCAATAGTTAGTGTTTATGTTTTTTTAGAAAAGATTGAGGGTCATGGTCTATTTATTGAACAAAATAACCTATTTTACAACTAGGTAAGTGGTAACCTATTATAGATAAGTGTAAAATGCCTAATAAAACAAAATAAGACAAAAGGTCAAAATGGGGAAATAAGTTCAAAAAAGGAAAACATATATGAAAGCACAAGTGAAAGCCTTATTTCCACCCTTTCCAGATAGTAAAATAGTGAGATCAGTTTAAATGTTGCATCACCACCTCTACCAAGAAGTTGCACCATGATGGGTGGGGCCCGCTATATCCCCTTGATGCATTAGTAGGTCTCATGAGACAAACTATGGTCTTGGCATGAGGCTTTGAAAAAAAATTATTTATGGTCTTGGCACAAGGACTTGAATGTATGGTTATGATGTCCTGTATTATGCGTTCCCTCATTAGGAAACTAGTAATTGAAATTTCATGTGGTTATTAGACTAGTATAATACCCATGATAGTGTTTTATTATTTAATATTTACTCAGCACACATTCTTGCAATATTATGTTAAAGTTTATTTTTAAAGGCATGTGTTTTTAGTTATTCACCATGCTTAATGTTTATGTTTATGATATATTACATTGTATTGATTACCCTTACTAAGCATAGGAGCTCACCCCTTTCTTATGTTTCATTTTCTTAGGGCACAAAGAAGTTTATTATGAATAACCTATAGGGATAAACTTATATTTTTGGATGTTCCTGATAAAAATTATATGTTTTATTTCTTTTTAAGATGTAATGTTGAACCTATGTATGTATCTGGTTTTCCAAAAATACTAAACTACTCGGTCCTTCGGGATTTGATTCCTTGTAATCATTTAAATGTGTTAAATAATGCACCAGATCCCGACAACTAAGGTCGGGGCGTTACATTAGTAGTCAAGGTTCACTCCTAAGACCATTTTAGTAGAAAAATTATTTTACTAAACTGGGTTCACTCCCCATTCCAATAATGTCTATGTCATAAGATATAAATCATTACCCAATGCATTGGATTGAGATATAGGTCCCACCTATGAAATAATGAAATCATACATATGTGTTCCACAAGATCATAAACATTCATCATATCATAACCCATGAAATGAAATTGGTATTATAAACATTTAATCATATCATAACCTATGGAAAATATATAGGTTTCAAAATAATTTCATCATATAATAAACTGTGAAAAGAAGTGGGATTCATAATCATTTTATCATTGTATAACTTGTGAAATAAAAATGGGTTTCATAAACATAATACCATCAAAACATAAACCATTCAAAGAAATAATAATAATGGTGTCCTGGATCATATCCCTACTAAATAATAAACTATATCTAAGGATTTCATCTTAGATGGAGAAGTATTTTGAAATATCACTAGGAACATTTATAATGGAAAATAATATTAAGTTGAAAATGACTTTTGAAAGCATAAAAAAATTTCAAAATCATTTTCTTTGAAAAAAAAATTAAAACTTATAAAGGATGATTTTAAAATAAACTTAATACATTTGTTGAGGAAAATATCTTTTCAAATTTTAAAACCTCTTTTTAGAACATAACCCTTTTGAAAATATTTTTATTTGAAAATGGATTTGATAAATTATAAAAGAATCTTTGATAATAAATTAAATGAAATTTTTACTCATAAAACATTTTTTAAATCATTTCACATAAAAATGTTCATAATAAATCATTTAAAATACATTTTTAAAACATTTTTATATTATATTCTATTGGAAGGAAAAGGGTTTTTGACTGTAAATATAGATTTTCTTAAAAGTGTTTTTTTACTCGTGAATACATAAAGAAAGGAAAACAAAGTGAAAACTTGTATTCTAATAAAATTTCAATAGTAGAAGAAAATTCATAATATTTATTGAGAGTTATTTCATGAGATTTCAACATTGGAGACTTAGTTAAGATAATTCTGATAAAAGATTAATATTGGAATACGAAATCATTACCGCATTGGTAAAATTAAATTGTAATCTCCATGAAAGATTAACATAAAATGGAAATTAAATTACCATGAGGATAAATGAATTCATGATGTTTCATGTCAAAGTGGATGTCTATAATCTATTTGAAGGAATATAGGTTTATATAAAACCATAAGTCTCAAAGAATTCAATTTGAGAAAAAATAACTTATTGATTGAGTAACTTTTGAATCATAATCCCTATGAAAGAGTAATTTATATTGAATCAATGATTTTACTAAAATGAGTTAGTTTCATGATATAGCATGTTAAAGGGAAATATATAGACCACACAAAAGAAATAGGTGGTGAATATGGAATGTGTCGCATGAAAGGAAAAAGTGATATAGAATTCCCTTATAATTTTTTTTACTTTTTAACCATAAACACCATGAAAGATATACCCCAAAAAATATATGTAAATAAACATAAATTTATGTTTAAGAATAATAAAATTATTTCATGGGTTGTATATACACCACACAACACAAATAAGTGGTGACTGACTAAAAATTAAATATAAAATTGAGAACTATATTCATATATATCCTAACATATATTATTTTATTATGAATTTATATTAACCTTTATTTTCAATCCTATGTTAAAGTTTTGTTTCTATTAATATATACTTTATTTTTTGTACATGCTTTGATTTGTTATATATTTGGTTCTCTTAATTTGGATATGATTTCATCATCTACAGAATGAAATCCTTGAAATAGATAATATATATTAATTATATATTTATTTATAGTAATCCATAAAAATTTTCTATGGGAAATGAAATGCAACATTCATGGAGATGGTAGGTCATACTTAGGCATGAATGTTGTCTTTATTTTCTTATCATCTTGGAAGAAATAGAGTTAAATGATGTATATATGTGTATATAAATATATTATCATTCTAGTATCACACTTATTTAATATATATCTCATATTTTAAATAAACCATTCCTTAATAAATTCCATGTAAAACTTGAACGAATCATATTACATTGAGGAGCTGGTAGTCCACATGTTAACAAATGATGTTACTGTATTCCTAAAAAATGGAAAGCATGAAGTTATGTATTATATAATAATTCTATAAGCATAAAGACATCATAATTACAATAAAAATAATATATAAAATATAAATTAATCATTATTCCCAATAATTAAATGTTGTAATGGAATAATGAATGGCCTCGGTTCGCGAGGTGGTAGTCCACCATACAAACGAACGATGATTGTGTTACCCATTTTATTAGAATGTGTGAAGTTGTATTTATTACCCATTGTATAAAAAATATAAGTATATTTAAGATATATATGTTATTATATAATCATAATATCAGAATAAATGAAGGGGTTTGATAAAGAAAGAAAACAAAAGTGATCATTGATGAATGTTACCTCTTATTCAAGTAACTCCTTTTAGTTTGCACCAATGGATTTATATGGTTTGGTTTTTTCACAAAGTGATGCTTATATGATTATAGGAAGGATTTTTTGGGTTTATTTGTCCAGTTTTGGATGATCCATGAGGCTTTATAGGTGTGAATAAGAGGGTTGGATGAGTGCCCTTTTATAATGGATGAGGAGTGGCATTCTTGTAAATATAAAAAGATAAAAACTATTGGGAGGTATACCTTACATAATGTGCCTATAATTGAATTTCCAAGGATCGCATAACAACTGAGAAGGGGGGTTAAATCAGTTGTTTAAAATTTTATAGGTTTCAAAATTTTAAGAAACTTAACCCTTGAAACCAGTTAAGATTTATTGCCTTATCATCCTTTAGCAAGAAACTCAAGCATGCAAGAAAGGTAAAGCAAGAAAGGCACACAAGATTTATAAGGTCCAGCCTCAATAAGAGGACCTACGTCCTTTCCATTTCCACTCTTGTGGGTCTATGGAAGTCCACTATAATAAAGAAGTGAATACAACTTGTGCCAACTCCTGTTAGACACCTTCTATCTCCCGATAGGAAATATTATACTGGCTCCCGTCAGTTTACAATGTTTCCTTAAAGAACAAATGATCCAAAAACAAGAATAATAACTTTTTTGAAGTTTCTCCCCAAAATATCACTCTGAATCTTCAGTCCAGTTTTCTTGTATCCGATTTTCTAAAACCGGTCTTCTCAGCAAGGTAATGATGGTTCAGATTTCCTTCTGCTAAAAACTCAAGATAACTTCTTCAAGATAATTCCAATCATCTTATAAAGGTAAGATGATTCTAATTATCTTCTTCTCAAACACTCAAGAAAACTTCTTCAAGATGGTAGAAAATTTTCACTTCGAATTCTTTAGTGCTCTGCCTTTTCCGCATGTGTGAAAGTTAAAAATGATTGAATGATATGAGCACATATTTATAGGAAATTCAGAAAACAAAGGATGGAATATTGAAAATATTTCATGCTTCCTCAAATCTCTCGCATTTAATCTTCAATCTTTGACTTCTTCAAATCTCCTTAAATTTCTCTGAGATTTACGCAAAGTTGAAATTCAGGTTTTCATGAACTCTTCATATCTTTCTCAGAATGATAAAGCTGGATCTTGTTTCTGATTTTCTCAGAATCGTGCTCAGAAATCAAGTTCCGAATTGTGCAGAAAATAGGTTCCAAATTATACAGAAATCAGGTTCTGAATTGTGTTGAAATCAGGTTCCGAATTATGCACAAATCAGGTTCCCAAATGTTCAGAAATTAGGTTCTGAATTACTCAGAAATGAGGTTATTAATTGGGCAGAATTTGGGTTCTGGTTTTCTCAACATGTTTCTCATAATTGTCATTTCGGTTTTCTCAATATGTTTCTCAGAATTGTCAATCTGTTTTTCTCAACATTCTGCTCAGAATTTTCATAAGGTTCGGAATTCAGGTTCTGAACTTTTCTTTA
The DNA here is from genome assembly GCA_963277665.1 of Viscum album. NCBI lineage: Eukaryota > Viridiplantae > Streptophyta > Magnoliopsida > Santalales > Viscaceae > Viscum > Viscum album. Next base: position 813,516,885 of record OY728167.1, on the reverse strand, counting down.
TCTTACTTTGACTTCATCAACTCTTTAATATTCTTGAAAAACCTTTTCTGTAAGAAACTTTTATTTATCTAAGGAACTTTTCCTTATCTAAGGAAGATTCTTGTGAGAATAATTTCCTTAAGCTCAAAAAAATCCTCAGTTTTTAGGATCCGAGTTTCCCAGAAACATTCCCAGAAGTAGGATTCGGGTTTCCTCATAAGGTTTCTCAAAAATTCAGGTTACGAAATTATGTTCTAGTTTTCAGGTTTAGAAATCAGGTTTTGGTTTTTAGGTTCAGGAATTAGGTTCTGGTTTTTAGGTTCAGGAATCAGGTTCTGGTTTTTAGGTTCACGAATCAGGTTCTGGTTTTCAGGTTAGGGAATCAGGTTTTGGTTTTTATGTTCATAAATCAGGTTCTGGTTTTTAGGTTCAGGAATATGGTTCTAGTTTTTAGGTTTAGGAATCAGGTTCTGGTTTTTAGGTTTAGGAATTAGGTTCTGGTATTTTGGTTCCGGAATCAGGTTCTGGTTTTTTGGTTCAGGAATCAGGTTCTGGTTTTCTCAGAAATCAGGTTCTGAAAACAGGTTTTTGTTTTCAGGTTCAGGAAATAGGTTCCGAATTTCAAGTTCAGAAAACAGGTTCTGGATTTCTAGTTTCAGGAATCAAGTTCTATTTTTCTCAATAATTAGATTCCGAAAATAGGTTCTGGTTTTCAGTTTCAGGAAACAGGTTCCAAATTTCAGGTTCATAAAACAGGTTCTAGATTTCTTGGTTCAGGAATCAGATTCCGAAAACAGGTTCTGGTGTTCATGTTTAGAAAACAGGTTCTGAATTTCAGGTTCTGAAAATAGGTTCTGGATTTCTTGGTTCAGGAATCAGATTCCAAAAATAGGTTCTGGTTTTCAAATTTGGGAAACATGTTCTGAATTTTAGGTTCAGAAATCAGGTTCTGGATTTCTAGGTTCAGGAAACAGGTTCCGAATTTTCTTAGAATTTTTCTTAGTGAAAATCATCAAACCTCTTCACCATTTCTTCAATATCTTTTATCATAAAACTTTTCAGGATTTTTGAGAACTGTAAGATCAGAAAATCATCGTTTGATTTTTTTTAGAAAGTTTGAGTCACTTTCTTAACTTTTGACTTCTTATTCTTCAACAGCATCCTCTTTAAGAAAAACTTCAGCAACCAGCAACTTCAACTTTCTGTAACTCAAAAACATTATTCAATAAAAATATTATTTGTCAACAAATAAAAAACCTTTTTAAAAAAAACACCACATAGGTTCTTCAATCTCCCCCTTTGGATTTATTAGAAACCCTTGTTTACAAATTTTCACCGCAAAAAAAAATCACATCTCAGGTTGTTGAACTTTACCAAAACATAGCCTTTCCCATAAAGAGAGTGTCCTGACACCACACTATTGGATAAAGTAATGTTTTTGAAGGATTTCCATACCTCGGTGACAAGAAAATTTTGCGGCCATTTAGGATAAACATCACCTTACTTAACCCCCCCCCCCCCACAATTTTTATCTTTCTATTTTTCACTTTTCATTTCCTCTATCATTTTTATTTCTTTCTCCCCCATTATATGATAACCACATATTCAGATTCAAAAATTAAATACAAGTAAACATTGTTACTTACCCTCCCCCTTTGTCAACATAATCCAAAGCACAGTGAGGGATAATTATTTATATGTTTTTAGGAAGTCATGGGAGGAGGCTGGACATGGAGTTGTAGCCTCAGTTCAACAAACCTTTCCTTTGACATCACTTTTGTAAAAATATCAGCAATATGATAATTTGTTGAAATATATTCCATAAAGACTTCTCCAGTAGTATATTTCTCTTTCAAAAATTGATACTTTATATCGATGTGTTTTGATCTTGAATGTTGAATAGGATTCATAGAAAGATCAATGGCACTTTGATTATCACGTAGTATCTTCAAAGGTTTAGAAACTTTCACTTTCAAATCTTCTAGTTGAACCTTCATCCATATCATTTGAGTATAATCTTGAGTAGCTACAACTTATTCAGATTCAGCTATGCTTAAAGTTACTAACTTTGTTTCTTACTGTGCCAACTCACACAGTATTTCCCTAAGAAAAAGGTTCCTCCTGATGTTGATTTTATATCATTACAATCACCATCCCAATCAGTATCGGTATAACCATGAAACATCATCTCATTGTTTCTCTTGTATAACAACCCATGTGAAGTTGTTCCTTTAACATATCTCAAAATCCTCATAACTGCCAACATGTGTGATTATTTTGGATTACTTTGATACCGGTTTCATAGAGTTATAGCATAAGAAATATCAGGCCTTGACATTGTAAGATAAAGAAGACTTCCTATCAACTTTTGAAAGTATTTCTGATTCACGTTGTTCTGTGATTCATCTTTACTCAACTGTGTGTCCACTGAGATAGGAGTTGAAACTTCCTTTGATTCTTTCATCCCAAAATTCTTTAAAAATTCCTTGGAATACTTTTCTTGGGATAAGAAAATGTAGTTTTCTTGTTATTGAACTTTTAAGACAAGGAAGAAAGTTAATTCTCCCAACATTGACATTTCAAAAAAAATCTTCATCTCTTCAGCAAACTCTTCACAAACCTTTTCTTTATCTCCAGAAAAAATTATATCATCCACATAAACAATTACAATTAAAGTTTCAGAGTCAACATATTTAACATACAAGTTGCTATCAACATTTCCTTTAGAAAAGTTCATCTTTCTCAGAGAATTGTCAATCATCGAATACCATGCTCGTGGAACTTGTTTTAGCCCATAAAAGGATTTCATCAGTTTTCAAACTTTGTTTTCATCCTAATCAAGTAAAAATCCACAAGGTTTTTCAATGTAAACTTCTTCCTCAATCTCACCATTTAAAAAAGATAACTTTACATCCATCTGATAAACCTTGTAATTCTAATGATCATCCACTACAAGAAACATTCAAATAGTTTCCAACCTTGAAATAGGGGGAAAGGTTTCATCAAAATCCACACCTTCCACTTTTGAATATCCTTTACACACAAGCCTCTCTTTGTTTCTTGTAACTTCTCCATGCTCATTCAATTTATTTTGGTAAACCCACTTGGGTCGGATAACATTCTTATTTTATGTCCTTGGAACAAGTTCCCATGTTTCATTCTTCTCAATCTGATCCAGTTCTTCATTCATAGCATCCACCCATTCTTCATGTTGAATACCTTCTGAAACTGATTCTGGTTCAATTTTTGAGATAAGGGAAGTCTGATTTTCTAATTTTAACTTCCTTCTTGTCTGAATAGGAGCCTTCTGATCCCCAATAATATTTTCAGATTCAAAATGTTTCTGTAAGGTAGGAAAACTCACATTTCCTTTCCCAGCATCACTTTCTTCCCCATGTGACTCATCTGAGTCACTTTCACTCTGGTGGGGATTCTTTGATTTATCTTCCTCAGTATTTTTAACAGATTTTATGAAGGAACTTGGATTTTCAATTACCTTCACATCATATGAGTCCACCAACTTCTGTAAACATTTTTTCCAGCATTTGTAACTTCTTCCATTCGGTGAATAACCCATAAATATTCCTTCTTCATCTTTCTCATCAAACTTTACTAAGTTCGGATTTTTGATTTTGAGCAAGCATGGACTTACAAAAACTTTAAAGTATTTTAAAGAAGGTTTTTTGTTATACTACATATCTTAAGGAGTCATGTTGGTTTTTGGTCTAAACAAGAATCTATTTTGAACATGCACACAAGTGCTAACAGCTTCTCTCCAAAAGAGTTTTGAAAGTTTGTATTCTGATAACATACTTCTTCCCATTTCCACCAAGCTTCTATTTTTCCTTTCAGCTACTCCATTTTTTTGTGGTGTATAGGGAGAACTATATTGATTTTTGATACCATTCTTCCTTAGATACATTTCGAAATAATTTCTTGTGAATTCGGTACCATTTTCTGTTCTCAGCTTCTTTATGGAAGCTCCCAATTCTTCCTCAACATCTCTTCTGAAGAATTTAAACATTTCAATAGCCTCTGACTTATGCTTCATGAACATGATGTTTGTCATCCTATTTAAATCATCAATAAAAGTGATAAAGTATAAATATCATTTTTTTGATTGATGACTCATCGGCCCACACAGATCGGAATGAATAAGCTCAAGTGGTTTGTTAGATTGAATCTCAACTCTTTTAAGACTTTTATTATTCATCTTTACTTTCTGGAAAGTATTACAAACATCCTCATCTCTTCTTTTCAGTTCTAGAAAATTTCGAACAGTATCAACTTTAGAAAGCTTACTCATGTTCTTCTGCCCAAGGTGGCCAAGTCTTTGGTGCCACAACTTTTTTTCATCTTCAGCACTCAAATAACAAGAGTTATTGGATTCTCTAATTTGAAATAGATTCTCACTGGTTCTTTCTCCTTTTGTAATTAATTTTCCATTTTTCACACTTTTGATGATACAAGAATCATTTCTGAAGATAACTTCTTTTCCATCATCACAAATTTGGCTTACACTAAGTAAGTTGTGTTTTATCCCATCAACAAGCAAGACATCCTTAGATTTCAGTTTCTCTGCTTTAATCTCTTCTATTCCGATTTCCTTAATTTTTAAGGAACTATCATTGCCAAAAGTAACTACTCCTCCATCACAACTTTCAACATGTTCCAAGATTTTTATATCACCTATCATGTGTGAAGAACAACTACTATCAAGAATCCATGGTTTGTTCCTCTTACTTGCTTTAAAAACTGTCTCAACAACAAAAGCTCTCTCATCAACCTTCTTATTTTCAGCTTTCTTTTCTTTCTTGTCATAAGAAAGTTGTTCTGGAAGGAGATTCATACATCATTCGGAATGATGACTAGACTAATCACATCTTCCACAAACTTCTTTCAAACATTCAAATTGATTCTTTGTTGGAATTTTTCTAACATCTTGAGAATTCACCTTTTCAACTTTCTGTGAGTACGGAAAGTTACTCATTCTTATTTCACTATTTCTTCCTCTTTGCTCAAACCTTCTTCCGGGTAAAGATAAATTGTGCCAACAATTATAAGCTCTATGCCCATATATTCTACAGCACCAGCAATATCCCTAAAATCTTGGTTTTCTATTCAAGAATGATCTTTATCTATGAAAACTTTGTTGAGGTTGATAACTTCTTTTAGCTCTAGAAAACTCAGGATGTAGGCCATCTCTTCTTTTGAGTGAGTTTTCTACTTTTATGGGATTTCTAGGTTTATCACATCCTTTTTCCACCCAAGTTTTACTAATACTTTTTTCATAACCTGAAATGTTAGAAGAACCAGATACAACATTATTTTTGTTAAGATAAGATTTCACCTGATTCTCATAATGATCCTTCAAAACATTTTTAGAGGTCTCAGCCTTTAATTATATGGATTTTTTGAAGTTTTCATTCATCTTTCTCAGGGTATTTTCAGACTCAAGGAGTTTTTATTTCACATTGTTTACTTCTTCTTCCTTAGCTTCCAACTTCTTGCTAAGATCTTCAATCATCTTTCCTTGTTCAGCAATTCTAAGTTTGTAACTTAACATTTCTTGAATGTATTCATCTTTCTTCTTGGTGACATCATTACTTCCATCCTGAACTTTTTCATGGTTTTTCTTCATCACATGAATTTCTTTCTTGAGATATTTTTTTTGCTCAATACATACAAGAATTTCGGATCTTAGCTGATATTCTCTGTAAGATTCTTCACCGCCTTCTTCACTTTTTGAGGAAACATTTGTTTTCTCAACTTTTGTAATGAAGGTTCTGAATATTTATTTACTTTCATCTTCCGAGGAATCATTATTAGATGATTCCAATTAAACCTTCTTGTTGAACATACTTCTTTTCTTTCCAGAAAACTTCTTGAATTGTTTAGAAGTATTCTCTTCTTTTTCATTCTTGTTATACTTCTTCCATCGAGGATTCTCATCAGAAAAATCTTGATATTATCCAACTTTCTTCTTTGGGAAATTCATAGCAAAGTGTCTGATTCTGCCACACTCAAAACATTTGAGAGGAAGTTTCCCTCCATACTTTCCTCTTCCTCTTTGATAGTTCTTGGATATGATATACATGATTTTTTCATTCAACACTTCATATTCCTTATCATCAGACTCACAAGGATCAAATTAATCATCATCTTGTATTTTCATCTTTCTCATAGCTTCAAAAGTCATTTCATCTTTCATCTTCTTCTTAAATATTAGAGCTTTACTCATTTCATAAGCAACAAGAAATTTATTTATTTTATTAAGAGATAAATCACCCTTATCTTCTAAAGCTGGAATTTTAGAATTAAACATGTCTGGAAAGTTTCTCATAAGTTTCTTCACAATTGTAGAATCTTCCAAGTCTTCTCTGAATCCCATGATGTTTCATACAATTTCATTAACTCTGGTGAATTATTCATCAATTGTTTCATCATCTCTCATCCTGATGTCTTCAAACTTACTATGCCAGATTTGTAGCTTGGCCTCCTTGACTTTTGTATTTCCTTGGAAAACACTTTCCAAATTGTCCCACACGCTTTTTGATGTTGTGATACCCATCACCTTTTGATAAACATTTTCTAATAATGAGATGAGAATAGAATTTCTATCCTTTCCATCAACTTCTATGTTTCTCTTATTAGAAAACATCATAGGATCATTTTTCTCAATATGTGGAAATCCAATAGTAGTAGTATCGACAAATTCAAGGAAAAGAGATAAGAGATAAGGAATCATCCTATTTTTTCATCCATAATAATTCTTGGCATAGAATGTAGGAATTCCTATACTATTTAAAGAATTGATATTCTCCATGATAAGGATAAAAAAAGGGAACCTACCTCTGATACCACTTGAAGTTCCAAGGATCGAATAACAATTGAGAAGGGGGGGTTAAATCAGTTGTTTAACTTTTTATAAGTTTCAAAACATTAATAAAATTAACCCTTGAAGCCTTTTAAGATTTATTTCCTTATCAACCTTTATCAAGAAACTCAAGCATGAAAGAAAGGTAAAGCGAGAAAGGCACACAATATTTATAAGGTTCGGCCTCAATAAGAGAACCTACATCCTTTCCATAGCCACTCCCTTGTGTCTATAGAAATACACTATAATAAAGAAGTGAATACAACTTGTTCCAACTCCCATTAGACACCTTCTATCTCCCAATATGAAAGATTATACTGACTCCCGTCAGTTTACAATGTTTCCTTAAAGAAAAAATGATCCGATCACAAGAATAATAACTTTGTTGAAGCTGCTCCACAAAAGATTACTCCGAATCTTCAGTCTGGTTTTCTTGAATCCAATTTTCTGAAACCATCCTTCTCAGCAAGGTAATGATGGTTCTGATTTCCTTCTACTAAAAACTCAAGAAAACTTCTTCAAGATAATTCTGATCTTCTTAGCAAGGTAAGATGGTTTTGATTTTATTATTCTCAAACACTGGAGAAAACTTCTTCAAGATGGTAGAAAATTTTCACTTTGAATTCTCCAGTGCTCCGCCTTTTCTGCGTGTGTGAAATTTAAAAATGAGAGAATGATCTGAGCACATATTTATAGGCAATTCAGAAAACAAAGGTAGGAATCTTGAAAATCTTTCCCACTTCCTCAAATATCAAAAACTCCAGAAATCACTCGTATTTAATCTTCAATCTTTGACTTCTTCAAATCTCCTTAAATTTCTCTGAGATTTACGCAAAGTTGAAATTCGGGTTTTCGTGAACTCTTCATATCTTTCTCAGAATGATAAAGCTAGATCTTGGTTATAATTTTCTCAGAAGCATGCTCAGAAATCATGTTCTAAATTGTGTAGAAAACAGGTTCTGAATTATGCAGAAATCAGGTTTCGAATTATGCAGAAATCAGGTTCCAAATTATGCAGAAATAAGGTTTCAAATTTTTCAGAAATCAGGATCCGAATTACTCAGAAATGAGGTTCTAAACTGGGCAGAATTCATGTTCTAGTTTTCTCAACATGTTTCTCAGAATTTTCATTCTGGTTTTCTCAACATTTTTCTCAGAATTGTCAATATGGGTTTCTCAACATGCTGCTTAGAATTTTCATAAGGTTCATAATTCAGGTTCTGGACTTTTCTAGATCTTACTTTGACTTCTTCAACTCTTAAATCTTCTTGAAAAACTTTTTTTGTAAGAAACATTTCTTTCTCAAAGGAAATTTTCCTTATATAAGGAAGTTTGTTGTAATAATAATTTCCTTAATCTCAACAACATCCTTAGTTTTCAGGATCTGAGTTTCCCAGAAACATGCCCAGAAGTAGTATCCAAGTTTCCTCATAAGGTTTCTCAAAAATTCAGGTTCCAAAATTAGGTTCTGGTTTTCAGGTTCAGAAATCATGTTCTGTTTTTTAGGTTTAGGAATCAGGTTTTGTTTTTAGTTTCAGGAATCAGGTTCTAGTTTTTAGGTTCAGGAATCAGGTTCATGAATCAGGTTCTAGTTTTTAGGTTTAGGATTCAAGTTTTGGTTTTTAGGTTCAGGAATTAGGTTCTGGTTTTTAGGTTTAGGAATTGGGTTTTGGTTTTTAGGTTCAAGAATCGGTTTCTGGTTTTCTCAGGAATCAGTTTCTGAAAACTGGTTCTGATTTTCAGGTTTAGGAAATAGGTTCCGAATTTCAGGTTCAGAAAATAGGTTCTGGATTTCTAGGTTTAGGAATCAGGTTCTAGTTTTCTCAAGAATCAGATTATGAAAATAGGTTCTGGTTTTCTTGTTCAAGAAACAGGTTCTGAATTTCAGGTTCATAAAATAGGTTCTGGATTTCTTGGTTCAGGAATCAGATTCTGAAACTAGGTTCTGGTTTTCAGGTTCAGGAAACAGGTTCTGAATTTTAGGTTTAGAAAATAGGTTTGGGATTTCTTGGTTCAGGAATCAGATTCTGAAAAAAGGTTCGGGTTTTCAAGTTTAGGAAATGGGTTCCAATTTTCAGGTTCAGAAATCAGGTTCTGGATTTCTAGGTTCAGGAAACAGGTTCCGAATTTTCTCATAATTTTGCTTAGTTAAAATCATCAAACCTCTTCACCATTTCTTCAATAGTTTTTATCATGAAACTTTTCATGATTTGTGATCACTTTAAGATCAGAAAATCATCGTCTGATTTTGTTTATAAAGTTTGAGGCACTTTCTTAACTTCTGACTTCTGATTCTTCAACAACATCCTCTTTAAGAAAAACTTCAACAACCAGCAACTTCAACTTTCTGTAACACAAAAACATTCTTCAACAAAAAGATTAGTTGTCAACAAATACAAAACTTTTTCAAAACAAAACACCACATAGTTTCTTCAATAATAATGAACCATTTTTTAATAAAATATGGGATATGGTCGAAATAATTCCATCCAATGACTTTTTTACAAGTTTATAGGTCATTTGGACCCTTAAGTTTAAAGTTGAGTCACTTGGTAATCTCATTTTTCTCTTGATCATTGTGATTAATTTTATCTTATTTCACTATTCATTCTGGTCAAAAATTAAGTTAGAATTATTATAAATTATAAATTATTATAATTCAAAATATTTAATCCATTTTTTCAAATTCAATTTACATATTTGGTAGAATTTAAATTAATATATATCCAATAGACGGGATGAGATAACATGTTTTAAAATTGAATATGTTCAAAAGTTTGACATTTTTTATATCTAATTTTAATATTAAATTCATTCAAAATAAATAAATTGGATTAATATATGTATAATTTAACTAATTATTCATTAAAACCATTTTATAATATAAATTTACTATATAAATAAATTAGATGATAAGGTATTTTTCAATTAAAATTCAGTATTTTTTCACGTTTCATCAAGAAATGAAAGTTCTGGAAAAAAAATCTTAAGATAATTTTGATATTCCAGTTTAAAAATGAAGTTATTTTTTAAAATATAATTTATAATAGTGTCAAAATCATTTTTAAAAGAATTCCTCCATCAAAAGGCGACAAAATTGATTTTTAGAACAACATAGTTTTTAACTATAATGTTTTATTTATTCTTATCTCTTATCTAAAAAACACATAGGATGAATGTTAAATAGTTTATTGAATATATTCTATATTAATTTCTTTAAAATCATTCACCAAAAGTGTTTTATTTAATTTATTGGGGTCAAACATGTTTGATTGCATAAAAATATTTTTTAATAAAATGATTTCCTATATTTTTTTAAAGGTTTTATTTTCATTTCTTGTAATTGGTCACCAAATAATTCATCATATATATACATGTGATCATTATATTTGTAATTTAGTTAAAATTATTCCTAACAAACATTCCAATGGGTAGGTGAAAATTATCACAATAATATTTTCATAATATTTCATGTTTTATTTAGACTTAGTTTTGCGTATAACTCAAGAAGAAGTTTTTGTTGTGTGTAACTAAAGCTATGTCAGGGTTTTGTGTCATACAAGCTAACTGGTTGTAGTGAAATAAAACCCAGGGTTTCCTGTAATGTGATATTGACTTGGTGTTTCACATAATGCAAGCTAAGCTAGTGTATCCTATAACACAAGCATTGTAAAGCATGTAACGCAATCCGAAATTGTAAAAAAGTTTTATTTAGTGTTATGTGAAATGAAAAATATCAAAAACATTTAAATTAATTGGAAAAAAATATTTCAAAAAATTTTGGGGTGTTACTTTCTTCCCCCTTAAAAATAATTTCATCCTCAAAAGTCATCCGGGTTATTAAAGGATAAATATTTTAATGTCCTTTAATAAACCCACATTGTAAAAATACTGAAACTTCCTTTAAAAAGGTAAAGGTGGAAACATAACATTTGTGCAATGTAACTCACAACTTGGTTTCCACATGAGAGGAAAAAGGTGGAAAGTGAAAACTTGGACATTAAAGAAAAGTGTAAATAATTATAAAGATTTATAAAGACCACTGATCATAATAAAGTGGGTGATCTAGATAAGGTTAGTAATCATAAAACCATAAATCAATTAGGTTTGAAGAGGTCATCGATATCATCAAAAATTATGATAACAATAAAATATTTTATTTTTCTAATTCTTTTCCTAAATTTGAAGGATTTTCATCAGTGGATATACTTAATTTATTTCATTCCATTTCATTATAAAAATCTAAATCTTTGGTTGTGCCTTGATAAATTTCTAATCCATCTCCTACTCTATGAAATTAAGTTGAATTTATTATCCTTTATGAATTAGTGGATCATAAGTTTTAAAGATAAATAGACAATTCATTCCATGTATCTTCAACTATAATAAAAAAAAGGTTATCTCATGGTATTCAATATGCATAAATATTCATATGGGGAAGTAATACATTATTCTTCAAATCCTTATTCAAAGTTCAACTCAAACTATTCTATCAATGGTTAACCTCATAAACCTTTCAAAATATAGCTCATCCTTTATTCTATAAATAATCTCTTCTCTTATACAGAAAACTTTTTCATTAGAATATTGGGTTCATCCTTGTACTAATAAAATATGAAATGTGATTTTATTATTACAGAATCCCTATAGAGATAAAAAATCGCATGAAATTTCACAATAATATTTTCATAGGTATTATTCATTCAAAATCAAACATGAAATTCCCAACTAAAGATGGGATGATTAAGGTTCCCTAATCATCGTGATTCACTTAATCCATTGTGATTTATAATTTTTCCTTTTTTCCTTTTTCTTCATAGGTTGTTGAGGATTATAATCCACATTAGCCCTTGGATTGGGGCATTTATTCACATAATGACCAAACACATTTATCTTGAAACACTAGAGTGTATGAAGTGTATTGTTTTGAGCTCTATTTATATTCATTTCATAGATTATCCTTTTAACATAACTTATACATTCTTTTGATCGATGTCCAGGCTTCTAACACTAGAAACACCTTCTTGTTCCTTTTTGGAATTCACCTAAGTGTTCCTTCCCACAATTTTGGAATGTAGGAGTTTTCAACTTTTTCTTCCCTCTATGGAAATAATCATTTTATTTTTCATGGAACCCAATTTTCTGTTTCTTATCACCATAACCAATAGGTTTAATATATTACATTTCCAATTTTATTACACATAAAATTATTTCATCATAGCATCCAATGTCCCTAATGGCTAACGACATTCTTATATTTAGTTTCAAGCTTCTGCAGAATCAATCAACCATACATTCAAGATGAATTAGAATTCCTAAAGAGTGCCTCACTAGTCTTGAAAAATTTTCTTCCTAGAAACCAATAGATTCATCATCCTTTTTCTTAATCCCTAGGAATTCCTTCTACATATCTGTATGAAGAATATGAGGAAATCACTTATTGAGAAATAATATTTTAAAATCATCCAACTTCATTGAGTCAATTTATTTCTGTTATCTCATATTCATAACAATATTCCTTCATTGATCTACCTCACCTTCTAGATTATAGATATCAAGAGTTTATTTTTCATGCTATGAACATTGGAGAATGGAAAATATCTTTTTAGTCGTACTAATCCACTACTAATCCTCTAGCGAATCATCTAAACCACTGAAAGAAATTTTGCATTGCCTCATGAAGGACTCAATAAAACATTGTTCCCCCCTTTTCTTTTTTGGATGTTAACCATGATTAATATCGTGAAAATGTTGTGTGAGCATGGAAAAGTGTCTTTTCATTTCATATTCCATAACATTTGGTTTCTTAAGAGGAAAATCAATGCATTTTTCCTCACACTAAGAATTTACATTGTTCATTCTGATTCCATCCATCGAGTAAAACCAAAATAATATTGAGAGAAACACTAATCATAGTGGAAAACTACATATTCATGAAAATTAAATTATATGAAATCTAAATCAAGACACCCTCAATGACAGGATAGGTTTATCCTAGGTTATTCAATGTCATCATCTATTTAAATCTGGCATGATTATTCGTAATGAGTTTGTGAATTTCCAAAGTATATCTCCCTGGTGTGTCAAATCAGGTTTGTATCAAGGTCTATTTTTATGAAGTAGTTCCTAATCGAGTATAGATCAATACAATTTTTTAGGGTTGTTACCCATTGGTACATTTGTAACAGTGCCACATCCACTTATACTATCTATATAGGGATGTGATTACTTGGAAACCACTCTCTAAATCCTTTACCAAAATTCCAAGACATTTTTATAAAAGTTTACTCATCCTTAGAATTATCCTTAGAGGAATCCCTATACATATCCTTGGAAATATCCCCAGGGGTCTCACTAAATTTTTCTCATCCTAGTTTCTAATGGTTGACTAAACCCTTCCATTGATACCAACAATAGAGACTCGGGTCTTTTCATATATGGATATTACATCTTCATAGATGAATATTCATTACATTATACAAAATCACGCTGAGGACCATAATATTTTAGGGACTTTTTATTCTTGGAACACATTCCTCTAATTTGGTGAATGATCTTCAACATCTCCCCTAATGATCTTCCCCTTTATTACTCCTATATAAAACCTTTCTTTTGAACCTAGGGGAAAGGAAACATAATAAAGAGTGTGCTCAGATGCTTAGTAAGGGTGAATAAAAGATATATGTAATCATAACATGAGTACAAGGGTATGAGAACATGAGAATAACAATTGGATATTATACCATGCATGTCAAAGATCATAATTTTAAGTCATGGCCTAATGATTGGAAATACGTAATATATGAATCAAAATTTAATAAAAGAACATGATCCTTGAGATCATAACATAGGAATAAGAAATGTATTTTAGGCATACACATCAGATTATAACATTTTCAACATGTATAAATAGAAAAAAACTTCACTCATTAAGTTAAGGACATGAAATAAGACCCTTAAGTAAACATATGTACATGTAATCAGGTCCACACATAACATTATGAACAATTAATCAAGTTCACTCATAACATCATAGTAGTCAAGGATTACTTCCAAGACCATATTAGTAGTAAATGTTCACTTCTAATACCATATTATTAGTAATTGTCCACAGAAAATACCATCTTAGTAGTCAAGGTTCACTCCCAAGACCATATTAGAAAACAAATTCCATTACAGGACCGAGTTAACTCCCCATTACAATCATGTCTATCTCTTGACATATAAATTTGTACCCAATGCATTTTGGGGATATATAGGTCCCACCCATCTCGTAATGAAATCATACATATGTGTGTTGAAAGATCATAAAAATTCATCATATCATAACCTATTAAATGAAATAGGCATCATAAACATTTAATCGTATCATATCCTAAGGAACAGAGAGAAGATTTATAATCATTTAATCTTTGAATAACCCATGAAAAGGAGTGGGTTTCAAAATAATTTTATCATGGTATAACCTATTTAAGATAAAGGGGTTTCTTAGATGACATACCATTAAAACATGAACCAGTCAAAGAAAGAATAATAATGGTGTCCTTGGATCATATCCTTAGTAATATATAAACTATATCAAAGGATTCCATCTTAGATTGATGATGATTTTGAAATACCACTATTAACATTTCATAAGGAAAATAATGTTTCTTTGAAAGTCACATTTTAAAAAATAATAAATTTTAAAAATCCTTTTCTTTGAAAATAACATTGAAAACTTCTAAATGAAGCTTTTAAAACCAATTTAAAACATTTTTTGAGGAAAATTTCTTTTCAAAATTGAATGGATGCTTTTAAAACATAAACCTTTTGGAAACATTTTTCATTGAAAATAGATTTAAAAACTTATAAGAAAATATTCAAAAATACATTAAAATAATTTTTTGAACATAAAACATTTTAAAAATCCTTGTTTTTGAAAACTATCTTAAAAAATAATTTAAATAACACTTTTTTAAAAATAATTAGAATACATTCTTTTGGAAGGAAAAGGGTTCTCAATTAAAAAGATGATTTTTCTTTAAAATGATATTTCTGAATACTTGAATACATAAAGAAAGGAAAAAATAGAAATAATTTATTCTCATGGAAAAACCATAGGATAATAAAATAATAATAATTATTGAGAGTTATTTCATGATATTTCAACTTTGTTGACTTGATCATAGACAACCCTAATAAACCATTGATATTGTAACATAAAATCATTACCACTTTGGAAACCTTGAATTGTAAAATACATGAAATAATAACATAAAATGGAACATAAAATATGTTGAGGAAAATTAATTCAAGATATTACATGTAAAAGGGTCTTCATGTACTCCTTGTGAAATAATATAGTTGTATAAAAAACATATGTCTCCAAGAAGGAAATTTGAGAAAAAATCCCTTATTTCCTGAGTAAATTTTGAATCATAATTCCTATGAAAGAGTAACATAAATAGAAACACTAATTATAATGAAATGAGTTTGATTAATGATATATCATTTTATAGGTAAGTATATACAAAACACAAAATAAATGAGTAATGAATATGGAATGTGCCTCATGAGAGTAAAAAGTGATATGGAATTCCCTTACCGATTTGTTTACTACTAAACTGTAAATACAATGAAAGAGAGATCCTAAAAAGGGTATGTAAATACCTATAAATTTAATGATAATAATCATAAATTAAATTCATGGGAAATATATAAATCACAAAAAAAGTGGTGATTATGGAATAAATCTCATGGAAATACGATTGAGATGAAGAAACCATTACCTTATGTCTTGAATTTTGTCGTACGCATTCAAACATAATGTATAATAAATATAAGTTTATTATAAATCAATAATAGAACTATATTCATATATCATTCCATATATTATTCTCTTATGACTTTATATTACCCATTAATTGACAATCTTATGTTAATGTTGTGTTTCAGGTAATAATCGCTTTGTTTTTTATACATGTTTTGATTTGTTATATTTTTTGTTCTCTTAAATTAGTCAGGATTTCATCATATCCAGAATTATAAACTTGAAAAAAATATTATATATATTCAATATATATATATATATATATATATAGTAATCCATAAAATATTTTGATTGTAAATGGAATACATCATTAATGGAGATGGTAGATCGTAAGTATGCATGAATATTGTCTTTCATTTTCTTATTATATTGAATGAAAGAGAAGTAAATGATGAATTTGTGTATATATATATATATATATATTATCATTACAGTATAATTATTATTTCATATATATCAAATATTTTTAATAAACATATCATTCATACATTCCATATAAATCATGAATAAATCACATCACTTTGAGAAGGCGGTAGTCCATATGTCCACAAACGATGTTATGGTATTCCAAAAAAATCAAAATAATGAAAGAGTGTATTATATAATAATTATAAAAGCATAAAGACATCATAAATATGATTAAAATAATATATAAACTATAAATACATCATTATTCCCAACCTTGAAAGGTGGTAATAGAAGAAATAAATACATCAGTTCGCAAGGCAGTAGCCCACCGTACATATGAATGATGATTGTGTATCCCATTTGATGGAAGTGTGTGATGTTGTATGTATTACTCTTAACATAATAGAATATAATTATATTTATGATACTTAATTTATTATATTATCATTATATAATAATAAATTAAGGGGTTTTATAAATGAATAAAACTAAAGTGATCATTGATGAACCTTAGCTATTCGTCGGGTAACTCCTTTTAGTTTGAATCAATATATAAACATGGCTTGGTTTCTACTGAAATTGAGGATTCTATGATTATAGGAGGGATTTTGGGAGTTTATTTTGTATTTATTTGTATGATTCAAGATTTTTTAGAAGTGTTAATAAGAGAGGGGTCTTAGTGTCCTTTTATAGTGGAATAAAAGTGTTATTCTTATAAATATAAAAAGGTACACACTATTGGGAGGTATACCTTACATAATTTTCCTCCAACAATAATAAATTTTCTTTAAATTATGGGATATGGTATACATATGGGTATATAGTAGGTTTTGGACAAGTTTCTAGGTCATTTGGCCCCTTAAGTTTAAATTTTATTCACTTGGTAGTCTCATTTTTCTCATAATCACTATGATTAATTTTAGCTTCTTTCACTAATAATTTTCTAAAAAATTAATTTGACCTTATTATAAATTATAAATTATTATTATTCCAAATATGGAATCCATTTTTCAAAATTCAATTCCCAAAATCGGGATAAATGAAATTAAAATTAATCCCGTATACGGGATGAGACGTCAGGTTTTTAATTTGTAAATGTTCGAAAGTATGAAAAGTTTTTAAATCTAGTTTCAATGTGAAATTAGTAAAAATTTCATAAATTGGATTAATGGAAGTATAATTGATATAATTATACTTTAAAACTAATCTAAAATATAATTTTACTATATAAATAAATTATATGAAATGGAAATTTTCAATTAAAATTCAGTATTTTTTTCCTACTCATCAAAAAATGAAACTGATCAAAAAAATACTAAAAATTCACATTAAGATAATTTTGATATTCATATTTCAAAAATAAATTTTATTTTTTCAAATATAAGTTATTAATGTTTCAAAAATCAGTTCTATAATGAGTCCACCATCAAAAGGTCACAAAATTTCTTTATAGAAAAATATAGTTTTTAAGCATAAAGTTGGATTTATTATTATCTATTATCTAAAAAATACATAGGATTATAGTTAAATAGTTGATTGAATATGTAAAATCTCAATTTATTTAATATAAATAACCAAATTTGGTTTAATTAATTTATTGAGGTAAAGCGTGTTTGATTTTATAAACCTAGTTTTCCAGAAAATGATTTCATATATTTTGATAAAGGTTGTATTTCCATTTCTAGTAATCAGTAATCAAATAATTCATCTTATATACATGTGCAATGAATAATTTCATAATTTATTTAATCTTATACATAACCACCATTCCAATTTCCATTTTACAATAATAATAATATTTTTATAATATGTCATGTTTTATTTAAACTCAATATTGCGTATAAATCAAGCTGAAAATTGTGTTGCATATAACATAGGTTAATCCAATGTTGTGTGTAATAAAATCTAACTAAGAATTGCATGCAGTGCAAGAAATCACAGGGTTTGGTATAACACAAGTTTGACTTGGTGTTTCACATAAATTAAGATGATCTGGAATAGTATATAACAGGATTTTGGTGTCGCATGTAACACATTCCAAATATGTAACATAAGATATATTCAGTTTTGTGTGAAATAAAAATATCTAAAATATATAAATTAATTAAGAAAAAATATTTCACAAAATCTTGTGGTGTTACATGATGAGTGTTTCTAAAAAGGATCCTCTATTTTTCTTTTAATGTATGATCATCCCCACTAGAATTTAAACCATGATCACCCCCACTCATCTTCAAATTTGTGTCTAACATAGTTCATGGTGAGTTTATATGGGATCCCTCACCCCCACTTGAATTTAAATCTATGATATCCTTCTATTGGATCTACACTTTTGACCCCTATAGATGCATAAAAACTCAATATTAGGTAATGAGCCTGGGGTTCCTTATGTGATGATCCTGAGAAGAATATGTGATAAGAATATTATCTCTTCTCCCTCTAATTAGGTGATGAGATTTAGATTCTACCACATGTGAAAAGAATGATACACCTATGTAATGAGAATTTGTTAGATGTCAATATCAAGTTTTTCACCTTCTAGTTAATGAGAACATCCCCATTGAATCACAAGTGATTGATGGATTTACCTACTAGTAAGAGGTCATGGATGCCCCATCCAACATTCATATAGTTATGAAACTCACACAACCTACAAATGATAGTCCCTCGTTTCATGGAATATTGGATCATGTGATGTTATTTCTACACAAAAAGCATCAGAATCAAAAATATTCATTGCTTACTCCTCCAGATTAATGACTATCATAGATATAACATTAGGGTGACCAAGAGCAAGAATACCCTCTAAAAATGTAAGGGAGGGAAAAATTGCAAGATCATGGCCAGTGACCAGTTAGTGATCGTGTTCCGGCCACCATAAACCTCACACATCACCATCCCAGAGTCACTTACTGAGGATCGTGCAGTGTGCCTCCACCACAACATATGGGATACGTTCAACAACCATCAATAATATAGGTCGGTGTATTCAGGAATCCATAAACACATTCATGTTCTCTATCTGTAGTCCTAAAATTATGAAAATACAACACTACCAGTAGATCATCATCCTAATTCATATTTGAACCACCATATATTTTAGTATACATATATCTTGGAGTCTCACTATGCTTCTTCAAATCATATAATAGGTATATCCTCATGTACAGATCTGGGGGTAGTGGTAGTATTCTTCACTAAAATTCTTCCCTCTCTCATAGAGAAAATAAGTCCCTCAATATAATCTACTAATCAATGGTGAAATTAAATCTCTAACCACCATCACTATTAATTTCATCATGGTCAATACCCTGGACGTTCAAGAATGTGATTCTAGTGATGGGGAGCATGAGGAAGAAGACCCACCCCAAGGGCAGCCACAACATCAGGCATACCTTCCAATAAGCGCCCTTACTCATCACTATAGATAGACTTTGGGTATCAGGATTCCCATTGGGTTACTTTTAACTTTATTTTGACACCTTGAGAAGGATAAGTGAGTGGATAAACCCATTGTTCTTTCTGATAAATTACCAAAAACTAAAGCAGATGCCTAAATTTCCACTTTACTCTAGGAGCTTCAAAACTATAAGAGGATCACTGTCAAACATATTTGTGAATAGAACCCAAAGAAAAATTATTTTTGGGAGGATCCCATAATTCCCCCATTTAAATCCCAACAACAAATCCTCCCTAGATAATCATATATGGCTAAGATGGGTGGTCGCACCCATCTGATTAGATTGGAGGCTGGTGTCTCTTCCAAACCAAGACACATCCCAGTCTTCCACATAGATCCATTTCTAGTTAATCAATGTGACTTCTCACCTATTGACATTGGTCATTATTCTTCATGAGAAATTAGTCTAGTCATGGTGAACACATATACCACCCCCACCCCAAATTATGTGATAATTTCTCTTAGCACTCATCTTGAAGCCATAGAGACTCAACAAGCCTCGATCTAGCATAAAATGAAGCCGTATCTGGAATGGATTGATCATAATATACCCCTAGAATTAAATAAATCATGTATTTACTCTTCAAATGATATATGTGATCCATAGAAACATATTTCTCATTTCCCCTATCATTTTCCCCCGATGTAGGGAAATTTAGAGTAAATAAAAAGCTTCCAAACTCTGTTGTTTTGTCGAGACAATAAAAGGACGAACATTTTTTGGTGCATTTAGTTAGCCCCAAGTACCATCACTAGCTGTGAGGATCTCCATAGGAAGTTCCTCTACCAATTCAACTCCACATTGAAAATAACAAGCGTTACTGACCTCTATAAGCACAAGTAGTGGGATAATGAGTGTGTTACTAACTTCATCGCCTGATGGAAAGGATTGAAATTTTCCTGGAATGTACAGATTCCTTAGGAAAAACTTTTGAGGATGTGCAAGGATAATTCTCAAGATGATATAGTACCTACCATCATCTCCTGAAATTACCAAGGGGGATTTCATGATTTTTTTTGAGAGAGATCAATGCTTAGAATAATCTATACAGTAGACCAACCTGTGTTCAATCCCATTTCCTCCTTCATCTCCAGTGTATAATATTATAAGAGTGGATATGGTTATCTCTTTAAAAACTAAGGTTCCTTATCTAGTTTGACTTTAGGGTCACCAAATGAATAATACTTTCTATGAGAACCCTACCTAAGGCCCATGCTCGGGCCATACACCTAGGTTTTCCTATGCATAACAAAAGAAAAATGACTTCTACTTCATAAATAATAAGGTCCTATATTTCTTTCTCTATTCCATGTAAAACATCCTTTAGAAGTTTTTGGAAGTCAAAAGGCCAAAATGGGGTGGGTTGATGAACCATGCTGACTATTTTCTTTACCACGAGATCCTTAGGCACACCATCAAAGAGCATTTATTCTTTATGGATAGGCTCCATAACCAAGATAATCATGGAATGGTTTAGTTAGTCAATCCCTTAACATAGGTTATGTATGTCTCCAACATCGACATAGAATACTTACAAGTATCAGAAGAATCAGTGATAATAATGTATAGGTAATCAAGATCCAATACTAGTATCAAAAACATTCTATACTCCCAGTTATTTTTCACCACTTGAATTAGTAGAAAGACCTAGAATCAATCCTATTTTATAATTATCCACTTAACAATTTAAATATTATGATTTTATCAATACCATTAGGCTGGTAGATCATTGTGTGTAACTTAGTAGTGAAGTATACCACTAGACTCCCTTAACCACCTATAGTCGACACTATCAATAAAAGGACAGACACCATGCCAACAAGAATAATTCTCCAGGTTCTACCCTAGAATGTATAGTCTATGCTACTGATACAAGATAATGGGTGTTACTCAAAGCTCAACACGTGAATCCCTGACATGACACATCCTCAGGAATATTCCTATGACCTATCAATATGGATGGTTGTATGGCTCTGCTGTCGAAATATAGGGCTCATACGCACCAAATCAATTCTTAGCCACAACTTCCCACTACTCAGTCTCACCTACCTAACCAATAGTAGAATACATGAATTACTAATCAGGAACCAAAAACTAATCCAACCATTTCCAACACATTTCTTATCAATGGGTGGCCTTTAAGAATCAGTAACAAGCCTCTCTATGTCTCAGGCTAGTTCAATGGTGTGGAAATACATCATCACCCAGTAAATAATGGTTTTGTATTCAATCTTATCTTAATTTGGATGCTCCATAAAATAGGAAATAGTAATGCATATTTGACCCTATTCTACCTCACAATCCTAAGATATTATAAAAGTGAGAATAATTCTTGTGGAAATATTTAGTTGGCATCCAGGTTTTGTGGCTTAGTAAAAACACCAAGATCATAGTTATCTCATTAGATGCTGCCTACTATGCCTTATTAAGAAGGATCTAGATTCACCATTATGTGGTCATCCCATGATCATATCATCAGTACCTAAAATAATACATCAATATCTAGGTAATGGTACTCCATGGAAATGTTTCCCCCTAGACTCTTGTGAAACCATATATATAGATGTAGGGTATTATAGATGGGAAGGTAAGTAGATATAGATTGATGAAGTTTAGTGCATCAATTTTTCCAATGACTTAACAAAGATCTCAGCAGATCCCTATATAAGATCCCATCTTTTTTCAAGTATGCCTCTCTCTGAGTTTTTTTACATTTTTTCTTTAACTTTTTTTTTCTTCATGAAAGTTTATTGTTTGAAAAAATGTGGTCTTGGGTTGCATGGAAACTTAAGAAGGACTAAAGAGTATCTGTAAGGTGATCCTTGTTGTAGAAAATGACTTATAGATTAGGGACATATGATTGTTTGAATTAACAGAGGCTAGGTATAAATATTTTAAGTATTTCATGGGTTCTTGGTGAGATGAAAAACCTTAAAAGAGGTTTTGATTGTTTAAATGAAAAATTGGTAGAAAAATCTACTACAGAACATTTACACACCATGTAAATGGATTACACACCATTTAATTTTTCTAGGGTTTTAATAAAATAAATCCAAGGATATGATTTTTTTGGAATAGTCCACTAAAAATATTTACACGACGTGTAATCACATTACATGTCATGTAAATTCCTAACATGCTATTTTAAATATGTTTTTCAACTGAATTATCATTTATTTGGACTATTTATCTTCTCCTCTCAAGCCTAGGGATTTCTTTAGGAAATTTTGGGGTGCTAACATCCCTTATGGATGTTCCATTTATGTGATTTATTCCTACTATGTATTTTTTTTTATGTTTTATTCTTATCTTCCTTTTACTCTAAATGTTGTAGTGAAATCCTTTGACCAATTTTGTTATTTGTTTTGATATTGATCATTTTTTATCTAGGAACCTATTTTTAATCATATACACCTTCTTCCTCATGGTAATTAGTAGTTGGAAGCATTGTTGGATCATCGGTTAAAGGTAGGTGGTCTATTATTCAAATCCCAAAGTCATAATTTTGATTACATGTATGTAATTATAGAAATTATTTTGGATGATAAGAAATTGAGTTCCCTAATCTGAATTAATTATTTTGGCAGATTAATTAATTAACAAATTGTGAAATTGTTGATATTAGGATCGTGGGTATTGATTAATTAATTATTTAATTAATCAATGGAATTGATGTGATTAATTAATTGTTGAATTAATTAATGGGTTGGTGTGATTATGAAATTGAAGAATTTTATTAATTAATATATGAATTAATTAATATGATATTGTGAAACATGTGAAATTTTGATATTGTGATATGTGTGTTAAATGTGTGTGGGGTAGGGATTATGGCTCTAAATACACATATGTGTTAAATGTATGTGGGATAAGGACTGAGGCTCCAAGTACCCATATGTGTAAAATGTGTGTGAGATAGGGACTGAGTCTCCAAATAACCATATGAGATAATGAGTATGGTACAAGGATTGATTCTCCAAATACCCATGTGATATTGATTTGTGGGATAAGGAAAAAGGTTCCAAATACCCATGGGGTGTTAGACAGGATGTTTTGCGCCAATGGGATGGCATTGGACTATGGTTCCATGTAGCTGTGATGTGAAATGTGATGATGAATGGTAAAAATGGTATTTAGATATATGATAATCCTTGTGGATAGTTCATACTCTGACATAGGTCGAGAAGGTGTTGATGTTTGGGTGTCCTATGGAACATGGGGGTTTATGTGGTTAATAAAGAGTAATTGAATAATTGTAAACTATTTACCTTATTTCATGTACCTTATTCTTTATACGACTGCATACACTATTATAGACTAGATATTATTTTAGATTCCATTGGTGGGGTCCTATTGAGTTATACTCACACCCTACTTGGGATATTTAATCAGTACCTGAATAGATTTCATGGTTTCCTGACAGGTTAAGATAAAGGGTCTTATGTTCAAGGTCTGAGTGGGATAGAGCATGGATGAGGGAAATAGACTTGGTGCCAGGACCCACTTGGAGGAGTTTCTAGTTTATTTATTTGTTTTGGGTTTTTCATAATGACACTTGACATATACTTGGCATGACATACTTACATTTTTAGTTGGATATTGTATTTCCTGTTTTGGTTATCATGTGATGCTGGTATTTTCCTGGTTATGTTATCTCTGTTGATTGTGCTTATTTATTTTATATGTTCATCTACTTTGATAAATAGTGTAAATTATCTCCACTATCAATATTAGACCATCTCTGCTAGTCGGTAGCCTCTGGCATATGGGGAGGTGCGCTTGAGTTCAAGTGACTGGCCGGCTCGGGCCACCGGTGTGTGGCACCTAGGTTGGGAAGGTACAAAGTTGTATCAAAGGAGTTTTATTTTATTTTTCTTTTGAATTACTATTTAGATTAGGTAGACATGAGAATAAGATGAGATAGGTCTTGGATAAGAGATCGTGCATGGGAGTAGCTACCTCATGCATGAGGGTAAAATCCAAGTACCTAGGGTGGATGTTGTTATTGGTATTTTTTGTCACAGTTGGATATTATTTCACCTAGGGTGGTGAACTTGTTGTGTATTGTGATTATGGTTTTTGATATTTTATGATATTTTACTTATGGAATGGTATGGAATGAGAGTTTAGTGTTCATTCATCATTCTAGGCACTCCAGATTATTTTTTTACATGCATCATCTTAGGGACACACAGAAAACCGTTTTTGGATATGTTGTTGAACTTGAACTATTTTTCCTTTCTTGTGAAATTGAACTGAAAATGGTGCCTAATATGAAATTGAAAATCATGAAATGTTGAAAAATATGTGAATAAAGGGGTGTCTAATATGAAACTAGATTAATAAGAATGATTTTACCCTTATTAAACATAACCTATATGTTGTATGGTTAAGGGTAGTGATAGTGACTCGGTTCCGACTGTATGTTGGGGAAAGGGGGAAATGAATTGTTATGGATTATTGTGATTTTCCTATAAATGTGTTATTGTTCTATTATATTTTCCTAAGATATGTGTTTGTAATTATAGACATATACTTCCAGGATGATGCATGTTGAGAGAACGACAGGAGGATACGGCTCGAAATAATCTACCAGTAGTGGAAACTGAGGCACCGATAGTGTCATGTGAGGAAGTCGAAGAGCAGTTCTGAGAGGACTTTTCTCGCTTCCTATACTTTATGTGAAGACAACTAGAGTGGGTTTTGAAAAGAATTTCCAACCTAATGAGGGAGTTTCAGTTACATCACCCACTGAAGTTTATAAGTGAGGGTGGAACTGAGGTGGCATAGTTCTAGATTGAGTCCATCCAGAATATAATTGAACATTTAGAGAATCCTACTGAGAAGAGGGAAAAGTTGGTTGTTTACATGTTGTGAGGATTAGCAAAGCATTAGTAGGATGTTCAGGCCTGGATAGGGTAGTCTGACAGGATGGCTTGGAAGGTATTTTTAGAGAAGTTACTAGAACACTTTTATCCAAAGATTCTAAGATATGAGAGAGTAGCTGATTTTATGTGGTTAACTTGGGAGATCAAGTTTGTGATGGACTATGTTGGTCTCTTTATAGACTTATAGAATTTTGTACCTACACTGCAAGGAGATGATACTTCTAGGGAAAGGAATTTTTAGGATTGGATTAAATGTGAGATTAAGTCCCAAGTTAACCACTTTTGGTTAAATAAGCTTGCTGAGGTGGAGGATTAGGATCTCATAGCAGAGGGGGACCTGAAGGAGGCTTCCAGTACATGACATATAGTTGTTGTTGGATGATCAATAGGTATATCTTATAAGGCAAGGAATCATTGCTATGATAGTTTTATCTAGGGGGTAGAAGGAAGAGTGTATAAGGGGAAGGATCAATTTGTCATGATCTTACTCAAGATCATTACCACCAATGCAGTAGGTTGGTCCACTTTGGTATACATTGTCCCCAACCTCTGGTGGAGTGGAAATCCTATGATAAGAAGGGACATCTACAGATGTTCTATAGGAACCTATGATAGAAGTATACTGATAGAGGAGGTAGATAGAACCATAGTGTGGGAAGGGGATCATTTTCACCATATCATTCTAGTAGTTATAGTCCTACTTGACGTGGTAGTAGAGGTGGTGGATGAAGTGCTTCTGGGCAACAGATCTCATATCAGCATAGTGGAGTATCTCAGGGGACTCATGTTGAAATAGTGGGTTCCCTAGATCCAACTATTTAGTGTTTTTGTTTACCATATCGTGTATATAGTTAGATATACATGATTTCGTCTTACCATTATAGTGTTGACTTTTCTGTGTCCACTATTGAAATGGTAATGTCCAAAGATTAATTGTCGTATCGAAAGGTTATAACAGTTCTTAGGCTATAATGAGAACCTCTAGATACTATGACATTAATCTTAAATATATGTTCTATGGTCTAGATACATCTCCCTGATTGGACACAGTAGATGTTTGACCATCAGGTGATGGAGGCTCATAATCATTGAGACTTCTTCTCATGAAGTTCGCACTTGCTGATCTCTAATAGTGAGTTCATGAGGATTGATCCACCAATAGAAACACTGCATATTTTGGGTGTCATTGGATCTTTCTATCTACGATCATGTGTAATGGTCTCCTGACTTGAGATCATTACCAATGTATGTAATTTGATTACGTACTTTGATGCAAGATGAAAACCATGTTAATGAAGTCGTGGTGAGCTAGTTTGTGTTGGGTGCGTCATTGGTGGCATGTCATTGGTTGAATGGTCAAGAAAGGATTTGTCGCTTCCGAGTTATGGAAGTAATATATATCTCAGGCCATGTCGATAAGGATAGACCATGGTCATGGCAGTTGAGGGTAAATCCATCCAGTTAAATCAAAAAACAATAAAGAAAGAAAAGGGCGATGACACGAGAGTGCGTCCTGCTTTATGAGATATTAAAGACAAAGATGTTATATTACACAGTGTGTGTTTGTAGGTTGGTTGTCGCTGCTGTGATAATTGATGTGGTCTTAAAAACACATGTTTTGCCACATCTTTTTAATTAATTTTTAATGATTTAATTGGTTATTTTTTTACTATATACTAAACAAGTGCTCTTTTGTATAATTTTTTTATTAAATTTGTTATTTAATCAATTTTTATAATTAATTGTGTATATTAAGCCTATAAATAGATAATTTATATCTTACTTTAATTTTATGGTATAAAAACTTATTATCTAGTGTAGTGTCTGAGCCTTCATTATTAATAATTTGAATATTTTGTTAATTAATTAATTAATATCCATAATTACCTTTGAATTAGGTAGTTTTAATTTAATATTTCATGTATTAAATACTAATTAATTAAATAAGCATAATCTAAATATTAGTCGTCTTTTAAAAATTCATTAAATATAAATTTAATTTTATAAACTTACTGCTCTTGTTAAATTACTTTCATTAATTAACATAAGTATTTACTAACAAATTAAATAACTGTTCATCTTAGTTAATTTAATTTGTTTATCTCCTAATTTAAGTTTTTATTTAAGTATTTTTTTAAATAAATCAACTTTATTTAGTGTTCCTTTAATTTTTTTAAAAACAATTTTTCTTTTAACTTTTAAAAATATAATGGTCTCCTAATTTATGTTTTCATTTGGTTCTAATTTAAATGTTTTATAATAATGTTTTTAATAATTTAATTAAAGATTTATTTGTTTCATTCTTTTTATTTAAGTTGTTTATAATCGTTTTAATAAATGTTAGCTTTTTAGTATGTATTTTAGTTTAAGTTTTTTATCTGCATTTAATAAATTTTATTTTTTACAGGTAAAGTCAGTCTGTATGGCACCGTTAATCTAGACACAATGGCACCGTTTGGGCTCTTTACGGTGCCTCCTGACACCGTTTCCAGCCCCTACCACTATAACCATATGAGGCACCATTTCAATCCTTCACGGTCTCACCGCGTCTCTTCCACCGTTTCATCTTTGCACCGTCACTTTTGTGTCACCATATTGCCTTAGACACCGTTTCCTTCATCTTCTCTAACACCGAGGTCGCTCTGGTCTCACCGTTTCCACACACCATTCGCAGCCCCTTCGCACACTATTCTTCACCAATCTCACTAGCATCTCTTCTTCAAACCGGTTCCATCAGTAATTTTCACAGTCGACAAATTGCAGATCATCTGCATGCCACCACAACACAATCAAATCAACATATTTCTAAATCATGTCAAACCAAATCCACCCAAACACAGTTCTAAAACCCCTAATTTTTCCAGATCTGAAACCTACTACTCTGAGCCTTGCCGGAGCCACTATGAAGGGTCGCTATTGATGATCTTCACTGCGATGGGGAATTGAGGTCTGAAGGCGCTAATTGAAGGTGGAGGCCGAGTCGCGCCGCTGTGGTGATGTAGTAAAGCCGAGGTAGCCAAGACACTAAACCGGGGAGTTGATCCGCCGCGTGAGGAGTTGCTGACCCCATCCAGCCATCATCTCGCGTCGCACATTGAGTTGATCGGAATTGTAGCACGCTGCCGGAGTGAAGGAGACTGAGCTGACTAAACCCTTGCTGCGTCGCTATGGAGGGGAGTCGAGGATGCGAAATTAGCATGAGCCGAGCCGCTGTCTCATTGCAGGGTATCTCCGCCTCGCCTGCAAACCACCTGTTGCCTGGAGAATAAGCCCTCGCTGTCCCGCATCAGAGGGAAGCCGCCGCAGAACCTCAAAGGCCCACCGACTTGCCCTATTACGTGCTGCAGGATTTTGCTGGAGAAGAAAACCCTCCCCCGTGCGTAGCGTGATTTGGGGGGAGGAAGAATTTCAAGATTAAAAGGTTAAATTAAAAGTCAAAATAAATAATTAATAAATTAAATAAATAAATATAATTTATAATAATTAAAATATATAATAATTATAATAATAAAAAATAGATGGTTTATAAAATAAAATATAAGACAAACTAATAAGAATTTATAAAATTAAAATATAAACAATAATTTTTTATAAATAAAATTAATTATTAACTAAAATAAATATATTAACACTCTAATTATAATTTAATTTCAACGGAATAAATATAATAATTAAATTAATAAAGTAATTTATATTAATATAATTTAAGAATTTAATAAAGTTATACTAACTAATTATTAATAAATCTTACACCAATAACTTAATTAATAATAATAGATTAAAATAAATAATAATTTAATATAATAAATTAATAATCATAATAAAATATTTAATAATAATTATCAATTAAGATATTTATTAAATAACTTTAGTTGACTTTTTAATAAGTATTATAACATTAGACTTTAAAAACTAATAACTATTATTTAAATTTCTTCGTGTTTTAAATATTTCGTTTTGTTTTAGTTGTGACGGTTCATAGTGGAGTCGGAAACATGTGCAGGTTCACACCAAATCCTAAAAAGATTCCAGATTGACACAACTAACTTTGCGAGAGTTAGTTACAAGGGAAAAACTAGTGCGACGTGTCAGTCACGAAAAAACGCACGTGTGCGGTGCTTAAGTGAAGGACTTTTGAAGTTGGTGAGAATGTGCAGTGACATGTAGTAGATAACTGATGATTTTTAAAGCAGAGTAGCAACATAAAAAAAGGGGGACGCTCATTCACATTCAACGCACACACTTTTTCGATATAAAAGACTCTCGGGGAGCAGTATATGAGCAGAGCAGGAGACGAAGGAGCCTGGAAGCAGAGCTGTGCTAGGGGAGTTTTTCTTCCCTCTGTCCATAATTCTTGTATTCTGTTTTGGGTTGTTTTTCACTACTTTAATCAAAATGATCAAAGGATGAATTGCCTTGGCTCGAGAATTCAATTCTTCTGGTCAATCCTTTAAACTTGTTCATTCACTTTACATTTTTCATAATCATAATCAATCAACGAGATTGGTTAATGATTCTATGTTTAGTTGTTTCACACGTCAATTGTTTTCTAAATTCAAAAATTCAAGATCAACTAGAAAGGTAGCTCTTGAATACATTTATCGAAGCATTAATGTCTTTAAATTTGGAAATTTACGGCGAGTTTATTTGCAAATGTTATCCTTTTATAACTGTCAAGCAGTTCGACTAATTTTAGAGAGGTAAACTCCTAAAGTCAGTCTTCTGTGTGTTGAGTATCCTGGTGAGGGAGGCTTTGCATATTTTTCTTGAGGTATGATTCAATAAAATGCAGTGGGGAAGATATCCTTTAAACCCGTAGTTTGTAATTCTTGAGTATTACATTTGACCAGCTCTTTCGACCTTGTTTCCTTATTCTAGTATTTTTTCTCTTATGTTAGATTTATTGTAGTTCTTAGTTTATCAGTATACTAGTAAATGATTTAGTTTCTTGTCAAAATTTTTATCTTTACTGCTTGCTTAAAGAAAAGTACAAAAAAATTAATAAATATAAACAATGTTTACTCTCTCCACTGCTGACAAAAGTGGAGTTTATTTTGAATAAAACCTTAGATTTCTCACATGTCTTCCCTTAGGTTCGACCATGCACCACTGTGCTAGTGTAGGAGTTATAAATATTATTTTGAAGGTCGTGACGACCTCCGGCCTCATCAACAATCTTTATCTCTTCAGGGGCCATGATGGGTTGCAAGATCCCGCTCTTAGTCTGTGAATACTATTCATTGCTATCGAGATAAGGGCCTAGAGAGTCACATAGAATAGCATATTCAAGAATCTTCCCTATTCAATTGAATAGGAGTTTTGGACATGATGGTTGAAAGAGCGCTGTCGTGGGCGCCCTCAAATGATTAATGTGATTTTGGGGTACTTAGGTGCAACAGAGTGGCTGACCAAGGTCGTCTATCAAATGAGGAAGTAGATTTAAAACATCCTTTTGAAGATATTCTAAAAATAAAATAAAAGAGAATAAAAACACTACTTGAAAGGATGGAGGTTGGTTATAGTTTATGAATCTAGAAGAAGTTTGCTGGAATAAGATTGTATTTTTTTTGTTTTTAGTTTTGAAATGAAGTTCGATTGAAATGACACAACAAAAAGATGTTCTTTAGACAATATTTAAAAGACGTAATCGATCTAACTCTACCTCTTCAATCATTTATTAATCATTATAATTCAAATTAATATTCACTTAATTATGATCCATTAATTTGTTAACCCTTGAACCCTACGAGAAGTAACCTTACCACAAAGACGAAGTGAATTTAACCTTAGGCTAACTTCGGAACATGCAATTGCAACACCCTGCTTTGATTGATGTTCTAAGATTAGCTTATGGTCAGTGGTAAATTAAGGCACATTTCCCCTCTGGAAACTAAAATTAATTGAGTTTAGGGATTATATTTGAACACTACAAATTGACCCCATGTGGTTTTGAATTACCAATTAAGTTCGCGCTCTCACAATTCACACAGTTCTCGACCTCGCGTGATTTGTGTTTATTGTTCAATTGCTTGCTTAGTTTCATTTAAATTGAAAACTCAATTAATAGATCATATTAAGTGAATTATAGTAGCTCATTTATTCAAAATAAATGAATTAAGAAGGTAAGATATAGATCGATTACTAAAAGACTACTCTTCCATGGGTGGCGTAATCATCGTAGAAGCGTTTTGCATGTGCAAAGGTTTATAATGGGTATAACCCAATAACGCTTCTACTCAAGAATTCCAGTCCAAAGAGGAAGATTAAGAGAAGAAGAAATTTAAACAAAACAGAAGAAAAGAGAATAAATAAAAGAAGAACAATGAAGTTTATTAAGAAAACACAAACATTACAACATGAGGAAGAAGAATAGGGCTTCGACGAAGGGATCCTTGCTTCAAGAGCTACCCTTATTGAATTTCTTGGAAAATTGGAGTGGAACCTCTTCTCCTCTGCCCTAAACTTTCTAATGCACATCACAATCCCTCCAAATGATAAAAAATCCAATTTATAGATGGGAGGGGAGGAGAGGTTACAAGTGGTTTTAAGTGTGAATGTGGAAATTCGGACAAATATTTTATCCCAACTTGCACCACCCATTTGACCACCAAAACGCATGAATTGGCCGACCTTCCAGCAGGATTATTTGTGCCACATCATGTCCCAGAGATTTCCTCAAAATTTGGGCTCAATCCAAGCTCGGATGAAGAAGATATGACCCAAATAGAGAATCCATGTCTATTCTGCCGAGTCCAGCCCACCATTGGCTTAATGGCCCATTTACTCCATCCAAATGCACTCTTTAGCTCTAGTGTCCTGAATGAAAGTTGTAGAAACTTAATCTAGGAACACTGTTACAAAATATTAAGTTCAAATAATAAATATTAAAATATTTATCTTCAAAATACTATAGTACATTTTAAAAGGGTAAAACTGGAATTTTCATCAAATTTTCAAATGAATGATCTAATCCCAAATATTTCATAAATGAATATATTTAGCACAATGTGAGGAAATTATATCATTTATTATCAATAAAATATTCAACAAAATAGTGTTTTATCAACTCCCCTACACTTACCCTTTTGCACTCCTCGGCAAAACCTCATGTCAAGTAAACATGAATATCAAATCAAAACAAATTTTAAAACACATATCCTTGAGATCCAACAATTACAAACCAAGAAACAAAAGATATCATGCCTCATAAAAATCATTATTTCAAGTTCTCCATTTATATCATTCAATATATTTCCACTTCATTTATCCTCCCATGCACACAAAACACTTACCAAATATTCATTTTCACTCACCACATAAATGTCAATTTTTTAGCAATGTCTTTCTCATCCAAACTCATACAAGGGTCACAATAGGCTTGATAAATTCTTACATATCCACCTGATGTGAGTCAAGGACGTATGTTTATCATGAGGACTTTTCAGGGTTGTTCTGTGGCTTTCGGTTGGTAGGATTTAGATGTGAAAAATTCTGAGTCTAAATAAGGAGGGCTTGACTCTTTTTGAAGCAAAATTGCATTAATCTAATTTTCACTTAAATATGGTCTCCTCATTAATCCCCATAGTATCAATTCAGCTCCATCATCATGAAAATTCATGGAAGGTTTTCACCATTCATCAATTCAGCAACAAAAATGTCAATCTTCTCAAGCATGATTTTCTTGAAAGCTCCAGACAGGCACAACTTTTTACCTCAATTAGAATCTCCAGAAAAGGCACAGCTTCACTTATCATGAAAGCTCCAGAAAAGGCTCAACTTTCAATATAATGATTTTCTTCAGCAGCAAACACATCTCTTCAAAATTTAATTTTCCACCCAAAGTATCACAGAATGTGGTAGCACAACACAAGATAGCTTCCCCCACACTTAAACTCAACTAGATTATGCAATTTCACTTCAAGAGTTGGTTGGATAGGGAAAATTGGCTTGTAATGCGGCTAACCTAACAGGATGTGCATGGATTCTAAGGGATACAAGGATTAAATGTTCAAGGTAGGCCATTATGAAAAAATATTCTTTGAAATAGGGGCTTTAATACCAAACAAATGCCTCAATCATTTAAACATAAGTACCTCAAACCCTCAAGTTTTAACAGAAATAGATCAAATTCTGGTTAAATCAAGAATGGTTTGGTTCTCTCAAGAAGTGAGGTGAATGTAAAGAATATGAAAATAATAGTTCAGAAGCCTCACAGGAAAGTGATTTCTAATATAAAGACAGTGAGATGTGGAATGAGATTCAAAATTCAGTGTACTTTTCATGAAATTACTAAATATTTGAACTTGAAACAAAGTCATTTCAGCATTCATTTAAGCTTAGTTTCAAGGGATAAATCGTTTCACTCATTGATATGCATTTCAAAATTGTGATGAGAATCATTTCAGCTCAAAAATTTCAAAAACACAAAGAAAATTGAAAAATAAACACACAAAATTTGAAAAACACACAATTTTTTTTGGTTTTTCTTTAAATAGGAAAACAATTTAAATTACTAAACTAAAAGGTTCCCTCCCCCACACTTAAAATATTGCATTTTCCTTAATGTGAACCCATGAGATGATATATGCACTTGAAATGAAGAATTTTTAGATATGACAAATAATATAAAAGTGAAAGGGTTAGGAACAGCCTGATATGCTCAAGTGATGATGGGGTCATGCAGTGTGATAAAATCCACTACATTAGTAGTAAGTCCCTCAATGTATCTCTTCAAACGTTGCCCATTGATTGTAAAGCTCCTTCCGGTGTCCTCCTGTGTGATCTCCACTGCACCATAAGGAAAAACATTAGATACAATATAAGGACCTAACCATCTGGAACGCAACTTACCAGGCATCAGCTTCAGTCGTGAACTGTAGAGAAGGACTTTCTCTCCAACATGAAACTCCCTTTGTTGGATCATTCTATCATGAGCTGCTTTTGATCTTTCCTTGTAGAGCCTTGAGTTCTCATACGAAGACAAATGAATCTCCTCAAGCTCTTGAATTTGCAGCTTCCTTTGGATTCCAGCTTGGGACAAATCCATGTTACATTTATTTATAACCCAATAAGCATGATGCTCAACTTCCACGGGGAGATGACATGCTTTCCAAAAAACAATCTGAAATGGGGACATACCAATGGGTGTCTTGTATGCTGTCCTATAAGCCCACAATGCATCATCCAAGCGCTTTCTCCAATCCTTCCTATTTGGCTGCACAGTTTTCTCCAAAATTTGTTTCAACTCATGATTTGAAACCTCAGATTGGCCATTTGTTTGGGGGTGGTATGGTGTTGATGTTTCTTGTGTCACCCCATACTTCCGAAGAAGGGAAGAAAGATTGTGATTGCAGAAATGTGTCCCTTGGTCACTGATGATAGCCTTTGGTACTCCAAACCTGCAAAAAATCTGCGCCTTCACAAAATCCACTACAACATGAGAATCATCAGTCCTGGTGGCCTTGGCCTCCACCCATTTTCTCACATAATCAACAACAACCAAAATATACAAGAAACCATATGAACTTGGAAAAGGACCCATAAAATCAATGCCCCACACATCAAAAATCTCACAGAATAGTATGGGTTGTTGGGGCATCTCATGTCTCCTAGAAATATTCCCAATGTGTTGGCAACGAGAGCATGACTTACAATACACATGGGCATCATGGAATAAACTAGGCCAATATAATCCAGAGTCCAAATATGACAACCCTGCTTTTTATTACAACATAAACATGCTTTATTACATAAAACTTCACTTGATACAACAAAGAAGATCGAGAGGTTTAGTGTATTTGGGGCTTAGGATCATTACATAAAAACTTTAAACTTGAAATACAACATCCTTATTGAAAACTTCCTTTACATGACCACTACATTCCTTCGTACTTAGCATTGCATGGGATAACCTGAGGACATGCATAAGAAAAGGGTGAGCTATAAAGCCCAGTAAGGGAGTACATAATGAATAACATGAGGAGTACAATACATGTTAGGCAATAGGCATATCAATAGAGCATAATAGAGACATGAACATAAAGGCATGATAAAGCATGATAATTATAACATGGAAATGTGGCAACAACACTTAACATTGAATTAGCATGAGCCAAGGCTCATTGCACATGGAGCATGAGTAAACCCTCATTGCACTTGAAGCACGAGTAAACCCTCGTTGCACTTGAATTAGCATGAGTCAACACTCATTGCACATGACGTATCATGATACTTTACTTTACCCAATGCATTGGAGCGCTATCAGGGCGCACCCTTCTTAAACATTTCATTTCATGCATAAGTGTGCCACATGGATCATAAAACATGGATTCATAAAACATAATCATTTATTCCACGATAAAGGAATGTGGAATTCATACATGAAACTTTACAATCAATAAGTAAATGTGCATAAAGGTGAATACCCTTGATGGAGAAATGGGCATGGTATTCACTACACAATGATATTGGCTTAGAAAATCGGTGTGATTTCGGCAGCGTAACAGCGTGACATAAGAATTCATAAAAAGGGCTGATGAGAGAGAAAGGGGTTCCTCATCATATTTACATGTAATGGACAGTAAGAAGGTCATATAGATACATTTCCCAACAATTGAAAAGGAATTTAGATTCATGATACAAAAGTATTGCTTGAATATAAAAGAGGAGAAAAAGGTTCCTTTCGGAATTTCGGCATAGTAACGGGTGTACATGGGAGGCATTTAATGAGAGAGAAAGGGGTCTCCCATCATTCAAACAATAAGAGGGAAGTATGAGAGAGGTGCGAAACCATACCCCAACATTCATAAATGAAATTAAAAGGGCAATACAACTTAAAGAAAATTGACAAAAATGAGAAAGGAAGAAAAACCCTTACTTGGAAGTGTGCTTCCAAAGGCTAGAGAGAGGCTTGTGAGAGGCTTCTTGGGAGCTTGGGACACCTTGAGAGGATTCTAGAGAGAGTAGGCCAGAGGTTGTACGAACTTCAAGGGATTTGAGTGAGGAGGAAGTGGGATCTTGGGTGGGTTTATATAGGAAAGGTGAGAGAATTCTTTATTATTTAGGTTTGGGACCCCTTATATTAAAATAATCCAAACCACAAACCATCCCATGGTATTTGCCCATGGTTTCTGGAAAAGGAAAGAGGAAAACAATATTTTACAAGGCCAAGGTCCGAACTTATTAAAAAATTAGGGTTGCTTATGTGGAGGTGAGTCACACTCCCATGGAAATTAATTTAAAAAGGCAAAGTGTTGAATAAGTCTTGAGGGCTCCATTAATGCTTTGAAAAGTGAGTCAAAAAAACCCAAAACCTCATTATTTTAATGATAAAACACATATTGGCCGAACATAAGGATTATGGTATTTTATTACATCACCATTGGGTCATTATGATGTCATAAAACACATTATATATTTAAATGGTATTTAATTTTTACCCAAAAATTTGACTGTCTCAGAAAATTATGAAAAATTCACCGTTGGATAATTTCGACGTCCTGATTCCAAAAATAATATTTATTTTATCTAAATAATTTTCTAAATATGTTATTTTTCACTTTTAAAATAAAAACCGACATTTATAAAAAATTCACTGGTTTTGACAGAAATGGCTTTCAAACCTTAATAAAAATTTTAATTGCATTCATAAAATTATAAGATCATTTATATTTAATAAAAATTAATTTAATATTAATAATAATATTTTATTAAAATATTATTTAATTCAAAAATCCTTTAATTTAATAAAATATAATTCTTAATTAAATAATAACTAAAAACATCATTTGTACTTTAAAAACTAATTACAATGCATCAAAAATGACTAGAAATTATATTTATTATTATATACAAAAAATAATGTACATGAACATGGTTCTACTTATTTGTTACATAACCCCTTAAAATAGCCGCATAAGACCTAAGGGTAAGGTGTGCGATGGTGACAGACTCTTGGGGTTGCTCGGATAACATTGCTCGAGTGGTAATCTCTATCAACTTCCATTTTTCCCGTAGACGATCACGTTCGAGCTTGACTTGATGAAGCTCAGCTTGGGCTTGGTCAAGGGCAAAGCCCAAAGACACCACCTCCTTTCCGAGCTCCGACAAATGGGCTTCGTAAGGGGAAATTCTACTGGATGAGGCCATCGCTTCCTTTGTCTGAGTAAAAATGGTTTCGTTAAAGCCATATATTTAAACTACCCAGATGATCACTGTTCAACGGCTATAAAAGTAACAGTCACAAATCTTAACGTTAAACTAAAGAAGTTGACATCATATAAAAACATAAAGAAACATTTAACTGGATCAAGAGGGATTTTCCATTAATGAAATTTTGGGTCGTTACACCAAAACTTTCCTAGCTGTCTGTTGGGGTCCAAAGTGTCCACCACATGCAAGTGTATGACAGAATTGCAAAACAGACTCAAACTCATGATCAGGAACACACCTCCTAATAACTTGGTCACTACACATGCGCCATAAGTACATATCATCCCAAACATAAAATCTTGACTCACACTTTAATTTTTGGACTTGATGTTTCTTTAAATTTGCAGGGATTTCAGAGGCAACAAGGTAGTTCACTAAATCAGCATACCAAGGATGCGTACCTGAGATGGAATAAAGATGCTCATCGGGAAATGTGTCCCGAAGTGGTACCTGGTCCAAGGTGTCATCCTCTAGTGTGTGAGTAAGCCTACTCATGTGGTCTGCCACTAAATTATCTGACCCCTTCTTCTCTTTTATCTCAATTTCAAACTCTTGAAGAAGGAGCATCCAACAGATAAGTCGTGGCTTTGCATCTGGCTTCTTTAGGAGGTACCTCAAAGCTGCATGGTCAGAAAAAACAACTACTTTAGAGCCCAATAAATATGAACGGAATTTATCTAAAGCAAATATGACAGCAAGAAACTCCTTTTCTGTGGTAGTGTAGTTTGATTGGGCTGAATCTAATGTCCTTGATGCATAGGCAATCACATGTGAACATCCTTCCACCCTCTGAGATAAGACAACTCCAACTGTGAAGTTGGAGGCGTCACACATAAGCTCAAAAGGAATCTCCCACCGTGGGGGCTGTATGATAGGTGGAGTGTTCAGACGTTGTTTTAGCTCATCAAATGAATTCCTACAAGAAACATCAAACACAAAATCAGAATCCTTTTGAAGTAATCTTGACATAGGAAGAGAAATCTTACTAAAATCTTTGATGAAGTGCCGATAAAATCCTGCATGCCCTAGGAAAGATCTAACATCACACACACATGAAGGATATGGTAAGGATGAAATAATATCTACCTTTGATCTATCAACCTCTATCCCATGTTTTGACACTACATGCCCTAAGACAATGCCATGCTCTACCATGAAATGACACTTTTCAAAGTTCAGGACCAGATTCTTCTCAATACAATGATTCAACACCTTTCCCAAACTAATTATACATTCATCAAATTAAGACCCATACAGTGTAAAATCATCCATAAATACCTCCATGCAGGTCTCAATAAAATCATAAAAAATACTCACCATGCATCTCTGTAAGGTACCTGGGGCGTTGCAAAGTCCAAATGGCATCCTCCGGTAGGCAAATGTGCCAAAGGGAGAGGTGAATGTAGTCTTCTCCAGATCCTCCAGAGATATAGGAACCTGAAAATATCTAGAAAATCCATCCAAGAAACAATAGTGTGTCTTCCTAGCTAGTCTCTCAAGCATATGATCAACAAATGGGAGGGGGAAATGGTCTTTGCGAGTGGAATGATTTAGTTTCCTATAATCAATACACACACGCCAACTATTTTTTACCCTCATTGGAACCAACT
Organism: Viscum album; assembly: GCA_963277665.1. Lineage (NCBI taxonomy): Eukaryota > Viridiplantae > Streptophyta > Magnoliopsida > Santalales > Viscaceae > Viscum > Viscum album. Next base: position 813,477,640 of record OY728167.1, on the reverse strand, counting down.
CATCTTTCTCATTTTTAACAACAGTAACACCACTTTTCTTAGGCACAACCTGAATTGGACTTACCCACTGAGAATCTGAAATGGGATAGATTATACCTGCCTTGAGAAATTTTGAAACTTCTTATTTAACAACCTCCAAAAGTGTTGGATTGATTCTCCTTTGTGGTTGCCTCACCAGTTTAGCCCCATCCTCCAAGAGAATCCTATGCATGCAAATGGAGGGGATAATACCTGATATGTCAGCCAAGGTCCACCCAATTGCCCTAATGTTCTCCCTCAAAAGATTCAAAAGTTTTCCTTCATGTTCAAAAGGGAGATTGTTAGCAATGATAACAGGTAATTTCTCACCACTCAATAAGTATGAGTACTTGAGATTTGGTGGAAATGGATTGAGTTCCAGTGTAGGGGGTGGTGTATGTATAGAGACATAGAAGGAACTAAAATATGTGCACAAAGAGCATCAGTATTAGAATATACATCATCAAAATCAGAGAATAAAGCATAAAATCCATCAGCATACTCAACAACCATGTCATAATCAGAGTTCACATGATCAAAATCAGAATATGAATCCATTTCAAAATCAAATCTTAGAGAGTCTTGTTCATTAGAAACAGGTGTGGAAGTTCTCTTATACATTAAAGCAGAACCAATACTCATAATCTCCCTAAGCACAGGACAATCAAAATCCATGGAGTTTTTTCTTTGTGGTTCAAAATGGGAGATAAGAAAAGAAGAATGGTCCTCAAAGGGGTACTTCATGGAGTCCATAACATTAAATATCACAACTTCATCCCCAAATTCCATGGAAAGTGTAACCTCATTGACATTTATGATAGTTTTTGCAGTTTTGAGGAAGGGTCTACCTAAGATAATGGGGTCATGAGAACTTACCTGATCATCCTCCATGTTAAGCACGTAGAAATCTGCTGGAAAGATCATGTCTCTTACCCGAACAAGTACATCCTCAAGGACTCCTGCTGGATATGCCGTAGCTCTATTCGCTAATTGCACCACTACTCTTGTCGGATTCAACTCACCAACCTATAAAGAAGAGAATACAGAGTGAGACATCACATTTATTGAATCTCCTAAATCACAAAGAGCATCAGAGAAGTGAAACTCCCCTATGGTACATGGGATGGTGAATGTCCCGGGATCCTTGCACTTTGTTGGCATTTCTAGAGTTGGTGTAATGAGTGCTGAGACATTCCTTCCAAGGTTGATCCTCCCATTTCCATTGAGCCCTCTTCGATTGGTGCAGATTTCTTTTAAGAATTTGGCATACCTTGGGATTTGCTTAATGGCTTCAAGTAGAGGAATGTTGATCTCCACACGCTTGAATGTGTCCAAAACCTCCTTTTGCATTACTTCTTAAACCATCTTCTTGGTTTGAACAACCCTGTTTGGAAATGGAAGGGGTTTAGGAGGAACATCATTAATCTTTTGCTTACCTTTATCTTTCTCCTTGGGTTTCTCATCAGTTGATGTGGAATAGGGATTCTCCGAAGTTGAGGCGAATCCCGATGGAATGGTAGGTGGAGAAGCATACGTTGTTTGCTTCCCACTTCTCAATGCGATGGAACTAACATTCACCTTTGGATTTGGAGTGGATTGGGAAGGTAGATTTCCAGAATTCTTACTTACAAGTTCATGGAGGGCGGTGGCAATCTGGATCATTTGAGTCTTCAACTCCCTCAGCTCTGAACTTTGACTCTTAAGATCATTCTGATGATTAAGAACAATTTTCTTCAAAAGGTCATCAGTATTAGAATCTACCTTTGGTGGGGGATTCCCTTGTTGCTGGCTTGCTGATGCTTGGGCTTCAAATCTCCTTTGGGGTTGTTGGAAACCCTGCCGGTAAGGTAGAGGCTGCTGGAAGTTTTGTTTAAAGGGTGGCCTTTGTTGTTTTCCAGAACCATACCTCATGTTTGGTTGATCTTTCCACCCTTGGTTGTATGTTGGAGCAAATGAATCAAACTTATTTTGGGGATATGGTTGTTGCTGCTGCTGAAATGGTCTCCCTGGGAATACTTCTGCGCAATCCTCTGTCTCTTGTAGTTGTGGGAAACAGTCAGTTGGGTGGCTTGTCTCAGTGAAAATGCCACAAGGCCTTGAAGGAGGGGGTTGGGATGTCTTTTGAGACAATGCAATCTTCCTCACCATAGTGGTCAATTCTTCCAACTTGGTATCAATCAAATGACTTTCAAGAGAAGAAGGACTTACTTGATGTACTCCCCTGACATGTGGTGTACCTCGATCGCCAAATTGTTGGGAGTTTTGTGCCATCTTGTCAATCAATGCACGTTCGGCTACTGGTGTCTTGTCCACCAATGCCCCTCCTACTGTGGCATCCACCATGCTCATCTCCATAGGTGTGAGTCCTTCATAGAAATAATGAATGAGGAGTTTCTCACTGATTTGGTGATGAGGACAGCTTGCACACAACTTCTTGAATCTCTCCCAATACTCATACATTGACTCCCCTTGTGCTTGCTTGATCCCCGAGATATCCTTATGAATGGAAGTGGTCCTTGATGGTGGAAAAAATCTCTACAACAAAAGATGTTTTAAATCGTTACAACAAGTTACATCCTCAGGTTGTAAATAATACATCCAATCTTTCGCAGCTTCATCAAGTGAGAATGAGAATGTACTTAATTTGATTTGATCTTCAGAAACATTTCTTGGTTTAAGGGTTGAGAAAACCACATTAAATTCTTTAAGGTGTTTGTTTGGATCCTTACCAAATAAGCCATGAAATTTTGGAAGAAGGTTAATTAACCCAGATTTTAACTCAAAGTCTGATTTGAGATTCGGGTATGCAATAGAATTTGGTTGATAGTTAATATCAGGTGCAACCAATTTTTGAATGGTTCTATTAAGTTCATTTCCATTATTTCCAGCCATTGGTTCCCCTTTTATGTTTGAATTTGAATTTCTTCCAATTTCAATGTTTCCAGAAGAGAGGAATTCACAAACTTGTTGAATATTGAAAATTCCCGGAGATTGAGAATGTCTGATTCGATATCTAAGGCTACATTCAATCTCAGGGTCAAGATCTAAGAGATCTTCGGGATTAGTTCGTGTCATAAATAAAATAAAAATGAAAAGAAATAAAGTGGACCATAGTAAAATAAAAATGAGAAGTTTGAGTTGATGGTCCAAAAATAAAATAAGAGGATGAAAAAAATGAAAACTTGAGAAAGGGGAAAGATGAAAGAGAGAGGTGAAGAAAATAATAAAATGAAAAATAAAAGAAATAACTCTAAATAGTTGAATAAATTACTTGCCTCCCCAGAAATAGTGCCAATTTGAAAGAGCATTGTCGTGGGCGCCCTCAAATGATTAATGTGATTTTGGGGTACTTAGGTGCAACAGAGTGGCTGACCAAGGTCGTCTCTCAAAGGAGGAAGTAGATTTAAAACAATTTTTTGAAGGTATTCTAAAAATAAAATAAAAGAGAATAAAAAAACTACTTGAAAGGATGGGGGTTTATTATAGTTTATGAATCTATAAGAAGTTTTCTGGAATAAGATTGTATTTTTTTTTGTTTTTAGTTTTGAAATGAAGTTCGATTAAAATGACACAACAAAAATATGTTTTTTAGACAATATTTAAAAGACATAATCGATCTAACTCTACCTATTCAATAATTTATTAATCATTATAATTAAAATTAATATTCACTTAATTATGATCCATTAATTTGTTAACACCTGAACCCTACGATAAGTAACCTTACCACAAAGATGAAGTGAATTTAACATTAGGCTAACTTCGGAACATGCAATCGCAACACCCTGCTTTGATTGATGTTCTAAGATTAGCTTATGGTCAGTGTTAAATTAAGGCACATTTACCCTCTGTAAACTAGAATTAATTGAGTTTAGGGAATATATTTTAACACTAAAAATTGATCCCATGTGGTTTTGAATTACCAATTAAGTTCACGCTCTCACAATTCACACATTTCTTGACCTCGCGTGATTTGTGTTTATTGTTCAATTGCTTTCTTAGTTTCATTTAAATTGAAAACTCAATTAATAGATCATATTAAGTGAATTATAGTATCTCATTTATTCAAAATAAATGAATGAAGAAGGTAAGATATAGATCGATTACTAAAAGACTAATCTTCTATGGGTGGCGTAATCATTATAGAAGCGTTTTGCATGTGCAAAGGTTTATAATGGGTATAACCCAATAACGCTTCTACTCAAGAATTACAGCCCAAAGATGAAGATTAATAGAAGAATAAATTTAAACAAAATAGAATAAAAGAGAATAAATAAAATAAGAACAATGAAGTTTATTAAGAAAACACAAACATTACAACAAGAGGAAGAAGAATAGGGCTTCGATGAAGGGATCCTTGCTTCAAGAGCTACCCTTATTGAATTGCTTGGATAATTAGAGTGGAACCTCTTCTCCTCTGCCATAAACTTCCTAATGCACTTCCCAATACCTCCAAATGATAAAAACTCCAATTTATGGATGGGAGGGGAGGAGAGGTTACAAGTGGTTTCAAGTGTGAATGTGGAAATTCGGACAAATATTTTATCCCAACTTGCACCGCCCATGTGACCACCAAAACGCATGAATTGGCCGACATTTCAGAAGGATGATTTGTGAGACATCATGTCCCCAAGCTTTTCTCAAAATTTGGGCTCAATCCAAGACTGGATGAAGAATATATGACCCAAATACAGAACCCATGTCTATTCTGCCGAGTCCAGCCCACCATTGGTTTAATGACCCATTTACTCCATCCAAATGCACTCTTTAGCTGTAGTGTCCTGAATTAAAGTTGTAGAAAATTAATCTAGGAATACTGTTACAAAATATTAAGTTCAAATAATAAATAAAAAATATTTATCTTGAAAATACTACAGTGCATTTTAAAAGGGTAAAACTGGAATTTTCATCAAATTTTCAAATGAATGATCTAATCCCAAATATTTCATAAATGAATATATTTAGCACAATTTGAGGAAATTATATCATTTATTATCAATAAAATATTCAACAAAATAGTGTTTTATCAATGGGCTCCACCACTGGCGTTCGAGATTTGTCCAAGGAAAAACGATCACCAATGCAATAAATAAATCCTTATTATTCTCACTACTGGAATGTGGGTTTTTCCCCACAGTTACATACCAACGGTTTGATAGAACCGTTGGTAAATGATTAAAATAGAGGTTTTTCCCAATGGTTTCTTAGAACTGTTGGGATAGCTTGGTTTGGGGGAGTTTTTCCCAACGGTTCCCTAGAACCGTTGGGATAGGCCTTGTTTTGGGGAGTTTTTCCAACGGTTTCTTAGAACCGTTGGGGTAGGCCTTGTTTTGGGGAGTTTTTCCCAACGGTTCTAAGGAACCGTTGGGATAGACCTTGTTTTGGGGAGTGTTTCCCAACGGTTCTAAGGAACCGTTGGGATAGGCCTTGTTTCGGGGAGATATGCCAACGGTTTTAAAAAACCGTTGGCAAAGGTTTTCCCCAAATCCCCAGCAGCCCGTTCTCTCCCCCATTCGCGTTACAGAGCCCTAACGGGAGCAGCAGCAGGCGATTTTGGAGTACTGCCGGCCGGACCTTGAAGCTCTTCTTCAGGTTCTTCTTCTTCTTTATCTCAAAAGGTATTCAAATGTTTGGATAGTATTGAAACTTATTTTTATTTTTCCCTTCAGTTTAGATGATTTTGGAGCTACTGCCGGCGCCTAAGGGTGAGTTTTCTTGAAAATTCCTTTTTGGATTTTACCCTTTGAACATGGGATGTCATTTTTGAAAGGTTATATAAATCGAATTGATTGTTCGATTTATGAATTGAATTGTAAATTAAATTAATTAAGGGTATTTTATGGTTTGCATTCCCCTTTAACACTTATATTTTATGTTACCATGTTAGATATATTATAACTAATGCATGTGATATCTTTATAGTCTTGTTAGGAGTGTTATATTAAAAATTCCCATGTGAGTGCTTGAATTTTCATTGAATTTCTAGCCATTATGAGTTATGTTGAGACCATGATATTGAATTGATTGATTAAGCAAGATAATCTCATTATCTTGTCATTACAACATGAGTAAATCAAGCTTCATTCTTTTCAGGTTATTATTTGATTGAGTCGCCATTTTGAGGTGAGTTGTATTAAATACATTTGTTTTTGACCTTGGTATGTTTAATTAATTGTTTAAATGAAATGAAATTCATTAAATGATTAATAGTAAATAGTGATACATGGATTCTATTAGGATGTCAGGTATATAATCTTGTTTCTATTAACTTATATGCTTTATGTGATAAATGGATTCACAGTGGAATTCCACGGATAGACTCATTTCTTTGAATATTGATTAAGCCATTGGTGATACATGGATCCAAGGGAGGGATTCCATAGATAGACTTATTGAATGTAGAATTATATTCCAATTGATACATGGATTCTTATGATAATTCCATAGATAAACTTATTGAATGTAGAATTATATTCCAATGATATGCGTCTTGTGTGGTGGTGGTGTGGTTTATGTGTTTTATGGTAGTAGTGAAGTGTGTGATTATGTAGTTAATGTGAACCCATAGGTTGAGTATTTTGTGCTATCTATATATCATGTATTTTTATGTTATTTCTACACATTCCCAACCAGAGTTGGATAAACTTACCAACGATCAGAGGTTTTGAGTTATGGGTATTTTTTCTAATATCTAGGATGGTGGTTATATGTTTGGATAGCTACCATGTCTTCCCTACTCTTCCTTAAAAAGTGATTGACCATGTGTTTTTAGGCAAGATGCGATGTGATTGTCCATGTGTCTTCAGGTGAGATGTACTATGATTTCCCTAGTGTTTTTCGGTGAGGTGTGATGTGATAAGGCTATAATAAGATGTGGCATGTGTTTGGGGTCATGTAGGGTAGGAGGATGGCACAAGGTTGATGTTATTCATGTTCATGATACCCTACTAATATGGTTATGGGATGAGTCATGCTGTTATGTGATATAACACATTAAGTTCTTGTTGGTTTTACATTTTTTCAATAACACATTTGTATGTTTTTTTGACATGTGTAGTTGATACCTTGATTATTTTCTTCCTGTATCGTTTACTTAAATGTATTTTCTATTATAGTTAATGCCTATTGAATTGTTTATGACAAAATGACTTATATAAATTCTTTTTACAGAATGGACATAAGTTGGATGTATGAAACCGATCGGATCTCAGACGATTTTCAAAACAATTTGGAGAGCTTTATAGATTTTGCATTTCACAATGCTTCAGATAGTGGTCGCATACACTGCCCATGTTCCAATTGTGTTGGTAGACCTTGGTTGAGCCGTGAAGAAGTCAGCTACCACATAACCAAAAATGGGTTTCAAGCAAACTACTTTCTGTGGTATCACAATGGGGAGAAAACGAAATCTCAAATTGGTGATGATCGAAATGAAAAGACTGGAATGGAGAATTTGTTAGATGATCGGTTTCCGTTTATTCGTCATCATGAAAAAGAAAGGATTTCGACTCAAGAAGACTTCGATATGAGGACAGCTGATGCATCTAGTGAAAATGATGATATTGATAGGGTGAAAAAATTGAATGATGCTGCCACGACTCCAGTATATCGACAATGCGATAAAATGAAAAAGCTGGAATTTTTAATCCGATTATTTCATGGGAAAACTATGTATGGGATTTCTAATACAGCAATCGATTACATTCTTACCCTCTTGAAGGATTTACTTCCAGATGATGCAGATATTCCCTCAAACCACTATATGTCATGGAAGTTAGTTGAGGAACTTGGATTTTCAAGAAACAAAATTCATGCTTGCCCGAAAGATTGCAGTTTATTCTGGGAGGAAACCGCTGAACGAAATGAATGTATAAAATGTGGCACATCCCGCTGGAAGTCAAAATCTGATGGAACACCATCCCGCGTTCCACAGAAAGTAATGTGGCACTTTCCATTGATCCCCAGACTCCAGAATCTTTTTATGTTTGATGACATATCAATAAAAATGAGATGGCATGATACCGAGAGAAAGAAGACTGATGATGAGTTGGTTCATCCTGCAGATGGATTTGCATGGAAGAGATTTGATGCTCGACATCCTGATTTTGCAGCTGACGTGCGTAATGTGAGGTTGGGTCTTTCATGCGACGGTTTTAATCCGTTTGGGCAGATGCTTACTTCGCACAGCACATGGCCCGTTTTTATGCACATTTATAATCTTCCCCCATGGTTGTGTATGAAAACATCTTTCACTTTCATGAGTATACTCATATCTGGTCCTTCTGATCCCGGCATTGATATTGATGTATACATGCAACCTTTAATAAAAGAGTTGAAGCTTCTTTGGGATGTGGGTGTGCGCACATACGATGCATGTTCGAAAGACATATTTCAGATGCGCGCTGCGCTTATGTGGACAATCAATGATTTTCCGGCTTATGCAATGATGTCTGGATGGATCACGAAGGGGAAACTGTCATGTCCAGTTTGTATGAAGAATACACGATCCAGAAGACTGAAACATCGTTGTAGTTTCAGTTTTATGGGACATCGACGATTTTTGCCAAAGGATCATCCATATAGAATGAATCGTCGAAGATTTGATAATACTATAGAGACCGATGATCCACCTCAGTGTATGTCTGGAACTGATGTGCTTAATGAATTGAAATATTTCAGTTTTTCGTTCGGGAAGGGTCAAATGAAATCTGGAAAGAGAAAGAATGTTTCCACAGAAACCTGTTACAATTGGAGGAAGCGGAGTATCTTTTTTGATTTGCCTTATTGGTCAACCAATTTGCTACGTCATTGCTTAGACGTAATGCATATTGAAAAGAATATATGTGAAATGTTGCTTTCAGTTCTTCTAAATGTCAAGGGGAAGACAAAAGATGATTTACGATCTCGACGTGACTTGGTGGATTGGGGCATCAGACCAGAATTGCATCCTGTGCGTATCAGTGAAAATAAATGGCAACTTCCATGTGCTTCTTATGTGATGAAACCTACTGAAAAAAAACAATTTTTGGAAGTATTAGAGACTATTAGAGTTCCTGATGTCTATTCAAGCAACATATCTAAACGGGTCAATAGAATAGAGTTGAAGCTAAAATCTTTGAAGACTCATGATTATCATGTTCTACTGCATGAGTTGCTTCCAATAGCAATCCGTCATCTTTTGTCCAATAATGTAAGGGTGGGTGTTATTCAGTTGTGCCATTTGTTTAGAGATCTTTGTGCTAAGAAGTTGTCCAAGTCTTTCTTGCAAAAAATGTTGACAGATGCCCCATTAATTTTGTGTGAGTTGGAGAAAATATTTCCCCCATCATTTTTCACATGCATGCTGCATCTGACTGTCCATATTCCAACTGAAATACTTCTCGGAGGACCTGTTTCTTTTCGTTGGATGTATCCAACTGAAAGAAATATGTTCACATTAAAGTCTTATGTTCGAAACAAGAATCATCCCGAAGGTTCTATCGTGAACGGTTACTTAGCTCAAGAATGTATGGATTTCTGTTCAATGTATTTGTCTGATCTTACTACAAGAATGAACAGACCAATGAGAAATGAAGAAGAACAATATGAGCAAATTGAACCCAGTTTTCCATCACTTCCTCAAACAGGAGGAATTCCTGGATCATATACATTGAAGACATTAATCCATGGAGAGCGGGAGATGGCACATCGCACAGTTTTGTTCAACTGTGATTTGTTCGATGACTATATCAGGTAACAAAATTGAATATGTATATATCTTACATATATATCTGTTAAACTATTCATATTTTTTTATCTACAGGGAACATAAAACAATGATAAATAGGAAGCATCGTTCTTTATCTTTGAGAAGGAGAGAGACTTTGCATAGCAAAGAGTTTTCTGCTTGGTTAAAATTGAAGGTAAAAATATTACTGTTTAAATTAATTATTTCAATATTTACTTAAGTTTAACTGTCATTTATATTGCAGGTATTGAGTTTGTCTGCTGACTCTGTCTCTGAGGAAATAAGAGCTTTGGCTTTTGGTCCTAATACCGTGGTTCGTGACTGTAAATCAATTGTTATCAATGGGTACAGATTTATTGTCATTGAACGAGCCAAAAACATGAGAACACAACATGATGGTATTATGGTTACTACCACAACAGATTGTTATGCCAGTGCATCAAATAGTAGACCGCGACTTGAAAATGTGGGTTATTATGGAGTCGTTGAGAAAATAATAATATTGTATTATTACTCTCATGGACGAGTCACAATGATGAAATGACATTGGTTTGATTCGATGACGAGACATGTCACATTTATTGATGATTGTGGATTTCGAGTAATTAATATGACCCGCACTCTTGCAACTGAAGAACCATATGTGTTGGCATCAATGGCTAAACAAGTTTTTTTATGTCAAAGATCAACTTCAACCAGAATTTGGTGTCGTAGTTGAAGTAATTCCAAGACATATTTTTGATGATGCTGATGATGGAATTGACATTGTCCCTATTTCCATTGGAACCAATCCATTTATTTCTTTTGATGACTCCAATAGCTCAATTGTCAGAGTTGATTGTGAACCTGAAGTTGTGGTTGGAAATATATAGAATCATTCATCCATGTTCTCAATTCTTTTGGTTTACCTCGAGTTGGGTTGTTAAGGTTGGTAATATTCATATTTATTTAGTATTGATCACAAATATGTTTTAGCTGACTTGACCGTTATGTGAATTTTCAATGTTTATTGGTTGCTGTTTTATTTGAATTGCATTTTCTAATTTGGAATTGAACTGTATTCAAACCAAATCAAACAATATTTCTAACTTGGTGAACATTACAACTTGTATGTTTTATTAAATTCATTCAAGCTCTTCTAAAACAATTGATAGCTAAATTACCAATGAATCCCCTCATTCCCTCATATATTTAGTTTTTTGGTTTACACATTAATTTTCTTTTTCTAATTAATTACATATTTGTTTTCCAATGCAGGAAATGAAGCCAATTGAAGAGAGACGAAGAAAAAAAATGGCGGAGAACAATCGTCGGATGGAGGAGATGGGCATTCCACCATTAGTGCCTACAGTGAGTACTTTATTTCAAATATATATATATATATATTTACAGAATATATAATGTCATGTGATTAATTTTTTTTGTAAACTTTTTTGTAGGATCCACCATTACGTCGACAGTTATTCGACGAGGAGCCTAGTACTGGTCCTAGTACTCAGGCTGGTGGTACGAGGAGGGTTCGTACCAGAGGTGGACATAGAGCTGCGCGTGCCCGACTAGACCCTGCCCCTCCCACTGACATTTCAGCCTTCCCACATTCTGATCCCGGTGTGTCGTTAGGGACACACGGGATATTTAGACCTCCCATGTTTTCGCTACCTTCTGCATCTTCTGCCCCATCATTTTCACATCCCATGATGATTCCCACTCCCCAGTCATCATCAGGTCATACAGTTGTTCCATCTTCTTTTCCTTCTACTTCTGTCTCTCCGAGCTTTTATATTCAACCCCGCCTCAATCCGAGGTCATCCGCTATGAATTTGACCGTTGGACGCCCGTTTTGGCCGTTTATGACACCAGAACTGCGTTGTCGGTCACCGCGGGCACACGGCACGTCCGATTGATGCGCCGTCTGCTCGAATACTTCAGAAATCACTGTCCCGTATTTGTCGTCTGATTTCAGGCCATTCCGACTTCGTTCAGCCCGTACCGTGCAAACCGCATGTCCGATTGTCGTTCCGTCTGCGCGTACACGTCACGAATAATAATTAGAATGTTTCACGGTGGTTTCGGGTGAATCTGTGGTCGTCCACTATGAATTTGACCGTTGGACGCCCGTTTTGGCCGTTTATGACACCATAACTGCGTTGTCAGTCACCGCGGGCACACGGCACGTCCAATTGATGTGCCGTCAGCTCGACCACTTCATAAATCACTCACCCGTATTTGTCGTCTGATTTCAGGCCATTCCGACATCGTTCGGCCCGTTTGGACCCCCCTCACGCGCGTTTCGAAGCGTGCGCATCACTTAAAACACGAATATTGAGCCGTACCGGGCAGACCGCACGTCCGATTGACGTTCCGTCTGCGCGTACACGTCACAAATAATAATTAGAATGTTGCAAGGTGGTTTCGGGTGAATCTCTGGTCGTCCGCTATGAATTTGACCATTTAACGCCCGTTTTGGCCGTTTATGACACCCGAACTGCGTTCTCGGTCACCGCGGGCACAGGTCATGTCCGATTGATGTGCCGTCTGCTCGACCACTTCAGAAATCACTCACCCGTATTTTTCGTCTGATTTCAGGTCATTCCGACATCGTTCGGCCCGTTTGGATCCCCCTCACGCGCGTTTACGAAGCGCGCGCATCACTTAAAACAAGAATATTGAGCCGTACCGGGCAAACCGCACGTCCGATTGACGTTCCGTCTGCGCGTACACGTCACAAATAATAATTAGAATGTTTCACGGTGGTTTCGGGTGAATCCGTGGTCATCCGCTATGAATTTGACCGTTGGACGCCCGTTTTGGCCGTTTATGACACCATAACTGCGTTGTCGGTCACCGCGGGCACACGGCACGTCCGATTGACGTGCCGTCTGCGCGTACACGTCACGAATAATAATTAGAATGTTTCACGGTGGTTTCGGGTCAATCCGAGGTCGTCCACTATGAATTTGACTGTTGGACGCCCGTTTTGGCCGTTTATGACACCAGAACTGCGTTGTCGGTCACCGCGGGCACACAGCACGTCCGATTGATGCGCCGTCTGCTCGAACACTTCAGAAATCATTGTCCCGTATTTTTCGTCTGATTTCGGGCCATTCCGAATTCGTTCGGCCCGTTTGGACCCTCCTCACGCGCGTTTACGAAGCGCGCACATCACTTAAAACACGAATATTGAGCCGTACCGTGCAAACCGCATGTCCGATTGACGTGCCGTCTGTGCGTACACGTCACGAATAATAATTAGAATGTTTCACGGTGGTTTCGGGTTAATCCGTGGTCGTGCTCTATGAATTTGACCGTTGGACGCCCGTTTTGGCCGTTTATGACACCATAACTGCGTTGTCGGTCACCGCGGGCACACGGCACGTCCAATTGACGTGCCGTCTGCTCGACCACTTCATAAATCACTCACCCGTATTTGTCGTCTGATTTCAGGCCATTCCGACATCGTTCGGCCCATTTGGACCCCCCTCACGCGCGTTTCGAAGCGTGCGCATCACTTAAAACACGAATATTGAGCCGTACCGGGCAAACCGCACGTCCGATTGACGTGCCGTCTGCGCGTACACGTCACAAATAATAATTAGAATGTTGCACGGTGGTTTCGGGTGAATCTCTGGTCGTCCGCTATGAATTTGACCGTTTAACGCCCGTTTTGGCCGTTTATGACACCCGAACTGCGTTCTCGGTCACCGCGGGCACAGGTCATGTCCGATTGATGTGCCGTCTGCTCGACCACTTCAGAAATCACTCACCCGTATTTGTCGTCTGATTTCAGGTCATTCCGACATCGTTCGGCCCGTTTGGACCCCCCTCACGCGCGTTTACGAAGCGCACGCATCACTTAAAACAAGAATATTGAGCCGTACCGGGCAAACCGCACGTCCGATTGACGTGCCGTCTGCGCGTACACGTCACAAATAATAATTAGAATGTTTCACGGTGGTTTCGGGTGAATCTGTGGTCGTCCGCTATGAATTTGACCGTTGGACGCCCGTTTTGGCCGTTTATGACACCATAACTGCGTTGTCGGTCACCACGGGCACACGGCACGTCCGATTGACGTGCCGTCTGCGCGTACACGTCACGAATAATAATTAGAATGTTTCACGGTGGTTTCGGGTGAATCCGTGGTCGTCTGCTATGAATTTGACCGTTGGACGCCCGTTTTGGCCGTTTATGACACCATAACTGCGTTGTCGGTCACCGCGGGCACACGGAACGTCCGATTGACGTGCCGTCTACTCGACCACTTCATAAATCACTCACCCGTATTTGTCGTCTGATTTCAGGCCATTCCGACATCGTTCGGGCCGTTTGGACCCCCCTCACGCGCGTTTCGAAGCGTGCGCATCACTTAAAACACGAATATTGAGCCGTACCGGGCAAACCGCACGTCCGATTGACGTGCCGTCTGCGCGTACACGTCACGAATAATAATTCGAATGTTTCACGGTGGTTTCGGGTGAATCTGTGGTCGTCCGCTATGAATTTGACCGTTGGACGCCCGTTTTGGCCGTTTATGACACCATAACTGCGTTGTCGGTCACCGCGGGCACACGGCACGTCCGATTGACATGCCGTCTGCTCGACCACTTCATAAATCACTCACCCGTATTTGTCGTCTGATTTCAGGCCATTCCGACATCGTTCGGCCCGTTTGGACCCCCTCACGCGCGTTTCGAAGCGTGCGCATCACTTAAAACACGAATATTGAGCCGTACCGGGAAAACCGCACGTCCGATTGACGTGCCGTCTGCGCGTACACATCAAAAATAATAATTAGAATGTTGAACGGTGGTTTCGGGTGAATCTCTGGTCGTCCGCTATGAATTTGACCGTTTAACGCCCGTTTTGGCCGTTTATGACACTCGAACTGCGTTCTCGGTCACCGCGGGCACAGGTCATGTCCGATTGATGTGCCGTCTGCTCGACCACTTCAGAAATCACTCACCCGTATTTTTTGTCTGATTTCAGGTCATTCCGTCATCGTTCGGCCCGTTTGGACCCCCCTCACGCGCGTTTACGAAGCGTGCGCATCACTTAAAACAAGAATATTGAGCCGTACCGGGCAAACCGCACGTCCGATTGACGTTCCGTCTGCGCGTACACGTCACAAATAATAATTAGAATGTTTCACGGTGGTTTCGGGTGAATCCGTGGTCGTCCTCTATGAATTTGACCGTTGGACGCCCGTTTTGGCCGTTTATGACACCATAACTGCGTTGTCGGTCACCGCGGGCACACGGCACGTCCGATTGACGTGCCGTCTGCGCGTACACATCATGAATAATAATTAGAATGTTTCACGGTGGTTTCGGGTGAATCCGTGGTCGTCCGCTATGAATTTGACCGTTGGACGCCCGTTTTGGCCGTTTATGACACCATAACTGCGTTGTCGGTCACCGCGGGCACACGGCACGTCCGATTGACGTTACGTCTGCTCGACCACTTCATAAATCACTCACCCGTATTTGTCGTCTGATTTCAGGCCATTCCGACATCGTTCGGCTTATTTGGACCCCCCTCACGCGCGTTTCGAAGCGTGCACATCACTTAAAACACGAATATTGAGCCGTACCGGGCAAACCGCACGTCCGATTGACGTGCCGTCTGCGCGTACATGTCACAAATAATAATTAGAATGTTGCACGGTGGTTTCGGGTGAATCTCTGGTCGTCCTCTATGAATTTGACCGTTTAACGCCCGTTTTGGCCGTTTATGACACCCGAACTGCGTTCTCGGTCACCGCGGGCACAGGTCATGTCCGATTGATGTTCCGTCTACTCGAACACTTCATAAATCACTCACCCGTATTTGTCGTCTGATTTCAGGCCATTCCGACATCGTTCGGCCCGTTTGGACCCCCCTCACGCGCGTTTACGAAGAGCGCACATCACTTAAAACAAGAATATTGAGCCGTACCGGGCAAACCGCACGTCCGATTGACGTTCCGTCTGCGCGTACACGTCACAAATAATAATTAGAATGTTTCACGGTGGTTTCGGGTGAATCCGTGGTCGTCCGCTATGAATTTGACTGTTGGACGCCCGTTTTGGCCGTTTATGACACCATAACTGCGTTGTCGGTCACCGCGGGCACACAGCACGTCCGATTGACGTGCCGTCTACGCGTACACGTCACAGATAATAATTAGAATGTTTCACGGTGGTTTCAGCTCAATCCGAGGTTGTACGCTATGAATTTGACCGTTGGACGCCCGTTTTGGCCGTTTATGACACCATAACTGCGTTGTCGGTCACCGCGGGCACACGACAAGTCCGATTGACGTGCCGTCTGCTCGAACACTTCATAAATCACTCACCCGTATTTGTCGTCTGATTTCAGGCCATTCCGACATCGTTCGGCCCGTTTGGACCCCCCTCACGCGCGTTTACGAAGCGCGCGCATCACTTAAAACACGAATATTGAGCCGTACCGTGCAAACCGCATGTCCGATTGACGTGCCGTCTGCGCGTACACGTCAAGAATAATAATCTGAATGTTTCATGGTGGTTTCGGGTGAATCCGTGGTCGTCCGCTATGAATTTGACCGTTGGACGCCCGTTTTGGCCGTTTATGACACCATAACTGCGTTGTCGGTCACCGCGGGCACACGGCACGTCCGATTGACGTGCCGTCTGCTCGACCACTTCATAAATCACTCACCCGTATTTTTCGTCTGATTTCAGGCCATTCCGACATCGTTCGGCCCGTTTGGACCCCCCTCACGCGCGTTTCGAAGCGTGCACATCACTTAAAACACGAATATTGAGCCGTACCGGGCAAACCGCACGTCCGATTGACGTGCCGTCTGCGCGTACACGTCACAAATAATAATTAGAATGTTGCACGGTGGTTTCGGGTGAATCTCTGGTCGTCCGCTATGAATTTGACCGTTTAACGCCCGTTTTGGCCGTTTATGACACCCGAACTGCGTTCTCGGTCACCGCGGGCACAGGTCATGTCCGATTGATGTGACGTCTGCTCGACCACTTCAGAAATCACTCACCCTTATTTGTCGTCTGATTTCAGGCCATTCCGACATCGTTCGGCCCGTTTGGACCCCCCTCACGCGCGTTTACGAAGCGCGCACATCACTTAAAACAAGAATATTGAGCCGTACCGGGCAAACCGCACGTCCGATTGACGTTCCGTCTACGCGTACACGTCACTAATAATAATTAGAATGTTTATTGGTGGTTTCAGCTCAATCCGAGGTCGTCCGCTATGAATTTGACCGTTGGACGCCCGTTTTGGCCGTTTATGACACCATAACTGCGTTGTCGGTCACCGCGGGCACACGGCACGTCCGATTGACGTGCCGTCTGCGCGTACACGTCACGAATAATAATTAGAATGTTTCACGGTGGTTTCGGGTGAATCCGTGGTCGTCCGCTATGAATTTGACCGTTGGACGCCCGTTTTGGCCGTTTATGACACCATAACTGCGTTGTCGGTCACCGCGGGCACACGACACGTCCGATTGACGTGCCGTCTGCTCGACCACTTCATAAATCACTCACCCGTATTTTTCGTCTGATTTCAGGCCATTCTGACATCGTTCGGCCTGTTTGGACCCCCCTCACGCGCGTTTCGAAGCGTGCGCATCACTTAAAACACGAATATTGAGCCGTACCGGGCAAACCGCACGTCCGATTGACGTTCCGTCTGCGCGTACACGTCACAAATAATAATTAGAATGTTGCACGGTGGTTTCAGGTGAATCTCTGGTCGTCCGCTATGAATTTGACCGTTTAACGCCCGTTTTGGCCGTTTATGACACCCGAACTGCGTTCTCGGTCACCGCGGGCACAGGTCATGTCCGATTGATGTTCCGTCTGCTCGACCACTTCAGAAATCACTCACCCGTATTTGTCGTCTGATTTCAGGCCATTCCTACATCGTTCGGCCCGTTTGGACCCCCCTCACGCGCGTTTACGAAGCGCGCGCATCACTTAAAACAAAAATATTGAGTCGTACCGGGCAAACCGCACGTCCGATTGACGTGCCGTCTGCTCGTACACGTCAAAAATAATAATTAGAATGTTTCACGGTGGTTTCGGGTGAATCCGTGGTCGTCCGCTATGAATTTGACCGTTGGACGCCCGTTTTGGCCGTTTATGACACCATAACTGCGTTGTCGGTCACCGCGGGCACACGGCACGTCCGATTGACGTTCCGTCTGTGCGTACACATCACGGATAATAATTAGAATGTTTCACGGTGGTTTCAGCTTAATCCGAGGTCGTACTCTATGAATTTGACCGTTGGACGCCCGTTTTGGCCGTTTATGACACCATAACTGCGTTGTCGGTCACCGCGGGCACACGACAAGTCCGATTGACGTTCCGTCTACTCGACCACTTCATAAATCACTCAACCGTATTTTTCGTCTGATTTCAGGCCATTCCGACATCGTTCGGCCCGTTTGGACCCCCCTCACGCGCGTTTACGAAGCGCGCACATCACTTAAAACACGAATATTGAGCCGTACCGTGCAAACCGCATGTCCGATTGACGTGCCGTCTGCGCGTACACGTCACGAATAATAATTAGAATGTTTCACGGTGGTTTCGGGTGAATCCGTGGTCGTCCGCTATGAATTTGACCGTTGGACGCCCGTTTTGGCCGTTTATGACACCATAACTGCGTTGTCGGTCACCGCGGGCACACGGCACATCCGATGGACGTGTCGTCTACTCGACCACTTCATAAATCACTCACCCGTATTTTTCGTCTGATTTCAGGCCATTCCGACATCGTTCGGCCCGTTTGGACCCCCCTCACGCGCGTTTCGAAGCGTGCGCATCACTTAAAACACGAATATTGAGCCGTACCGGGCAAACCGCACGTCCGATTGATGTTCCGTCTGCGCGTACACGTTACAAATAATAATTAGAATGTTTCACGGTGGTTTCAGGTGAATCTCTGGTCGTCCGCTATGAATTTGACCGTTTAACGCCCGTTTTGGCCGTTTATGACACCCGAACTGCGTTCTCGGCCACCGCGGGCACAGGTCATGTCCGATTGATGTGCCGTCTGCTCGACCACTTCAGAAATCACTCGCCCGTATTTTTCGTCTGATTTCAGGCCATTCCGACATCGTTCGGCCCGTTTGGACCCCCCTCACGCGCGTTTACGAAGCGCGCGCATCACTTAAAACAAGAATATTGAGCCGTACCGGGCAAACCGCACGTCCGATTGACGTGCCGTCTTCGCGTACACATCACGAATAATAATTAGAATGTTTCTCGGTGGTTTCAGCTCAATACGAGGTCGTCCGCTATGAATTTGACCGTTGGACGCCCGTTTTGGCCGTTTATGACACCAGAACTGCGTTGTCGGTCACCGCGGGCACACGGCACGTCCGATTGACGTGCCGTCTGCGCGTACACGTCACGAATAATAATTAGAATGTTTCACGGTGGTTTCATCTCAATCCGGAGATGCGGTGTGGCCGGCACCACTCAAAGTGTCCGTCTTTTGTTTCAAAAGGACGTCATTTTAAGTGAAAAGCATCAACTGGCATACGGAAAACCGACCAAACGCATTCCGAATCTGTTGATAATTTATCCCAACAATCCATGGGTCATATGTGACGTGTACGAGCCAACCCGGGATGAATCCGAGTCGCGGTGTGGCCGGGATAAGTCTAAGTGGCTCTCTTTTGTTTAAAATGAACACCATTTTAAGTACATACGGAAAAACGAGCAAACGGATTCGGTTTCCATTGAAACTTTAGGAGAATGATCCATGGGTCATATGTGACGTGTACGAATCAACCCCGCCACAATCGGAGACGCGGTGTGGCCGACACCACTCAAAGTGTCGGTCTTTTGTTTCAAAAAGACATCATTTTAAGTGAAAATCATCAAGTGACATACGAAAAACCGACCAAAGGCATTCGTACTATGTCGATACTTTAGCACAAGGATCCATGGGTCGTATGTGATGTGTAAGAGTCAATCCCGCCTCAATCCGAGGAGCGGTGTGGCCAACACCGTTCTAACTGTGTATCTTTTGTTTAAAATGGACAGGATTATAAGTGAAATGAACAACTGGCATACACAAAACCGACCAAACGCATTCCGAATCTGTTGATAATTTATCACAACGATCCATCAGTCATATGTGACATGTACGAGTGCACTCGGTCTCAATCCGAGTCGCGGTGTGGCCGGGATCAGTCTAAGTGGATCTCTTTTGATTAAAATGGACATCATTTTAAGTACATACGGAAAACCGACCAAACGCATTCGGTTTCTGTTGAAACTTTAGGAGAACGATCCATGGGTCATATGTGAGGTGTACGAGTCATCCCCGACTCAATCCGAGGCGCGGTGTGGCCAACACCGCTCTAACTGTGTCTGTTTTGTTTAAAATGGGTAGGATTATAAGTGAAAAGAACTGGCATACGCAAAACCGACCAAACGCATTCGGTTTCCATTGAAACTTTAGGAGAACGATCCATGGTTCATATGTGACGTGTACCAATCATCCCCGTCTCAATCGGATTCCACATATAATTTTCATCTAAATTTTAAATTGAATTATATATGAATTATGTATGTTTATGAATTGTAAATTAATTATGGATGTGTATAGTTTCAGGATCCATTATATGTTAAATGTGTATGAATTTGTTCGTAATTGTATATGTATGTTTTAGTTTATTACAGGTACAATAGTTGGATCGAAAATGAGGTGAGAATGAGGCCTGATGAGATGAGAGGTGGCTGATGTACAGAGGGGCTGTGCAAATTACAGGCTGCTGCAATTTGCAGCCTAGGGTATGCCAACGGTTTTAAACCGTTGGCATAGAATCTTAAAAATATGTTTTTACCAACGGTTCATTGAACCGTTGGTAATAACTCTTTTCCCAACGGTTTAGAACCATTGGGAAAGAGTTCATCCAAATGTATATTTAGTTTTCCCAACGGTTTGGGAGTTGGGAAAAACTATTGATTTTTCCCAACGGTTTTTGAAAACCGTTGGGAAAAACAGTGTTCTGAGTTTTGCCAACGGTTTAACAACCGTTGGGAATCTTTTTTAGTATTTTTCTCCGCCTATACCAACGGTTCACTGTAAACCGTTGGGAAAAGTTTTTCCCAACGGCTTACTTGCCTACGGTTGGCAGAACCGTTGGTATAACATATACCAACGGTTCCCCAGCCTTTCCCAACAGTTCTAAACCGTTGGGACATCCTCTATTTCCAGTAGTGTCTAGTTTAGAATAATGAGTATTGAATTTATTTATTAAATTTATTTATGAGTTTTAAGTAAATATATGAAAAATATTAATTGACGAATATTAAATATATTCAAGGTTCAATTAATATTTATGGGAGCGACGAGTTGAGTTAATGACTCAATTATTATCGCGTAGTATATTTTAATATATTACAAGTGAGTGATAATAATATTTATGACTCAGATAAGTAGTTATAAAATGCCGTTGATAGTGCGTTAAGTATTCGGGGCCGGAGAGCCTATATCGGGTATTTTAATCAAGCACTATAAATAAAAGATGAGGGCCTTTTCCAAGTACTATTCATGGGATTCTCTCTCCTCTGCTCTCTCCCATGATCTAGAGAGAGATTCTCTGGATCTAAGGAGTTTGGATGAAGATCTCTCTCTGGGGCCTCGCTAGGGAAGCGATGCAGTGATCGTTGGAGCATCAAAGGCATCACCAGTATTCCGCGCTAGCACCCGAATTACGATGAACGGCACTCCCACAGATTCCTTGAAGCAATTATGGACGATCTAGAGGAATTTGACTTCTGATTCTTTGAGGAGCGATCACCAATGACAAGAAGATGTCGTGCGCGACTTTGGAATTAAACTAGGTACTTTACGATTTATTTTTGTGCTTAAAATCCTCCAGGCGTGGTTCTCAACTAATATCGGGCTGCTGTTCACCGATGTCGATAAGTTTACATCAATTGTCAGTGAATTTTTTTTAAAAATCCACCTATTTGGGGCTTTCGCTACGTACTCAGTTCCAACAAGTGGTATCTAAGGGATGCGTGTCGATTTTAAGCCAAGAAAAATTAAATCTGCATTAATTTATGAAGAGGGTATCGATACGGTCCCAACGTCGTAGACCGTGTATTAATCCAACATTGGATGACCATTCTGCGGTCATCTGAAGTTTTAGTTTGGATTTATCACTGGTTAATACATATGAGTTTTTAGATCTATGAACCACAATTTCATTCATCCAAATCCATTGTTTCCACCGGAATAGTGTTTTCTGGTGAGTTTTCATAATAATAATTATTATAATAATTTCAATGTAATAATAAGAGTTCTATTATAATAATAATTTGATTATTATAATAATTTTATTATAATAATATTTTAATATTATATTATTATTATTATTTTCCTAAACCTATATAGTTTTAGGAAATTTTTTTAAAAGGGGGAGATGATCCAACTTTGTGGGTCAAGTCATAAATAAAAGGGAGAGGAATACGTTCTTTTCGGTCTTGATTAAAAAAATTTAGGGGTGGGCTACCTTCTATCCAGGATTGACAGACAAAAAATGGGGGGCTACGACCTGCATGTGCAAGTCATGATAAATAATTAATAATAAAGGGGGTGGGTCGGTGCCCCAATTGATAAAAAAAGGGAGGTAGGTCGTCGGATAATTTTTTAATATGGGTTTAAAAAAAACAAAAATTAGGTAAAAGGGGTTAGTGTTCCGGTATTTTTAAAACTGGGTCCAAGATGCGTGAACCCCGTTCACGCATCACTGACCCCGGAAAGATGCGTGAACGGGGTTCACGCATCTTAACCGCGCTGAAGGATGCGTGAACCGCGTTCACGCATCCTACAGTAACTTTTTTTTAAAATTTTTATTTTTATTTTTTGTTTTGTTTTGTTTTATATATATATATATATAAATATATACGAACAAAACATAAAATTCAGCAGAATTTATCTGCTATTTAATATCCAGCAGAACTGCCATTACAGCAGTCTGGATTCTGACAGAAACCATCACCCAGGGCTCTCTTTTATAAGAGGGTTTGCCCAGGAAATCATACTGCATTTCCGATGTGGGATTCAGGTTCTCTTTTCCTGCACAGAACATTCTACATTTCCGATGTGGGATTCTGTTTCAAGTACGTGACTTTGAAAGACTGTAAAATACAAACTATACGACCAATATAAATGAAACTTAAAACATGGATTAAACATATAATAAATAGTTGAAAATAAAAAGAATTTCGTAAAAAGGGTTGATGAATAATAATTTATAAGCTTTCAAAACCACCAACTTGAAACTTAAAAAAGTTTCAAGTACGTGACTTTGAAAGACTATAAAATAAAAACTATAAGACCAATATGAATGAAACTTAAAACATGGATTAAACATACAAGAAATAGTTGAAAATAAAAACAATTTCATAAAAAGTGTTGATGAATAATAATTTATAAGCTTTCAAAACCACCAACTTGAAACTTAAAAATGTTTCAAGTACGTGTCTTTGAAAGATTATAAAATACAAACTATATGACCAATATGAATGAAACTTAATATACGGATTAAACATATAAGAAATAGCTGAAAATAAAAAGAATTTCATAAAAAAAATTTAATGAAAAATAATTTATAAGCTTTCAAAACCACCAACTTGAAACTTAAATACGTTTACGTGCCTTTGAAAGCCTATGAAATACAAACTATAAAACCAATATAAATGAAAATTAAAACATGGATTAAACATATAACAAATAGTTAAGAATTAATTAGTTAATTAGTAATATAATTATTAATTAGTTAATAATTAATATAATTATTAATTATTAATTACTAATATACAATAATTAATTAGTTAATTAGTAATATATTTATATAATAGTTAATTAGTTAATTAGTAGTATAATTATTAATTGATAATTACTTAGTTAATTAGTAATATAAATCTTAATAGTAATTATTAATTATAATTATAATTATTAATTATTAATTATTAATTATATAATAATTAATTAGTTAATTAATAATATAATTATTAAATATAATTATTTATTATTTATTATATAATAATTAATTAGCTAATTAGTAATATATTTATTAATTATAATTATTTTTTATTTATCTATAATTATTAATTAGTTAATTTGTAATATAATTATTAATTATAAAATAAGTAATTGATTAATTAGTAATATAATTAGTGATTATAATTATTTATTATAATTATTAATTATTAATTATTAATTATTAATTATTAATTATATAATAATTAAGTAGCTAATTACCAATATAATGATTAACTATTAAAAATTAATTGGTTATTTAGTACTATAATTATTAACTATAATTATTATATATTAATTAGTAATATAATTATTTATTATAATTAGTAATATAATTAGTAATTATAATTAGTAATATAATTATTAATTATAATTAGTAATTATTAATTATATAATAATTAATTAGTTAATTACCAATATAATTATTAATTATTAAAAATTAATTATATATTAATTAATTAGTTAATTAGTAATATAATTATTAATTATTAATTACATAACAATTAATTAGTTAATTAGTAATATAATCATTAATTATATAATTAATAATTATAATAATAATTAAAAATTATATTACTAATTAACTAATTAATTATTATATAATTAATTATTAATAATTAATAATTAATAATTGTAATGAATATTTGTAATTATTTATTATATTACTAATTTACTAATTAACTAATTAATTATTATGTAATTAATAATTATATGTTTAATCCGTATATTAAGTTTCATTCATATTGGTCATATAGTTTGTATTTTATAATCTTTCAAAGACACGTACTTGAAACATTTTTAAGTTTCAAGTTGGTGGTTTTGAAAGCTTATAAATTATTATTCATCAACACTTTTTATGAAATTGTTTTTATTTTCAACTTTTTTTTGTATGTTTAATCCATGTTTTAAGTTTCATTCATATTGGTCTTATAGTTTTTATTTTATAGTCTTTCAAAGTCACGTACTTGAAACTTTTTTAAGTTTCAAGTTGGTGGTTTTGAAAGCTTATAAATTATTATTCATCAACCCTTTTTACGAAATTCTTTTCATTTTCAACTATTGATTATATGTTTAATCCATGTTTTAAGTTTCATTTATATTGGTCGTATAGTTTGTATTTTACAGTCTTTCAAAGTCACGTACTTGAAACAGAATCCCACATCGGAAATGCAGAATGTTCTGTGCAGGAAAAGAGAACCTGAATCCCACATCGGAAATGCAGTATGATTTCCTGGGCAAACCCTCTTATAAAAGAGAGCCCTGGGTGATGGTTTCTGTCAGAATCCAGACTGCTGTAATGGCAGTTCTGCTGGATATTAAATAGCAGATAAATTCTGCTGAATTTTATGTTTTGTTCGTATATATATATATATATATATATATATATATATATATAAAACAAAACAAAACAAAAAATAAAAATTTTAAAAAAAAGTTATTGTAGGATGCGTGAACCCCGTTCACGCATCCTTCATCAACTTCGTGAAGGATGCGTGAACGCGGTTCACGCATCCTTCAGCGCGGTTAAGATGCGTGAACCCCGTTCACGCATCTTCCCGGGGTCAGTGATGCGTGAACGGGGTTCACGCATCTTGGACCCAGTTTTAAAAATACCGGAACCCTAACCCCTTTTACCTAATTTTTGTTTTTTTAAAATCCATATTAAAAAATTATCCTAGGTCGTCTCCCTTGTGGAGACGCGCTAGAGTCGTGGCTCACATGGGTTCTCCCTCACCAGGCGGAGCGGCGAAACACCAGGCGGCACCCCATCGCCCCCTCCCTACGGCGTCCTCCCACCTCTGCTGTAGGTCGTGCCTCTCGGTTGGTCTCCCTCCTGCGGAACCGCCCCACGAGCACCCTGAAAAAGCGTGTGGTGGCCCTGCAGGGCCTCCTCCTCCCTTTCCAACCGAAGGCCTCCAAGGCCTCTCCTATCCTGACCCCCCAACCCCCCGCGCTCGGCCTTCCTGCTAGAGCAGCCTCCCACACCCGCCTCTCCTGTGGAGCTGAACCCAGCGCAACACCTAAGCTGGCAAAACCAGCACCGACGTCGCGCTGCACAGCACCAGAGGCGCCTCCCTCCTGTGTTGATACCCGCTCCAGTAGACCCTGTGCCACACCCAGACGCTCCAGCAGCCTCCCGCGTGGACCCGCACTGCATCATCTCCCTCTGTCCGTAGCGCCGTGACATCCCGACCAGCCGCACTGCCCCGTTCAGCTCCCGCCCGCGCTCAGACCTATCGCATCAGCGACTTGGCCGATGAAACATCCCCACCGCCGCCTTCGGTTGTGCTACCCGCCATAGCGACTCCCTGCTGCTCTAGACCTGACCTTGCCGGTTAGTGTCGCTTGCCACGACATACCCCCTCGCCGGAACCCTCCGACTTCTTCCCTTTCCCCCACGCGGACCGCCTTGGCCGCCATAAGAGAAACCTCGACTACCTCCCTACATCACTTGTTGCTCTTCTGAAACCCGCAGCGGGGCGCGCACCATTGGGAGGTAACCCATATGCATGGGTTTGACCAAATCTGACCTGAAACTTGTCCATGCAGGTTTTCACAACCTTGAACGGGATTGGGCGGACCTTCTCGACCCAGAACGCCCATGCACGGGGTCGGTACAGCCCGGACTGGGCCTGCGCAGGTTCGCCCGGACCCGCACAGGCCCTGGCCAAAGTTTTAAGGTCCCAAGTGTTTTAATTTAATCAAAATTAATTAAAATAATTAATTTAATTTCAGTTAAGAATTAAATTGATTAAACATTAATTTTTCTTATTAAAATTTTATTGTTACGTGATTAATTTAATTTGGTGATTAATTAAATTAATTAATTAATTAAATTTTATATTTAAAATTAAATTAATTAATCAGGAATGAACAAGGACATTTATTGAATTAAAATTAGCATGAAATTTAAATTCAGTAAATAATTCCCTCAGAATTTATTTAATGCAAGCTTAATTTTTATTCTGCATTTATTTACTATATGCGGGTTTAATCCGTATATGACTGATCATGAGGTGGAGACCGACCAATGCAAGTCTGGTGTATTTTATTTAATTATTTAATTATTTATTTATTTAATTATTGCATTTCAATTTGTAATAATTAGTTCAATTAAATAGAAGACGATCTGTGTGTCGTCTCAAGTGTCATTATTTGTATAAGGGCATGCACGCCCATTCTCAGAGTTGTAATTTATACCCCAAGACCCCCTCACTTGCGTGTGAGTACAATTGTATAATGACGAGACGAGGCGTGACACACTTTGTGCCAAGTGATGGAGACACACCAGACAAGAGTTTGAAGCATTGGATGAGCATACATTGTTATTCAAGTTGCAAACCACAAGACTAAAAGGTACTTACCCCTCGGGTTTTGGTTGGTCAGTTATTCACTCAACAGATATGCCAATAGTACCGGCTCATGATTAGGTGTTCCTTTTTTTGAATAGTTTATTATTTTTGTGCATGTGTAGTTTATTGCATGATCACATAGAATAATAACAAACAAGCATGCAAGATAAAATGAACATGTGACATGATGAAATTTCTATTTCTTGCATAGTCAGTTGTGAGTACGATCACATAGTACGTGCTTATAAAAATAGAAAAGGATTTCTTTCATCACACTAAAAATAATAAGACCCTCAAAGATATATTAAGTCATAACAACCTTCCGTCATTAAAATTTGGACAAAACCGGTTGTTTGAGGTGCCGGTCATGCCATAGCTAAGGGTGCCTCTTACTACTGGGGAGTCCTTATAAGAATAATGGGTTGACTTAACTAAAATTGCAGCAAAGAAATAGCCATAGCTAGCTTGTTTTAATTTTAGAGTCGTGCGTTGAGTAAATCAAGTTCCGATTTCAAGAAGCTGGGACGTCACTCAACAGATCAAAGGAGATGAAAGTTAAAGCAGTCGGCCAGCCAAAAGCCCACATAGAACCCTCCAAGTAGTGACGTAGACATAGCTTGTAGACTATGAGGGGTGGTTCTGGGATCCTTGCCACAAGAATACTCTAATGATAGAGTATTCTGATTCTAGCACAGAGGGTTCCTAGAATCCAATAAAATAGTGGAAGACATTAAATGATTTAAGTAATTAATAAAAAATGTATGAACTGGTAATTCAGATAAAAGGCACTCATCTGCTTAAATTCATTTTTGTAGAAAAATGGAAAGTTATACAACAATTTTAAATTGTGATATTATACTGGACAAAGTAAATGTCCACACTGACACGATTATCCATGAATATTATAGGTGTGTGATCATAGTACTATGATATAAGAAACTCAAGGTGTCAGTGTCATTAACACTGTTAAACTACCTCAAGAAGCGATGGTGAAACTGCTTACAGGAGACTAATATACAAAGCATATGATGGTTATATCATTATTATTTCATCAACGTTTGGTGTCAATTGTGGTCGCTACACCAGGACATGGATGATAAAACAAGAAATCTCATCTCTGAGATGCTTACAATGAGAAAGTGGAGTGATGATATGAATAAGGTGATGTTACACCGGCATGTGTAAATTGAAAGATTTTTCATGATCTTTAAATGGATCCCTTTCTCATATCATTTTCACCACTTTACTCAAGTTTTGTTTTATGTTATAAAATGAACAAGTAATGAGTAAATGCTCCATTACCAGTTAAGGTAAGGTTCTTCAAGTGAATAAGAATAAAAGATAGTTCAGTTTTAATTCTTATAGTGAATAAATTGAAATAAAATTTGAAAAGGTCAAAGGAATTTAATGCCAATGAAACATTTGTGATGTCCTTAAATTAATGAGGTGTTGACAAAGGTTATTTTCATTGCATATTATAAAATAATACTATGGAAGTTTAAAAAGTAATAACCTGATTTAAAGGAGAAAGTTACCGCTTTTACATCAGGAATATTCATCAATGTAATGTTTCCTTTTACTACTTGGATATTTAATTCTATATGTTTTTACATATGTGTATTTAAATACAGTTACCAAGTAAGTATAGAAATATTATTATAATTCATGTGTATTCTCCATGTGGCTGCAAAAGGGTGATACCTAGGCCAGTGATGAGAAGTACATGACTTATTTAATTTCCAAGTGAAAGATTTGTGTTGAACAATTATTGAGTATAACCACAAACATTAATCTCATGTGTCCTTGGATGCTAGGAAACATTCTTTCAGGTTCTGGAATGAATGTTTTTTTGGTAAACTGAATCACTAGTTTAGTGATACATGAATCATAGGCAATTAGTGATGAATATAAATGTAAGACTTATACCCAGTTATGACAAGATAATTTCTTTTTCAAGTAATACTAAAAGTGGACGTTATGAATATACAAAGTATGGTATTTAGGCTCAGTACAGCTAAATACTTTTGGTATTATCGACGTCTTTATTTTGGACAAAGGAACCATTAAATAAAGGTATGTCACAAAGCTTATGGAAGTAGTTCAAAAAGTAAGAATGAACTATTCCAAGTATAAGCTATAGGTATATATACTTCATAAGATTCCTTTAAGTAATTAAGGAATAATAAAGTGAAGTACATGCATGGTCAAGAGATATGAGTTGTTTCGTGTTGGGATACCGAAGAATATCTTGACCAAGCATTCATCAATCAAGATAATGTAGCATGGAGAAATTCGTAAATGCACATTACCTTATCGACATCACGACATTGATGTTAATGAGGAGGATTGATGATGAAGTCTTACATATCAACATTGATAAAAAAAATGTAGTGTGGATTAATTCTTAAACGCACATTTTATTCATCAATGTTTTGATTTAAGTAAAATCAATGTTACAACTTTCAGAAAATTCCATTATATTTCATGAAATGCTTTGAAAATAACAGTGATATCCCACAACCATATTCCAACTATAATGACAAATGGATATCATACAAGTCATAGTATGATGTAAATCCATTATTTCATAATGACATGTGTTTGGATGCAAATAGTTTGTTTGGATACAAACAAACTTGCATCAATATAAACACATTGTGCATATAAGGTACATATCCTAATGATTTCTTAGGATATTACATAAATCCCTAAGATAGAAAAGATGTATTCAAGCAATAGACTACACTTCTATATAAGGGTTCACATCTCTATTAGAGATAGTGAGAGCTATATTGTCTTATGTTTAGTCAAAGCTGAAGATGCACAAGTAGTTGGAATAGGAACTAGTTCCACAAGTGCATGTGGAACATAGTATGTTCCAGATACACATATTGCGTAGGAAGGATAAAACCATGGTGATGGTTTTTATATTCATTGTGGTCGGTGATCTATTATTCAATGTGAATAATATTTCCTACAAGTAAGCAGTATATAGAAATTAGTTAAAATTGATAAGACCGAATAAAATTAAATTAATGGATTCTATGTATCAAAGTGAAATGGATCTTATTATTTTTAATACTATGATGGGTATTCAAGTGAGTTAATACATGGATGGTACGAGATTGTACCAATAAGACTCGATTGGTTTGACCAAGTCATTATGCCTAAATCCGTTAGAATTTTACTTATCATAGCTAATATCTATGATCAAATTATTAGCATTGGATGTCATGACCACCAATCGTGGATGGTGTCTATACGACACAACCAGAAAGGGATGGTCACATCACATAGTGCTATCAAAGGTTTCAAGTTACTGAAATCTATTTTGGGATTAAAGTAAGCAACAAGATCATAGAATATACATTTGAAAAAAAATGTTTTCCATGTGTCTATGAGAGGTTAGTGGGGGAGCATCAATGTTTTCCAAGTAAAGTATGTTCGACAACATATGGAAAATAGACAATGGTCTTACAGTTAGTTAAGACCAAAATGAAATTTATTCTCTAATGATTGACTTAAAGTAGAAACCTATGTTCTAGGTAACAAGATATACTAAGGTAGATCTATAGGTTGCTTGGTTCTAGTCAACTGTATATATAGTGACATTGTATTTAAAAACACAAGTTGGAACAATTCAAGAGATGAATTTTTTCTTGTGTCACAGGGCATGATCTCTTCAGGTTGATATGTCTGGGACATGGGATGAGAAAAAGTCGTGAGTTACAATCCATACCTCAAAGATATGGATCAATCGATCATGCTATAATATGTACAAGAACCAATATTTCCAAGGTATATTTTATTGTAGGAAAATATCAGTTATATCTAGGAGCACTGCAAGGGATGTAGTTAGAACTATCTAATTGTAATTCAGCAAGTACAAAAGATATATACCTGGTAAATGGAGAATAAGGATACTGGTTTTCAGGGGACATAGACTAGTCTTCCATAGATCAATGTGATCTAGTATTGCAGTTAGGCTAAATACGATGAGCAAGAAAAGCTCATGAAAGCTGGTGGTATCCATACCTACAAATACCGAGTACGTTGCAGCTTCTAAGGCAGCTAAGAAGCAGATAAATGCAACGATTTGTCCCAGTTCTTGGAATCACACCTAGTGAGAAAAGTATTATCATAATTTAAATTATGATATTCTTACTAGCCAAGATGTCAAGTTACGACAGTGGAAAAATGGGATATACTCGGGATACCATCTCTTGAGTAGTTTTATTTAAGGAGATAAGGACGTAATAAAAGAATTTCCACACAGCAGAACCATGGAAGTCCCAGTAGCTAAATCCATTACTCAGATGAAACATGATGTTAATCATATGAGTAGATAACAAGTTTGGTTAGAAAGTTGGCTCTAGTGCAAGTGGGAGTGTTGAAATTGTGGTTTCTCTAGACCCAACTATGGCTCAGCCATCGG
Organism: Viscum album; assembly: GCA_963277665.1. NCBI lineage: Eukaryota > Viridiplantae > Streptophyta > Magnoliopsida > Santalales > Viscaceae > Viscum > Viscum album. Next base: position 813,446,043 of record OY728167.1, on the reverse strand, counting down.
TACTAGGATCGTGCATTTTGGCATGAGACAGTTAGCTGAACAGTTATGCATTGGTAGAGGTTTTCCATATTGTGGATGATGCTGGGGAGGGGTATTTCCAAGTAGCCTTGTTCTGGGATTTTATCTTCTTTTTTTGTTAAATTATCTATGTTCTTGAAGTCATGTGAGGTTTTCCTTCCTTTTTCTTAAAAGGGGGTTTATTCAAAATCAATAAAAAAAATTAGGCCTTCGGACTATTCAGTCAGTCATATCGTGTATACAGTTAGATATACATGATTTCGTCTTACCATTATAGTGTAGACTTTTCTGCATCCACTATTGAAATGGTAATGTTCAAAGATTAATTGTCATATCGAAAGGTTATAGTAGTTCTTAGGATATAATGAGAACCTCTAGATACTTTGAAATTAATATTAAATATATGTTCTATGGTATAGATACATCTCACTGATTAAACACAGTATATGTTTGACCATCAGGTGTTGGGGGCTCATAAGCATTGAGACTTCTTCTCATGAAGTTCTCACTTGGTGATCACTAGTAGTGAGTTCATGAGGACTGACCCCCCAATAGAAACACCACATGTTTTGGGTGTAATTGGATGTTCCTATCTACGATCATGTTTAATGGTCTCCTAACTTGATATCATTACCAATATATGTCATTTGATTACCTACTTTGATGCAATATGAAAACCATGGCAATGAAGTCATGGTGAGGTATTTTGTGTTGGGTGCGTCATTGGTGGCATGTTATTGGTTGAATGGTCGAGAAAGGATTTGTTGCTTCTGAGTTATGGAAGTAATATATATCTCATTCCATGTTGATAAGGATGGAAGTACCTTTATAAGACCATGACCATGACAGTCGAGGGTAAATCCATCCAGTTAAATCAACAAACAATAAAGCAAGAAAAGGGCGATGACACGAGAGTGCGTCCTTCTTTATGAGATATTATAGACAAAGAGGTTATATTACACAGTGTGTGTTTTTAGGTTGGTTGTCACTTCTGTGACAATCCTTATCTCTTCAGGGGCCATGATGAGTTTCTAAATCCTGCTCTTGGTCTGTGAATACTATTCACTGCTGTCAAGATAAGGGCCTAGAGGGTCACACACAATAGCATATTCAAGAATATGACCTATTCAGTTGAATAGGAGTATTGAACATGATGGGCCCCACCACTGGGGTTTGGGGCTTTTCCAAATAAAAACAATCACCAATGCAATAAATAAATCATTATTATTCGAGTTTAGAATAATGAGTATTGAATTTATTTATTAAATGTATTTGAAATTTTTAAGTAAATACATGAAAAATATTAATTGACAAATATTAAATATATTCAAGGTTCAATTAATATTTATGGGAGTGATGAGTCAAGTTAATGACTCAATTATTATCACGTAATATATTTTAATATATTACAAATGAGTGATAATAATATTTATGACTTAGATAAGTAGTCATAAAATTTCTTTGATAGTGCATTAAGTATTCAGGGTCGGCGAGGCTATATCGGGTATTTAAATCAAGAACTATAAATAGAAGAGGAGGGGATTTTTCTAAGTACTATTCATGGGATTCTCTCTCCTCTACTCTCTTCCATGATCTAGAGAGAGATGCTCTGGATCCAAGGAGAATAGATGGATCTCTCTCTCTCAAGATTCACTAGGGAAGCGATGCGATGATCATTAGAGCGTCTAAGGAGTCGTCAGTATTCTACACTAGCACCCAGATTACGATGAAGGGAACTCTTGTGGATTACTTGAAGTGTGTGTGGATTATATAGAGGTATTCAACTTTAGATTCTTCGAGCAGCGATCGCAAACAATGAGAAGATGCCATTCATGACTTCATAATTAAACTAGGTACTTTATGGTTTATTTTTGTGCTTAAAATACTTAATGCATGGTCCTCGGCTAATACCGGGCTGCTGTTCACTGATGTCGATAATTTTATGTCGATCGTCGGTGAATTTTTTTAAAAACCCACCTGTTTGGGGCTTCCACTGCGTGCCCAGTCCCAACAACTTAGGCAGTATTACAGGTAATATAGATAGGATAGTTTCTTACCATTCAACCTACACTTTTCGATAGTGTGGTTGGAACATTGGCAGTTAGAGGTATTATTCTTGTAGCTTTTAGACTAGTTAGTGCCTTATTTGATATTGGTGCCTCTCGTTCCTTTATTTTTACACAACTTGTGAATTGTTTGAGTTTGCTGGTGGAGGTCATAAGTGAGGTACTAACGATAGATACAACTTTGGGAGTTTTGTCTAGAGACTTCTTTTTTTGAAAATAATGTTCTCTCGGGGTTGGGGAGTATTGTTTTCTTTTGGATCTCTACATTCTTGACATGTCAGGTTTTGACCTAATTATGGGTAAAGAGTGTTTTTGTGTGTAATGAGTCCATATTGATTTTTAACATAGAAGATTGACTTTTATATCTCCTGAGGGAGATAAATATATGCACCACGGATAATGGTATATCTAGGTGGGAAGTGCATGGTCAGTTCATCAGCAATTGAGGGAGCTTACCACCCAAGTTTCTAGTCTGTTGCTGAATGATGGGGGTGTGAAACCAGATGTCTTTACACCCATAGTGGATAGATTTTGGGATGTTTTTCCTGAATACTTCTCAGGGATGCCACCTAAGAGAGATGTGGAATTAAAAATTGAGCTCATGTTGGGGGATGATCCAGTTCCTATTCCACTATATATAATGGTATTGATATAGATTCAACAGATCAAGACTCAACTATAAGAATTGGAGAATAAGAGGTTTATCCATCTGAGTACCTCACCTTGAGGTTCTCCATTCTTTTTTGCAAATATGGATGATGGAACTCAGTACTTGTGTGTTGATTACTGGAAAATGAACTGGATGAATGTGAAGAACTGATATCTTATTCCACATAACAACAATGTATTGACCATTTTATGGGAGCTTGTGGTTTATTAAATATTGAGTTGAGATCATGGAATCATCAGTTGAGATTTTGACCTTCTGATATACTGAGGACTACTTTTAGATGTAGGTATTCCTTTATGAGTTCATCATAATTCAATTTATGTTGATGAACGCACCAGCAGTGCTTATTCCCTTGATGAACAAAATTTTCCATCCATACTTGGATTAGTTTGTGGTAGTGTTTTTAGATGACATCTTAGTGTACTCTAAGACTCATAACGATCATGCCCAACATCTTAAAATCACCATGAGTACACTGTGATAGCATCATCTATATTCCAAGCTATCAATGTTTTGGTTTTGGATTAATCAAGTACAATTCTTTGGTAATATCATCTCATAGGAAGGTGTATCTGTGGATCCAGATAGGGTATAAGAAGTTATACCCTAGGAGCATCCCAAGAATGTTTTTGATATCTAAATATTTTTAGGGTTAGTAGGATATTATTAGAGGTTCATCTAGGACTTTTCCTATTTCATAGTACAACATTTACATTTGACCAAGAAGGGTATAAGGTTTGAATAGAAGTAATCATGCAAGAATTCCATCCAGAAGTTAGAGAATCATTTGACATCAATACCAATCTTGAACCTACCTGAGTCGGGTGAGGAGTATATGGTGTTTTGTGACACTTCTAGGATCGTAATTTGATCAGTTTTGATTTAGGGAGATCTAGTTGTGGCGTATGGGTCTCAACAGTTCAAGCCACATAAACCGAAATACCCTACACACAACCTTGAGTTCACTAAAATGGTTTATATTATAAAGTGTAGGGAGAATTATCTATTGGGAAAATGTTTACAGTGAATCTTGATCACTATATCTTGAAGTATATCTTTACACATTTATACTTGAATCTATAGTATCATATGTGGGTTGAGTATATGAAGTCATTTGATTTTGAGTTAGCCTATATTCTAGGAAAGGGAAATAGTGTTTTTGATGCATGAATAAGGAAAACTCATACTTAGGTAGTGAAAGAGACTAGTGTTGAGTAGAAGATGATGAAATTACTAGTTGAAATTCATTTTGTGGTTCAAGAGAGTCAGGAGAAGATGAATCTCGTATCAGTTTCAGTGGAGTCTATACTTTCAAGATAGATTAGAGACAGGTAGTATGAGAATCCATAATATTTATCCTTGAGGTAAATACTTGAAGGTGGGGATTCACCTTCTGATTCGACCATAGATAAAAGGATGATATCTTAAATTTCATTAATTAGGTTATTGTGCCTATGAGTATACGGGAGGAGTTGATGCATTAATTTCATGATTTGAAGTGGGCGGTACATCCAGGTGTGACCAAAATGTATTGTGATGTACATCGATAGTTCTGGTGGTTTGGAATTAAAAAGAAAATATCAGGATTCATGACATCATGTTATACCTATCAATAGGTGAAGGCTGAGCATCAATGACTTCATTATTTTCTATAGTCATTTACCATTTTGTAATGGAAGTGGGATGATGTGACCATGGACTTTTTGGTGGGTCTCTTGAGGATTCCTTAGAAGAATGATGCTATTTGGTTGATTGTGGTCTATTTGAAAAAGGCATCATATTTCTTAACGATACAGAAGACTTTCTTATTGGAGAAGCTGGGAGATTTTTATGTACGAGAGATAGTCTGTCTGATCAGGGTTCTACAGACTACAGTTTCAAACTGTGATTATCGCTTTACTTCATTCTTCTATTAGGTATTACATAAAGAGATTGGTACATAGGTTTTGTTGAGTATGGATTTACACCCACAGATAGATGGTTAGTCAGAGCATACTATACAGGTTCTTGAGAATATGCTATGAGTGTTTGGTGGGTCTTGGGAGAAGCACCTAGATTTAGTGGAGTTCTCCTATAACAATAGTTACTAGGAAACTATATAGATAGAAAAATATTAGGATATTTATTGTAGGTAATAGAGATCACCACTATGATAGATAGAGGTAGGTGAATTTGAGTTTTTGGGAATGAGTTTCGTGTAGGAGACATCAAATCAGGTTCAGTTGATTTGGAAGCATATGGTTATGACTCTGAGTATAAAAAAGTTTTATACTAATGGATGCTGATGATACCTAGAGTTTACATAGGGTGATAGTGTTTCCTTCAGGTGTCACCTATATTTGGTCATTGCAAGATAGGGAAACAAGGAAATCTAGTGCCCAGGTTCATTGTACCATTTGAGATAGTAGAGAGAATCTGGATAATGGCATACTGATTCGTTCTTCCATAGAGATACAGTGTTATTCATGATTTTTTTCATGTGTCGTAAATTTTCTAGTATCATCCCGACCCTTCTCATGTGATCAATAAGGAAGGTATTGAGCTTGAAATAGATGCATCTTTTTTTGAGCGTTTGATATGTGTGTTGGATAGCAGTGAGAAATTGATTTGGGGAAATATTGTGCTGATATTTAGTGTGTTGTGGAAACATGGACAAGTTTAGGAGGAAAATAGAGAGAGGGAATTAGATATGAGGGATCAGTGGCCTGATATTTTTGACTTGGGGTCTTATAAGTACTTGGGATTAAATATCAAGGACTATATATTATAATGAGGGGGATTGTATGATCCTTTCTTTTTTCAGGTATGTCTCTCTCTGAGTTTTTCATTAATCTTTACATACAGTTGTTTATTCATCATGAACGTCTGTCTTTTGAATAAATATTATCTTGGGTTTCTTGGAAACTTGAGAAAGAATAGAGAGTATCCTCAAAGAGATCCATGTTGGATAAAATGACCTAATGTTTGGGGATGTATGATTTTTTGAATTAATGGAGTCTTGGTATAAATGGGTTAAGTGTTTCATGGGAAATTAGTTAGATGAGAAACATTAAAATATGTTCTGATTGATTAAAAGGAAAATGGGTTGGAAAATCAACTGTAGAAAATTTACATGTCATGTAAAGGGATGACACATTGTGTAATTTTTGGAGGGTTATAATAAAAAAAATCCGAGGAGGTGGGTTTTTCAGCATAATCCAGTAATAAAAATTTCATGATGTTTAATCACATTAAAGGCTAGTTAAATGTTTGACCTTAAATTTTAAACACAATGTGAAGATGAATTATTATTTTTTTAGCTATATATCTTCTCCTCTTGACCATAGGGCTTCTACAGACAATTTCAAGGTTCCAACTTCCTTTCTGTACATTCTATTTGTCTGAGTGATCCCTACTATGTATTTTCAATTAGGTTTTATCCTTATCCTCCTTCTTCTCCAACTGTTGCAATGAAATCATTTGAACAATTGCATTGATGGTTTTGATCTTGATCAATTTTGATCTAAGAACCTCTTTGTAATCATCCACAACTTATTCCTCAATGTTTTTGGCCATTAGAAGCATTGTTGGATCATCATTTAAAGGTTGGTGGTCTATTATTCAAATCCAAATGTCTTAATTTTTATTATGTGTATGTATTTACAGAATTAATTTTTGATGATTATAAATTGATTTACCTAATTTTAATTAATTAATTTTTTAGATTAATTAATTAATGAATTTTAAAATTGGGGATATTGGGATTGTGGGTATTGATTAATTAATTGTTTAATTAAATAATGGAATTGGTGTGATTAATTAATTTTTGAATTAATTAATGGATTGAAGTGATTATGAAATTGTTTAATTTGATTAATTAATTGGTGAATTATTTAATGTGATATTGTAAAACATGTGAAATTGTGATATTTGGATATATGTGTTAAATGTGTGTGGGATAGGTACTGAGTCTCAAAATACCCATGTGTTAAATGTGAACAGGAAATGGACTGAGGCTCCAAATACCCATATGTGTTAAATGTCTATAGGGCATAGATTGAGGCTCCAAATACCCAGATGATATAGTGAGTATGATAAATTTACTGAGGCTCCCAATACCCATCTGATATTAAGGTGTGGGACTGGGACAGAGGCTCCAAATACCCATGGGGTGTTAGACACAATGTTTTATGCCCATGGGTTGGCATTGGACTATGGTTTCAAGTGGCTGTGTTGTGAGGTGATATGATGAATGGTAATAATGAAATTCAAATATATGATATTCCTTGGGATAGTTTAGTCTCCGGCATGGGCCAAGTAGGTATTGAGGTTCGGGTGTCCTATGGAACCCAAGGGTTTATCTGGTTAAATAAATTGTAATTAAATAATTGTAAATTGTTTACCTTATTGCTTTTACCTTATTCTTTATACAATTTCATACACTGTTATAGACTAGATATTGTTTTAGATTCCATTGTTGGTGGCCTAATGAGTTGTAATCATAGCCTATGACAGCTTGAAGATCAGTATCCAAATAGATTTCATGTTTGCAGGACAGGATAAGGGAAAGGGTCCTATGTAACACCCCAAGATTTCATAGTTTGTTACTTCTTCAAAATAATTCAATAACTTGCACTACATGCAACACCGAGTTCAAGCGAACCATGATTTACCAAACAAGCCGTTCAAAAGAGGTTATGAATAGTATTAACTAAATTTTGAACTTTATATAATACTTATAATTTTATAATCCATATTATGAGTTTCTTAGACATAATGTAAGAACAAATTCATTTTTTCAGATAAAAGAAGTATTTTTCAAAAAATGCACTTTTACCAACTTTTAATAGTGAACCCCTTTTTTTAAATCCAATATTTTAAACTTTTATATATTTAATTTGACTAAATAAATTTATTCTTTAGAATGGGGACATCAAAAATTTACAAGGTAACACCCCAAGCTTCCACGATACGCTTCTCTTTGAATAATATAGTAGCGTGTGTTGTGCGCAACTTTGAGTTCTAACACACACTACAACCAATCAAACTAGCCGTTATGAATAGTAATACCCAATTTTTGAAATTTTATAAATTTTATCTCTCAAAATGGACTTCATTTTTGGATTCTGAATATCGAATTTATCCTAGGGTGAAATTTTGGTACTTTTTGGATAACTTTTATATTTTGATGAATAGTGAAAATTACTAAATTTTAATTAAAAACAACTTTTTTAATAAAAATAATAAATAGAGATAAATTATGAATTTGAGTGGTTTTAAAGTATATTTAGAATATATTTTTACAATTTAATACAATTTTGGTCATTGGACATAATTTCACAATTAAACCGGACATAAACAGGTGTCAATCTTTTGATAGTTATTATATCTTAAAAACACGCATTTTATTTTGACAGCGGGAATTAATTTTAAATTAATTTATGCCACTTCTGTGTTTTGAATTTGGAAAAATGGATTCCATATTTGGAATCAGGATTTCCAAATTGTGTAAATAGGTAACTTTTATTTTTAGACATTTTGAATAATTACTTCGGTAAATATTTTATTTACCATGGTTAAAGGGTAAATCCGGTAAGTAAGGGTTAAAAAAATAATATTATAATAATAATAAATTACCCTAAAACGTGTCCTAACCTTATTGGTGGATACATGTCCGACCATGGGAATCTTTGGGAAGATTTTTGGGACCCCATGGAGCCACTTGTAGGTGATAGGGACACTTTATTTTAAATAAGATAAAGTAAATACAAAATGACATAAGCTTATATCTTTTAGAAAAACAATTTTTACATAGGGTTATATATGTTATATTTTCGATTATAAATATTCATTATAAAGATAAAAATATTTCATACATAATGATATTTTATTTACAATTTTTAGACATTGAAAAAGTAAAAATATATATGACACAATAATGATGCAGTATTTTCCTTATTAATGAAAGAATCAAATAATTGGTATTATAAATGTTAAAATAAATATAATTTAAAAGTTTTGATGACATAAACGAATTTTATTTGTTAATATGACATGTTAGGATTGCTTAAATGAATTTTGTTTTAATTAATAAAGTTGTTAATACTTTATCAAAAATCAATTATTGAGTAGTATCAAAATTGACATAAATGAGTTTTTAAAACAAATATTATATTATTAATTTATATTCTATTCCTAAAAACCTAAGGTTCGTCCAAAGGACTTATATAATTATTGGTGTATCATTAATGGACCACTTGGGGGTCGATTGGATGTATATAGTAAGTTTATTAACTATATATTATAAAAATACAATGTGACATGGTAAGTTTAAACTAATTAACCAATAGTTAAAACTAAAAGATAAGGTTAATATAATGACCCAAACCTATTTAAAATATATTGGTTGAAAGGATTTAGAACCATAGCTATATTATAATTTGAATAATCCACTTTGGATACATTAGAAACTAAATATGAATTTATTATAAATCAATACTTTAAGTTTTTCCTAAAGAGCCCCTCCTTCCCCTTATAAAAGGACCCAACTTCTAACCAATTCTTCACACCTTCAAAGACTTTTTGTTTGGCCAAAAACTCCCCAAATACTCTATAAAATTCCCTCAATTCATCCTAGAGTCCTTAGTTTTATCATAAAGCCAACCTAAGGATCCCTTTTGATCAAATAAAAAGGAAGAACCCGAAGAAGAGGTAACGTCTTCAACACCCTCTTTAAAGTTCCTTTCTTCTTCAACTTCTTCTTTCTTTGTTATTACCATTCTAAAATAATAACTCCAGTATCTTCTATATACTGTGATTTTATTATAATTATGTAACAAAAAAATTAATTATTCTATCCATCCCTTGAATGACATGTCACCATACGTGCGTACGTACGACCTACCGTCTCCACGTTGTGGTGTAATTGTTATTCAATATATTATTATTTAGATGGTTATAATAATGATGTATAATTCATGTAAATAATAAATATAACATGATAATTATTCTGTATATATGATATACTATCCAATTATATATTATTTTAATATCAAAAGAATGATATTTTCACTCGTGCGTACGTACGGATTACCGTCTCCACGGCTCGATGAGATTCATTTCCAATTTCACCATTCATCGACGATTATAAAAATATATATTACTAATAAGTATCTAATATCTGACATAATAATTATACTGGATATATATATATATATAAGTATTTATGTACTTACATATATCTTATTCACTTACTTCCATTCAATACTATATGAAAACAGAAACAACGTTTATGCGTACGTACGGACTACCGTCTCCATAAACGGTGTTTTCCATTTCATATATATGTCTATTATACATATTTATATTCTAAATATATATGATATATTTATCATGTTTTATATTCTGGAATTATTTAAATCATGATCTAAGCTATACAATCAAGAGTAACAAGTTAAAACACGTACGATAAAGGAAACGATTATTACCCGAAATGTTAATTTAACATGGAAATTATTATTAAATTGTTAGTATAAAGTCATAAATGAATCATGTATGATATCATAAATATTAATATGGTTCTGGTATAATTTAATAACATACTAAGAGCTTCGTAAAGGAGGTTAAACGTACCCTCGACTAAAGGAAAGTGCAAGTTAAGGGGTTTTCATCTCACTTCTTATTCCCGTGAGATTCATGCCATATTGCCACTATTACCTTTTGTGTGGTGTATGTACTGCCCATAATTGTATTCTTTGTGTAATACAATTTAATATATGTGTATTTACATATTCATTGTATGATACCTCTTTCTTGGGTTGTATGTTTCGTAAGTTACCAAATTGGTAAGGGTTAATTACTCAATCTCATTATTATCCGAGATTGTTTATGTGTAAGTATTTACTGAGACATTTTAATAATCCATGTCCATTTTTCATAAAAATGATTTAAAAATGAATATTTTAAAGATTTTTAAAGGTAATATTTATCAAGATCCGAATTTCAAATGTTTTAAAGATTTATCTTTCAAAATATTTTTAATTAATGTCCATGTTTTCAAAATTATTTTAAGGATTTATTTATATGGACATGAATGTTTTGAAATGATAATTCTTTTCAAAAGTTTCAAAGTGGTATGAGACACTTTGATTCAAAAATCTCTTTTAAATTACTTCCTTTATAAATGTGTTACTTTTAAATGATTTTACTAAAATGATATTTCTCTCAAAAAGTTTTACTCACCATTTTCATCTATGTCAACACCCTTTGATGGATTTTAAGCTTATTTGAAGTTGATTTATTATATAAAACTTCCATTGAAGTTTTTGTGATATGTTTGACTGTGGATGTGTTATTTTTATACCATTCATGGTTTATGGACAAAGTATTGACATTTCATATGCTAGTTTTAATACAAATGTTTATGTTATGTTTAAACCTATTGATATGAGGAATGCATTGGACTTAGTAAGTGACGGGTGGAGCCCGCTATAGCTCCTCGATGCATCGGTAGGTCTCATGAGACAAACTAGTGTCTTGGCACAAGGCCTTGACAAAATCTTATTTGTAGTCTTGGCACGAGGCCTTGGCTACGTGGTTATGATAGTATGACATTATACATTCCATCATTATGAAAGTGGTTAGTGATTTTGCATGTGATTATTCGACGAGTAGAATATCCATGTGAATAAGTAAATGGAATTATTTCATTTTATTTTTTCTATATTATGCTGAAGTTCACGTTTAAAAGGCTTTTGTTTTAGTTATACATTGCCTTAAATGTTTATGCTTATTTATGAAAGTTTCCGCTGTATTGCTTACCCTTACTGAGCGTTTGAGCTCACCCCTTTCTATGTTTTATTTTTCCCAAGATTCCTATTTTTCCCAGGATTCCAAGAAGTGTATTGTGATTGATATGTAGGGTTAAGAAAAGGGAATAATGGCATTCATAAATGATTATTTATGTTGTTTTTATGTTATGAAGTGTAATGTAACATTCATGTATGTAATCTATTTTCCAAGACTGCTAAACTGATCGGTCCTTCGGGACTTGATTCCTTGTAATCATGCCAATGTTATGTAATAATGCACCGAATCTGGGTAACTGGGGTCGGGGTGTTACAGTTGGTATCAAAGGAAGTTTTGCAATAAACTTGGAATCTAGATTTAGATAAAATCTGATTAGAGCACATATCCATAAGATAGACTTTGAGTATTAGTATAGAATAACTTCCTAGATTTTTGGTATTGTAGAGATTTTGTGAGTTTTCCAAGCAATACATCCCTGTCTGGATACGAGCAGGTAGAGGCGGATCTGGCACATATGTACCTAGGGGTAAAACCTGAAAACACCGCTTTGAGCTAGATTCGAGCGGGAACTGGTGCACGACAACGGGCCTTGCTGCACTCTTGGTTACGACACCCCGGGGGATATTCTTAGGATAATTCTCATTTTCTTTACAAACCATTATGAAGGGTTTATGAGTATATACTTCCTCAAAGAAGAAATTTTTATGAATATGGATTATATCTATAAACTATTTAATTTATGTTAAGTTTTTTACAAGTTTGGGATTAGGTATTTATATTCATAAACTAATCTAGTGTATGCCATTTTTTAGAAATGGCGCCCAGTAGAAGGAATGAGAACTCCAGAAATGCACCTGATCCAAAGAGAAAGAAGGATCATATCTTTCATGGTCTTAAGCCAGAATTTATAAGAGAAATAGTCTCCCATGTATTATCATCATATGAAGAAATAATATCATGTGTTGATAAGATAAGTAAAGAGTTTACTGAGTCCTATGGCTTTGAAGGGAAACAAGAGAAGAAAAAATAGAAGAGAGAAAGATGGCTAAAGTGAAGAGGGAAAAGAAGAATTTTCACATATGTGATAACTGTGGAAAGAAACACCCTGGAACTTGCCTGAAAGGAATGAGAGTTTTTTATAAGTATGGAGGAAAAGGGAACCAATTACGTGACTGCAAGGGTAAGAAAATGGGTTCAAATGTACAATCCTTCATTTGCAAGGAGATTGGACACTACACGAACCTATGTCCCAGTCATCAGACTATGCCGAAAATGATGCTATTGGATAATAATCAAGTTATGATACTACCACAGATGAAGAGGAATGATTATAGTTCTTATGTTGATTATGTCATTTGAGTGTTGTATCAACAATGTACTTGTTATAATAATTATCGACTATATAAGGATTGTACTGCAGTACTATTTCATTAAGGACTTGAGATTGTGTGGAACAAAGAAAAGTGACTCAATAACAGGTAAAATATTTGGAAAAAAATATGGTTGAGAGAAAGATAAACTATAATATGGTTCTAATACCGAGGTAGTGATTTTAGAATAATACATTATTGATTTGTATAAATTATATTGGATATTCTTGAATACCTTGAAACTGATTAATGATTTTTATATTCCATCATTGTTGGGGTTTACAACATTTTTGGATTGAAGGAGTATATCCATTATTATTTAAGGAATAAGGGATCATGAATGTAATCAATAAGGTTTTATGGTAATTCAGGATGTTGCAGTGTTTTAAAAGAATACATGATGAATGTGTTCACATGTTATTATGTAGAAAAAAGGATCTTCATTGTGTTTAACTTCCTTATAAATTTTGGACTGAAGTATTTTGGATAGTTCTAGTTTGGATTATTTTTGGATTGCCATAAAAGGACAACCCAGAGGTCGGGCGACAACTCGTCGCGTCCGGTAAGGCCGCGAGACTCGAACCCACAACCGAAGGGCGACAAGGGTGTATCACCTACCACTAGCCCACGTGATGTCCTGGATTAAATAATGTAGTTTTTTTAAAAAGATCTGGTAGATGAATTATAAATTAATTTTTTGGAACCCTATACGAATAGGATAAATAGAATATATTTTTTTACGTTCTATTATCTTTTAGAGTGAAAGATGAGTTTGTGGTAGAAATTAGTTAAAGGATGGAACTCTACCTGTCAAGAGTATATTTTTATTCTTCTCTTATTCTATGAAGAAATTAATTCTTATACTTTATTTAAGGTATCCTAAAACCAAAAATGTGTTATCCTAATACCCTATGTTTTGTTGAACCGATGGTATTTCAAATCATCATAGATTGATGAATTTAAGGACCTCAATTTTACACTTGTTTGTGATTGATGACCTCAATCACTACCTATAAATATTTATGTTTTTCCTCTAATTATATGTCTCTAATTTCCACCAATGTTCTCCTAATAGAGATCATAATTTGGTGGTGACCCTTTCATTTCTCTTTCCTCGTTTTAAGACTAAATTTTATTAACCCAATTTCCGATGTGGGTTTTCCCACAAAGATATTTTCTATTTTCAACCTTTTATTTTCGAAGAACAATTTCAAATTGTGAGGACACAATTTATTGAAGTAGGGGATAATGTAACACCCCAAGATTTCATAGTGTGTTACTTCTTCAAAATAATTCAATAACTTGCACTACACGCAACACCGAGTTCAAGCGCACCATGACTTACCAAACAAGCCGTTCAAAAGAGGTTATGAATAGTATTAACTAAATTTTGAACATTATATAATACTTATAATTTTAGAATCCATATTATGAGTTTCTTAGACATAATTTAAGAACAAATTCATTTTTTCAGATAAAAGAAGTATTTTTCAAAAAATGCACTTTTACCAACTTTTAATAGTGAACCCCTTTTTTAAATCCAATATTTTAAACTTTTATATATTAAATTTGACTAAATAAATTTATTCTTTAGAATGGGGACATCAAAAATTTACAAGTTAACACCCCAAGCTTCCACGATACGCTTCTCTTTGAATAATACAGTAGCGTGTGTTGTACGCAATTTCGACTTCTAACACACACTACAACAAATCAAACTAGCCGTTATGAATAGTAATACCTACTTTTTGAAATTTTATAAATTTTATCTCTCAAAATGGACCTCATTTTTGGATTCAAAATATCGAATTTATCCTAGGGTAAAATTTTGGTACTTTTCGGATAACTTTTATATTTTGATGAATAGTGAAAATTACTAAATTTTAATTAAAAACAAAATTTTTAATCAAAATAATCAATAGAGATAAATTATTAATTTGAGTGGTTTTAAAGTATATTTAGAATATATTTTTACCATTTAATACAATTTGGGTTATTGGACATAATTTCACAATTAAACCGGACATAAACAGGTGTCAATCTTTTGATAGTTATTATATCTTAAAAACACGCTTTTTATTTTGACAACGGGAATTAATTTTAAATTAATTTCTGCCACTTCTGTGTTTTGAATTTGAAAAAATGGATTCTATATTTGTAATCATGATGTCCAAATTGTGTAAATAGGTATCTTTTATTTTTAGACATTTTGAATAATTACTTCGGTAAATATTTTATTTATCATGGTTAAAGGGTAAATCCGGTAAGTAAGGGTTAAAAAAATAATATTATAATAATAATAAATTACCCTAAAACGTGTCCTAAACTTATTGGTGGATACATGTCCGACCATGGGCATCTTTGGGTTGATTTTTGGGACCCCATGGAGCCACTTGTAGGTGATAGGGACACTTTATTTTAATTAAGATAAAGTAAATACAAAATGACATAAGCTTATATATTTTAGAAAAACAATTTTTACATAGGGTTATATATGTTATATTTTCTATTATAAATATTCATTTGAAATCTAAAAAGATTTAATACATAATTATATTTTATTTATAATTTTTAGACATTGAAAAAGTAAAAATATATATGACACAATAAGGATACAGTATTTTCCTTATTAATGAAAGAATCAAATAATTGGTATTATAAATGTTAAAATAAATATAATTTGAACGTTTTTATGACATAAACGAACTTTATTGGTTAATATTACAAGTTAGTATTGATTAAATTAATTTTTTTCGAATTAATAAAGTTTTTAAGACTTAAAAAAAATCAATTATTGAGTAGTATCAAAATTGACATAAATGAGTTTTTAAAATAAATATTATATTATTAATTTATATTCTGTTACTAAAAACCTAAGGTTCAGAAAAAGGACTTATATAATTATTGGTGTATCATTAATGTACCACTTGGGGGTCTCTTGGATGTATATACTAAGTTTATTAACTATATATTATAAAAATACAATGTGACATGGTAAGTGTTAAACTAATTAACCAAGAGTTAAAATTAAAAGATAAGGTTAATATAATGACCCAAATCTGTCTAAAATCTATTGGTTAAAAGGATTTGGACCCATACCTACATTAGACTTTGAATAATCCACTTTGGATACATTATAAACTGAATATAAATTTATTATAAATTAATACTGTAAGTTTTTTCTAAAGAGTCCCTCCTCCCCCTTATAAAAGGACCCAACTTCTAACCAATTCTTCACACCTTCAAAGCCTTTTGGTTCGGCCAAACCCTGCCCAAATACTCTATAAACTTCCATAACTTCATCCTCGAGGCCTTAGTTTGATCAGAAAGCCAACCTAAGGATACCTTTTGATCAAATCAATAGGAAGAACCCGAAGAAGAGGTAACGTCTTCACCACCCTCTTTAAAGTTCCTTTCTTCTTCAACTTCTTCTTTATTTTTTATTCCCATTATAAAATAATAACTCCAGTATATTCTATATACTGTGATGTTATTATAATTATGGAACAAACAAATTCATTATTCTATACATCCCTTGAATGACATGTCACCATACGTGGGTACGTACGGCCTACCGTCTCCACGTTGTGGTGTAATTGTTATTCAATATATTATTATTTAGATGATTATAATAATGATGTATAATTCATGTAAATAATAAATATAACATGATAATTATTATGTATATATTATATACTATCCAATTATATATTATTTTAATATCAAAAGAATGATATTTTCGCTCGTGTGTACGTACGGATTACCGTCTCCACGACGCGATGAGATTCATTTCCAAGTTCACCATTCATCGACGATTATAAAAATATATATTACTAATAAGTATGTAATATATGACATAATAATGATACTAGAGATATATATATTTATATATATAAGTATTTATGTACTTACATATATCTTATTCACTTACTTCCGTTCAATACTATATGAAAACAGAAACAACATTTATGCGTACGTACGGACTATCGTCTCCATAAACGGTGTCTTCCATTTCATATATATGTCTATTATACATATTTATATTCTAAATATATATGATATATTTATCATGTTTTATATTCTGGAAGTATTTAAATCATGATCTAAGTGATACAATCAAGAGTAACAAGTTAAAACACGTACGATAAAGGAAACGATTATTACCCGAAATGTTAATTTAACATGGAAATTATTGTTAAATGGTTAGTATAAAGTCATAAACGAATCATGTATGATATCATAAACATTAATATGGTTCTGGTATAATTTAATAACATACTACGAGCTTCGTACAGGAGGTTAAACGTACCCTCTACTAAAGGAAAGTGCAAGGTAAGGGGTTTTCATCTCACTCCTTATTCCCGTGAGATTCATGCCATATTTCCGCTATTAACTTTTGTGTGGTGTATGTACTGCCCATAATTGTATTATTTGTTTATTACACTTTAATTTATGTGTATTTACATATTCATTGTATGATACCTCTTTCTTGGGTTGTATGTTTCGTAAGTAACCAAATTGGTAAGGGTTAATTCCTCAATCTCATTATTATCCGAGATTGTTTATGTGTAAGTATTTACAGGGACATTTTAATCATCCATGTCCATTTTTCATAAAAATGATTTCAAAATAAAGATTTTAAGGATTTTTAAAGGTACTCTTTATCAAGATTATAATTTCAAATGTTTTAAAGATTTATCTTTCTAAATATTTTTAATTAATGTCCATGTTTTCAAAATTATTTTAAGGATTTATTTATATGGACATGAATGTTTTGAAATGATAATTATTTTCAAAAGTTTCAAAGTGGTATGGGACACTTTGATTCAAAAATCTCTTTGAAATTAATTCCTTTATAAATGTGTGACTTTTAAATGATTTTAAAAAAAGGATATTTCTCTCAAAAAGTTTTACTCATCATTTTCATCTATGTCAACATCCTTTGATGGATTTTAAGCTTATTTGAAGTTGATTTATTATAAAAAACATCCATTGATGGTTTTGTGATATGTTTGACTGTGGATGTGTTATTTTTATACCATTCATGGTTTATGGAGAAAGTACTAACATTTCGTATGCTAGTTTTAATATGAATGTTTATGTTATGTTTAAACCTATTCATATGAGGAATGCATTGGAATTAGTAAGTGATGGGTGGAGCCCGCTATAGCTCCTCGATGCATCGGTAGGTCTCATGAGACAAACTAGCATCTTGGCACTAGGCCTTGACAAAATCTTATTTTTAGTCTTGGCACGAGGCCTTGGCTACGTGGTTATGATATTCTGGCATTATGCATTCCATCATTATGAAAGTGGTTAGTGATATTGCATGTGATTATTCGACGAGTAGAATATCCATGTGAATAATTAAATGGCATTATTTCATTTTATTTTTTCTATATTATGCTTAAGTTCAAGTTTAAAATGCTTTTGTTTTAGTTATACATTGCCTTAAATGCTTATTCTTATTTATGAATGTTTCCGCTGTATTGCTTACCCTTACTGAGCGTTTGAGCTCACCCATTTCTGTGTTTTATTTTTCCCAGGATTCCAAGAAGTGTATTGTGATTGATATGAAGGGTTAAGACAAGGGAATAATGGCATTCATAAAGGATTATTTTTGTTGTTTTTTATGTTATGAAGTGTATTGTAACATTCATGTATGTAATCTATTTTCCAAGACTGCTAAACTGATCGGTCCTTCGGGACTTGATTCCTTATAATCATGCCAATGTTATGTAATAATGCACCGACTCTGGGTAACTGGGGCCGGGGCGTTACATCCTATATTAGAGGGTTGATTGGGATTGAGCATGGATTAGGGAACCATACTTGGTGTCGCGACCCACTTGGAGGATTTTTCTATGTTTTTTTATATTAACACTTGATAGATAATTTTCATTACATACTTACTATTTTATTTGGATATTATATTTCCTATTTTGGTTATCATGTGATACTGGTATTTTTTGGTTATGTTATCTCTTTTGGTTATTCTCATTTACTTCCACTATTGATATACTTTTATAAATATGGTATAGTCTCCCCACTCTCAAAATTTGACTCTCTCTACTAGTTGGAAGCCTCTGGAATACAGGGAGGCACTCTTGGGGTCAGTTGACTGACTGACTCGGATCACCAGTGTGTGGCACCCAGGTCGGAATGTTACACTCTTATAGGATCTGAAGGAAATTTTTTTCCTTACTATCCACTGATAGGAATAAATGACTCCAAAACTTGGGAATCATTTCGTCATCAACAAGAAAAAGGAATACTCTTAGATCACCTTGTATTCCTATAAAGGGTAAGCACCACTATATCTAGGAAGTACCCACCCCCATTGCATACAGGAAGGTCCATCCCTAGTCTCAAGCTCATTCCATCATCTTGTATTTCAGAAGGCAGTATTAACCCAATGGAAGTTGACCCATTATTATTTTTTCATTATCAATGGCGGAACCTTTCACTGGAAACCACACATGATCAAATCATCGTCTTTGGTTTTCATGGTCTCTGTGAAGCTGGAATGACAAGAATTAACTACTGAATATTTCACCCCTTTAGAAGAAGGTGACAATATTTTGTGATGACCTCATGTTCCTATAGAGGAATCTATTTCCTCTAATCCTAATGTTTTTTATGATGAGGAGGATTTTGATGAATCCCCTCTTACTTTTGAGGTGGTGGTCTCTACCACTATTGATGAATTTTCATAGGTGAATCTCAATACTAAGGAATATTTGAATCCAATACTGATTAACATCATCATGTCCCCTAAGGAGTTGGAAGTAAAACATGATGTTTTCACCTAGAAATACATGTAAATTATAGGGCTTAATCCTTTTGTTTTTTCCACTACCTTTCCCTTCCTATTGTCCACAATGGGTTCAAATAGGCACCCAGGAAGTTCCATCCCTCCAATGGTGCCATGATTGAGGATAATGTTGATAAACTTATCAAAGAAAACTTCATCAGGAAAAATCAATACTCCAAATTATTGGAAAAAATTGTCTTAATTAGGAAGAATAATGGAAATATTAGAGACTTTATTGACTTTTAGTACCTTAATATCTACTACCTAAATACTGAATTCCTTTTCAAAATGACATAACTATCGATTGATACAGCTATTATATTTGAGGCCCTATCCTTCATGGATTGGAATTTCAGGAAAAATCAAATGGATCCCAATTATGAGGAATCCAACACCTTTAGGGTACCTCAAGGAAATTTATTTTATGAAGTGATTACCTTTGGTATAAGGAATTTTGGATTCAATTATCAATGTTTCATGCATCAAATCTTTTATCTCCTCCTTGGAACACTGGTGGAGTGATATATGGATGATTGGCTGGTTAAATCACACAAATGTATGGAACATCTCAGAGATATTGTAAATGTGTTCAACACGATCTGTTCTTATCACTTAAAGATAAACCCCATGAAAATTTTATCTGGGGTTACCACTGCTAATTTTCTTGTAGTGGAATTGAGATTGATCTAGGTAAGAATAAGGCTATTAAAAAATGTATCCTCTGTGTAATATTCAAGATCTATGAGGCCTCCAAATCTATATATCCTACATTCATAATTTTTCACCAAACTAGATAGAATTTGAAATCTCTTATCTAATATCATTAAGAATGGTGTCACTTACCAATCAGAAGAGGAATTATAATCTTCATTTGTTGACATCAAGATATATCTACAATGTACTCTTATTTTGATGCCACCTATCCTAGGGATGACTTGTGTGCTTCATGTGACTGCCCTAGAATATTACATTAGGGACCACATGTCCCGGAAAAATAATGAAGGTAATGAGAATAATATGTATTATCTAAGTCGCACAATGTTGGACACTGAGATTAGATATTCTCTCATTGAGAAGAGCTATCTAGAATGGGTTTTCATTGTTAAAAAGTTGTAGCATTTCCTATAGTATCGTGAGATAAATTTAGTTTCTCATGTTTACCAACTAATTTAAATACTCAACCATACCATGTCAAATGAATGATTATCATGGTGGGTAGTAATCAAGAAATATTTCAACATTAGTTTCATCCCACATAAGGCTTTCATGTTCTACGCATTGGTGGACATTTTAGTCGTGTATCCAACCTATGAATAGATTCCCTTGGATATTTACTACCAAGATAAATTCATAATCTCCTTTGATATGGTCATTCTGTTTTGGAAGATTCACTTTAATAGTGCCTCTTGAATCCCAAATGAGAGAAGGCCCAGTAACCCCAAACTCAACAGGGTCCGCCTTGTGATTATTTTCACCACCACCTCATAGTCCCTCATGAAATACACATTCATCTTATTGAAATTATGTACCAATAAAAATCAAGATTCCATACCTTTATTATCAATCTTAAGTTATCCCCCAAGATTGAGGTTCTATTGTTTCATGTGAAGGGTGACTCAGAGTTGGTCATCAAGCATATCAATGGTGACAACATCATTAGAAAACAAGTTCTCGACCACTTTCTAGAGAAACCTCATTTGATGATAGATAATTTACCATCAATGTTAAAGGTTATTAATATCCCAAAGTATTAAAATGATATATTAGATGCAATGGAGAACCTACATCCATCCCCCACAGAGCTAGACCATGATGATTTGGTCATTCATGTGAAACATCAGAAGGTCTTTTCCCCTGATGCTTCTAATGGGGTGGAAAATTGGGTGAGAAAACATGACATTGGAACATCCCTAGAAGGTACTTTTAGATGAACCTAAAATAGATTATATACTATAATGGAGGCACCTCTCATTGAGTTCCTCCAACATGGAAATATCCCCTCATAACGAGCCAAGAATGACAAAATCTGTTGGCATGGGCTAAATTTTACCCTCTATGATGGCCCTAATTCTGAGCATGTAATTTACAAGCATTGATTTTAAAGAATCCTTATATTTAATATCTAAGGGAAGTAGGTCCATCAGGTTCTACAAGTGATCCATTCTAGGTCAGGTGGGGCCGGTCAAGCAAGGTTGAATCCATCACACATGATCTGAAGGTTTGGGTAATTTTGTCCCACCATGGTCCATGAATCCATGGAATTCACTAAGAAGTTTCATGTTTAACAGATCCATGCTAGCCTTAGGAATCAGTCACTAGAGATCCTCCATTCCACCAATTACTCCTATCCCTTTTATTATAGGTACTTGACATTCTGCGTCCCTATCTTCCAACGATATCCTAGTAGTGAAAGTTCATCCATACCACTACCAATTTATTCTGAAAGTGGGTGGAATCATTCCCACTCGAGGAGGTCAAGGCCCTATCTATGATCGATTTTTTGAAATTCCACATCAACAATAAATTAGGGATTCCTCACACAACTCTTACATACAACAATACCAACTTTAATACCATTTATCTAAATACTATATATGTAAATTAAAATATTCTATCCAATTATACATCTTATTATTATGCAAGGGAAAATATAAATATTTAGGTTTTTAAAAAACCCCTCTCTATAATTCTATATATGATGGTGTCCCAAAACAAGAAGGATTGGACTAAAAATCACTCTAATTCCCCATGGGTGTATCAAACAATGACCCAAAATTCAACCTAGGTGACCTTGTACTCCCTGGTATATAGAAAAGATAAAGTATTCCTATGGAGGTTTAGCTATCACCAGTCTAGATATACATTTATGATTATATGATTCCAGAAAAAGGGTTTAATTCTTCATTTGGAATCCCTTGATGAGAGTAGGATCCAAGAAATACACAACCATGAAAATCATCAGAACTAGATAGCCTAGGAGTTCATAAAAAATTTCACATATTCTCTTTTCTTCAATGTTACCTAGTGTTGGCACTGAAAACACCAATAATACCCCAAAGTAATCTGTCGAATATAGAACCAAAGGGGGAGGTTTCATTCATCATTTTTAGGCTTTCTATAATGGTACATACTCATTAATCACCATGGATTGGGAGTGCATCACGCCTCCCATGAATGTATGGTTCCTCAAATGGTATTTTGAATAACCTTCACATTAGAAGACATAAATTCCACATCTTGTTAAAATATATGACACATAATCATTACATATAACATTAGAATATGTGTCCAAATTCCTAGTAAAATTACCATATCATGTATAATATATGTCCTAGTAAAAACATGTTAAATTATATGACATTATTCCTTAATGTGTGATGTTAAACTATGTATCCAACTTACATACCAAAAAATGTTAAACTACATGGTATTCATCCCCATCGTATGACATTAAATTTTATTCCCAATGTCTTTGCTGCAAGACATTAAACTACATGAATGTGTCTTGATCATATGAAATAAAACTATATCATGCCTTAGCCCCCACCTGAGAGGACCTCATCCTTCAACGTCGATCATCTACCGAACTACCTTAAATAACTACTTGTGGGTTGATTTATAATTCATGGGATATATAGAGATTCAGTGATGTATTAAATTTTCACAGTTGCTAACATATTTTTGGGTTTCCCCTTGAGAATGAGTTTGAATCTCTCTCACCAATATTCCATATCAATTAACATGAGTGAATGATGATATTATACCCAAATTGTTAAACTCTCCCTAAACATCCATTCATGTCTATATTTACACATTGATTATTCCTTGATGTGAATCCCCATAATCATCCATGTCCCAACTAGATCCCTTTGGATGATTATATATTTCCTAAATCAGCTTCCCTCCCATCCAGGGCATAATCCCCTATGGTATTCTAGTGACAAGTGATGATTACTTTGTTTTAAACATGGTCAATGGCCGATCTGAATTTTTTTCTTCCCATCCCTAACTATACAGTTGTGGGATATATCTTTCAAATAGAAATCAAATGATCATCCTATCCTATTTTCACCCTTTTTTGATTCAAATCCCAGGAGTCATGATTTACCTTCTCTCCACCACCCACTATTCTAGTATAGTCTTAATAGTATTGGTGATTCCCATTAATTCATCTTCATGGGTTAGATAAGTAGGTCAGTTTCATGATATACTTATCGAACCGGGTTTTATTCACCCCGATCATGTTCTCCCATGTGACATGGGAGGTCTCCCACTACTCCTTATTCCTACATAGAGCAGGACTCATGTGGGATTAAGTGTCTTGGTGGATTGTCTGTAACTTTATTGAGATGCATAATTGTTCCCAAGAAAAATATCTCATGGTCTAAGAGTCATGACCTTATAAAGTGTGTGGATCATTATAAAGATATATTTTTAGAGAAATTCCTCTTTTTCCCTCCATTCACATCATTTTATTACTATATTTCATTCCATGTTAACTTTATCAGAACACCCTGGGTCCATGCTCTTTGACCTTAAACTGTTAGTAACCCCCCCAGTCTATGCATCATGACATTAAACTATGTGTGTCCCATCCTAGAAAATTTTGTGTGGTTCATGGCCTCTCCTTCCATCCATTCAATTCGGTTTCATTTCAAACTCTATGTGATATGATCTCACTCATTATCAATTCTGTCATTATCATATGATATTAATATGAACATCCACTTTTGTCTATACTATGTGACCTTAAACTACATGTGATGGTCTAATACCCATAACCTTAAACTAATGGAAGTCACTTTTGGTAAATTTTGTTTGGCCTTAAACCCCAAACCCCTAATGGTCTGAGTAGCATGACCGTAAACTACCAGAGGAAATAGGCACAAATTCTCATCAGGTTCAATTCCCTCAAACAAAAACCTAAGACCAATTTATGCCTTCTCTCGAAAAGTTACCCTTCTATGGATGGGGGGAAATTAGAGCATAAAGGGAAAAGAGTGAAAATATTGTAAGGTTAATTGTTAATACTTATAAAAATATTGGTTGTTCCCACTAATCCTTCTACTTTAGGAAAAATATTGAGTAGATTGTTCAATCTATTTTTCATACATTCAATTCCCTCCATGAGGTTCTAGAATCCCAAATCCAAATCTAGTTCATTTATTAACTTCATGATTCATGAGTTACCTAAGGATATGATCAAAGATATACAACCTAAAACTCTTGAAAACATTCCTCACATCATTTCCAAAAGATAGTAAACTACACGGTTCTAGTTTTGAACATTCAACATTAAACTACATTTCCAACATCCTAGTAAAATGATGTGAAACTACACCATGAAATTATATATACAAGTATTTAAATGGAATATAAATGATAATTATGTAAAAAAAATTAAACTATATAATCTAATCATCATCATGTCCTAAGATTAAACCCCCTCCTTTTAGTTGTTATTCTCCTAATATGCCACATATGATTACTATGTGTGTCTTGATTCTAGTCTCATGAGAAACTTAGTGATTTTCATACTTCCTATATTGGGCCCATCCACCACTATTTCTCTTTCCATGGGAATTCCATAATCCTCACCCTTATTGAAAAATACCCTGCTATTAGGTTACTTACTCTAAAAAAGAACCAAGGTGCTTCTCCTCTCAAAGAACATGTTTTTACCTCATCTGTATCGATATACCTCATCACTGTTCCCAAACACACAACGAAATGATGCTTGAAATGTTTAACTCTACCTAAACATCCCATCATGTTCAAACTCATACTTTGAGTCATTCTCAATTTGGATCCTAATCATCATTTAGGTTCAAATAGGATCCCTGTGGTGATGGTTCATGACCTAAATTAGCTCACCTCATATCCAAGGTACATGCTTTGAAGGACTTCTAGTGAAAAGTGATTACTCCACAATTTTGAACATAGTCAATAGTTGATCTAAAACTTGTTCTCTCCATTCTTGATGGTGTGTTTATGGGACCTAAATTTCAAATTCATGGTCAGCTATTATCCTTCACCCATTCTTATCCCCCTTCTATGATCAAAATCTCATAATTCGTTATTTACATCAATCACTTCCCTTTTTTTTGGTAGAATTTAATTTCCTTGTCATTTCCTCTCTCACGAACCTATGAATTCTAGTAAAGAAAGCCACACCTATGGGGACATACCTAACCAACCTATGCTCTTATGGGATGTTCCAAATGGTTAAAGTATTATTCTAACCCTGACCCTTAACCCATATTGCATACTCTTATGTGGGATGAGTAGTCATGTTATACCCCTTGTTTCCCATATAGAGCATGGAGAATGGGGGCTTATGAGTCGCGATGGATTGTTTTTTCATACAATTGATTCACCCCATGTTATTGGAAAATATCATTTCATAGTAATTTTAGAATGAATATAAACCACAAAAATAACTTATGGGTCATGCATAATGACCTTAAACTATGTAAACCCCATATTCTTGGGATGTATTATCCTAGAAATGAGCCTATTTTTCCTCCTTGATCCCATTATTCATGCTAGGTTTTATCTATAGTAGTTGGATAGATCATCTAAATTCCCCTGGTCCTAGATCTATGAAGTTAAATTATCAATGGTGATTATTTTTTTTCATCCTTGTTACCTAAGATACCTTCCAACTTCGTTCATCCTTACCCCAAGATGTTAAACTGAATTGGTTTTTCTTCATCGCATGAATTTAAATTTTCCAAATCCTAAAATCCTCTCATGATGGGTTTTTTCCTTATTAACCTAGTGATAATATCCTACCATGTCCCCCACAAGAAATACTAATGGATGAATTCACATTTTATTAGATACATAGTGATTTTTGGAATCCCTACCTCAGATCCATCCATAAAACACCAATTTCTTCACATCAATCCATTTAATGCTCCTTAACAAACTTATGTTGATCCCTTGTCTGACTCAACTTTGGGTTGATTTCCCTTTTCTTTCATACATAATTTGTACCTATAAAGAGGAGTAATGGTCCAAGATTCATGGCCTTAAACTATATGTTTCATGTATTAGTAATATGATCTACACTATCCTAGGACCCTGATGGGTCATTCTATTCATGTTGGGTTTATTTCACCTTTTCCAAAAAAAAATGTCATATACCCCTTTTATTCTAAGCTTAATGACCTCAAACTAAGAGAATCCCCCAATCAGAGTTGTACGGACTTAAACTCTATCCTTCTATAATCCTTCTAGCATGACTATAAACTAACCATGTCAAGAGAGAAAAACATTCATCAGGTTAAAAAACTACAAAGGTTATCCTAAGAAATATTTTTTCTTCTCTTACTAAGTTACCCTCGATGATATAGGTAATAAAAAATGTGAAAATGGAAAGGGTAAAATCTGGTGGGACTCATCATTGAGGCCTAGAAAATCTTGGATGTAATCATTGAACAAACTATTAAACATAATGTTAGAGACAACCCTTGGACCCTTTTTCCTGATTGGTCCTAGTTGCAAGACCCAAAACTTTGTAGCTATAATCTTCATGTATGACATTTTATACTACATAATTGGTTCATAATCCCAAACTGATAGGGAAATTCCCTCATTTCAAGGCTTTTCATCTACAAATTCACTTATAAAAACTATTAATAGCATGATTCCCATCCTAATGGGATATATAGAGACACTCGGATCTCAGATCTAGGGTCCGTCCTTAATCGCTATTACCATTAGCATCTCATTGTCCTTGCTTTTTATTGATGATCAATGTCTTGATATTGGGTTCCGTTCATTCACATGAAAACCTGGATGATGATACCCATAAGAGATGTGTTTCCCCTTCCTTCTATAGATACACCGCTTCAATGTACTCGAATTAATGGTGGTGTAATACCTATATTTTACAACACCATTCAAAAATCCCCTTATTTCACCTTCACACATTGGTTCATTGTTGATTTGGATCTTCATCGTCTTCCATTTCATATTGGATCCCTTTGAATAATGTAACATGACCTAAATTGGCCCATCTTCCACCCATGGAACACATTGTGAAGGACTTCAAACTGTAATATGAAATTTCCTATGTTTTAAAAATAACAGTAATAGGTTAACCCTCATTTTTCACCCAAACTTGGTTGTACGATAGTGGAATATGCATCTCTAACATGGACAATAGTTATCCTCAACCCTCTTGTTTCTACCACTTTTTGTTTCACATATTTGGGGTCTTTATTTACATCCTCAACTTCCACCTTTTTTGGGTTCAATACAATTCCCTCATCATTAAAATGCTCATTCATTTATTCCCATTGATAATGAAAGTCATCCTATTGGGGTATCTACCTAACTAGTCCCCCTCTAGTTGGGATGTTCCCAATGGTTGATGTATCATTATAACCACAACCCTTTACCCATACTTGGTGCTCTTATGTGACATAGGTGATCTTCTTCAACTTCTTATTTCTCGCACCAAACATGAAACATATGGGATTTGTGGTTTTAGTGGATTTTTTACTTTAAAAATATAGGAACATAGTTTTTATAGGTAGGGATCCCCACATGTTCTTGGAAATATGAAAATTAAGAACACATAACCCTTTAGATACTCTATATCAGCGTTGTTCCCTTCCTTCATGTTTGATGTTTCCTCCGTATGTGGCTACATACACTGTCTCATTTTTATTCCATGCTCCATGACCTTAAACTATGTGAAATTTTCTATGAATCCAGAGCATATAATGTGTTCCCCTTCCTATGTGTAATGATATATTTCAGTATCAATGATGTTAGGAATATTGGCCCTCCATTTCACATTAGATATGACCCCCTCTAAGTAAATCATCCCATCCCTCTTAGTCCAAATTCCATAACCATAAAATATTATCATCACCTTGGTCTAAGCATTAAAACCTCAAATCTTGATTATTTGATCTAAGCACTTTGACCATAAACTGAGTGCATGATCCCTAAAAATGTTTGTGCAATATCTGGTCATGTGTCACTCCATTCAAGTAAGATTAGAATTACCTTTTGTGTTGTATAGACTAATTTATGTTGAAAGTGGTTTCCCTCGACCAAAATTTTATTGTACTTTGACTACCACTACATGTATGCAGTTTCTTATATATACATGTGTTTACCTTTCCATAATAGTGTAGAAACTTATGCATCCACTTTGTTTATGAAAATTTCCTTAGATTACATGTCATATTAAATGGTTATAGTAGATCTCATTCTATAATGAGATCCCTGAGATTCCATGAAAGTAATCTTAAAGTAATGTCCTATAGTCTAGTTACAACATTATGAAAGGACACAGATGATGTGCAACTATCAGGTGTTAGGGGCTTATAAGCATTGAGACTTCTTCTCATGAAGTTCACACTTGATGATCTATAGTAGTTGAGATCATGAGGACTGACCCTCATAATAGGAACACCACATTTTTTAGGTGTCATTGGTCATTCCTATCTATGAACATGTGTAATGGTCTCCAGACTTGAGATCATTATCAATATATGTCATTTAATTGAATACTTTGATGCAAGGAAAAAACCATGGTAATGAAATTGTTGCTAGGTAGTTTGTGTTGGGTACGTCATTGGTGACATGAAATTTATTGAATGATAAAGATAGGATTTGTCGCTTCCATGTTGAGGAAGAGATATCTCGGGCTTGGTTGATTAGGATGGTTGCACCTTCATTAAATCCATGGCCATGGTAGTGGAAGGTAATACTGTCCAGACATATCAACAAATAAAATAAAGAAAGATAATGGATGATGATACTAGTGTGCATTCTTCTTTAATGAGATATCTATGACGAAGAGATTATATTACATAGACCATGTTCATAGGAAGGTAGTCATTTCTTTGAATTTTCCTTATCTCTATAGGGGCCTTGATGGGTTGCTAGACCCCACTCTTGGTCGGTGAATATTATTCACAGCTATTGAGATAAGGGCCTAGAGGGTGACACACTATAGAGCTTTGAGAATCTTCCCGATTCTGTGAATAGGAATATAGAACTTAGTGGGCCCCACCACAGGGTCCGAGTATTAATCAAGTTCTATAGATCACCAAGTAATAAATAAATTCTTTAATTATTCAAGTTTGGAATAATTCATTGAATTTATTTATAACATCTATTTACAAGTGATTAAGTAAAAACAAAGATAAAATATTATTCTAATGGATTTAAATATCCCGGGTTTTTTTGATAATTTCAGGATACATGTGTCGAGTTATAGACTCAAGATTATCACGCAATATATATTTAATATATATTGTAGTTAGTGATAAAATTATAAATATTATTTATGGAATAATTTAATTTTTCATAAATAAATATTTATAATACTTATATTGTGAATATCTATTACATGGGGGCTGGGAACCCATATTGGGTATTTTAGATATCCCTTATATACGTGAGAGAGAGGGTCTTACCATGAAACTATTCATTTATTGGAATTTAGAGCCTCTCTCTTCTCCTAGATTCTAGAGAGAGATTATCTCAAGCAATGAAGATCTTCAGGCTCATCCTTCTTGGATTGAAGATTCTGGCTTGCAGTGATCACCACTACGTCGAAGTGATCGTTGGTGTACCGCACTAGCACTCAGATTCCAACGAACGACACATGATCAGAATTAAGAGGCGTGTGTGGACAATCTAGAAGGATTTGAAATTGAAGTCTTTGAGCAACGGTCACTGGAATCTTGTGACGGACTTGAACATGTCAGATCCGAACAAGGTACATGTTTGATCTTATTTTTATGCTCTATCAAATCCAGACATGGTCCTCTGACTGTACCGAGATAAGATCACCGGAGTCGACGTTGTTAAGTTGCTCTGGTGATGTGAAATTTTTTAAATTCCTATCCCATAATCTTCTTTTTCCCATCCCAGTACCTAACATTGGTATCAAAGTTATGTGTGGTTTCTCAGAGTCAAATAAAAAATTAAATTTCATTAAGTACGGGGCATTAAATCGGTTCCAATGAATCTGACCGTATGTCGATCCATTTCATAATGGCCAAGTTACATCCATTTTAAAATTTTAATTGGATCGACATCGTTAGTTTTAATTTATTCAGATTAATATTTTCGAAGAAAGTGTTTTAATTTATTTATTGTTCTTCAAAGTACCAATATCCGGCCACACTTTGGCTGGAATCCGGTCGCCGAAATTTTTCTGGTGGGATTATTTTTAGGAGATAAATAAAATGTATTATAATATTATTTTATTTTATTTTTTCTCAAATAAAAATAAAAATTTAAAAAGGGGAAGTCATTTATAGTTTTTTATTCAATCCATCCTTTTTTTAAAGTCTTTATACTTTAAAATTTAAAAAATAGAGACCAAGACCCAAAATTGGGTCTTCTCTTTTTATAAAAAAAAACAGGGGTTGGGTTTTGTTTTGTCAAAAGAAAAAACAAATAAATAAATAAAAGGAAGGAAAGAACACCCAAAGGTCATTATTCCTTGGAGTAGTGCGTCGTACCCCTTCAACTCTAGAGTTCCTCCCCTTGGTGCGGCCGGACCACGCCTCGGGCTTCCCTCCCTTTCCGTCTTGACAGAACTGAGCCCCAGTGCCTACCTCTCTTCGTGCTTCACCAGAACTGGCTCGCCCTGCTTCCCTGCTGCGCCAGCTCACGTCTGCCTACGGCTCCACCGAACCACCAGCCACCTTGCGTCTCGTTGGAGGACCAAGCCACTTTCTACTGGCTCTGCCTCCCTGTCCAAACTGCAAGGTAGAAACTCCTTTTGACCTCGCCATAGAAGCAGGCCACCACCCTTACGGCTCATCATAAGCAGTGTTCCACCGCCCTTGCGGATCACCGGAGCAACATGCCACTGAACTGTCATGCCTCTCTGCCACCCTTGCACCTCACCGAAGGAGTCCATTGTCATCCCTGTCTGGTCGCTTCTCACTGGAGGACACACCTCAGGGGTGTTGCTGGACTGGGCAGACACACTGCAGACACGCCACTGACACGCCGCAGACACATCACAGACATGCCGTGGTCACACCGCGGTCACGTCACGGTCACACCGCGGTCACGCCGCGGTCACACCGCAATCAATCCGTGATCATGTTGCGGTCACGAAGCGGTCACGCCGTGGTCACACCACAGTCACGCCGCGGTCATGCCGCAGTCTGGCCACAATCTCGCTACGGCTACACCACAATCATGCCCTGGTCACACTGCGGTCACGCCCCGGTCTCGCCGTGGTCTCACCGTGGTCACTTCGCGGTGTCGCCGCGGTCACCCTGCAGTCACTATAACAACCCTTCTCTTTATTACACACTTAAAAATGATTTATTAAAAAAAATATTCTCTTCATACAACATAGAAGATTGGTATTTCTAGTGTCTTTGGGGCTTTGGAACATTACATAACGACTTAAAACATGTAACACAACATCTTTTTTGAAAACTTCCTTTACATGACCACTACATTCCCTCATACTTAGCATTACATGGGATAACCTGAGGTCATGAATAAGAAAAGGGTGATCTATAAATCCCAGTAAGGGAGTAAACAAGGCATAACATGAAGAATATAGTATATGTTTGGAAATAGGCATACCAAAGGAGCATAAGAGAAACATGAACATAAAGGCATGATATAACATGATTATCATAACATGGAAATGTGGCAACAACACTTAACATGGTATTAGAATGATCCAAGGATAATTGCACATGGAGCATGAGTAAACCTTCATTACACTTGAATTAGCATGAGTAAACACTCATTTCACTTGATGTATCATGATACTAATCTTTACCTAATGCATTGGAGCGCTATCAAGGTGCACCCTTCTTAAAACATTCATTTCATACATAAGTGTGCCACATTGATCATATAACATGGATTCATTAAACATTATAATTTATTCAATGATAAAGGAATGTGGAATTCCTACATGAAACTCCATAATCAATAAGTAAATGTAGATAAACATGAATACCCTTGATAGAGAAATGGGTATGGTATTCACTACACAATGACTTTGTCTTGGAAAATCGCGGTGCAATTTCGGCAGCATAACGGCGTGACATAAGAATTAATAAAAATGGTTGATGAGAGATAAAATGATTTATCATCATATTTTCATGAAATTTAAATTAAGAGGGTCATATAGAAACATTTCCCAACATATTTAATGGGATTTAGATTCATAATACAAAATAATTGCTTGAATGTAAATTAGAAGAGATGAATTCCTTAAGAAATTTCGGCATGGTAACGGGTGTACATGGGAGGCATTAATGAGAGATAAATGGGTCTATCATCATTAAAAAAGGAGGAAAGTATGGGGTGGTTGTAAATCAAACCCCAACATTTATAATTGAAAATAAAAGGACATAACAATATTAAGAAACTTTGATAAAATGAGGAAAGAATGAATCCCTTTCTTGGAAGTGTGAACCCAAAGGCTTGGGAGAGGCTTATTGGGATATTGGGGTGTCTTGGGGGGATAATAGAGAGAGGAGGGCAGAGTAGGGACGTGGTACAAGGGTTTTGAGTGAAGATAAGTGGGAGATTGGGTTGGTTTATATAGGAAAAGAGAGGGAATTCTTTATTATTTAGGTTTTGGACACCACACATTAAACTAATCAAAACCAAAAACCAAACCATGGTTTTTGAAAAAGGGTAGTAGAAAACATTATTTTATAAGTCCAATGGAAACTTCTTAAAATATTAGGCTTGATTATGTGGAGGTGAGTCACACTCTCAAGGAAATCAATTTAAAAAGTTAAAATGTTTTATAAGTCTTGGAGGGTCCACTAAAGCTTTGTAAAATAATTCAAAAATCAGATTATTTTAATGGTAAAACATATATTTTCCGAAAATCCCATTTATAGTATTTTATTACATCACTATTGGGTCATTATGATGTCATAAAACACATTATATAATTAAACGGTATTTAATTTTTACCCAAAAATTCGACTGTCTTAGAAAATTATGAAAAATTCACCATTGGATAATTTAAATGTCCTGATTAAAAAAACAATATTCATTTTATCTAAATAATTTTCTAAATATGTGAATTTTTAATTTTAAAATAAAAACTGACATTTATTGAAAATTCATTGGTTTTGACAAAAATAACTTTGAAACCTTAATAAAAATCACAATTATATTCCTAAAAATTATAAGATAATTTATATTTAATAAAAATTAATTTAGTAATAATATTTCATTAAAATATTATTTAATTCGAAAATCCATTAATTTATCAAAATATATTTCTTAAATGAATATTAACTAAAAATGCTATTTTCTTCTTTAAAAACTATTTACAAAGTAACAATAATAAAATTAATGTACATTATCTATACTAAAATATTATACATAATCATAGTGATAGGGCCTTGTTACATAACCCCTAATTACACCCACATAAGACCGAAGGGTAAGGTGTGTGATGGTGACAGAATCTTAGGGTGGCTCATATAACATTGCTCGGGTGGTAATCTCTATCAACTTCCACTTCTCTCGTAGGTGGTTTTGCTCGAGCTTAACGTGTTGAAGATCAGATTGGTCTTGGTCAAGAGCGAATCCCAATGATGGAAACTCCTTTTTGAGCTCCAAAAAATGGGCTTTGTATGGAGCAATTCTACTGGATGAGGCCATCACTTCCTTTGCCTGAATAAATTGGATTTGTTAAAGCCCTATATTTATACTAATCGTGTGATCACTGTTCAATGGCTATATTTTCAATGGTCACAATTCTTAATGGTATTTTAAAATCCAAAAACATAAAACTAAGGAAGTGC
Source organism: Viscum album (assembly GCA_963277665.1). Lineage (NCBI taxonomy): Eukaryota > Viridiplantae > Streptophyta > Magnoliopsida > Santalales > Viscaceae > Viscum > Viscum album. The sequence goes on along the minus strand of OY728167.1, from coordinate 813,411,526 downwards.
ATAAGTTTTATATATCCGTAATAATACATTTAATTAGATCAAGAGTAATTTCCATTAATGAATGTTTGGGTCGTTACTATCTTCCCCCCTTAATAAATTCCGCCCTCAAAATTTCCTTTTCCCACACTAAACAGTTACGAGTAGCTCTGCCTCATCACTTCCTATGATTCCCACGTTGCTTCTTCAAACTTTTGGTTTCACCACAACACCTTGATGAGGGGCATTTTATTATTTCATAGAACTTTTTCTCTATGATCTAAGATCTTCACCGGCTTCTCTTCCTAGGAGAGGTCATTCTCCAATACTACAACCTTTGGATTGAGTACATGTGATGGTTCAAGTATGTAATTCCTCAAGAGTGATACATGTAATACATCATGTACTTGAGATAGGTTTTGTGGGAGTTATAGTTGATAGGACACTGCTCCAATGTGATCAAGGATCTCAAAAGGGTCGATGTACCTTGGACTAAGATTTACCTTCTTCCCAAATCTCATAACTCTATTCCATGGTGATATGCAGAGGAATACCATGTATCCAATATCAAACTCTAGGTCTCATCGATGATTATTAGCATATATCTTTTGTCGACTCTGAGTAGCTTTAATGGGTTGTTGTATGGTCTTAACCGTCTCCGTCATTTCTTTGACCATTTCCAGACTTAGGAGTTTTTTCTCCACAACTTTATCCCAACATACTGGTGTTCTGCACCTATTCCCATTCAAGTCTTCATAAAAATACATTTTAATTTTTGAGTGGAAACTATTGTCGTAAGAGAACTCAACCAGAGGAAGATGTTGATCTCATCCTCCTTTGATGTCCATTGAGCATGATCTCAACATGTAATCAAGTTTTTGGATAGTCCGCTCAGATTGGACATCAGTTTGAGGATGATAAGCTATACTGAAGTTCAACTCAGTATCCAGAGCATGTTGAAGACTCTTACAAAACATAGAAGTGAATTTTGAATCTTGATCGGATAAAATCGATAGTGGTACTCCATGAATCCTTACCACATCTCTGATGTATGTCCATTCCAGTTGATCCAGTGATAAATCTTCCCGAATTGCAATGAAGTGTGCTGTCTTTGTAAGACGATCCACAACAACCTAGACATCATTGTTTCCTTTAGATGTCTTTGGAAGTCCAGTGACAAAGTCCATGGTGATGTTATCACATTTCCATGCTGGTATGGGTAATGGTTGCATCATCCCCTTAGACTTATACCTCTCATCCTTCACTTGCAGACATACCAGGCACTTTGATGTATACTCAGAAATCTCCTTATTCATGTTATCCCACCAATAATGCTCTCAGAGATCTCGATACATCTTTGTGTTTCCTAGGTGAATGGAGAAATTTGAACTATATGCATCATCCAAAAGTTCCTTCTTTAACTTAGGATTCGATGGAACACATAGTATTGACCCAAATCTCACAATTCCTTCTTCATTGACATTGAAATCTGAGGATTTCCCTTTTCTAATAGTTTCAACATTTTTCTGAATTCCCACATAATCCATTAGAGAATCCTTTAACCTTTCCAAAAGAGATGGTTGAGCAATCATTTGTGAAAGGATTTATGATGTTACCTTCTTTATGATTCCCATGTCTATCTTTATCAAATCTTAGAATATTGGATCCTTTTTAATTCTCATCAATGATATAATCACTGGGTCCTTTCAACTTAGAGCATCTTACAACTTGTTCGCTTTCCCAGGGTGGTCATGGATTGAGTAGTCATAGTATTTGATCATCTCTATCCGTATTCATTGGAGCATGTTCAACTCTTTTTATGTTAATATATACTTGAGGATTTTTTGGTCCGTGTATATTTAACACTTCTCCCCAAAGAGGCAATGCCACCAAATTTTCAAAGCGAAGATCACTGTAGCAAACTCCAGATCATGTGTTGGATAGTCTTTCTCATGAACTTTCAATTTCATTGAATCATAGGTAATGAATTTGTCATTTTTCATCAACACACAGCCCATGCCCCTCTTCGAAGCGTCGCTGAATACCACAAAAAGTTCTCTTCTTGTGGGTTGTGTGAGAACGGGTGTAGTGATAAGCCTCCTTTTAAACTACTTGAATCTCTCTTCACATTCATCACTCCAAGAAAAATTTACTCCCTTACGAGTTATCTTGGTAAGAGGGTTGGAAAATCATGAGAAATTCCTCACAAATTGGAGATAATATTCAGCTAACCCCAGGAAGCTATAGATTTCCATTACCGATGTTGGTCTTGTCCATCCCTCAATTGTAGCTATCTTAGAGGGATCCATAGATATCTCAATGCTTATGATGATATGACCCAAGAATGAGACCTCCTTCAACCATAATTCGCAATTTATATACTTTTCATAGATATTCTCCTTTCGCAAGGTCTCTAGTATAGTTCATAGACACTCCTCATGATCCTCCTTGGTTTTATAGTATATTAGAATATCATATATAAAGACTACCAAAAATTTGTCGAGGTAATCTATAAAGACTATATTCATCAAGTCCATGAAGATTATTGGAGCATTAGTGAGTCTAAAATGCATTAATATGAATTCTTAGTGCCCGTGCCTTGTACGAAAAGCAGTCTTGGGGATATCCTCCATCTTAACCCTTACTTGGTAATATCCTGACAGAAAATCCACCTTGGAAAAGTATTGTGCTCCACATACCTAATAGAAAAAAATCATAAATTCAGGGAAGAGGATACTTCTTCTTTATCGTGATTTTGTTGAGCTCACGATAATAAATTAAAAGGTGCATTGACTCATCCTTCTTCTTGGTGAAGAGGAATAGATCACCCCATGGTAAAGAACTTGGGTGTATAAACCCTTTATCTAGATTCTCCTGTAGTTTTTTCTTTATCTCTGCAAGCTCCACAATAGCCATTCTATATGGAGTCTTGGATATTGTAAATTCCCCAAGTATAAGATCAATTGAGTGTTCAACATCTCTTCTAGAAGTAAGACCAAGAAATTTCTCGAGAAACACCTCAGTGAATTCCCTCACAATAGGCATGTCGTTAAGGATGGTTGATTCCTTAGACTCAATCATCTTATCCAGATACACATTCTCATAGGGCAGTAAAACCCATGCTTGAGATCATGGTGCTAAAGAATATTCATCTTCCTCCTTGCACTTGTATAGAATCGGGGGTTGATTCTTCATATGGAGAGTGATTTCCCTCTCATAGAAATTTATGTTGGATTTATATAAGGAAAGTCAATCCATGCCAAGAATTGCATAAAATTCCATCAGAGGGAGTATGATGAGGTTTTCTAGGAATTTTAATCCACAAATTATGACAGGGGATGAGTTATATTCATGGGATGCAATGATTTCCCCATTTTCTATACTCACCAACATCTTTAATTCCATGATTTGTGGTGGTGTTGGGGCTGTTCTACTAAACTTTCAGGATACAAAAGAATGCATTCAACCAGAATCAAAAAGTATGTTCACTATTATTGAATGAATAAATAGTGTATCTGTCGCCAGTTCACTGTCGGGGTTCACTTCGGCAGTAGTTATGGAAAAAACTTTCCCTTTCTACCTTGGAGGTTTTTGGTTGTCTTTGAAAACCCTTGGCTTAGGGAACTAATTTTCAAGGTGCCCTGGTTCTTTGTAGTTGAAGCAATGAACAACGCATTAAGGGTATAACAGATAGTTCCTCTCCTCTGTCGCAGCTGTGGGTTTTTCTTATTTTCAGTTAATGGATAGGTTCCCTTCTCTTCCACACCTAAAGCATTTTATCATCCCCTTCAGGAAACTTTTGGGGTGTTTCTTTCCATACCTTTGGAAATTGGGGTGCTGTATTTTCTTAGCACCGTTGGATTTTTCCATTGGACCGCTAGAATTGAAGTCCACCTTGAGATTCTTATCCCCATGATACCCCTGAGATTTTCCGATCTCCATTTCAACCTTGAGGGAACATCGGACAATTTCCTCATAGCTATCAAAGTCACGGATCTCCAGGGCTTTCCGTAGGCTGGGTTTCATCCCACCAAATAAGCGGTCAACCTTGAATTTGAGGTTAACGACAAAGTCAGAGGCATATCGTGCAAGCCTTGTGAAGTTTTACTTGTACGCTCTGATGGATTCGTTGTCTTTTTCTTGAGGGAAAGGAAGTCCCTTTCCATCTTAAGTCGGAGGGTTCGATGAAAATATTTATCGATTTTTTTGGAAATACTTTTATTCCAATGCCTCGATGTCCTCCTCAGGCTTTGTATTTTTTATCAATGTACACCATTGATCAGTTTCACCCTACATACTACAATAATCTATAATAAAATTCTCTTGTTCAGAACATTGAAGGATGGAGAAGATCTTTTCAATGGAGTTGATTCATTGTTCGACAATTGAGAGATCAGATGATCCTTTAAAATTAGGAGGCCTTTGTCTCATGAAGCTCTCGATTGCAACTTGTTCTTTCCTAGGGGGGTTGAACGTAACTCTTGACTCATGTTTCTATTCAAATCTTGAGTTAACTGAAATAGTATCATGATAAAGTTCGTGATTCCTGCTCCCATTGGATTGGGCATCTCATTAGAATAGTCATCACATTGATCTTTGCATCGATTGTTAGCCCGAGTCCTCCTATTACCATCCATTGAATGGAATAAAAGGAAATTTAGGGGTAACACATAAAGGGTAATCCAAATAAAAAAGGGATGACTTATAAATAACTTTTATTTCCTTAACTTATGAATCTATAGGCTTAAATCATTGTCATCCATGATCTAATTCCCAAAATATATTCTTAGGGGTTTTTTTCCCTTAACAACATTTCATACTAATCTTGTGAAATTACCAATGCATATCCCCCAGTAGTGTCGTAACCAGGAGTGAAGAAAAGTCTGTTGTTGTGTACCAGGATACCCCGGGTCAATCCCGAAACTTCTTGTTAGAGTTTTCACTCCTAGGTACATCTGTACTAGAGCTGTCTCTACCTGTTCATATCCAGACAGGGATGTATTTTATTGATAAACCACTTACTCAATACTCACCAAAATCTAAGGATGTTTTTATTATACTTATTCTTATCTTTAAGGCTTCACTAGGGGTTTCTAATCCTAATCCCAAAAAAAACTAAACCTATACTCCGATACCAACTATAACAACCCTAAACTTTATTACACACTTAAACATGATTTATTACATAAAATCTTCACTTGATAAAACATAGAATATCAAGATGTCTAGTGTCTTTGGTGCTTATTAACATTACATAACGACTTAAAACATGTAACACAACATCTTTATTGAAAAATTCCTTTACATGAACACTAAATTCCCTCATACTTAGAATTGCATTGGATTACCTAAGGACATGCATAAGAAAAGGGTGAACATAAATTCAATAAGAATATCAAAGGAGAATAAGAGAAACATGAACATAAAGTCATGATATAACATGATTATTATAACATGGAAATGTGGAAACAACACTTAACATGGTATTAGCATGATCCATGGCTCATTGCACATAGAGCATGAGTAAACCCTCATTGCACTTGAATTAACACGAGTAAACCCTCGTTGCACTTGTTGTATCATGATACTAATCTTTACCCAATGCATTGAGGCGCTATCAGGGCGCACCCTTCTTAAACATTGCATTTCATGCATAAGTGTGCCAGATGGATCATATAGCATGGATTCATTAAACATAATCATTTATTCCATGATAAAGGAGTGCAGAATTCATAAATGAAACTCCATAATCAATAAGTAAATGTACATAATGGTGAATACCCTTGATAGAGAAATGGGTATGGTATTAATTACACAATGACTTTGTCTTGGAAAATCGTGGTACAATTTCGGCAGCATAAGGGCGTGACATAAGAATTCATAAAAATGGTTGATGAGAGGGAAAGGGATGTCTCATCATATCTACATGAAATGGACAGTAAAGGGGTCATACATAAACATGTCCCAACATATGTAATGGAATTCAGATTCATAATACAAAATAATTTCTTGAATGTAAAGGATAAGAGAGAAATTCTTTACGAAATTTTAGCACGGTAACAGGTGTAAATGGAGGCATTAATGAGAGAGAAAGGGGTATATAATCATTCAAAAATAATGAGGGAAGAATTGGGGTGGTGAAAAATCATACCCCAACATTTAAAATTGAAAATAAAAGGACATAAAAATATTAATAAACTTTGATAAAATGAGGAGGGAAGGAATCCCTTACTTTCAAGTGTGATCCCAAAGGCTTAGGAGAGGCTTGATAGAGGATTTTTGGGAGATTTTGGTGACTTGGGAGCATACTAGAGAGAGTAGGCAAGAGTAAGGACGTGATAAAATGGTTTTTAGTGAAAAGAAGTGGGAGATTGGGTAGGTTTATATAGGAAAAGAGAGGGAATTCTTTATTATTTAGGTTTTGGACACCACACATTAAACTAATCAAAACCACAAACCAACCCAAGGTTTTTGCCCATGTTTTTTTTACCAAAGTAGGGTGTAAAACATTATTTTATAATTCCTATGAACTAAATTCTTATATTATTAGTCTTTCTTATGTGGATGTGAGTCACATTCTCAAGGAAATCAATTTCAAAAATGTTAAAATGTTTTATAAGTCTTGGAGGGTCCACTAAAACATTGTAAAATAAATCAAACAAACCTAAAATAAAAATATTTTAATGGTAAAACATATATTTACTGAACATCCCATTTATAGTATTTTATTACATCACTATTACATCATTATGATTTCATAAAACACATTATATAATTAAACAGTATTAAATATTTACCCAAAAATTCGATTGTCTTAGAAAATTATAAAAAATTCACCGTTGGATAATTTCGACATACTGATTCCAAAAATAATATTCATTTTATCTAAATAATTTTCTAAATATGTGAATTTTTACTTTTAAAATAAAAACTGACATTTATCGAAAATTCATGGGTTTTGACAAAAATAGCTTTCAAACCTTAATAAAAATCACAATTGTATTCATAAAAAAATATATGATAATTTATTTTTAATAAAAATTAATTTAGTAATAATATTTCATTAAAATAATATTTAATTCAAAAATCCATTAATTCATCAAAATAGATTTCTTTATTGTATATTAACTAATAATGTAATTTTTTGATTTAAAAACTATTTACAAAGTAACAATAATAAAATGAATGTATATTCTCTATATAAAAATATTGTACATAATAATAATGCTAGGGAATTGTTACATAACACCTTATAACACCCACATAAGACTGAAGGATAAGGTGTGTGATGGTGAGAGACTCTTGGGGTGTCTCAGATAACATCGCTCGGGTGGTAATCTCTATCAACTTTCACTTCTCCTATAGGCAGTTCCGCTCGAGCTTAACATGTTGAAGCTCATCTTGGGATTGGTCAAGAGAAAATCCCAATTATGCCAGATCCTTTCTGAGCTCCAAAAAATGGGATTTTTATGGAGAAATTCTACTGGATGAGGCCATCTCTTCCTTTGTCTAAGTAAATTGGATTGGTTAAAGCCCTATATTTATACTAATCATGTGATCACTATTCAACAACTATATTATCAATGGTCACAATTCTTATTGGTATTTTAAAATCCAAAAACATAAAACTAAGAAAGTGCATAAGTTTTATATATCCATAATAATACATTTAATTAGATCAAGAGGAATTTTCATTAATGAATGTTTGGGTCATTACAGTCACCCTGCAGTCATTCCGCAGTCATGCCACCATCACGTCGTGATTCAGACCTACTCCAGTAAGACACCCTTGCGGTAGTTCGCAGTCCTTTCAGACTCCTTCCTCGGCTAGAGGTACCCCTATAATTTGATTTAATTAATTTAGTTTTTTAAATTAAATTAATTAGAATTAATTTGGGGTTTAAGTTTAAGTATGAATCTGAAACATTAATTTAATTAAGAATAAAATTAAATTAATGGTTTGATTTGTTTTTTAGAATTAAAATTAAATTAATTTTTTAATTTAATTTTAAAATTAAAATTAAATAGATGGTTTAATTTATATTTTGGAATTAAAATTTAATTAAACAATTGGAACTGATAAAATAAGTTAATTAAATTAATTTAAATTCATTTAATTTATTAGAGCGCCCTTGTACTATTTTAATTTAATGCAGTTTAATTTTAATTGTGCTTTATTTATACCGACAAGTCTTGAGCAAGTGACCAGACCGTGCATGTATGGTTTTATTTATTTAATTATTTATTCAATGCGTGCGATTATTGTAATAATTAATTAGATAAATAACGGTCTGCGAATCATCTTTTAAATCAAATATGTATAAGGACATGCATGTCAAATGCAGTGGTTTTATTTTGTACCCCTAGACCCCTTGACTGCGTGCAAGTATATTTGTAATTATACAGTGATGATCCAAGATGCAGTCCTTGCCAAGTTGAGGCGGTAATCTAGACGGTAGCCGAGCGCATTGCACTGGGGAAAGCTGCGATGTGATTCAGGTGTCGACATGGGTATGGATGCCCCTAGGTGAAGATTGATCCATTATGGATCAATCTTAATAGAATTCTCAAGACCAGTTGGATTTCATGATTTACCTTTATGCATAGTTTATTATTTTATGCGAGTTATTGATTATTTCTTGATCACATAGAATAGTAAAAAAGAAAAAAAATGCATAAAGAAGTGACAAATGTATTTCTATTGCATGTTCAGTTGTGAGCGCGAAAATCTAGTTTGAACATATAAATAGAAAAGGATTATATTATTCAATAAATATAAAAATCCCTCAAATATATATGAATTCCAAAAGTCTTCCATTTCTAGCATTTAAACAAAACTGGGTGTTTGGGGTGCTCATTAGCCATAGTTGAGAGTGCCTCTTACTACTGGGGTATTTTCATGAGAGAACTGGTTCGACTTAACTAAAGTGAGTAGTTAAGGATTATCCATAGTTACCTTTATATCACTTTAGAGGCAATATATTGAGGGAATCAGGTTTAGATTCCAAAAGCTGAGACTTTACTCAACAATACAAGGAACCACGAGTCAAGTGGTTGGCAAGCCTAGTTCCTACCTTCAAACCCTCCGAGTGGTGGCGTAGCCATTTCTTATATACTATGAGGTAGGTTTCTGGGATCCTTGACACTAGAGTACTTAAGCGACAGAGTATTCTGAATCTAATAGTGAGGGATATTAAGGTTCGCTAAAATAGTGGGAGACATTAAAATGATATAATAATTTATTAATCATAAATGTCAAAAGGTAATCAAGAAAAAGTACTAACTTCTAATGTTTATCTGATGTAGATTTAAAATGGAAATCACCAACACCACAAGTACTTTATCACTATGATCAATTCTGGATAAAGAAAATATTTGGACCGTTAATAACTTCCAGGAGTGGTACAGGTGCTTATGCATAGTACTATGCCAAGAAAGAAAGTTATATGAGATAGAATCCCCAGTTCCTGCTGAGCCTCCTCAGGGAGAAAGTAAGGTAGAAAAATATAAATGGAAAAAACATGTAGATGATTCACTTGATGTTCAATGCATCATGTTTTCATCCATGCCCATCCAATTGCAGAAAATGCATGAGGATGAGGATGCCTACAAGATTCATTCACATCTCCAAGAATTATATCAATAGAGGGCCAGGTAGGAAGGGTAGGAGATATTAGGTTCCCTATATATGTGCATGCTAGTAGAAGGGAACCAAGCTGGTCCTTAGGTACTCAAGATGATTGGGTATATTGAGAGGCTTGAATCCCTTGGGTTCAAATTGAACCAAGAACTAGCAGTGGATCCCATTATTTCATCTTTATTACCAATCTTATTGACTTTGATTGTCAATTATAACATGAATTATATGACAAAGTTTCTCCTGGACCTTTTGGATTTAGTTTTACAATATGATAAGGATATGAAAAACACCAATTTATCTGTCCTTATAGTGAACAAAAGAAACAAGGGAAAGGTAAAGGGGTCTAAGGCCATGTAAAGGCCAAAGATACCAATGCATTGTCCTACAAAGAAGCCAAAAATTCAGAGGTAGAGTAATGAGTAGGAAGCTATATACATTGGATGTGGAAAGAAAGACCATTGGAAGAAGAATTGTAGAGTTAGAAAGAATAAGAAAACTGATGCTTCTACTTCAGATACTTTTGTCATCGAATTCAATATATCTTTATCAACAGGTTGGGTATTGGATACGGCATGTGAATCACACATTTTTATTCATATACAAGAACCAAGTTGGTCCAAGAAGATTGAAAAAGGTGAAGTGGATATCTGAGCTGCAAATGGTGAAAGTCTGGTATCCTTGGTAGTGGGAGACTATTATTTAACCTTTCCAAGTGGTTTGGTTCTAGTTTTAAAAAAAATCTATTATATACCTTCTGTAACCAGGAACATTATCCCTATGTCGATTTTAGACACTATGGGATTTTATTTCAAGTTTGGAAGTAAATTTTGTCTCTTTTATAGGGATAACATATATTATGGTATGGAACATCTTAACAATGGTTTATACATGCTGGAACTCGAGAACCCCATAATAGCAATCAATGACAAAACTAGCCAACATGACTCATATATCACCTGCCTATGGAACTTTAGGCTAGGTCATGTAAATGAGAAGCGATTACAAATATTTCATAAATAAGGGTATTTAAACTCAGTACAGTTAGAACCCTTGGATATATGTCAAGCTTGTTTATAAGGAAAAATGACCAAAGCACCTTTCTTAGGAAAGGGAGAAAGAGCCAATGCCGTACTGGAATTAATACATACTGATGTATGTGGTCCATTTCCAGTAGAGGCAAGGGGTGGTTTTTCATACTCCATTACATTTACCGATAAATATAGTAGGTATGGTTATATCTACTTAATGCAGTATAAGTCTGATTCCTTTTATATTTTTAAGGAGTGCCAAAATGAAGAAGAAAACCAACTTGGTAAGAAGATAAAAGCACTCCAATCAGACCAAGGCAGATAATATCTTAACCAAGATTTCATTGATCACTTGAAAGAGTGTGGGATAGTATCCCAACTCACTCCTCCTTATACACCATAATGGAATGGTTTTAGTGAAAAGAGGAATAAGACCTTGCTTGACATGCTCATATTGATGATGAGTCATGAAAATCTTCCATTATTCTTTTGGGGATATGCTTTGCAGACAGCAACATATACCCTTAACCGAGTACCAACTAAAGCTACAGATGGGATTCCATATGATTTGTGGTATGGAAAGAAACCAAGTCTTACACACATATGTGTATGGGGGTGCGAGGCATTTTTCAATACTTTACCAAGTGAAAAATTAGCATCCAAAAGCATGAAGTGAATCTTTATAGGCTATCCTAAGGAAACCAAAGGATATTATCTATATAACCCTTTAGATAGAAAAGTTTTTGTGGAAAGACATGCTATATTTATATAAAGGGAACACATTTACATTGGAAATATTAGGAGAAAGATTGTATTTGATGAAGTTAATGCTCCAGATGCACAAGAGTTGGTAGAGGAAAAATATCTATAAGAGTAAGTGGAAGAATGAGTTTTTCTTGAGACACAAATATTATGTAGGTCTATGAGATAGGTTAGAGAACCAGAGTGTTATGATTTTCTTTTCACTGAGTCAGGTGACACATCAGTCCTTGAGGATGATGAACCTCTAACCTACAACGAAGTAGTAGAAGGAAAAGAAGATCCTAAATGGAAAGAATCCATGAATTCTGAGATGGAGTCCATGTACCAAAATCAATTTTGGATTTTTGTAGACACTCTAGCTAATGTAAATACCATTGAATGGAAATGGGTATTCAAAAATAAGCTTGAAATTGATGGTGAGGTTAACACCTTTAAAGCAAGACTAGTTGTAAAGGGTTGTAGGAAACATCAAGGCATTGACTATGATGAAACCTTCTCACGAATAGCAATGTTTAAATCCAACAGAATATTACTTATAATAGAATCCTTTCATGATTATGAAATTTGGAAAATGGATGTCAAAATTGATTTTCTAAATGGGATGTTGGTTGAAGATGTCTATATGACTCAACCTGAAGGGTTTGTCAAGTCAAATAATGCCAATAAAGTATGCAAGATGTAGAGATCCATTTATGGGTTGAATTAGGCATCACGATCATGGAATGTTCTTTTTGATGAGTCCATAAGAGAATTTGGGTTTTTTTTAATTTAAAGCGAGCCTTGTGTCTATAAAAAGGTTGAATGGAATGCCATCATTTTACTAGTGTTATACATTTATGACATATTAATTATGGGAAATGAGGTTCAAGTCTTACAGTCAGTTAAGACTTGGTTAAATGAATTTTTCTCCATGAAAGACTTAGGTGAAGCAACCTACATTCTAGGGATCAAGATCTATCGAGATAGATCTCAAGGGATACATGGGCTAAGTCAAAGTACATATATTGACAAGGTACTCAAAAGGTAAAATATGGAACAATCCAAGAGAGGATTGTTTCCTATGTCACATGGTATAAATCTCTCTAAGAAAATGTGTCCACAAGCACAGGAGGATATTGAAAAAATGCGTAGAATCCCTTATGCCTAGAAAGTGTGTTCTATCATGTATTTCATGCTATATACTAGGTTTTATATCGCCTTTGATTTAAGCATGGTGGGTAGATATCAATCTTATCCATGAGAGCTGCATTGGGAATCCGTTAAAACTATCCTAAAGTACTTGAGGTGTAAAAAGGATATGTTCCTAGTGTATGGAGGAGATGAGGAACTAGAAGTGAGAGAATGCACTGATGCTAGTTTCTAGATAGATCATGATGATCTAAAATCATAGTCAGGCTACATCTTTTTCTTGAATGGTGGTGTAGTGAACTGGAGAAGCTCGAAGCAAGTTGTGGTTTTTGATTCTACAACAAATTCTGATTATATTAAAGCTTACGATGTGGAAAAGGAAGAAGTTTGGATACACTACTTTAACTCAGACATTGGTTTTGTGCCTAGCAGTGCATACCATGTTCTAGTGTATTGAGATAATACTGCTACAGTGGTGCTTTCCAAGGATCCCAGGTCTCACCAGAGGACAAAGCATATTCTTCGGAAGTTTCATATCTTGAGGGATTTTACTCAAATAGGTGAAGTCATAGTTAGTAGAGTAGCCACAGAGTACAACATGGAAGACCCCCTAAATAAATCCATTTCTCAGGAGAAGCATGATTCTCATGTGAGAACTAGCGGATTGAGACTTGTTAGAAGTTTGCCCTAGTGCAAGTGGGAGAGTTGAAAGTGGGTTCCCTAGACCCAACTTGTATTTTACTTTGATTAACACTACATGTATTTATATTTTTATATATACTTGTGTTTACCTTGCTATAATAGTGTAGATACTTCTGCATCCACTTTGTTTATGTAAATGTCCTTATATTACCTGGCATATCAAAGGGTTATAGCAGATCCTAGGCTATAATGAGAACCTCGAGATTCCATGACATTAATCTTAAAGTAATGTCCTATGGTCCAGTTACATCATTTTTAAAGGATACAGATGATGTGAGACTATCAGGTTCTGGGGGATCATAAGCATTTAGACTTATTCTCATGAAGTTCTCACTTGATGATCTCTAGTAGTTGAGATCATGAGGACTGACCCACATAAAAAGAACACCACATGTTTCAGGTGTCATTGGTCGTTCCTATCTACAGACATGTGTAATGGTCTCTACACTTGAGATCTTTATCAATGTTTTTAATTTAATTTTGTACTTTGATGCAAGGCGAAAATCATGGTGATGAAGTAGTGGAGAGGTAGTTTGTGTTTGGTACGCCATTCGTGACATGAAATTGATTGAATGATCAAGATAGGATTTGTCGCTTCCGATTTGAGGAAGAGATATATCGGGCCTGGTTGATTAGGATGGTTGCACCTTCATTAAATCCATGTCCATGGTAGTGGAAGGTAAGACCATCCCGACACATCAACAAATAAAATCAATCAAGATAAAGGATGATGACACTAGTGTGCATTCTAATTTATGGAGATATCGATGATGAAGAGATTATATTACATATACCATGTTCGTAGGAAGGTGGTCATTTATTTGAATTTAACTTATCTCTATAGGGACCTTGATGGGTTGCTAGACCCCACTCTTGGTCAGTGAATATTATTCACTGCTATGGAGATAAGGGCCTAGAGGGTCACACACTATAGCACTTTGAGAATCTGCCCTATTTTGTGAATAGGAATATAGAACTTGGTGGGCCTCTCCATGGGGTCCGAGTATTATCTAAGTTCCATGGATCACCAAGTAATAAATAAATTCTTTAATTATTCAAGTTTGTTATAATTCATTGAATTTATTTGTAACATGTATTTACAAGTGATTAAGTAAATACAAAGATAAAATATTATTTGAACGGATTTAAATATCCCAGGTTAGTTTAATAATTTCAGGAGATGTGAGTCAAGTTATAAACTCAAAACTATCATGAAATATATATTTAATATATATTTTAGTTAGTCATAAAATTATAAAATTTATTTTTAGAATAATTTAATTTTTCATAAATGAATATTTATAATACTTATAATTTGAATATCTATTACACGAGGGCCATGAACCCATACTGGGTATTTTAGATATTCCCTATATAAGTGAGAGAGAGGCTCTTCCCATGGAACTATTCATGTGTTGGAATTGAGAGCCACTCTCTCCTCATGGATTCTATAGAGAGAGATTCTCTCAATCAAGTAATATCTTCAAGAAAATACTTCTTGAACTAAAGATTCTTTCATACAGTGATCACTGCTGTATTGAAGTGATCATTGGTGTACCACTATAGCACCCAGATTCCAACGAACATAGCACAAGCAGATTTAAGAGGCACGTGTGGATGATCTAGAGGGCTTCAATTTCATATTATTTGAGAAATGGTCATCGACATCTTGCGACGGACTTGTACACATCAGATCCAAACAAGGTACATGTTTGATCTTATTTTTGTGCTCTTTCAAATCTACGTGTAGTTCTCATACTATACTGGGATAAGATCACTAGATTCAGCATTGTTACGTTGCTCCGGTAATGCGAAAAAATTTCAATTCTCGGCTCATCGGATTCCACTACCCATCCTGGTACCTAACAATTTACCCCTCTTAATCCTCATCCAATGACATTAAACTACACGACATTATCCCCACCGCATGGATTTATAATTTTTTGTACCATTGAACCATGACAATAGAGGATTCCCCCTCTTCGACACTGGTCTCCAACCACACCACCTTCCATAACTACATGGGCATTATTTCCAATTCCACAAGAAACATAGTGACACCTAGGCTCCATATCTCAAGATTATCCACAAATTCTTCCAAACATGTGAGGATTTCTTCATTAGAATTTGGCCCATAGGGTCTTTATTCGCATCCAGCTTATTATTTATGGCTAAAAACACATCAAAATCTTTAAGGAATTTATAGAATCAACCTAAATGGAACAACCCTCGATCCTGGATACACAACCTTAAAAGTAATTCCAATTAGTCAAATCAATACATCCTTAAAAAAACCTTGGAGACTACAAATATCCTCATTGAATAATAATCGAGTCTCACTATTGTGTCATTCTCCTAGTAAGAATTTTTTGTTTCCCCAGAGGCTTGCATGATTCCCATATGATTGGTACATCCCATTGGTATGATGAGTGAATTCTTTTGTAGCCTTAGGAGTTTTGAAACTATTTCCAAGAGTCTCAAACATCTGTAAACATACTTCAGGCCCCCTTGATTTGGGTCTGTATAAATCTATCACATCTAAATGAGATCCCCTATAGTGATGGAGAAATTATACAAAGGTATCCCTCCTGTATAGGGTACACACATCATAGTAAACATTTTCATCTTTGAACATACTCCCATGCAGTGATGGATAATTATTAAAATTGGTCTATCTCCCATCTAGGGAATATTTCATATAAGATACATATTTAGCGATATAACAATGGAAATTTTGTTTTGAATACAGTCAATGGTTATCACAAGCCTATATATCTCCTCTGTATATTAATTCTAACTCTCAAATTCAATACATACCACTTCCTATATTCCCATTTCTCAGGCTTATTTCTCACATCCATAGTGTTACAACCATCATGCATCATGTGCGTCTTTTGGGAAATAAAACATATGAAATCACACTGACCTGGTTCTCCAACCTTATGGGTTTCAAATAGTGATCAATATAGTATTCTGATCTATTAACTTATTTCCCTTGTCCATATATCTCATGTGAATGAGAAATATTTTACAGGTCACTTGTTTCAAACACAGAGAATGACTCACATGAGTTTAGAGATTTATAGTTAGTTTTCCTTTTATAATGATGAAGATGCAATGATTAACATGGGGAACTGAGACAATAGGTGATTTTATTAATCAATAAAATATAAATGTGTATGATCACCCATATATTAGAGTGTATCCATCATTATAAAAACACCCCTATGGCTCATCCATGGAAATATACCACTCCATGTCATCCATTATTTTTCAGCTTGCCTCAAGGACCTACTGCCACATGGACAACCCCATCATCTCATCCTCTTACTGAGGGTGAATTTTTTTTCTCTAATCAATATTCATCCTTTCTTGGATATATACTCCACTACCAAATATATCACCTTGGTTTCCTTAGATCCAGTCTCCAAAAATTTATCCCTTAATTGGCCAATTGTTTCTTTCTTTGTGGTGATGACATCATCGTGTTGGTATGCTTTCTCCTAAAACTACTTGATATATTGTTTGGACAAAATATGTTCCTTAGATATATCTGATTTTTTCTCATACATGGAATTATTGATATATTTCCACTCTATGTGAA
Source organism: Viscum album (assembly GCA_963277665.1). Classification (NCBI taxonomy): domain Eukaryota; kingdom Viridiplantae; phylum Streptophyta; class Magnoliopsida; order Santalales; family Viscaceae; genus Viscum; species Viscum album. The sequence goes on along the minus strand of OY728167.1, from coordinate 813,394,686 downwards.
ATTTATTGGAAATTAAGTCATGGTCCGGCACATGGAGGGGGTGTTAGACCAACACACCAGTCCCTAAGTTCACCATCCAGTGATGAAGGGATCTCATATTTTCCTACTAAATCAACCCATGGGGTAAGGGTGATATTTTTTCAGACACACCATAACTCCCTATTATGGACCACCTGGTTCTACTTGATAATTTCTCAACCAAATTACTCAAAATCTGTGGGAAGCAGGGGCTGGTACACAGGAAATGCTACAAGTATCTCGGTGGTGGAATCATCTTTCAATATCCTCTCAAACTAGATGGGATTTATGTTTAGAGTAAAATTATCCTTTCTCGACTCCTCACCTATATATTCCTCATTGAAACTTGAAAGCTTATTCCATCCCTATGTTTTCTCTATTAGTGTTATGAGGTGTTCTTTTAGGGATAAGGTCAGTCCCTCCTACAAAGTTAACTCTTCATAGACCACTATAAATATAGTGACAAGAATTAGATCCCTAGGGCTCTATGGCAGGCTTTTACCCTAAGGGCATACTTCCTCATATACTATTGAAAAAACAAGGGGCTGGTTCAACCTGTGATAGTGACCAAGTCAAATATATCCCATGGGAGAAAAGACTTACTTGATTCAAAGTCTACAACAATGTTCCTTCCCATCATCCCTTCGACCACAATGTAATTGGTGGTTTTCATGCTAGATAATATATCTTGGCCCAAATATTTTAATTTTAGGTACACCACCAGGGACCCTCCATTCGAGTAAGCATCCCCACGGCTACCACTAGGCCATCTAGGGTTATGTTCCTTAGAGTTGTATGAAAGGATAACGAGAAAGTAAGCATAGAATATTATGAAAACATCTAAAATTTAAAGATAATGGCGATAAGATTTTACCATAGGATTGAAATAGAATTCAAATAGTTAGTCATCCCATGTGGAATTCCCCACATTTAAATATATTCACTATGGTAATACTAGGATTAGGCCCCCCATAAATTATAGGGATGATGGGGGAGCTGGTAGCCTCCACTCTAGTTCCCCCTATAGTTTCACCCACCTATTTCTAATGGATATATTTAGAGGTATCCTCATCAAAATCCTCATATACACCTTCATTTCTTCCCAAAAAGGCTTTCCTTCCCTATTATAATGGTTTTTTCATGGATTGAAATAATGAGTTGGTAATACTAGTGATTCAGTTTTTGTGTAAAACCCAAAAACTTGAGGCTTACCACATAAAATAGAATCTTGGAAAATTCATCATTGGGAGAGACTTCTCTGAAATATGAGGGACCATACCACCCAATAGTGATACCCAAATTGAATTTATTACTATATTTATGGAACATTTCATCATGAACCAGTGCTTCATGGGAAAACACTCCCGCATCCAGTCACCCCCCATGTCCCCCACCAAGAATAGCTTTCACTTGATTAATATAAGGATCACCACATCTTCAGCAACATTACTGATAATTCATGTATCTAAGGTACTTGTACCTCTCCTAGTAGTTTACTCATATAGTAATATTTTTTATCCCCACCTATGGAAACATAATTCCATCACTCATGATCCTTCACCAAAGATACTCTATGGTTTTTACAATCACAACATGTCTTAGGATTCCCAGAGTTCAGGGTGGATCATATCATTCACCACTTGTACCCGGTAGTGTTGGTACTTACATTGAGTATTTCCAGACCTGCATGATGCAACTTGGGATATTTTTAATTAATCCCAAGATTCCTTATAGGGGAGCTTTTCTCCTTGATAATCACTTTCTCCAGGGACCCTACCTGAAGGATGAGGAATGGGGGACCCTTACGACACCTCAATGGACCCTTCTTCCCTATTTGTGACCACCTTCTTTCTTGGTGGACTCCGTTGATGCAATCTTACATCATATCCTATTTCTCTTTTGGTTCCTTCAATGGATCCACCCACCTCACCCATTGTATAAAAAATATGTCTAGATATAATTCCACTGAGTTGGTCATATAGTTCTGGGTAATAATTATGGGGGAATTGGTTAGTGGTGTCCCTATGGCTTCCCCAGATCCCTCACTAGTGAACATTGAAAAAATATATAAAATTACATAAGGATTCATATCAATGATAATACCCATGTACACCTATGTTACTGGTCATTTTATGTATCTAAATTGGTGACAGAATCTGGATGGGGTATATGACTCAAAATAGCTGTGTTAATTTATCCACACGATCAAATACCTATCTCAAAAATTTTGAAGGTATATTCATTGTGTGGTAGTTTTTTATCTATTGTCGGTCATCTATAAAAATGGGGTAATAAAAGGATTGAAATTTCTGTTGTTGAAAATACCGATATGGTCCACCAACTCATCTTTATTGAGAAACAATAATTATACCCCGATGATGTTGAGGAGGTTAGTTATAAATCCAATGTTCGATGGGTAATGGAATTTGGAAATTCATACCCATGAAGTGCATTTCAACCCATCCAAGTAGTAACTTGGAAGGGTCATAGATGTGCCTAGGCATATCTCCCCTTACAATATGTACCAACTGGTTATACTACTAGGAGAGCATTAGAATGCCAAGGTTAACCTATTTTACAGACACTAGGATATAAATAATTACTAGGGTACCTGACCAAAATCCCATATTCACATCCCTGGGGTGGAAAACCCACCCACTAAGAAATGTTTATAGGAACACCACATATCTGAACTATGGGTGCTAGTTTATCACACTATACCCTAACATATCAAACTATGATTCCTCTAAAATGAACCAATAAGATCCCAAATTCCTCTGATTCCAATCTCTAGGGAATTTCTTATGTTATCCTAGAATCTGATACTCATGCGTGTTCAAAAACATGCCTACCCACATCTTGAATGGGATATCTGGATGGTAGGATGGGTGATATCATAGAAGATTAACTTGTTGATAAACCATAATATTCACTACCGCTAGAATCTGATATGCATCTCTATAAGTATTTGGTTCTAATAGGAATTAATCTTATTGGAATCAAGTGTGAGAGATCCCACCAATGTGATAAATATCTCACTGACTGATCCCCACTTCCCCATGGTAAAGGAAAAAAGCATTACTTTCCAAAATCCAGTGATTAAGTAGCTATGGAAGTAGATCCAGGTGCTAATTGACATGGAATTAAGATGTCCACACTACATCATACAATCACATATCTCATAGGTTAACCCCAAATTCCATACATTTTTAATGTACCTTGTACACCCATGACCATTCATCTATGAAATTTTCTCCTGGTCATGGATCTCAATCCTCATAACAACATATCTATTTGTCTAAGATAATTTATTGAACAATGACATGATAGTGGGTTGGGAAAACCACATACAATAGAAATTCCTCAGCGACTATCCTAGTTTAGTTTCCAAAGGTATAGATGGTTACAAAACTTATCTATGTTAGTTCATTCATAATAGAAACCACATTCCACTGCTGGAGTTCATCATGTCATGAGAACCAATGCCTTGAAATATGGACATCCACATCCAAAATAATGACATCATTGAGTGGGATGAAAATATAGAATGATAATCATTTTCGGAGTATATATCCACTTGGTTCCACTTTTGGTAGACTTAGAAAAATGTTTTTCTTAGTGATAACCCTCCTAGCCTATGGAATCTTAGATTTTATATCCATTTCATCCCTCCTAGTGGCAGCAGTAGTGATGATAGTAGATGCAACCACGTTAAAGTAATTATTTTACAATTTAGATGTATTTTTGCGGTTGTAAAAGGTTGGTCCATGAAACTAAGACCAATGTTACACAAGTATTCTTGTTTTGAGAAAATCCTAGATGATCCTTGAAAATCCTTGTGGCTTCATCCAAATCCATACCACTGAAAGATTTAAAATTTTCTTCATGAAAACAACATTATTGAACTTGTTTTTCATAAAAAGAGATATTCTTGAACATCTTGGCATGGAAATTCAGATATTTTTGGAAATTCTAGCAGTTTAATATCATGATAGGTATACTATCAAGCATGAAATTATGTGGTCTATACCTAGGCCCCCTCACTCTATTTATATTCCAAGGACCACTCAGGATGTGAGGAATGCACAACTAAGTTCTCTCACAAAAACTAGAGTCACAAAAAAACAATATTAAATCATCTTGGAATCAGAATCTTCCTCATAATATGACCCATAACTTCCCTTTCAGCACCAATTATAAGGGTGGATTTTTTGGAGCATAAAATTTCATCTTGGTATTTGAAGCATAAGATCTACTCAAGGTGAAGGAAAAACACAACCTTGGGGATCATTTTGGGGGAAAGGGGGCCTTGCATGTAACTTTTAAGTTGTTCACAAAACACTGAAGATTATCACACAAGCAGTTACATGAAAAATGTGATATAAAATAGATGATGTTTTATAGGTGTTCTAACCAGTCTCGAATAATAAGGTATGGGTGTCTTGCTACTCAATGTTTCACAACATAGACATAAATCAATGTCTAGCTCCCATATTTCATGATCTGGATTTTTTTTCATGATAATTTTGTGTTTATGTGACACAATACTTTGTATTACCTAAAATGTTTAAAAATAGAGAATCACCCCCCCATTTTTTGGGATGAGCCTCTGAAAGTTATAAATCCTATCAGTCATCTTGTGCAACTTTTTTCTTTATTGAATTCATAAAACCATAGACTATCATGGATTCCCATAAATGAGGAACTTGTATACCAACCCTTTAATATGTCCTAAATCACACATAAAAATGTTGAAGAAGAATATATGAAACATTCCGTGATTATCATGTGAGTTCACACAATATTTTAATCAATTTCACAACTATATACCTCACATAACACCAAAACATACATGCAATTATGCATTTAAAATCCATTCACCACCCTTGTGCTAGAGCACATTGTTCACACAACACTAATGCTTTGCGTAACACCTCTGTTATGTGACATAGCCTATAGGATCCTTATTCAATCCCTTATTTTTTCTGAACATAGTTGTATATAAGATGAGTTCTTATGGGTCCCACACCCATTCAAACTGGGTTGAATCATGAAAACCCCATACATATAACTAGTATCATGGACCCTCATGCCCAATACCTATGCGCAAAGATTGGGTTGGGAAACCACTTTTCCTTCTTCTCTCTGGAATAGGCACCCAAATACAACGACCCCTGTATGCTTCCTAATATGGGAAGTGTCTATTCCTTTTCCCTCCAAAAGCATCTATGTTGTGGATATATAAGAATAGAACATATAATAATCAAGTGAAACCAACCTATGTCCCCATTTTTTAGCACACGTAGGATCCCTAGATCATTCTCTCCTCCCACCCAACCTTG